>OW964828.1:26433322-27633322 GCA_943142095.1 Ophonus ardosiacus | reverse complement strand
TTGACATTAGAGTATACGAACTACATTAAGTCGTACGACGTAGGGGTTATTTGGTCGAATTACATTCTTTTCCACAATTAATCGGAACATGGAGTACTTTAATATGTACATACCTATTTAATGAAAATTATTATTATCGAGTAAATAAAAAAAGATTTATTTTTTAAAGATCAAAATAGTACCGCTCTTACTGGGACTCTTATAAATTTTGATTGTTGAAAATTATGCTTAGTAGCGTACCGTGTACTTATCGCATAGGAAGTAGAGGTTGTGTCAGGAGAGTCGAGAATTGGACTTTTTTTCTATAATCGAATATTTCTCTAAATTATGCAAGATTAGAAAATATTTTTGTTAAAGTTAAATGTAGTTGTTTGCTTAGTAACCAAACCTCATTGTTTTTTCCTCGATTTTAATAGTAGTTTACATGTCTAGGAATAAAAACTACTAACCTACTAAAAAATTAAACTGAGTAGTTTTTACCTCCTGAGATACCGTAGGTAAGGGAGGTAATGTTTTCTGCCCAAAAATTCGATAGTGAGTTTTCACTGAATAAGCACGAATTAGGGTCCCCACATATCGTTTTTACTACGATGATGTCTGTGTGTGACAATTTTTTCTACCGGTATAACTCAAATCAAATTTCCAAAAATTTCTGTTTTAAGCTTTCTGCATTAATATAAAAAGTTTATTAGATTTAGGGTAAAATTAGATAACCAGAAGTGGTACTTTACTTGCAGCCCACAACAGTTTTTATTGAAAAACTATATTAAAATATAATCAATTTTAGTATTTAAGTCTCTGATATTTGCCGAACAGGGTGTATCAGGACTAGAGTAAAAAAGTTAATAACGTATTCCTGAGATCATATTGGGTACGTTTTTTATCGTTATTTTTTTGCCTACTAACATTTTTTCATTTTTACTGATAAAATGTTACAATGCAAATTTATTACTCAAAATGACTCCCCAAATATATGGTTTTATTTTGGCACAATCTTTATGAATCATCCAGTATAAAATATTTTTCCTACAACCGTACGTAGAGTACATACATTACAGTGTGTAAAGTGTCACTTTTCAAGCACAAGTGCGTGAAAAGTAAATAAGCGATGCTGGGCACTGTAGGTACACATTCGGTTGATTTACCTGTCAGGTAGATAATTAAGTAGTAAATAATTATGAAGTAATGAAATTTATCTTCTTCTTCTTTTCCTTATACTCAAGATGGGTGTCGGTTTTTTTTTTAGATCTATTTGGCTTGAGACCGATAACACTAGAGCAGTTGGTGTACTTAAACAGTGCGACAACCACTGATTGCTATGCAACCATTGCGGCAGCGGAAATACTCCTTCTACAGCTAGAACCATCTATGTTTAACATGGACAACTGGTCAGGTCGTCGCATGCGAGTGCAATTATTGCCTGATATGATGGCATTTTAACGACTACGCATTTAGCCGGCTGGTAGATTCGAACCGAGAAACCTCAGATTCGATCAGAACATCTAGAAAGAGCACCTTAATGCGGACGGCTGCTTTTTATTAACATATTGAGTACTAACCTAATTCTTAAGAACATTAACATTTTTTGACATAATGAGTTGTAACGTAACCTAATTTTTAATATTAATATTAAATGTGCAATTTGTACAATTCTGGAAGACTAATCCACCCACCTGTCTCTGAGATTCTTTTGAAATATTGAATATTATATGCAATTCGTGTGTAAAATAATATTTATCTCGTGCTAATTTCCGCACTTGACCAAAAACACACTTGTATAAATAACTATTTTCATAAAATTGTGTTCCTTCATATCCATTTTTTTTTTTACCAATGGCCATTGCGTAGTGTGTTATGCAGCGTGTTGGAATGCGCTGAAACAACGTGCAGTTGTTTACTTGTTTTAATCTGCGTTACGCCGTGCGAGCGTAAATGTAACTAGGAAGGAGTTATTGGGCTGTTGCTGCTATGTTCTGTTCCATGCTCACTTCACAAGGACGTCGCCGACTGCCACTCGATCGCATTCACGCACACTTGATTTCATATCGATACAATATGCTGCTGTGCTACACCTAGATTCGCAATGATAATATCTATTACTATTATATTACACTCACACACAGAGACCACTGAAGATTGTAGATGTTTTACTGACATAAGCAGAGACTTGTGTCCGGAGATAAACCATTTCATTAATATCTTTTCGTATAAATCAAATTAAACAGCTACATCATAAAGCGATTTAGCAATTGCTCCAGTCGTACTCGCCGTAAAACTTACAGTGTACTCCATAGTCAATTTGTTATATCTCTATTTACGAGAATGGGGTCCTCCACTATTTTTAAAATATTTTTTTAATTATTAAATTTCAACTAAATAGGGTTGTAGTAAGAATTTTTATGTCGTCTATGTATTAATTTTTTTTAAAGATATCCGTTAAATGGGGTGCGTACTCAAACGCCCGAATATTCAAAACAAGAATATGCATGCACAGAATCATGCAAATTCCGAATATTCAAACAGAAACGCGTATTGCCTGAAAGCTTATCAGCAGAACCATTGTTGACCAACGTAACCTAAAGGTGCGTCCACATTGTGCCGAATCCGAACGTGCCGCCCGGCACAGGCCGATCGGCATGACGTCCACATTGCTTCAGTATTGTGGACGTCCCGAACGGAGCCGAACCAACGCATTGTAGTCACCATGTAGTGTGTGCGTTTAACTCGACCTGGGAATGTGTTGACGGCAATTTCTATAAGTGCATCGTGTCTCTGGTTTTCAATTTTATGATCGGAATTTGAACTATCCCATAATAACGAGCGGGCACGATACATCTCTATAAAGTTTAAAGTTTGCTCTTCATTCCATTCCATAGTACTCACAATTTGTTGTTGAGTAGTCGAAAACAATGGATATATCACTCTTGACTAATGTAAAACGTAAATAAAATAAAATAGTTAAAGAATACACCGCACAAGACAACAATACTACCCGCAATGAGTACCTATGCCGAGTGTAGAGGCCGATTGGCACATTCGGCACGTCCACACTATACCATTCGGTTCGGCTTTCTTTGATCAGGACCGATCATATCATTTGGATTCGGTTCGGTTCGGGCCGGCTTTCGGCACGTCGGCAAGGCCGATCGGGACGTCCATATTCGGCTTTGCCGATCGGTATCATTCGGAGTAATGTGTACTCACCTTAACGTTTGCTCCTCCTGGCCCCGCCCTCGCCCCGCCCACATGCTTGGTTTTTGATTCATTCGGGCAATGTGCTTTCTGGCGATCACGATTCGGTTCTTGAATATTCGGGATTTGAATAACTCTGTGCATGCATATTCTGGTGTTAAATATTCTGATTTTGAATATTCGGGTGTTGAAGGCTTCCCCCTTCAAATGGCCTTAAATTTGAAAATATCACGAAATATCCATTAGATATTTTATAATTAAAATTGGTTATTGAAATTTATATAATATTTTGAAAAAGTCACGTGATCTAAAACAGAATGTGTGGTCAATGTTCTCACAGCTTAACATGTGAAAGACTATTATAGTAAAAATTTTTAGGCAGAGTAGTCACGTCATCATTTCATTACAAAATGAAAAAACACTGTAGTATTGTATATGTTTAGGAAAACGAAGAAAATAAATACTATTTTTTGTATACTAAAAGTAAAGTACATTTTAATTAAATTTACAATTATTTTAAAGTCTAACATAATGTTTTCAATGAATTTTAATTTATTTAAAATAATTGTAGTTCATTTTTTCACCACATGTTGGTACTATTGGATTTCAATATTTAAACGTTTACATGACATGTTTCTCCCGGAATTGTCAAGCGTCTGTTGTCATTAGTTCGTTACTTTTCTGTTTTTAGTTTGTGTTAATTTCAATAATTGTAAATTGTATTATTGGAGTATTTTCAATCAAATATAATATATTTTTTAAATGTTATTTTAATTATATTTTCAATAAATCGAATTTATAGTGCTACTCTTTACTTTTCTATAACACTACAGAATTGTAAATCTAAATAAAATCAAATAATTTTTTTTAAAAATATATTCAATGTCATTTAACATTAATTTTCCTAATTTTCATCAAGTTCTTCATTCACTCCCCGTATTCCTTCTGAAACCCGACTCGGTGTGCCCTACACCGAATTTTCAATACCATAAATTGGAAATATATTACATTTTACAATAATATTCAATTTTTATTCGACTATTAAATAAATTAACTTGATCAAATTAGCATCGCAGGTAAACACAATTATTTTCTAAAATTAAATTAGTGTATCATGTAAACCTACTAATTTCGTGACGTCATTACCTAGTTACAAACTTTGATGACGTGACTACCCTGCCTAAAAATTTTTACTATACCTACTTTTATTTATATAAATAAAGTAGGGTATTGGCTTTGAATGACGTACTGTATGTAATTTAACTTCACAGGGGGTGCGTGGTTGTTATGATTATTTTGTGAAATTTGAAAAAGCGCATCGAAAGTGATCTGAGTTCTAGAAAGCCTTAATTGTTATTGGTTATTATAGTACCGGAATTATTTTTTAAATATCCTTTCATGTAGACCTAAATATTATTTTGTTTTGAAACAGTGAAGTTCGCTAAGAGTAAACATTAAATTTGTTTCAAATCACTTTCGTGGTCAGGGGTCATACGACATTTTCCAATTTTTTTTTTTTTTTTTTTGAAACTATACTTAAAACCACTTACAGAAATATATATTTTATGTCACATAAGTTTCTAGTTTTACAGAAATAATTTTTTAAAGTTTATATTAAATTTTAAATGACGTCATGGGTTTGCGACCGTGACAGTAGTCCCTCCTATCGAATAAAAATGGAACTACGTTTGACGTAGTTATTTTGTACTCGTGCTTTTATTTTTATTGTATATTGAATAATTTGATTATGGAAATTAATCTCGAGGTTTAGGAATACGAAGAAAAACTTTATTTTTTCTTCTCAACGAGATGTTCTCGCAAGACGGCACAGAACAATATTATACAACCATGGTAATATCTAAATCACACATAATTTGTATTTATTAGAACATTTCGTTATTTGTACTTACATTTAAACAAAAACAACTTGTTGCCATGATATTTACTTTGAAAATGTTGGTTATGTTCGAAAAATGTGACAGCTCTGCGCTGCGCTGACATTCATGTACAGTACGTGCACGAGTACATGTGTGCGTGACTATCATTGTATGTGTGTACAAACCCATGACGTCACAAAATAAGACTCAAAATGTTTAGAAAGAAAATCATGAATGAAAAATTGAAAAGTATAAGAATATTACATATTTTTCATGTATATATGTATAAAATTATGTAATTTTTTTAATTATATAAAAAAATCTATATATTTTTTTTTGCTATGACCCCATGTTAATAAAGATTTTAATAAAATAATAAAGACTACGAAAACTATGGTCCATGGTACGATTTTGTTGCGTATGTCATTCAACACCTCTTTCGTTAATAATTTACCTTAAGATGATATTAAGAAGTTGGTAGCCCTACATTGAATTTAAAATAAATTAAAAGAAAATCACTCAGTATTAATACTTAATTCTTTTTACTATAAATTGATCGATTTATTGATAAGTATAAAACAGCTATGAGATCTGTTTTATAAGACATGATGATGTCGCAGTAAAATAGTTTGAAAATTAAAAAAAATCATGGGTATTATTCCACATTTTTACACAGTTTGTTTTTTCGGTGATACTTAACTTTTACTGAACAATAACTATTAGATTAAAAAAAAAAAATTAGTATAATATTCTGTTCTCAGTTTTCCTAATGATGCGTCACCAAATTTTTAGGGTATGTGCAGGCCTCTAAATATTCCATTACCGTTCTCGAATTTTATGCTCACATAAGATCATTAGAATCAAGTGAGTACAGATGATACTTATGTGTATGATTTTAGCAGTCGTGTTGTAATGTCCGTATAATTGGGGATTTAAATTCCACAGTAATATAAATTACATCTTTTAAGTAAGAAATTACAGAAAAATTCCTGATTGCGATTTTGCATGTCTGAGTAATTCTCTGCATCTCACTTCTCACACCTACTCGGAAGTGATGATATACTTATTTATAAACCACAATTAACCTCTGATTCATCAGCATTTACCATTCATGTCGTCAGTAATTCCTTCGCATAAGTGAAAACAGCCCAAACACCTCGAATAACAATTACTGCTCAAGACAAACATTCACTATATGTAAATTTCTAAGTACAATACCTACTTTCAACTTGTAAGAAAGTAAAAAAAAGGAAAAAACGTTAAATATTCAGCATGCACAACACAACGTTGATAAACCGAACGATTTCAAAGTTCGCATGTAGTGCAGAGAACAGATTCAGATACCGTTCATTTAAAATTAAATCAATGAACCCAGTAGCGTAGGATGAAATGGTACACTTTGCTACGCCCCAGAATGCGAACATAGTTTATTCAGAAATCAATCATCTCTGCTAGGTGTACGAGGATCACGCTAGAAATATTGGGAAGGCCATGGAAATCAGAATGTGCACTATGATTTTCAACAGTTATTTATTAATTATTTGAAAGTAAGTTGCTAACGTTAAGTCTGTTGTCTATTGTTTTTAAGGAGGAACAGTAAATAACTGTAATCTTTTCTTACTATTTAATAACAAAGGTGCATTTGTGAAAAATTCAAGCACCTCGCTGGGATTTGAACCTAAGATATTCCCGTACCTAGTAGGGCGCTCTAAAGCCGGAGCGCGGGACTCGGGACTCGCCGAGCCTGACTAGTGACTAGGTCTGTATGGTACGACTAGCGAATGAAAGTTGACGTTTAAATTATTTTATAGATGTGATTTCTTTGGAAAAGGTTTTTGAATGCTGCGAATTTGAGAGGAAACTGACCTTTATGTATTCTGTTAGAGAAGATTAGAATTGTATGGGTCGTGCCAACTTTTAGTGCTAGTGAGTCGAATTCTGCACTCTTCTTTAACTAAGGAAGCTTCTCTAAAAATAGCAAAATAAAGAGAGACATATGCATTGACACATTAATACGAGAAAGATGCAAGGTTTCTATAGTTACTAGAGATGATCACTTACACTAGTGAAGAGTGCTGAGTTCGGACTATTGACTCTAGAAGACCCTCGCTTCAGGTAGTCCTTAAGAAGCTTGTCAATTAAAAATTCCTGAATCGTATTTATACAATATCTCTTATTTTAAAATCAAGAAAAAAAAATCTGTTGTGGCCAGCACAAGACCTTCCGTCAATTCCATGTATTTTGTACAAATCCCATACCAAAAGGTCCTTGGAACAGATTCTATATAATATCATGTAAAATCGAACACGAACACATACTATTTTTTACAAATTCCATACCAAAAGTTCATTTGAAAAGGTTCTATAAATCCAATAAAATTATAACATAAACTACACTAAGTAATGTCCTTCCATCTTCTCTTTGGCCTTTCCCTGCGTGTCACTTACGAGCAACACTATGACATACCAATTTTAGATCCTATACTTTTTTCCATATTTGGTTTTGCACTTGCAACTGACATCTGTCAATTAAATTTTTTTGAATAATTATGTCAGCTGTTTCCCTGATAAATGGCATAGCTGACTAATTTTTCAAAAATTAATTTCTTTATAATGCTTTAACTCTACATCTATTGAATATGAAGGAAAATGAATAATCAAACCATATAGACAAGAGTATTTTCTTTAATAAATATAATAACAAAATGTCAAAAAATAATATTTAACTGCGTTTTTTTAAGAAAAACTGTTAAAAACTTCAAATAAGGGTACTTCCGGTGGATCAATTATAACCAAAATCTAATCAACTCTTCATATGAATGTACAGAAGAGGAATACGAAAGAATTATAATTTTTAGAATTATAGTATTGGAGTTATCGTCGGAGAAAAATTTGTCACACACGGACACATACACACACACACACACACACACACACACACACACACACACACACACACACACACACACACATACATACATACAGACATCATCTTAAAAATAGTAAATTCGTATTGTAGGGACCCTAAAACGTGCTTATTCATTAAAAACTCACCACCGAATTTTTTGACCAAAGACGATACCTTCCTTACCTAAAGGTGACGGAAGGTAATTAAAAATAGTTGTACAACAATCTGCTTCAAAAAAATTTTTATTCACAAACTGGGATTAGGAAATAAAAAACATTACACATTAATAAAAAATGTTTTAATTGACAATTAAAATGTATATTACTTACATCTATTTACAAAACTTTAAAAATGATAAAGTATGAGTATATACACTACCACAGACAAGTGTCTGTGACACTACACATAAAGTATGGACATAATAATAACACAAAACAAACATTAACTCTCATGGTAGGTTTAGAATAAAGATTCTCATGCTGCGAAGGGAATACCATTCGATTAGTAAGTCAAGTCCATAGCACTAAAAGTTGGCACGGTAACTAACTACAGCAAAATAAAAAAATTAACATTGTATTCCCCATATAACAGATTTCATGTAAATAATTTGTTATAACTAAAATAAATGATAAATATTTTAAATGCACCCCTGTCTTGTTATTGTGCAGGTAACGTAGTTATCCATCTATTTTGAGCTAGATATATTAATGTATTTTTGGGTAATACTAGTCCAGTATGCGAATAGGTAACAGAATACATAAAGGTCAGTTTCCTTTCAAATTCGAACTATACGAAAAACTTTTCGAAAGAAACCACATATATAAAATAATTTGAACGTCAACTTTCATTCGCTAGTCATACTATATATTTAGTAGCGTTCGGATGCGGATACCATAGACGGAAGATGGAATGGTCACATGAATTGGTGATAGTTTATGTATATCATGCAGAATATGGAATCCCAATCATCCTTTCTTCACAAAGATAAAAATAAAATTCATGATTGTGGCTTAATATACAAAAAAATAAGTACCCCCTGTTCAGTCAACGAATTATAAAAAAAAAACTTATTGATAGCTACATACAGAAAACTATTTCAAAAAGTCAAGGAAAGTTTGAGAACTAGTTCAGGAATATAGGACATTTTTAAACCAACTACGTTTGCATTTGATGCAATGAAAAAATTTTTAATTGGAATATACCAGCATAATAAAAACAATCAGCTCTGAGGTATGCAACGTTATATTAATTTTTAATAATTGTAGTCCACCACCGTGTTTCTTTTTTTCTTTTTTTTAATTACTCTCATTTAAAAAATAGAATGCTGATGCTGCAGCGCAAGCATCTAAACGTTCTTGGCGATTACATTTAAAAATCCATTTCTACACCAATGATTTCGCTTCGAATAATTTCGGATAAACTCTGGACGACCGGATTCGAACGATATGGCGCCATAAACCGGAAACTTCGAGAAATGGACTTGTTTCATTCTTGTGGGAAACCCCTCAATTCTTTTTATTGTCGTTCAATTTCATTCAAATTTTATGAAATTGGTGTAATTGAATTCATTCTGAATAATATTTATAGTCTATTGCCTTGTCTCGTTACTTATACAGTTTCTAACTGTTTATTCTGTTTCTGTATTTTTTCGTGCCCTGTTTACCATCCGTGTCCTCCGCGAATGGACTTCTTATCCGGTCACGGTTTGTGTCGTTGTAATGTTCTCTCTTTCGATTACAAAATACAAACTCCCCATTCATTTAGCAATGCGATGTGATGTGCAACGCAGACTCAATGCACATCAACCGCTAACTACCGCACTAACTTACTGCTGTAAGCTGTACCTACTGAATGTACATTGCTGCAGCATACAAGACGTTCAGGTTGGTTACGAAGGTAGAGAATCGGCAATGAAACAGAGATCAGAGATAATGGAAACATTAGCAATAATTTAGTGAGAGGAATAGTAATTATAATTATACTTGTACTCTTGTACATTTGCGAAAAGTATAGAATAACTTAGAATTACTATGTTTAAATATAATACTTAAATATTTGCGCGTTTTCATCAAATGTAAAGTAGTTATACCTCGTCCAGATTTCATTTGAACAAATGACTTTTAAATCCTCTGTGTTAATCCTAATCTTTGCCACTGTGAATATTCTTACGTTTCACGCAAATATAGTTTCTTCTCAAAGTACATTATATGTCTATGTTTATTAGGGTTCCAAAAAACCATAGTTGACCTGTAAAATTCTTATCCAAGATGTTATGCTTGCTTTAACAATGAACGTTCATTACTGAATTGAGCAACTGGTAGTGCCAAAATGTAAATATGCACGAGGTACAGTTGCTCAATTCAGTAATGAGCGCTCATGTTAAAGCAAACATAACATCTTGGATAAGAATTTTACAGGTGAACTATGGTTCTCTGAAACCCCAATAAAACTTTTTCCCTTTTAAATAGTTACAAGCAATTTTCAACTTTCATAGACATATAATGTATTTTGAGAAGAAACTATATTTGCGTGAAACGTAAAAATATTCACAGCAGCAAAGATTAGGATTAACACAGAGGATTTAAAAGTCATTTGTTCAAACGAAATCTGGACGAGGTTTACGATTTTATATTTGTTTGATCTCAAATGTACCTATTGAATTCCTGAAAATTGCAAAATTCTTGCACAAAAAACATTTAAAAAAATATTCGAAGAAACTTTTACTATAATACCTCAAATTCTTAAAATAATATGTTTATATTTAAAATAAATATTTAACATAGATAACAAATACAAAAACCGCTACAAATCTTCGTGGAATCAGTTACACACATTACCACTTATGGTAATAAAATCATAGCTGTGCATGTGCAATGCGGAAAGGTTGGTACATAGCAAAAGTCTTATTTTCTAGTTTTCTCTATTTGTAGTCGGCTAGACCATGAGCAGTGAAATGCTGGGAATTCTATCTTAATTACCTATTGAAGGCCGATTCTTCATTTACTCTCCATAAGCAATGCAATCTGTAATAGTATGCTGTGATTAACACAAAACAATTGATAAAAGAAAAACAAACAATAGTATTGCTTTTTTACAGGTAAATTAATTTCTATTGTTTGTACCAAAATATGATTTGTGATTGTTACATGTTAAAAGATAAGAAATAATGTGTAATAACAATTAAACGTTTGTTTTAACAGTATGTGTAATTAGATTATTTATGAATGTAGAACAACAACACATATTGATTTCCTAATAATGGGAATTTTTTTATAATAAAATTTCAATGTTGTGAGAAAATATAGAACTGAAAAGAATACAATAATGTTTATTTTTAAAAAAATATAAATAGTAAACAATATATTGTCATAGTATAATAAATATGTGATCGCTATATGTATTAAGGTCTCCTTTAATTTTAAAGATAGAAAAGTTGTTTAGAATACCTGTTTTATTTAGATATACGAAATATAAAAATGCTCGGCAATTTTTTATTATTTAAAACATTTATCAGATATTTTTTTTTAACTTTTCCAATCCTCTGTATATCCTTAAGCCGGGTTTATGCAGTAATAACATAGTCAATAACATAATCACAGTCTTAAGTTATAGTCATAAGAACAGTCTTAAGATAGGTGGTCGTTTATGCAGCATATTTGTTGTGACTATTAATATGTCACTTTCTAACCTCATTTACTTTTATTTGTAATAAATATTGTACTTGCCGAATAAATAAATATGGATTAGTTAACATATAATAGAGAAAAAAATAGTTTGTTCATAAATAAACAACATTACAATTATAATAGAGGTCATGTTTTCTGATAGTGACAGTTCTCAGGCTTGCGCAGTTTGTAAGTCGTCATAGTCATAAAATTAAAATTAATCCAATTCTGTGATTATGCTTATGTTCATGATACTGACTATGACTATGACGATGTTGCATAAAAAGCTCTATTATAAAAACATTCTAATTCTTAAGACTAAGACTACAACTATAACAATGACTATGATATTGCTGCATAAACCCGGCTTTAATATTATCAGTTACTTACATCATAGGTTTATATAGTATGTACGGGACTGTATTTTTCTACACAATAATAGGTCTATTCTCTAAAAACCTGCTTAATTTTAACAGCCTCTAAAATTATGTTCAACTAGCAGCCCGTCAAAATTTTTACCATATTTTGGTATTCTGCATCTTACTATTTTAGCAGTCGGTTAGTTTTAACAATTTTAACGGTTCCGCTAAAATATGTTGTGAAGTTATGTACATATAGGTACAAAACGTGTGTCTTTGATGAATTCTCAGCGGTACTTTATACACATAACCTAAGATTGTATAAAATTTTGACATTTGTTGACATACATATCTCGTTCAAAACGAATGACAAAGAATCAAAAAGAAGTTTTAATCAATTATTTAGAGGAAAATAGAGAATTAGTAAATAATACGAATCTAGACCCAACTAATTACAAAAGTGTAGCAAAAAATGGAAATATTTAACAAATCTGTCAAATAATAACGAACTCGGTCCTGTAATAAAAATAAACTTTGAGTAAAGATGTTCGGAAAGTAAAATTAGATATTATCATATGTGAGTTAGAATTTATATGTTGAAAGTATAAAAGTTATATTAATTACGCATTTTATTCATATTTTGCTTTATATTAATAAATTAATTAAATATCAAAAAGGATGGGAAGCAAAATTAGTTAAAATAAAGCAATAATAGCTATAAATAAATTAATATAAGTTGCTAAATATAATAATTCACACTTACCTTTGTTGTATTTGGTGATATTCTTCAATTAAAACCAAACCGATTAAGTTTTGTAATGCCATTTTGACATTTCACAAAATAACGCCACTGTTCTACTGTCCTCTAAATTTTTATAAATTAGCGGATTATTTTAACTCTAACCGCTAAAATTTTAGCAAAAATTTAGGTACAGAATACGAAGTAAAGTTTAACTGGCGTTAAAAAAATAACTGCCTGTAAAATTTAACGCTTTTAATAGAGAATACACCTACAAATGAGTTAAAAATGTAAGCTATGGTATTTTTTTCACGCTTTTATTGTAATGTAAAAAAAATGTATGCAACTAGAGTAAAAAGTGTCTTTATTTGTCTTATAGTATATGACGCACTCACCTGCGGCCTGCGATTCCTTTTTGTGAAATAAGACTTTACTTTTTACTCATGATGCATAAATAAATAGGTATCCTTTCAATGTTCATTTATATAGTTCTTATTAGCAATTTTTTGGCACATATTTAATTTTGCTCCCTATTTTATTTGATTGTGTTCAGTATTTTGTTCAAAAAAAAACCAAGCCATAACGAACGAAACTCGCGCATGCAAAACTTGGTTCCGACGTTAGACGAACACTGAAAAAGGACGCCTGGCACCGTGTCGTCGATGGGCGTCAGTATCTTCCGGCACTCCCATGGTGTTAATTTCCAATAGATGGGTTCAAGAATTGATAAAAACTTAAAAATTATGCCTGGCGTCGAGACGTCGACGAGCGTCGGTATTTTCCTATATCTGTCGAAATTGATTCCCGATAAGTGGTTTTAGGAATTAATGAAAATTCAAAAACGACGCCTGGCTTCGGTACCTTGCGACACCTGTCGAAGTTCATTCCCGATGAATGGTTTTAAGAATTGATGAAAACTCAAAAAAGACTTTAACATCGATGGGCATCGGTATCTTAAGACCCCCGTCGAAATTGTTTCCCAATAAGTGATTGATTTTGAGAATTGATGAAGACACAGAAACGACGCCTGGCGTCTCGTCGCGATATCATTGTAAATGAATACTAAACATTCAATATTTATACTGAACAAGTATTATTTTACTGAATATTTGTTATGTTACTGAGTATTTATTATTAATACTGAACATTTATGAAGAATGCTGTTCATTTTGAATAATATAATGAACAAATAAATTACAGTAGAACTTCGATTATTCGTATGCAAACAATTTGTCAATCGTGTATGAGGCGCCGTTTGGGCCAAAATAAAATTTTCTGTAATATATATATATATATATATTATGCCCAATATATATAAAATTTCGCTATATATAATATTTTACGATGGCGATATATACAATTTTTATTGTGATATATAGAAATTTTCATTGACGCCAAATATTTCCAATTTTAAATGGCACAAAGTGACCCCTGTGGTGCACTCTCCACACCAGCTATGAGTGCCCGTGAGGTGATGCCTGGTAAGCGCCCACACGGTAAAATATATCGTCATCATTACCGATGTCTACATGTGTTGTAGATACTGGCACACCCAGAAATGGGTAATATGCCGTGATGATATATTATTATTATTATTATTATTATTATACAGGGTGTTTACGGTCTTTTTGTTTTATTTTTAATGGGTGATACTACAGGTCAAAAGAAGGCGAAAAACATTAAAACACCTTAGTAAAATATTTATAATAAAAGAGATATGCATTTTTTAGTTTTTATAATGGGGCGGTAAATTAATGTTGAAAAAAGTTGTAGTAACCTATGTAATGACAAATTTCACTCTTTTGTTTTTTAATTTGTTTAGCTGTCAGTTGCAGTTTGTTACTATTTAATTGTGCACCGTCAGTTTCTAATTGATTATTGTTATTAATTGTGTAAAAGGTGAACAATGTACCATCGGTATTCTAATACGGAATTAGTTGACATGATGCTCATTTATGGGGAAGTTCATCAAAATTCAGCTGCAGCACGTCGTCTTTACATAGAGCGATTTCCAAATAGACAGAACTTTTAGACGATGTTCCCTTAAATGTGCGTCAAGATATGTGGTTTCTCCACGACGGTGCACCGGCGCATTTCAGTCGTCTCGTACATCATCACTTAAATGCATTTGGAAATAATAAATAAGTGGATTGGCCGGGGCGGTCCTGTTTCTTGGCCTCCGCGGTCACCTGACTTAACACCATTGGACTTTTATTTGTGGGGAAATATGAAAGACATGGTATACACCACCGAAATTATCGACGCTGAAGACCTCCGTAACCGGGTGGAAGCAGCAGCGGCGGAAATTCGACAAGGCATGGGCCTTGCAACGTACGTTAATTCATGGATACGCCGAGCAAGACTTTGCATACAGCAGCAGGGTGATAACTTTGAACATCTGTTATAAAAGCGCTTATCGTTCTGTTTTAATTCCATAAAAAAAAAAACTAAAAAAAATTCGTATCTCTTTTTTTATAAGTATTTTACTAAAGTGTTTTAATGTTTTTCGCCTTCTTTTGACCTGTAGTATCACCCATTAAAAATAAAACAAAAAGACCGTAAACACCCTGTATATATATACCGGGTGTCCTAATGTACCACCTGAAATATCTTCAGGATCTTGCATCATATGAAAAAATGTTTGAAATAAAAGTTTAACGATTTGAAGGGGGACATCCAATCTTGTAAATAAATTGAACCCCCCACCCCCAGGAAAGGCTAGGGAGGGGGTTGTTTTAAAATTTTAAATGGTAACCCCTATTTTTTAGAGCAGAATCGGATAGAGCGTGAAAAAATAAGTAGATTTTATCTACAATTTTTTTTTTTGTTACTTTAGTAGATGGCGCTGCAATCAACAAAATTGTTTTCAATACATAATTTTCCGGAAACAGCCAAAGCAGAGTGGGTGTGTGTTGTGTGTGTGTGTGTGTGTGTGTGTGTGTGTGTGTGTGTGTGTGTCGGTGAGGACATCCTAATAACAATTTACCACCGGCATTAGCATTACTTGAGACGTACCACGAGGAGGTTGCTCGGTCGGATTTACGTCTCGTGTGTATGTGTATTTGTTGGTGTTTGTGTCTGCGTTTGTGTGTGTCTTTTAGATAAAATCTACTTAATTTTCACGCTCTATTTGATTCTGCTACAAAAAATGGGAGTTACCATTTAAAATTTTAAAACTACCCCCTCCCCAACCTCCCTTGGGGGTAGGGTGTTGAATTTATTTACAGGATCGGATATCCCCCTCCATATCGTTAAACTTTTATTAAAAACATTTTTTTAATACGTTGCATGATCCTGAAGATATTCCAGGAGGTACATTAAAATGGGACGACGTACCACGAGGAGGTTGCTCGGTCGGATTTACGTCTCGTGTGTGTGTATTGTTTGTGTTTGTGTCTACAAAAATTTTTTTTAGATAAAATCTACTTATTTTTTCACGCTCTATCCGATTCTGCTATAAAAAATAGGGGTTACCATTTAAAATTTTAAAACTACTCCCTCCCCAGCCTCGCTTGGGGATAGGGGATTGAATTTCTTTATAGGATCGGACGTCCCCCTCCATATCGTTAAACTTTTATTTAAAACATTTTTTAATACGTTCCATGATCCTGAAGATATTCTAGGTGGTACATTAAAATGGGACACATGTATATATATATTTATTACAGAAAATTTTATTTAAAAAAACGGTGCCTCATACCTCATAGACCGATTATGCTTTATGAATAAAAATTGTTCGGAATGCTCTGTTGTGAATCCGTTAAGAGTACCTGTTTAGATATTACCAAATCGTTCCACCCTGTTTTATATGATTTTTATATGATTTATTATGTACTATGCATGAACTTATTAGGAGTAATTAATTTTTGTATGTATGTACCTACTCGTATGTATTATAAGAATACATTTGTAAATAATTTTTATTCATTCATTAGTAACATTTTTATTATCAGTGTTTTTCATTTATCCGTCACTTGCTCGGTCCCGATGAACACGGATAATCGAGATTCTACTGTATTGCCTTTTTTATTTCCGTTAAACATAGTACACATTTTAACGCAAAACGGTGATAAAATAAAACGCAATGGCATTTTTTTACACTTTTATTGTATAGGTAAAAAAATACCTTCCTATTTGTGAAATAAGACTATACTTTTTACTCATGTTAAATAACTATTTCCCGATCAAGGTGGAAACGATACCATTTCGTATACCGAAAATCCTAGGTTCAAATTTTGCTAGGGCTTGAATGTTAGTATCCTTATTTATCATTTCATTTCTATAATATCATCCGCATCAGCAGTATATGATTCTATATAAATGGCGCAGCATAAAAAATAAAAAAATTAAAATAAAAAAAAAACAAGTAATAGATGTTCGATAAGGCAACACAGAAATGCGAAATGCTTTTGTACACTTCTGTGCAATAAAATTAAGCACACAATAGTATACAGAGCTGGGCAAAGTACCTAACAAATGTACTTGAGTATTGAGTACGAGTACTGATAGTAAATAGTACTCTTGAATATTTTTCTTGAATATTTGAAAAACCGTTCTGCGCTGAGTACAGAGTACAAAAAGTACTCAATACTCTATGAGTATTGAGTACTTATGTCATCATAGTAAATGCGAGTAATTTTATTCAAATATTTATAGTTTATCAATGCAAAACAATAATAAATTAAATTATTAGTTACCATTACATATAAATCCAAATAGGAAATATGATAAGTACTAAATAAATAACATGTTCGTTGTACTCATACTGTGAAAAAAAAACATAGAGTATAAGTATTTGAAGTACTCACAATTCTAAAAATACTCAGAGTATTTGAAAATACTCTGAGTACTTTTAATGTACTTAGAGTACCATTCAGAGTATTGAGTACGAGTACTATAGCAAAAATCTTTAGAGTATGAGTATAAGTATTGATATTTCAAATGTACTCAAGTACGAGTACAGAGTACCAAATTTGTACTTTGAGTACTACTTTTGAGTAATGTACTCGAGTATTGCCCAGCTCTGATAGTATATTATGTGGCAAGTAAAATAGGCTTCACACACGTGTTACATACTATACTTTTTCTATGACCTTGCAATAAAATATATTTTTTCTTCACATTGTCATTCTTTTAACGTGAAGACTCTGTATTATCGAATTGTGTAACCATAGTTACCAACGTTACGGGTGTTTAACAGCTTTGTTTTATTAAAATACAATTCAGTTTGCAATAATTAAAATAATGAACGATTGCTACTTCACGCACAGTGTGCAAAAACTCAAACTTCACACATAAAAATTGATACGTAAAGTACTCACTTCACGCACGGGAGTAGAAAAAATATTTTATAGTTTAAAGTGGACCTGATATGCTGTGTAGTAACGAAAATATGTAAATTTGTCAGTTTTTGTCAAATCCATGGTTACGACTTGACATTTGATTGACAGCAATGTATTTGCCCGTTCCATTTAAAATGAAACTAATCTGTAAGTCTTACAGATTTGTAAATCTGTAAAAAATGAACAAAATCGCAACGAAAGCTGTAACTCTTATGTATAACTTTATATTTATCAAAAAAATTAGATGCGTTATTGTCAGTTTTTTACAGATTTACAGATCTGTACGACTTACAGATTTGGTCAGAATTGCGGCATATACCTGCATTCTAAATTAAAATTAGTTGTAGAAAAAATATAGTGTGCACCTTATGCCCGAGTGGTTTTCTGACTCGGCTAAATTTCTTACAATATTTAAATATAATACTTCTGTCAAATTCATTCCCCATGGGTCATTTTAAATGACACAGACAAATACATTGCTGTCAATCAAATGTCAAATCATAACTTATAGGAAAATTCAACGGTTATGTCATATTGACAAGATGTCCTTTAATTTTGTTTAAATAATTATACCTGTTTTTTAAAAATTTAATTTAGATGTAGAAAAAATACTGTGTGCACCTTGTGCTCGAAATATGTTTAGTGCTCTCGAGTGGTTTTCTGACTCCGCTAAATTTCTTATAATATTTAAATATAATACTTCTGTCAGATTCGTTCCCTATGTTTCATTTTAAATGGAACGGGCAAATACATTGCTGTCAATCAAATATCAAGTCGTAACCATGGATATTACATATCTGAAAACACTAACTATATATGAGAGAGTACATGGTGTATTTTGTGCTATCCAATCTGTAAATAAACAAAGAACTGTACACACCATATTTAATTTCACCCACTAAGCAGTTTTATTTTCTACACATCAGATCAGTTTTATCTTATTGTGCACCTGCTATACTGGGAAAATAACATTTATTGTCAGTAATTATAATTAGTAAAATCTCAACTGTCGTAATTTATGAGCCGACCCAGGTGTAGATGTGGTAGCGCTATCGCTTTACGCCTCGAGTGTTCCAATATTTTTTTCTCTTTTCAACGATGTAAGGGTTATTATGTTTTATATTTGTTTTGCCTTCAAAATTATTATTTTTTCCTTATTTTGTATTAAATTTACAATTATTTTGAAAATATTGGTAGATTTCTATTTGGAAATACTCCTTGTATTTAAATAATTTATTTCGTTAGAAAATTTTGCTCAAAATTCGTATCAAATTAATTTTTATAATATTTTGTATCAGGTCGCCCTTGGCTCTTCATAGTGAAATTTGTAATTATGAATCTAGAATGAAAATATTAAGTAATAAAGGCATAAAACAAATTATTTTGATCAAATACAATATATTATAATAAAAATAATAATGTTTTTTTGGGAAACAATAAAGAAATTCAGGAAAATAAAGAGAAAAATTAAATTTTAGGAGCAAAACAAATATAAAACAAATAACCGCTTACATCATTGAAAAGAGAAAAAAATATAAGTTTGTATTATATCTCGAAAATTTACGGATATAAAAATTTGTTTTGTACGCCACTGGTTAGTTAATAAAAATATCTAACTTTTATATTTGAAACGTTTTTCCCAATTACTAATAGTTTAGAAGTTATTTGAGAAAGAAAAAATCAACAATATTCAGTTTTTCGTCATTATCTAGTACCCTATGAGAATTTTTGGAAAAACAATAACACATCTGAGATGGCGCACAAAAAGTTCCATTTAACCGACATTGTATCTCTTATAGTTCTCGAGATCCCAATGGTGGCACTTCTAAATGGGACACACTGTATATTACCTATATATCGAGTAGAAGCCAAAACAATGTTTTATATTAAAAAATAGGCATAGCTATCTAATATTTTTTTTAATTCTTGTCTGCGAGTTTATTCCCTCATAACTTAAAAACTAGGAATTCAATAGATTTGGATGCGACTTTCACGAAAAGATAGCTCAGTTTATAATATAGGCACAATACTATTTTTTGCGTTATGTCAGGTTAGTTATCCGTAGATTTTGTTATAAGGATGTCCGGGTTTGGTGTACCAGATGCCCCATTTAACCAAAATTGTATCTTATAGTTTTCCCAATGGAGGCCTTCAAAATTCGGACATCATGCATCATACCACTAATTTTCGTTCTCTTAATCTCTATATTTTCGTAGCTTTAAGAAAAGTCGGACCTAAAATTGACCAGCGCAATCTGTTATTTTCAATCTATTTGTTAAAATAAAGAAAGTGCGTCATCAGTCATCACTGCTAACGTGCACTGACCTATTGCGCCCAAAATACCCAAACGTTAGGTTATTGTTGTTATAATTTTGATAAATACACCATTTCAGCCTGTACATTAACGTGTGTGATGTAAATATTCTACACATTTATAAAGGTACGCTCGTTAAATGCCTACGTCATACGCAGTGATGACGTTTTAGCGTGTACCTACATTTCATATTAGGTAGCCATTAACGTGTCCCTAGACGGAGCCTAAGGTAAAAAATAACCTCAACTGTTAGCTTCTTACGCTTTACTACATTTTTATTATCTTAACAATTGCTAAGAAAACGTTACAAGTATTTATGCATTGCATTATTGTTTATATTTTATTCAGTAAGTACTGTTTATTGTAATTAATGGTTATTAGAAACAATAATAAGGAACCATTGAAAACAGTAAAATCCAATAAAATTCTAATGTTTCAACAGTGTTTAATAATAATTACGAGCTAGGCGGGCAAAGCCCGTATTCAGCTATTATATTATGTACTTTTTATTCTTTTGCTAGCAGTCATTTACTTATTTATACCCTGCATATTTTTAGGGATTTTTATAAATATATTTTTTATTAGTATATTACCTAAACGATGACAAATAGGTCATTCACGATAAATAAATAATAATGTTTGAAATTATCTACTGTAATAGTTATTTGGTACGTTTTTCAAATAACTAGTTATCCATATTCACTAATATATACTTTTAATAAGCGTGCCGATATAGATAATACATTGTAATATGCGCAATTCACTAACCTGTATTAATTTTAGAATTAAGAAATTGGTAGCTTTACTCTTATGTGAAAAATTAAGAATTGCAATTCCAAACACAATAATTATTATTTGTCATATTAATATTAACTGCCAATTTGTAAGTTTTTTGCAAATGTTGCAGCAACTACTCGTTTGTATCATTAAAATGGAAATAAGAATTATTAAAGTTCATAAATGAATTAAAGGAACGTATACATAATTGGCATTCAGAGGAATGAATGGAATCTTATTAGGTGAATTTATCTACATATCGCAGGGATATGAGTAAATTACTAGTTTGATCAAATCCGTAGGGGTTTCACAAAAACCCTAACCTAACCCCTGGGGTTTTGATCAAACAACTAATTTGGACATATCCCTGCGACAATGGGGTATTCCACTCAATTTTTTTTATTATTTTAAATAAAACTTCATTCAGTTTTGAAGCAATTCATAGTATTAAAAAATCTTAATTGTTCCTAGTTTAACAGTATTTTATTTTTGAGAAATCAGTGTAACGTCACATTTCCCCTATACTTGCCTTTCTCACACACACTGCTCTGAGTACGCTGCGAGAGAAAGATAACAATTGTATGACGTCAATTTTCCCTTTTAGCAAACTTGAAATATCTCGTAAAGTAATTATTTAAAAAATGTTTTCATTGTTTTAACTATTATTTATTGAGCCCTACTTTATGTTAAATTGAATTTTTTTAAAATTACCACATTAGCAAGAGGTAAAAAAAAAACAAGTGTCTTTCTATGACATTTGCTAAATAAAAACCTGAATTGTGCAATATTGTATTGCTGCGACAGAAAATTCATTATATCAAATTTGTTGTAAATATTATCCAATTTTTTAATGCTCGAAATCTGAATTTTTAAATTACTTCTGTTACGAACAAATCGTAATATATTTCCTATGATTATTTGCAATTTTAAATGTTAAATATGATAGTTTATTCCCCATTTTTGAAGTAACACTTTGCGTTTTTTATTCTAGATTTCAGTAATTACCATATTTTTGTAACTTTGAGGGCGTTTACCAGTTTGATTTTGATCGGATCCGAACCGCCTCGTACAACCGGTCAAATAACGTACTCCTAATAGGTATAAACAATGTTAATGGCACATTGGAATTTTCTATTTAGGTGAATTCAACTATATTTATTTATAAGTATAGACTACGTGTTAATAAATACGTAATTAAATTGAGAGAATTAAATTATGCAATTTCATGCTATTATATACAATTTTTGTAATACGCCAATAATTTTCAACTTATTTTCATTCGAAATTGTATAATACTGCAATATCCGGTATAATTAAACCACAAAAAGTGCAAATCAAATTATTACACCTATTACGATCAGCTATTTTCTCCAAAACAAGAAAAACTTCAACGGAAGAGTTGCATGGCTGTGAGTCGATAGTCAATTAATGCTTTTTTCGTCGTCTACTGAGACTAGAGACCCAGACAGAACCAGTATACGTTACTGTACTTTAGTTTTTGGTCAAGACATGGTAAGTTATATGTGGACCATTTGGAAGGAATGTTTCTACGGCTGCACGTGACAAAGTGACGTCATTTTCACATTTTCAGATGTGTTGATGTAAACTTGAAACTTTTGGCGGTCCAGTGGCGTAGAATGGAAAATGCAAGTCATTTTTGTTGACATTCAGTTGAAATAGTGAAAGCGTGATAATTAGACCAATGTTTACTATAATTAATAATTACTAAGGTTAATTAAGTGTATCTCCTTTACCTTTATATTAGATGATTGTTTCGTTGTATAAAATAGAAATAAGTAACATTTTTTTTTTTTAATGCTGGAATACAGTTTATTGCATTTCCTACTATATATTTACGTAATTTCTAAGTAATGCATTCTTCAATTCCATATATATACCGCAACCTCATTGTTTGAATTCCTTTTTTATGAATGGTGTATTTGAAAATAATTTATATAATTTAAACTATTTGCAACTGTTAAATGTTCTTTGCTTTTAATTTTGTAATGCTTAATTTTTATTTATTTTTATTATACTCTTTTAATTTTTCATTTCATATATTTTTTCAATCTCATTGAGAAATTACCTCAATAGAAAAAATTGTATAAAAACAGGTTTCATAAGGCTGCACTCGTCCTTTGTAAAACTTGCCTCGCGGCTCGTTTTCCAAATTTTGACTCGTACGTTAACCAGATTGTCTTATGATACTTGTTTTTTAATGTACTATTATTTCACGTTCACTTTACTAATATCAACGTAGAATTAAATATGTAAACAACTTTGAAAACAATGTGGTTAATAAGTATATACGAGGGGCGTTTGAAAAATAGTTGGTCTTGGCAACAGATGAAGTCGCAGCGCCAAAACAATACTTTATTTCGTAAATATCGTCATTTGTCACACAACTTTCAAATTTTCAGCTAGTTGCATTACTTAGTTTTTGTTTGACAGTTATCGAAAGCGAACAACTTTTGTATTTCTGCAAAAATGTAAAAAATTAAGTACCGGTCCGTGAATAAATACTTACAGGATAAATTATAAAAATTAACACATACGGTATGTTTCTCCTTAAAAGAAAATGTTGCTCGCGGACGAAATCCATTGTAATAACTCGTAAAGAGAACTCTTTTGAACGATGCCGCACTAGACATACTTAAGAGAGAAAAAGGTGGTTGTCGCTAGGGTTGATGTAGCTCAAATATGAGAGCGCCAGACTAAAGATTTGGTGGTCCCGGGTTCAAACTTCAAACCCCGGCGTCAGCTAATTTTTCTTTCTCATATTTATAATTTATCCTATCAATATTTAAATAAATATGAAGTTCGATATACTTTAATATTAATTTAATTAAATACTTATATTTGAAAAATAAGACGAACGAAGAAATCAAAGCCGAATTAAACGCTGTATATGGGACGTCAACACTTTCGTTATCAACAATAAAATATTGGACAAGTGAATTTAAAGAAGGTCGAATGAGAATTTTTGATGAGGAACGTCCAGGCCGCCCAAGTCATTATTCCACAAATCGTCGATAAAATTCATGATATGGTGTTGACCGATCGGGGAGTGAAAGTACGCGAGATTGCTGAGGCCACGAACATCTCAACCGAACGGGTGCACTCTATTTTGCGAAATTATTCGGGCATGAGATAGGTACCGCGTTTGCTGACAGTCGACCAAAAACGCGTACGTATGACCACTTCCAAACACAATTTAACATTTTTCAAGCGCAATCCAAAAGACTTTCTGCATCGATTCGTAACCGTTGACGAAACATGGATCCATCATCACACACCGGGATGAAGGAACAGTCTAAACAATTTATTTCTACTGGCAAATGTGCTCCAAAGAAAGCTAAGACGGTTGCATCGGCCGGCAAGGTGATGGCGACTGTTTTTTGGGATAGTAACGGTATAATCTTTATTGACTACTTAGAAAAGAGAAAAAAACTATTAGAGGAGAGTATTATGCTGTTTTATTAGACCGATTGGAAAACTAAATCAAATCGAAACGTTCCCATTTAGCAAAGAAAAAATCCTTTTCTATCAAGACAATTCGCCAGCTCGTACCTCGGTGATCGCAATGGGAAAACTACACTAATTACTTTACAAATTGATTCCGCATCCACCATATTCACCAGATTTGCCCCCTGTGACTTTCACCTGTTTCCAAACCTGAAGAAATGGCTCGCCGGACAGATTTGGGTTGAATAATGGGGTCATCGCCCAAACAAACGTTTATTATGAAGACTTACGGAAGACGTATTTTAATGAGGGGATCGAAAATCTAGAAAAGCGGTGGTTGAAGTCTGTCGAGCTAAAAGGAGATTACGTCGAAAAATAAAAACGAATTTTCTCAAAAAGTTGTTTTTTTTTTCTCTAGGCCAACTATTTCTGAAACGCCCAGGGGCGTCGCAAGTATGGGTCAGAGGGGGCGGATCGCCCCCCCCCCCCTAACTTAAAACAGGGGGGGCATCGCCCCCTCTCCCTCAACTATTTTCCTTTTACGTGACCAAGTTAACCTTATTTTGTCGTTATTATAAATAATTAAAAAATATTTCTAAAATTTATATAATTAAATAAAAGTTAGTATCATTACCGGGCATTTTGGCTTTTTTACAGTCCGGTGGGCAGTAAAACTAGGAAAAAGCCCGGCGGGCGTAATGTTCAATATTCCGCCCTAGTAAAAGATGTAAACAAACAATTTTAATGCATTTGTGCGTAAATTTCATATACCGCCTATTCGCGATTCAAGTTAAGCAAACTCTATCTGGTGGACAAAATTTGAACTAAAAATACGTCCATAATATAGTATTTCCTTTCCTTCACAGAAATTTTCTAGAGTTTGTAAGCTATTTAAAATATCCTTTAACACAATTTTCATGTTATGATGTCATAAACACTAATATATAATGGCGGGAAAATTTAATTTGAATCGCCAATATACTAAGACCCCCCC
Organism: Ophonus ardosiacus; assembly: GCA_943142095.1. Taxonomy (NCBI): domain Eukaryota; kingdom Metazoa; phylum Arthropoda; class Insecta; order Coleoptera; family Carabidae; genus Ophonus; species Ophonus ardosiacus. The sequence goes on along the minus strand of OW964828.1, from coordinate 27,607,691 downwards.
GTCACTCCTTATTTATTTACATCACGATTTACAAAAAAAAAAATTCATCTTTTTCGCCCCCCCCCCCCCCCCCCCCCAAGCGAAAACACTTCCGACGTCTCTGGAAACGCCCCTCATACATGGATTTAACAATTATGTCTTATAGTACAATCAACAATCAATAGCATATTAAAAGGCTAGTGTTAGAGTGCCCCCAAGCGAAAACACTTCCGACGTCTCTGGAAACGCCCCTCATACATACTTTAACAATTATGTCTTATAGTACAATCAACAATCAATAGCATATTAAAAGGCTAGTGTTAGAGTGCTACAATGATTTCAAACATCTGTGGGTGACATTAAGTTTACTAACTAATTATATTTAGGGGGCTAATATCTATATTAAAAGACTAGTGTTACAATGATCCTTACTATAATATTAGTCCAGTTTACGTAATCGCACAGTACGAGTATTACAACAATTGAAAATTATTAATAAGAAAGTATTAAAATTTCAAACTAAATTGAATTCTGTTTTTAAGTAAAACCATTGATTAAATAATTTGTATTGGCAACCTTGTGAGCATTTGTGTATCACTATTTGAGCACTAGATATTATACTGCTATCTTTGATTATTTTAATATTTATCCGTACAAAGATTTATATTCAATTAATTTTTATCAGAAATGTTAAACAAGTTATAAAATAATCTAAAGCGCATTTGTTAAAAATAAATTTATAATTAAATTGAATTTATAATTCAAAGTGGCATTTAACTTCGCGCACAACTTTATAATTTATGCACAGATTATACGTCTAACTAACCCCAAAGTCTGTGACAACCAACCCGGAATAGGGGCAGATTTTCACAAAAATTTTCTCTGGCAAATAGAAATTAATAATCCCTTAAAGTTACGGTCTCAAAACTGCAAAAACAGGGCAGGGTACACACTAAAGGATAGGCTAATGATAAAAAGGGTAACTGTAAACCCCGCCTCTTAAAAAATTCAAAAGAAAAAACTGTAACAATCCCCATTCTCCCCTACTTATTACTAGGGCTGGAAAAAATAAAATATTTGATTTCTATATTCGGTATCATTTTGTTATCGAAAAAAAAAATAGTTTAACGATAATACCTATATTATCCATTTATCGATTTTTAGGTAATATCACAAAAAAGTTATTTCGATATTTTTCCCACCCCAATTTAATAATTATTACTTATATTTGTGATGTTTACAACATTTTGTAAATGTAATTCGTACAAACATACAATACATGTATTTGTATAGTACCTATATTTTATCTTGGAGCTGCAGACAGTAATTTTTTTTATCTAAAATATAATAAATAACAATAATATGATAAGATATAGTTTTATCAGATTTTCTTTGTTTGAAGACATATTATTCATTTTTTAAGTGGGTTGTTAGTACCATCATTAATCAAGATGACATAGTTAAAAAATTTAATATAATCTGTGTTGTGTGGACAACATTTTGTAGGAATCCTATTAATTATCTGGAAATGCAGAAAAAATGAGGTCAGCAAAATACGCCAGATGTTTCATCAAACAAACATTTGCGGCAACTTTTCTATTTTTATTGCTATAATAAAATTAATATTTATTTGTGCAATTGTACTGATAAAGCAGAGTTTTAATTAAAATTGTCATCACATATCGTAAATGAATAGATTTTTTCATTAGAGATTTTTTTAGGTTTATGAAATTGATTAAATAATATCTGCGGGAAGATTGGCACAGCTACATTTGCATAACGCAGTTTTATTCCGAAAAATATGAGCGCCATCTACATACATGTCGTACTCGGTGCCATTTAATTTAATAATAAATTTATAATTTATTTTTAACAAATGCGATTTAGATTATTTTTTAACTTGTTTTAACATTTATATTAAAATTCTCTTGTTATTTAACCGAAAAATATTTTTTTTATCTTTTTTTTGACACTATATATATATATATATATATGGTGTAAATTTTAAAACGGGTCATAGGGCTATAACATAGAAAAACAATTTTTTGGACGCCAAAAGTTTCTATATTAATTTATTGAAAAAATAATTAGTGCATATTATAAAGAAATTACGAATTTTTTGATACCAAACATATTATATTTATGTTTCATATAAAGCCAGAAAATAAATTTAAAAATTTGCACAATTAAGAAAAAATATCAATAGCCGTGAAACTGACAGAAACAAAACATACAATTGTTGACTTTAAACGCTCATTAATAGACGTTTCTTACACTTTATTTGTTAAATTATTATTATTTTCGTTTTATTAAGAAGAAATCATGAACAATTTGACTCATGAAGAAAAATTACAAATTATTAATGCTGCCCCTGCGCCACTCGCGCACTTATGACAAATTTTCGCACCTAACCTATGAAAATGTACGACAATGACAACAAAGTTCCTGCAGAAAAGAGCGACGAAATACTAATTGGACTTAATCAACAAATTGTTTACCTTTATTTTTTTATCTTATATAAATATAATGTATTGCAATTGCACCTATAAAAGTTAGATTATACAAAATGTCAAACATAAAATTCTAAATTTTAATTTACTGCATAAACGACATTATTTTAGTTTAGTTTCTTAATTTAGTAACTTAATTTAATTTCATAATTTATATGCTGCCTAAACCCAGCATAAATGATTTTAATTTGTTCCCTTGTAGTTTGCAGTTTTTCTTGTTTCTTATACTTATTTCTTATTACATGTAGATCATCTTTAGTTTGTAAATACCTATTGCAATAAATAATAATTGTTTCTGATATAAATATCCTATTTCTTACTTTATTTTGTGTTATTTTGTATTGGTTCATAAATTAATAACTTTAATCTTTAATTGTCCCCTATCATGACAATGTTTTGTTACTGTCACTTTCATGGCTAATGATATTTTTTCTTAATTGTAAAAATTTTAAATTTAATTTCTGGCTTTATATGAAACAGAAATGTAAGGTGTTTGGTATCAAAAAATTATATATATATATATATATATATATATATATATATATATATATTATATTTTCATATTTGACCGTGCCTAAATGCACTTGATTTTATGCCATTTCAATAACATTGGGTTTTGATTTGACACATTTTAGAACTCTGTTTTTGTCGGAGACAATAAGAGGTTTAAAAAATGCCATCGACCTTTAAACTAATAGACGCAGCGTACGAGCAAAACGCTTGTCCCGCCATAACGGTGCAGACACTGTATCTCTATCCTTCAACAGTACGGAAGTTAAGAAAACGCGGCAAAATAAAAAAAATATTTGTCCCTAACTTGTTATACTTGGTGCATAATCGTTAAGAGTATAGATTTATTTTTTTTTGTGCATAATTATATATTTTTAATACAATATATTATATAGGGAACAAATAATAATTAATAAGAACTTACATATGAAATGACACAGCTGAACCGCGTACGTACTGCTGACTGCACGAAATACACCGTTTCCCTATTATTTTGTCGCGTACACACCTTACAACACATATACGTATGTATTGACAGAAATAATTGTAAATGTTCTCCAAAAAAGTAAATAATACACGGTCACGAAACGTCAAATGTATATTTTGACAACTATTTAGTGATAGAGAGCGATGTATAGAGGTTTACATATGACTGAAAAAGATGTACAATGAGTACGAATGCATGCGCAGTATACTTTAACTGAGAACTTCCGTACTGCTGAAGGACAGAATTTATATTTCTATCCTTTTATGTTGGAGCATTATTCTAACAATAAAAGAATAGGAGACACTTGGTCCATTAGTTTAAAGGTCGATGAAAAATGCACTCAATGTTGGAATATATACTAGAATGACCCGAGAATATGTGGACAAAATTCGAAGTCCCAATTTTTATTTTTAAGATAATTGTAAATAGCTTTTTTGGTCTTTTGTACGATAGTTTAACCATCTACAATTATCTTAAGAATAATGATTAAGACTTCAAATTTTGTCCACATATTCTCGGATCATTCTAGTATATATTCCAATATTGAGTGAATCTTTTAAACTTCTCATTGCCTCGGAAAAAAATAAAGATCCAAGATGTGTCAAAACTCAATGTTATTTAAATGGAAAAATTTAAATGCATTTAGGCACGGTCTAATATAAAAATTAATCGGAATTATTGCCATACAATTTTTTCTTATTTATTTGGAACCACTTTGGGGGGCGGCCCAGTTAATATATATGTTGCATGCTTTGAATAAATGTAACTCTGTAATCAATCAATTATCAGAAAAAAGTGTGAGCTCAGTTTTGTAGACAATTTTGCTTTTAAACTTAACCCAAACAGAGATATACACGAAAATCAATAAAAATATTCTTTTTAATTTGTTTTGTCAATATGGCGGCAAAATCCGGGGTCTCCGGCTCTACACTGTGTAAAATTAGTAGGTACATATATATTTTTGGATGTCTCAATAAAGAGGATAAAATTTACTCCAACTTACCACCAATTATTTCCACAATAAACCCCTTGCCGACTGGCCACTGGCCTACTAGTGAACTTCCGGAAGAACAAATATAAATTTAATAAGTACAGAATAAAGTTTTAATGCTAATTTATTTGAATATAATTATATCTTGTTTTTTTTTTATTATCAAAATTACATCATTTTATATATATATATATATATATATATATATATATATATATATATATATATATATATATATATAGTGGATTGTGGGCTTTAATTAAAGTTGATTTCTTTTAAAATCTGTCAAGCTTTCGTGTATTTAGTTTTTTACACATCATCAGGACACTGAAGTAAAAATACAAATAATTTTACAAGTGTATAAAATAATTTGATTTTTAAGAAAACTTACGTTTTGGTGAAGTTGTTTATAAGTCATTGATTTTATAAAACAGAAGAATTTTGACATTATTTTAGTTAAAATTTACAAAAATAAAACTTATAATAATTTTGACTGTATCACATGTTTAAGTACGTTGTAGTTGCGCAACAAGTTATATTTTGTTTTGGTGTAATGTTGGTACAGGATGTGAAATGGGCGGTAAATTTTAAAGCGGTTTAATTTGAAATAGGTGTAGCCATGTCAACGTTCAAGTTTCAGTATCATGGTTTTGAAGTATTTTGTTATTATTAATAAGTTTAAACAAATTACAATATATAGGGCTCAGGTTATCAATGTCAGTTTTTTTGTTCATAGTATTGTTGGTATTTTGTATATGATACATTTCCAGAAACGATCGTTTATTGTAATTTTTTTCTGTATCTAATATGTCTGTATTGTCAAAGTCCATGGTATGTTTGTTTGTTACGCAATGTTGGGATAAGGATGTTGCATGAGGTTTTCTTTTTATATCGCTTTTATGTGAAGTAATTCTGCCAGAAAGTTGTCTGGATGTGTGCCCGATATAACATAAATTGCAATTTTGACATGGGATTTTGTATACGATGTTAGAATTTTGCATTTTTGGTGTTTTTTCTTTTAGTTTACTGAATATTGTTTTAACTGTGAGACAACTTTTGTTAGCTATGCGTACTGTGTCGTCCTGGACTAACAAAAGTTGTCTCACAGTTAAAACAATATTCAGTAAACTAAAAGAAAAAACACCAAAAATGCAAAATTCTAACATCGTATACAAAATCCCATGTCAAAATTGCAATTTATGTTATATCGGGCACACATCCAGACAACTTTCTGGCAGAATTACTTCACATAAAAGCGATATAAAAAGAAAACCTCATGCAACATCCTTATCCCAACATTGCGTAACAAACAAACATACCATGGACTTTGACAATACAGACATATTAGATACAGAAAAAAATTACAATAAACGATCGTTTCTGGAAATGTATCATATACAAAATACCAACAATACTATGAACAAAAAAACTGACATTGATAACCTGAGCCCTATATATTGTAATTTGTTTAAACTTATTAATAATAACAAAATACTTCAAAACCATGATACTGAAACTTGAACGTTGACATGGCTACACCTATTTCAAATTAAACCGCTTTAAAATTTACCGCCCATTTCACATCCTGTACCAACATTACACCAAAACAAAATATAACTTGTTGCGCAACTACAACGTACTTAAACATGTGATACAGTCAAAATTATTATAAGTTTTATTTTTGTAAATTTTAACTAAAATAATGTCAAAATTCTTCTGTTTTATAAAATCAATGACTTATAAACAACTTCACCAAAACGTAAGTTTTCTTAAAAATCAAATTATTTTATACACTTGTAAAATTATTTGTATTTTTACTTCAGTGTCCTGATGATGTGTAAAAAACTAAATACACGAAAGCTTGACAGATTTTAAAAGAAATCAACTTTAATTAAAGCCCACAATCCACTGACACACCCACGATATTTTCCTCCTTAACTAATCGAAACAGTGACGATTACACTCCATATATATATATATATATATATATATATTTACATCCCGCTATCATTGCTGCGTCCTTTCATGGCTAGGACATTGTGGCAACCACCGAAAGGAATAGAGATAGGAATCGGCTTTATAAAGTATATCTACTTATTTTTCCCCCTGATTATGAATTTCGGTTCAAATTTCAATAAAGTCGATTTACAACGATATACGTTTCCTTTCATTTGACGGACATTATGAGCTCCTCCATTCTGAGTGAATCCGACGTCCACAGTATATACTTCAGACATAATCAGTACTTGTGACGTCCAATTTGTATATTTTTATTCATACTACCGTTACAGTGACGTCCAGCAGCGTTGCCAATATTAAATACATTATTCTGATGCAGAAACCAAAGCACTCTTTCACAACAATATGCATACTTTGCTGTAAACATCATAGATTCCTACAATGTTTGATAATGGTAATTTCTTTTGGCAATCTGTAAGCAATTTGAAAATGGAACTGTTAATTTGTCATTTAAAATGTCATTTTTAATACTTAATACTTTTGTTCTAAAATTATTAGGAAAAAAATTTCTCCAAATTAAAATTTTACCATTGTATTTCTCATACATATAACAAAAAAAAAGTAGATACCCGTTATACAAGTAAACAATAACAAAATCTTAATAATGTATTTATAGTAAAAGAACTCGATGGTACAAAATGTGATAGAAATGTGAAATGTTCTAGCACTTAGTGTACAAGAACAACAATTCTATTTTCTCCGACGGTAAATGTAAATATGTGAAAATAAGTGAAGAATGAACTATTTAAATAACCCCAAAATCTTACAATTAAAAAGTACAGATAATTATTTTTAATAATAATTTAATATGAACTGAATTAATACTTGCAGTATTTTTTTTAGTAAAATTTGCCGTTATCCTTTGTATTATAGTCATAAAAAATTTATTTGATAAACAAAGTATTTGTTACATGTCAATAAAATAGTGAAGAAATATAATAATAAGGTTAATATGATTATTAATCTCCGATTTTAATATTTTTATTCTATTTGTTAAACAAGTTATTTGTAAAAAATAGTGAAAATATGTGAAAAACAACAGTTTGCATGCACTTCGGCTATTTGTGCAATAAATTCAAATTTTTATGAAAATTATAATAATAGGCTGATTATTAATATTTAATCCCGATTTTAATACGCTTATTCTAAGTAAATAGCTATTTGTTGAACAAATTATTTTTCACATGTCAATAAAATAGTAAAAATATATGAAAAGCAGACGTTTGGGTTCGGCTATTTTTCCAATAAATTGAAATTTTTACGGAAATTACAATAATAGGCATATTATTAAGAAAATTCTAATTGACATAATAAGTCAGTGTCAAGTGCAAATTACATAATATGTTTGTGTTATAATTTTACTGGAAATATAGAAATTTTCTATGTGGTATTTGTACAAAATACATGGAACTGCCAGAATGCAATGTAATGAAATACTGGAAATGTAGAATCTTTTGCTAGAAACTTTTTGTATGGCATTTGTATAGAACTGAGGGAAGGTAATGTGATGGTCACATCAAATTTTTTTTATTTAACATAGGAGTATAGTCGAAATTATGGAAATTTGATAAAATATTATAAAACACAGCAAAAGATAATTTTAGAGCTTTAGCTTGTGAACTGTTCTGAAATTATCAATCTCCCCTGAGAGTTATTGAACCCCTTCGGAGAAAATAAAATGAAAAAATCTGATGTGGCCAACACAATACCTCTCGCTTTTTCATTTTTATTAATTTAAATTCATACCTAATTTTTTTTTGCAGTGACATACATTTGAAATATAAACTGTGTAACAAAGGAATTTTGTTTATCTTTGAAACAAAGGCATTGGGATTTATAAAAAAGGTTATTTTTTAAATTTATCTGTAAAATACATAGAAAAATTATTAATGTATGAATGTATACTTGTAGAAAATTCAATTAACTTTAATTTTCATGGCATAAAATGCAAAAAAATGACATTTAATGGTATTTTTTGACGAAAAACCATTATGAGCTTCAAGTCAAGTACCGTTTCCGGTTAACCGATTTACACCAAAATCTAATGGTTTCTTTCCATATTAGAATAGGGTTAAAACACGTTTCAGAATTTTCTGAATGATAGAATTTGAGTTAGAGCGTTGACAAAATCCATACACACACATCGTGAAAATGATAAAATCGGATTCTAGTGACCCTAGAACGTGGTCATTTATCAAAATCTCAACATGCGATTTTTAGCAAGATCCCTATAACTCCCTTACCAAGGGTAGCGGGAGGTAAAAATAAATAAGTGAAATTTATGAAATATTTATTATTACATCGAACAGTCCTGCTTATTTCCAGAGAGAGTATTTCATAAACATTAATTTGTTTCATTAATCTTTAGTTGTTACACATAAACAAATTATTTATCCGTGTTTCTTTCTATGTTTGCATATAGATTGCAATAAAAATACGGTGTTTTTAAAAGTTATTACTTTTGATCATTTATATTTCTACATATCTCACTAACGCATGTAATAAATTTTTTCAATTTACATTATAATAAAAATAAAAAGCAAATATTTTAACGTATTTAAACTATCTAAAATGTATAAAAATATTTTCTAATTAAAAGAAAACACTTTAATGAAACACCTCAAGTAGAGGTGAAATAGGAAGAAGTACCCAGAATAAAAAATATCTATATTTAATAAATCGTTTGTAGTACATATTAATATGTTTTAAACATTTTTTCTTTTAATAATTATTTTACACTCTCTTTTTCGACTTTGTTCTTAATAATTCAGCGTTATGATACGAGTATTTATAAATAATTACCTTTTTTTAAATTTATTACATTTGTAAACCATACATTTTGATTTCATAGTTTATTGATTTTGTATTTGCTCAGAGGATTTTACAAGTGCAAAACAAAAGGTTTGATTACATAAATATTAATTTAAAATACTACCAGGAGTGCACAATGTAGATTTAAATACGATTAAAAGAGTTGCGCGCTAATGTAGTACCCAAAGTTCCACTGTTGCCAAGTGTACGGAGTTCAGAATGTCGGTGGAATGAAACTTCAGTATATACATTGTATATACGCCGAACGACACTAGCGCCGCAAGTGGAATTTTTTTGAACTACAAAAAATATACATTTTCCATTCCGCTATCATTCTGACGTCCATAACAAATTTTGCTATACGATACTAGAGGCCCCCCTGATGTCAGAAAAAAATTTATAAGGCCATGTGCATATGACGTCCGGTATACGGACGTCTTATGCACAAGGACGTCACTTTGAATGTAGAAAATTACACAGGGGACGCCACAATGGTAGTGGGATGTAAATATATATATATATATATATATATATATATATATATATATATATATATATATATATATATAGAAAAATATTGTTCGTAGGGTAATCGCTCAATAGCAGCTGTAGACACGTGTTTCGCTCTTATTTGAGCTCATCAAATAAGAGCCAAACACGTGTCTACAGCTGCTATTGAGCGATTACCCTACGAACAATATTTTTCTAGTTTTTTATAACTTTACGCTCACGATATATGTATATTTTCGTTTTATATATATATTATGTATAATGTTTTAGAATTGATTATTTGGTCGTTTCAGTTTGCCGGTACTTATTTATTTGGATGCGACTGTTCCGGTACTTTCTTGGTGAATAAAAATACTGTTTTAAACATCTGGTAAATTCCCTTTATTAGAAAAATAATTTAAATAGTGTTAAAATCTGCAAAATATATTACGAGTTTTCATATTCAGTAATAGCATAAAATTGATATAAACTGTGATGATATATGTATCTATTCATATCTTTGGAATTGTTATGAGTCATTATATTCTTGTGTGGAAAGTGGTCATCCTTTCGTCTAGTTTCTCGTGTTTCGTTCTTGTTTGTCGTCGTTGCCCCCAATTATAATGGCGTTAGGTGCTTCCTACGCCACTGGCAGCAGACGGCGCGTGTTACTTGCGGACTCCACGTACCGTTATGTCATCTCGGGGCACCGGTGTGGCTAGACTCAAGGAACCGGCTGCCGGCTGTCTCCAGAGATATTCGTCACCTCCGTATAACAAGAAACAAAGTAGGAAGTTGCCTTTAGGTTAGAATAAAATAAAAATTGAGTAGTGATGAGCAGTGATCTCAAGATCTTTATATTACCTGCTTTAAGAGGAATGCCTACTCCTGTAATAAAACATGAAGCGAAAATTCAAATAAATCGTTCCTGTATTAGAACTATTAACATTTTTAAAAATTCAACGCTATACAAACACTTCCGATATGAACCTGCATTTTAAGGAAATAATTTTTGAAATCTATTAATACTGGACTTTGATTTCAATAATATTTTTTTTAAAATGCAGGATAATATTAGAAGTGTTTGTATAGTGTTGAATTTTTAAAAATGTTAATAGTTCTAGTACAGGAACAATTTATTTGAATTTTCGCTTCATATTTCAGTACTGGAGTAGGCATTCCTCTTAAAGATTGGAAATTTCGTTATGCCCGTTTTACATTTTTTCGTCAATTTTAATCATTTGACCAAGTTCTTGAAATTGATCTTAAAAAACTTGCATTACAGTATTTAACTTACATTTAAATGTTTTAGATTTTCTACTTTTAAATTAAAAGTTTTAATTCTTTATTAGGTTTACTGGTAACGTAAGTAAGTAAGTATAATACATACAGATTGAAAAGAAGGCAAAAAAAATTGGAGAAAACCTAAAAATTAAGGCATTTGATACTAACAGTTAAATACGTCGGTGATAGCATTATGTTTGGGGCTATATTTTCTAAGCGGGTGTACGAAAATTAGTAATTATTGCAACAATGGATAGCAAAGGTTACCTTGTTTTGGTTATCGTACGGAGATTTTTTTGTCATGAAATTATGAATACTTTCTATGTTTACCCCATAATATAAATAAATAAATTAAATTATTTGTTTATTTTATATTTATAATACCGTAATATCCTGCGTTTTATTTTAGATTAAAAGGAAATTAAATATATTGGGTTTTAGACTACTATTTTTCCTAAAATACATTAAAACTACTGTCGTACGGAGACTTTTTTGTATGACTGTAGGTATAGTTTTAATTTAAAATTCACATTTGTTTAAACTTGCGCAGCAATAAGTTTGAAATTGCAAAATGTGGAGTCCATGGTTAGAAAAAAATCAGTCAGATGATAAAGATACAAATATAGAAAGCGTATTCATTTATCTGATGATGCTATATTATTGTAAATGTGTACAATAGTTTAAAAAGTGACGAAGAAGAAGAACCCCTTTTATCAAAAACCGCTACTTTAACTAAAGTTCCATATAGTACCGTGAGAAAAATAGTGTCTACAGGGATTACATTACATTACATTACATTAAAAAAAATGAATAAGATCGCATGCAGGAAAATCAATAATAGTTAGTGATTTTGAAGCAGATATTATTCGGAAAAAAATATATTTATTAATGTTTAATATTTTTTATTTTCTAATATGAATAAATATTTTTTAAAGCACGTTGTACACTTTTTTTTATTTTTTTCTTGATTTTAAATTAGCAGAAATCGTATAAATACGGTCCAGGAATGTTTAATTTACAACCATGTTAAGGACTACCTGCAGCGAGGGTCTTCTGGAGTCAATAACACCAAAAGTTGGCGTGACCTACAATTTATATTTAACTGATATACCTATCGACATTAGTGTTAGGTTAGTACGCTAGGTAAGAAGACCGCCGGCGGATCTGAATTGAACCGCTATTAGTAGCTTCCACGCCCCTACCTCTTATATCATTGCGTCTATTATACACTAGTCAATTTTTGCATCAATTTTAAGTCAATAAAGCTGGAAATAGATCATGTACTATTTTTCCTATTTTTTAGTGCTTTCTAGTATAAATCTAATAAAACACACTAATATATCAATTTAATTATGACTGTTTCATGTCATTGACTTTGAATATTTCATTATAAAATATATTGATAATTGTAAACAGTTGGCTAGAAATTAGTACAATTTTATGTTAAATTTATTGAGCTTGGTCAAGCTCTTAAAATTGACGGAAAAATTTGACAAATGTAATACAAGCGTTAGTTTTTGTCACATCAAATTTTTGTGCATCCCAGAAGATTGGGCCAATTTTCAGTGACTCAAACTATATCTAAATTTTATTATGTGTGAAATTTACGAGGAAATTTATATTTATTTGAAACAACACTCATTTATATCATAAAAGAAATGAACAAATCTTATAACATAAAGACGACAGAACTCGTAGCAAAACTCTTTAAAATCTTTTAAAAAATAGTGGGATATTTAGATCTCTATAATTATATTTCATTTCACGAAAGAAAGTAGCGAAAGTAGCGTTGATTTAGTTTAGATAGGGAAATAAATTCTGCCCTCTGCGAAAAAATATCACCAGTCAGCTAGGTGCTAGGTGTCAGTTTAAAATAAATTAAGTGAAAACCATGTTCTTTGCAATTTTTAATATTCAGGTACGGTACGTACAATTTGACAAATGAAAATATTTAGTTTTGACATAGTTTGATTTCAGGAATTTAATTATTTATTGCATTTAAAGACGCTCGGCTCTCAAACGCAATCTGCTATTTTCTTACGTGAAATGAAATATAGTGTGGTATACGTCCATGAAACATACCTTAACCTAACCTAAATATAAAGAAAATAAAGATAACACTTTACTAAACTACCAAACTGACCTAATGTACTCCTCTTTCTTCAATAGCTGTAAATAACGGTACTTTTACTTTGTATAAATTCGCTTGCCAAAAAAATTATTGTACTTATTGTCTGATGATGACCGGAATGGTTGAAACTAACAAAAATTGTGTTAAATAAAAGTGATATGAACAAAGTTACTACGTTTTCATTTAAACTTAATCTTTAAAATGTATCACAAAGTGAAGGCTGAAATAATAAATAATTTTAAAGTTATATTCTCACTGTACCAACAACAAGAAACTTTTTGTTGCTTGTTGTTACCGGATTTCCAAAAATTTTGTTCTGTTCAGTAAATACAGGTCTTTTTATATTCAAAAGCACCACAAGAAAAAATTGGAATGAACTGCTTTCGAAATTTTACATTTATAAGTGTATAAGTATTCACGTAAATAAATTTATAATCTATGTAGAAGGTACATAATTCGGCCGACTTGTTGTTTAATTGTAGTGCAATCTTTTTAATTTGTAATATATTGAAGAAGTTTTTTAATGTGAAACATCTAATGGCGCGCCTATACGGGAGTAAGAACGGCTCTCGTCGCCTCGACTCGGCACTCCACGTTCGCCCCTTACTTTGGGTATATTGATAGTCGCCAACAAAGTGTGTGACATCTGGTGGCGAAAAATAATGGGGAAAACATTGAGCTAACAGTGCATGTGTTTTGAAAGTTTTTAATTTGTTTTACTCTAAAAATGACAAGCAAATTTAAAAGTTATTACTTTGTACTAGTGCAATCATTATAAAATCGGTGACATATCAATACACTAAAGCTAAAGAATAAGTGGAGAATAGTTTTAAAAATTGGGAAGAAAATGATTCCATATTTTCACAGATTTCTTAGCAACTGATTTTAATTCATTTAATTATTTATAGTGAAATTTCATTATAGGTAATTTATGTATTTATAAATATTATAATGTTTTCATAGTTAACAAAAAAAGAATTTTAAAAAAGACGATAGTATCGAGCCAAAACATACCAAGTAGGAAATTTGACAAAAAAAAACAGTGTCAAGGACAATAGAAAGAAATAATGAGTAATAGTTTATTATCATTATTGTTTATTTAATTAAACTGATTTGTAGGAAAAATACAGAAGTATCTCAAACGGACGATTTCGAGGTAGAAAACGACCTAGAGACTTCGGAGGATGCCAAATTAATCTAAATGGAAAAGCTAGCATTGCAGATGTTTTTAAATTAGTTCCATATCATTTGCTGTTCGGTATATGTTCAGCTAAGTTCTTCTGTATTATCTTGCCTTATAATAAGAAATATAATTAATGTAACTGTTATTTTCAATCAAGAATTTAAAATTACCTTTCTAAATATAATAATAATAATGCGACAATGCATTTTTCCGACTTTGCAACTGCAAATACACTTCAATCAGAGACACTTGTTTGTTTAAAGAGATATTATGTGGAGAGTTCATCTCAAGTTACAGGTCTGTAGACATGAACCTGATTTCAACCATCCCCTCTTGATTAACTTTGTAGCCATATAAAATAATATAACCAGCTAAAAAAATTATTTCAAACAGGCTAACGCCGGTAACCTCAAATTTGTGTAGGTACTTCAGTTTACCTTTATACACGGTTTCTCCTTCAATCATAGTCCGTACACCTCCATTTTAAATAAATATATATCTGTCAATGTTACAAACATTTTTGAATTTATAACAATACATAAATTAATAAAAGAACGACAAATAATTAGTGCTGTCAAGAACCGGAAAAATTTGGAACCGGGTACCCGGTTCCAAAA
This sequence comes from Ophonus ardosiacus, assembly GCA_943142095.1. NCBI lineage: Eukaryota > Metazoa > Arthropoda > Insecta > Coleoptera > Carabidae > Ophonus > Ophonus ardosiacus. The sequence goes on along the minus strand of OW964828.1, from coordinate 27,592,680 downwards.
CTATCCGGGTACCCGGGTAGTGGAACCGATCTTCGGTTCCGAGTAATGGAACCGGTCATCGGTTCCGGTTCCGGGTAATGGAACCGATCTACGGTTCCGGTTCCGGGCAATGGAACCGATCTTCGGTTCCGGTTCCGAGTAATAGAACCGATGTTCGGTTCCGGTTCCGGGTAGAGGAACCGGTTCTTTGGAATAGAACTTCAGATTAGGGTTATGGAATCAGTGATAATATTCGATTATAATTTTAAATTAGCCTCGCTATTTTTGAGAAATAAACAGATTTTCTGTTTTATTTGAGAAATATTATTGAACGATATTAATTTTTTTATGTAACTTAATTGCATATAATAATGTGTAAATAATATTATACCATATGCAGGAGGATGATTTTTTTTTAGAAAATGTAACCGCATAATTGCAACTTACACTTTCAGTTTCATATTATATATTTTCAGTTTTCATTCAATATGGTTATTACAGTAGCTTGACCTTGAGTGATGTTCTAAGATATTGGTGCCTACCTACATAATGACAATAGTGACCATAAAATGAAGGGACAAAGCAATAAATATTTCCTAGAATTTCAATGAGCTACTTATACATTCTGCTTTAATCTTTACATTTTGATCTCTCACATTTGTAATATAAAGGATATTTCTTAATTTCTTGACTTCAGTTCGATTAAATACAATCAATATAGCCATTTAATATTTTGTTTGTTTATGTAAAAATTTTAAATCTATTTTTGTTTAATAGACAATTATATGTTTTGTTTATACGTATCATTTTCTTTACTGCAAATTCGCACCAAAGAGTCGGGTAGAGAAATGAGAAAATTCCGTAGTAAAAGTGGAAATACAATGTATATAAATACAAAATACAAATTACACATTGCAGAACATAAAATTTTTAATAAAAGTTTTTCTTTAAAGTAATAATTTATAATTCATAATTGTCAAAATTTTTCATATTATATGCACACGTGTTTTATTTTGCACATGTATTATTCAATTTTCTTAAAAATATGCGAGAATGCCCTTAGTATGCATTTTACATATATTCCGACGAATCAATCTGTTCGGGTTCCATAACCGAGAACCGATGAATTTCGGTTCCAGAAGTGAGAACCGATGAGTTTCGGTTCCAGGACCGAGAACCGATGAGATTCGATTCCAGAACCGAGAACCGATGAGTTTCGGTTCCAGGACCGAGAACCGATGAGATTCGATTCCAGAACCGAGAACCGATGAGTTTCGGGTCCAGGACCGAGAACCGATGAGATTCGATTCCAGAACCGAGAACCGATGAGTTTCGGGTCCAGGACCGAGAACCGATGAGATTCGATTCCAGAACCGAGAACCGATGAGTTTCGGTTCCAGGACCGAGAACCGATGAGATTCGATTTCAGAACCGAGAACCGATGAGATTAGATTTCAGAACCGACAACCGATGAGTTTCGGTTCCAGAACCGAGAACCGGGTAATTTCGGTTCCAGAACCGAGAACCAGGTAGTTTCGGTTCCTGAACCGAGAACCGGGTAATTTCGGTTCCAGAACCGAGAACCGGGTAGTTACACATTCAAATAACCGGGTACCCGGGTAATTTTGGAACCGGAACCGAACCGAACCGGAACCGGTTCCCACCACTACAAATAATACCCTATTACAATATAACTCAAATGACAGAAATGAAATGTTTTCCCTGCTATTTGGATTTTAGTGCTGCCATCTGCCAGGAGTGGCGACCGCGAATACTGCACGCTCACCGCTTTGCTTGTGTTCGATGTATTGGAGCGAATTTGAATAAAAGTAAATTTCGATATTTCACATCTGCCAGCCGTCCCGCGATGGGCCACTTTAAAATATAATCTGTTGTGGCCAGCACAAGACCTTCCGTCAGTTCGATGTATTTTGTACAAATCCTATACCAAAAGTTCCTTGGAAAAGATTCTATATATCATGTAAAATTGTAATACGAACATATACTATTTTTTTCAAATTCCGTACCAAAAGTTCCTTTGAAAAGATTCTATAAATCCAATAAAATTATAACATGAACATACAGTATGTAAATTGCACTTGACACTTCCTTCTTTCTTCTTCAGCTTTTCCCTATTTTATTAGGGATCGTTGTTTCTTACTCTTCTCTTCCACTCATTTCTATCCAACGCATCTTCTTCACATAGTTCTTCCTCTCTCAAGTCTTCTGCGATACAGCCCTTCCATCTTCTCTTTGGGCTTCCTCGTACTCCCGGCATTGAGAGTTCCAATCCTGAGGTGAGACGCAACTACATGTCACTTGCGAGGAACACTATGATATACCACTTCCTATACTTTCCATCTTTGGTTTGCAATGATATAAATTAGGATATGTTGGCTGGCCATGTAAAAAGAAAAACGTGTGACGGAGTTGCTAAGAAAATGAAAAAAAGGGAGGAAGTGGTTGGAAGTGAAAAAGGCAGTCAGTAATTAGATCTGCGTCAAAAAAAAAAGACATTTTGAAGAAAGAAGGAGCAATTATAAAGTAGAAGAAGAGAAGTTGGAATAAAAGGAGTCATCGATGTATATAGAAGCACTAAGTAATAGCAAGAAGAAGTAGAGAAACTAAAGAACGATGAATTTTGGTTGTACCCCTCTCACAGACTCGTGCTGTCACTTTGATAATTTAGCTAAGTTACCCCCTTTATTGTAATTATTATTTAAAAAAAATGTTAAATATATGTAAATTAAACTGTTATATGACTTTATTTTTACCAGTTAACCCACAAAAGTGACAACCTATTTTAGGGTCGTTACAAGTTTTGCAATTGACAGACATCTGTCAATTAGAATTTTTTGAATATATCAGCTGTTTCCATGATAAATAGCAAAGCTGAAAGCTGACTGATTTTTGAAAATTTGTCACACACACACACACATCATAAAAATGGTAAATTCGTCTAATAGGGACCCTAAAACGTGCTTATTCATTAAAAACTCCCTTTGATTTTTTTGACCAAAATCAATACCTTCCTTACCTAGGTGACGGAAGGTAAAAATTATGAATAACAACGCAACTGCTGTGATTATATTTCTTCGTAGCTGTTGGGATTAGAACTTAAAACTCATAGATCATAACGGCATTACTACCACCGACGCAGTTTTGTTCGATAAAGACAAAAAACAATTTTTATGTTCATTTTATTAAATGATAGGCAATAATAAACACACCAATGATATTTGGGTTATCAGTTATAATTTTATCTATTTTATAGCATACATTCATTTTCGTATTTGACATAAAAAAATATTACGATCAGTACAATGTACAACAGCATTACTACAAAATGAGCTGTATTTTATATATAGCTATTCAGTCATAAAAATGAGTTGTATGTTAGGTCAATTGTTAATAAAAATGAAATAATAATATTAATAAATGTCATTGCTGTAATTTACACAAAATTTTATTTTACAAAAACAATTTTTAATCTTTATTAATGTCTTAAAGAAAATTAATTTCTATAAATTTTCATCTTTCAAAGTACAGAAAATTATAGCGAAAAACAAAGGCCACCTGTATGACTATCGCTATTTGTATTTTTAACTCGTGAGAATAAATAAACCGATTATCTATACACAGAAAGCTAAGCTTATATAACTATACATGCATACTTATAATTTTTACCTTCCATATCTATACGCGATAACTATAAAGTCGGTATGATTAATATTCAGCAAACACAAGTCTCATTCAGAGCCTGAAATTTGAATACTGGGTGCGTCTGTTCTATTTTTAAGCAGTGATGACATTTCAGCGGAAAGGGATTGAAATATTACGTCACCCTAATTCCTGACAGATGTGAACAGGGATTCTTTAGATTTACGTCAGTATAGTTTGCTTCAATATATAGTAGATACGTGAGAGTTACAAAATCTCTAATTTGTAAACACTGCCTTTTAAATTAGTGGTTTTTAAAAGTTTGACTTTTGTTGAACTATTACTACAATGGTGGATACATTGTTTTCACAATTTTTTTTACCAGATATCTCTAACGTTATGGTATATTAGGTTAGATTATTTATAATTATTACTAAATTAAGTCTTAATAATTTTGCTTTTTATATAAAAGTGCTTTAAGATTTAATTTACATGTATTTTGTAATCTCGAATGAAATTAACAGACTCTAACTCTACAGGCATTTGGTTACGAGTAGTAAAAACAGTAGTTACATCCCCCATTTTAAGAAATTTTAAAAGTTTAATAATTTTCATTAAAAAACGTCAATGTTGGTTCTGATTGCATGGACAATGAAGGCATATTATATCTGTGAAATGAATTTTTAAGTTTTTATTGAGTTTTTTCACAATCTGTTGTACAATAATTTCGTTATGTAGGCTCAAACACCTACGTTTCCATCAATCAGAAACAAAATCATTTGATTGAAAATCAGATATTCATGAAATTATTTGAAAATAAGTAAGTATAATCTTCATTTTTAAAATGTACCTAGTGATATTATATCCTATCCATTTTACGTTTTTCCAAACTTTGAATATGGTCAGCTTTTAACTCAGTAGCATTCGTTGATATTATAATTATTCCTTCTACTTAAAAAAAGTATGGAAACTTAAGTGTACAAAAACTTTTTTGAAATCCAATTTAATCATCTCATAAACCTGTCTTCTAATTTCTAACATTTTATTGTTCATTATTATTAATAATCATATATTTATCTACATATATATTTTTGTAAAACAAACTAAAATATGTTATTTTTCTAAATTTATCTTAACCCTTTAAATAGTTTTGTATAACACTACATTTCATATGTATAAACTTTTATATGTTTTTCTTCAATTTATAATTATAAATATATTGTATTACAGCTGTGGCCTGATGATGTCCGTTGCGACGAAATCGATTGCCAATAATAAAACTTTTTTTATGAAAATAAACTAATCCTTATTTCATAAAACCATCAGATTTTTTACTAAATCTTATTTTACATTATATATTAAGTGTACTTGTGTTATGATTCATTTTCGGCGAACACTATAATAACATTCAGAAGCGTATTCTTGTAGATATAGATAAATATTTAGTTGTGTCGCAAAGTGTGTTTTTACCTCTCGCAAAGAGAGGTATTGGAATCATGCTAAAAATCACATATTCAGATTTTAGTGGATAAGCACGTTTTAAGGTCCCTATAATCCGATTATAACATTTTTAGATTATGTCCGTGTGCGGATGTATGTGTGGATGTTGGAACCACGGTTTCTCAAATACTATAAGACTTAAAAAATATTTTACTCAATCTGACATTCCTGGGAAGAGCCGATTAGATTTTGGTAACAATTGGACAACTGGAAGTAATAGTTTCTTTAAAAAAATCTTCTAAATATTATTCTTTGAATATTTCTGTTATTACTAATATTAAAGAATATAAAATCTCTATTCGATACATTTACTTTTTCTGGGATGTACATTTAATATTTCTTATTTTGTTATTAATTAAATATTTATAATTATAGATACATATATTACATATACCATTCAGAAATGCCGCCAATCTCATCAATGAATTGGAAGAATCACGAACATTAGAAGAATAAGAGTGAATAAAATGAATTCAAAAATATAAAAATATATAAAGAAGATATACGTTTTTGTGTGTATCGGAAATGTCAAATACAATACTTATAGCTAGAGCCTAATATGAAAATGGCGAGAGATCTTGTGCTGGCCACAACAGATTTTGTTATAACAGTTTAAGCCCGGCTTGTATTTTATGTTTAGTGGCACCTATATTAAGGAAATTGAGAAGTCATGAAAATGAACTGAAATACCCTACGAAGGGCAATAATTTAAAATTGTTGTTTATAAATTAGAGATTTTTAATGTCACCCGAATAACAGGAATTTTAGATATCATTTTCTAATTAGCGGACAGTAAGACAATGATAGACAATTGAACGCGCGTCAGATCCATAGTCAGTCCCTTAACAATTTTAAAACAAACACCACAAACCGTAAATTAAATATTGGATTCGTGTACGGTTGTGTTTTCTAACATTTCTAAGTTTCTTAACATATTGTGAAAGTCAACTAAAGTCAATCTACTTTATCTTGAGACTCCCTACAGCACCGGAAGATGTTTTTTTCTTTTCGTTAAGATACCATATCTGGTCTAAATATTTTCTTTAGTAAAAAGTCAGGTAAATATTTTTCGGAAGTGAAAGATAGGGTGTTCCAAGAAATGCATGCTTTTAAAATAACTGTTTCTGTTAAATGTATAGAAAGTTTGCCAAAGATGCAGTTAAAATTTTAATAAAACATCGACTTTCAAGATAGATAAAAAACTGCATTACAAATTTGTAATAAATGAGAAATTTGTAATAAGAATTCTTACCTATTTATAGTAATATAAAATTTCGATCAAATCAGTTTTCAAATAAACAACTGACTAAAGGATTAGCACAATGATAATCATTGAATCAAAATTCTAAAGTAATAGGTTCAAATCTTGTGTTTCACTATAATTCGGGTTCCACTATTATCAAAATAATGAAAAATAACACTAGTACACTAAAATATACGAGCCCTGCGTCAAAAGAATTCGCCCACATCTATTTATTATCATTATTCATATAAAAGGACATTGTTTACTCTTATTCAATTATTATTCCTAAACTTACTTCTATGTTATTAGAGTTAATTAATTGCTTACATAAAATGCGCTATCATAATAAATAAATGTGTAGCTACCTTGTAAAGAGAAGGGATGTACGCGAATTCTTTTGGCGCAGGGCTCCTATTACAATACATTCATGAAAACACTAACTAAATGTTTAAATATGTTTCCATTTTTTTTCAAATGCATGAAAACATTTTACTACGTTTGAAACGCTGCCAAATTTGTGACGTAAACGCCCGGCACGGTTTTCAGTTTAGTAGTAATAGATGGCAGCACATTCAAATTGTAACATTACATTTAAAAGTATTTGAGGTGAATAGTTATTTTAAACAAAATTAAAATTGTAAATACAATTATTATTGTTTACGTTATCGTATATTAGTGAAGCATTTTCTATATTTTATAGACTTTTATATCTCGTCCATCTGTTGAGCTTTAGCAGAAAATCGGCGGGAGCGTACGCAGTCATTGTGGCGGTAAAAATTAACCGTTTAAACGAGATACTGTTTTTTTTTACACAAAACCTGTTATAATAAAAATGTTTTCTTTGTTCTAGTATATATATAATATAACTTTTCATGAAGAATAACATATAAAAAAATTGAAAATTAGTGGAAACCCCCATTATTAGTTAGGAGAAATTCTTTGTTTGACAGCATTTTACGTAGTTTTACACTAATTTTTTGATTTTTGAAAAGAATGGGCTTGCAACTTCATCTTTTTCAATGAGAATCGAAGCATTTAAAAATTAAAATTCCTAAATATTTATAATTTAAAGATATTTAATAAAAATCTGTTGTGACCAGCACAAGGCGTCTCTCCATTTCCATATTATGCTATATAAGTACATATTATATTTAACATTTCTGGTACACACACAAAAAATCTAATTACATCTATTATTAATATATTTTTATATTTTATAATTCATTCTATAAATAAGTCTTCCCTTCTCTTTTAAATGTTCGAGATTTTTCAAATTCATTGACGAGGTTGGCGGTATTTCTGATGTGTGTTGTAAGTTTTTTTTTGCAATGATATGTAATATTATGTACCTATAACGTTAAATATCTAATAAATAATAAAATAAAAAATATTAAATGTACTTCCCAGGCAAAACCTTTAAAGAAACTACTATTTCCGGTTGTCCAATTATTACCAGAACCTTTTCAGCTCTTTCCATTAATGTCAGATTAAGGAATACGTAGTTAATTGGTCTTTAGTCGGATAGAATTTGAGAAACCGTCCCACCAACATCCACACACACATACATACATACATACATACATACATACATACATACATACACACACACCCACACAAAGACATCATTGTAAAAATCTTAAAATCGGGTTCTAGTGACCTTAAATGATGCTTATTCACTAGAATCTGGATATGCGATTTTTAGCATGAATCCAATACCTCTCTTAGCGAGAGGTAAAAAGGTGCAAGAAATAATAACTAAGGCTCATTTTACGAGCGCGCTTTTACATTATATGCCTATGAAGAGTGTGCTCCATAAAAGCGCTGTTATTATAAAAATGCACTCGTAATACTGGCCTATATGTTTGACAGATAAGTTTCTTCATATTTTTTTCAACGATACGATACATGCTCTCTTTTAGATTTATCGTCATCGGTAGCAATATCGATACACCAAAAAAGTTTTAAATGAACAGATTCTATGACCTGTGTAGCAAAAAGAGACTATTTCATTTACGTATGTCGTCAAGAATCAGTTTTTATGGCACAACGACATTTTTATATGAAGAATACTATATTCACATAGGATTAAAAACGTAAAATTAAGCAATTAAGGTGAAATATTCGTTATTACTTTGTACTCGTGTATCATCAATATGTATCGTTTTTGTACCGATATAACGCTTTATAAAAAGAATCAGTGCAATAATAAATATTAAAATAAAAATATTTCCACTTTTAATTTAGGAATAATACAACCACGTTTGAAATTTAGTAGCACATACACTATGTCTAAAACATTGGTCTTATATGTAAATAGAACTTTTTCCTGTACAAATCTTATATATATTTTTTCTACAATTGGTCCTCAAACTCAAAATAGGTGCGGAAAATAACCAATACCCGCATTAAGGTAACAAGTAGTTAAAACGCAACGTTTCAGAAACTTTATTTCGTTATAAAATCACTAATTTCCCGCACTTGTTAAAAAAATAACTATTTCAACTTGAATGATAATTTTTCTTTGTGGTATCATTGGTTTGTACAGTTGGCTGCAAACCTATATTATATTTTTTATTTCTTATTGTTAAATAAATGTAACGTAATTATTAAAAACTTTAGATGACAATATGTATAATATACAAATTATAATTTTAATCTTTGCAAGGGCGGGAGGTTATTGCTGGTCGCAACTGGCGTTATTTTTGGGAGCGATAAAATACAGGATTAAACTAAAGAACGATTTATATTTAATTTATGACACATAATTCATTTTTATCTGATACTTTCTTGAAAATAATATTGTTTTTCTTTTTGACAGGCAACACGGATTAAAATCATAAATGTCACTGGCCGAACTAATAATTTGACTCACTTACTTATGCATGCAGTCAAAAAATTTCACATAGTGATCTGTTTCGTGAAAAGTAGGTGACTAGATCCATGTCGAAACACAAGACATGTCAGTGTTCTCGTGTGAAACAGATGAATAATTGTTCATATGCGAATCCAATGCTGATGTCATAATTCCGTTTTTTTTGTTGTAATATTCGTCATTTGTCGATCTGTCCGGAATGTGAAGTTACGAAGTTTATTCAAGATTGTTATTTCTTGTTTGATGATGTAGTGATGTGATGACAAATGAATGAGATGGAGCACGGTAATTAAGGCTATTTGGAGGTGACTTTGACATTTTACATTCTAAAGAATTCCTTTTAAGGAATTTATACATTACACATTTGTTTATTTCTATAAAACAACTTTTACACTAACATAATAAACCAATATAAGTAGTCTTTAAAGTAATGTCAGTATAGTAAATAAATATTTTATCATGGATTTATTACCCCTCTTGGGTGTTTGATATACCGTGTGTCTATTTCTATTTGAAATCTTTTATGAATGAAATCGAGTAGGAAATACAATGTTAATTTATTAATTTACTTTTTAGAAGGAAATTATAAAAAATACACAACTTGTCCAAAATTAAAAAGGACATAATACGATACTAAAATCAATCAGTTATCTTTTATTTTACGAAAAAACTCTAAATAAAATTGGCAACATATTTCATAGTATTTTGTAATTAGTCATTGTTATGTTCTGACCAGTTATTTATTATTATAGCACATTCACAAAGTGGCACTTTATCTGTTAAAATATTGGTTATCACTAATGATCAAGATGGATAAAAATTTCTGTAGGTTTTTAAAGTCCATAGCAAACCAATTATAAAGCAGCAAAGCCCCAGTGCGCAAGCCGGGGATTCAAGGCGGCGCCTGGGGTCGGTCACGCCAAAAACCCTCTGAATTTTTTTTATACGGATCCTTGAAATCCCCGGATCTACCGCTCACCCGCCGCTGTCGCGACGCCCGGCATTGTTTTCCGAAAACTCGAAATTCCGCTAAATCTCACACCCAGCACACATTTGTCCCATCAACTATCACCATACTCATTTGTAAATACCATCTAATAAAGTTGTTTTATACGTTTTATATAAATTGTGTTCTTCTTATACAACCCTGCCACCAAACCTGCTATCACACCGTTGGCGCCCGAGCAACCCCACTCCAACGTACTGCACGCTATCCCCAAAATAACATTAGAAATGAAAAATAAATGAGAATATTATTCATAAGTATTTTATATACAACCGGTACATACTGTTAACTTTATTCTTATCAAAATCATAACTTAATGTGCTTCATTATTTATCGAGAGATATAAAGAACTCCCTAGGCAAATAAAGTGATTAAAGTTCATTGTTAATTGATATTGATTAACAGATAAGGAATATTATTAATTATATTTATTTTGGAAAAAAATATAATGACTGTTGTAAAATTAAATATAAAATAGTTTTTCTTCATTTATAGAAATGTGCTTCATTCTTCTTCTTTTCCGCTGGTATAAAAAATATTGTAACACGGGAATAAAGTGTCATTATTTCCCTCAGGATTCAATCTTCGCTCTCGACAAATAATGACGAACTTTACTCCCTTGATATATAAACTACTATTATATGCCTGTTGGAAATGTTTATGTACTAGTTGCCTAGCAATATTGCCGTAGATCCCCATAATTAAGTAGGCTAAACAAATTTTAAGACAGCTGTCAAAATATTAATAAAATTAAAGGTTATAATTCATTGATTTATTTTGAAAATTATTGATTTAAAATGAGGATGATTGTGAATAAAATAGTATACATAACCTCGGTGGGAGTTTCATAACAGCCTCGCGCATTATCTCACCTCGAGGCTTCGCCTCTCGGTAATATACATGAGCCCTCGGCTGTAATGAAACATCTCCCACCTCGGATGTAATATACTATTCAACTTCAGTCACTCTGTCGGACGCCAAATAAATACTGTTCTCCACCTTTACAAATTGTGTAATTGCGGTATAGATGATCCTAATTGTCTATCCTTATTAAACTTTTCTGCTTCCAGTATCCGCACAAGATTATCAAATACCTTCTACCTTCCTACGACGCATAACTAATGTATTTCTGCAATCTCCAATTAATAATATGTGTAGCCTATTTAATAAAATTAATTGTAATGTAGACCTTTTTTCGAGTTCGTACAACAAATTCTGTGACATCATTATTAATAATTATAATTGATTTTGATTTATTTTTGTATGCAGCTTATATATTGTAAAATTATCAATTCTCATAATATTTTGTGCTTATAATATATTTTAATTGTTTCCTACCCTACTTGTTAAGTTTCCTGTTTGGGTAGTGTATTTAATAAATAAATAAATAAATAAAATTAGGGAAAAGACGTACCAAACGTATATAAATGAGTTTTCAAAATTTTAAAATCAGTAGCAATACTTTAATTTTCGTACTGAGAGCAACAATATACATACTTAATACGTGGCGACCATTTCAAGATAACAATGATATTTTACCTGTTGAAGAAGATCGTGCAAACTTAAAAGGACGTGTTTGCCGCAAGATGTGAAAGAAATAGTTAGAAATGTTTACAACAACATATTTAAAAGATAATGAAGATGAAAACGCAATTAAATATCATTTTTTGAGATTTTATGTTATAAATATAGAAGAACATTTGATTGTCTATACACGGTTTGATTATACATTTTCCTTCATATTCAATAGATACGGAGTTACAGAATTTTGAAGAGATTAACTTTCATATATCAGCCAGCTCTGCTTTAATCATGGAAACTGGTGATATATTCAAATATTCTAATTAACAGATGTCAGTGTTAAGTGCAGATTACATAGTATATGTTCGTATTGTAATTTTATTGGATATTTAGAATTTTTTTCAAGGAATTTTCGGTATTGAATTTGTAAAAAATAGTTACGTTCGTGTTACAATTTTCCTGGATACATAGAATCTTTTCCAAGGAAGTTTCGGTAAGGGATTTGTGCAAGATACACAGAATTGACGGAAGGTAATGTGCTGGCCACATCAGATTTTTGTACAATATTATGTCTCAAGTTTTGTTTTATATATTTTTATATATTATTGTTTCATTATCGTTAAAGGAGTTTTAAAAAAATCTGTTTCATTCTTACAAAATAAAGTAAAATAAAATAGGAAAACATTCAATACGTAACTGTCCTTCCCCGCCATAAATCAAGCTTAAATCCCGAACAGTAGATCTTCTGAGAGGGTCATAATGATAGGTTTCTGTACAAACTATACTAAATATCTTGTCCCATACTATACAAGATTGTGCGTTTGGTTAGGTTATCTTGGTAAATAAAATAAATATAAATATATCATCACGACATATTACCCATTTATGAGTGTGCCAATCTATGTTGTACCCAGATTTCGGCAATGATGATGACATATGTGTACCGTGCGGGCGTTTACCAGGGGTCACCTCACGAGCACTCATTGCTGGTGTGGAGAGTGCACCACAGGGGTCACTTTTGTGCCATTTAAAATTCGTAATATTTGGCGTCGGTCGGGATCGAACCCGGTTCCCCAGATTATCTTGGTATGTTTAGAAAAATTAAAGTGCCACTTTCAATTATTTTTCCTGTTGCAAAAACAAATCCACCAAATTGTATGCCTGTTAAGCATTTAAAAAATTAGAGTTGACATATTTATAAACATAAATAGATATAGCGTATAATTATTGAATTATTCTCGAACTCTATGCGTATTATTTATTTAATTTTGAAGCGACATATATGCAATTGCAATTTGAAAGTAAGTTCGTATATCCATTGAAAATCATAAATCATTTGTTGTGGGTCAATGCCAAATATCTCTTTGTGTACTCGTCATATCACAGCATACTTGGATAGTGATGTGATCATAGGTCAAGCATCGTATATTACCTTTTTATAATTATTTATTCGTTAATTAATTTATCCAATCGTATTGTTCGTTGTTTTTACAAACAGATAATTCAAGGAATTCCACCATACTTTATTAAGCTGCTTTTGTACTGCACTATCGCATTTAGGATTTAGGTTTGTATGTTTACCTGATTTAAAAATGATGATTTAATTTTTTAATTGTAAGCAAGAATTTGTTATTAACTATGCGGAAAATTGGACACTAATTATTTTGTTATTATAACTGTAAGGTTTTCATAAGTGTGCTTACTCTAATTAAACCATTTGTTTAGTTTTAATCTTATAATTAATTAAAAAGAAACTAGGTAAATGTTTAATTGAATTTCGACACAAATTTATATGACTAGTACATCATCATAGCTGTAAATAGGGTTGCCAACTTTACAAAATTACAGAAAAGGACATTTTTCGGCCATCTTTTTCTGAATTGTGTGTTGTATTTAAAACTTCAGGAAAAATGCGCCGATTTTTTGAAAATTTTCAAGGTCAAAGGTGTTTTAATGCAAGAAAATACATAGTTTCTTTACAGCAAAGCAAATTTAATAAATTTAATAAAAAGTAAAATCAATATTTTATGAAGAAAACAGTAAAACACAATAAGATATCTAACCTTAAAATGTTAACTGCCAATATCTAATTTTACATTTTAATTTTTTAAACTGACAAAGCAGTTATTTAGCGCTAATTAATTATAATAAAATAATAACGAGGAAGAGAGCAACAATTAACAAATTTGACAAGTCAACACTAGTTAACCCTACATCAATAATTCAAAAATTCTAACATTATTTCATTACATTACATAAAATGTGAAATAATTATTTCATTTTCATATTTATAATAAGAAAAATATCATTAATAACAAAATATAGCATAAAAGGACAAATCGCGTCCTTTCCTGGTTTAAAAAAGGACAAGGACAAAATATGCTCAAAAAAGGTCAGTTGGCAACCGTAGCTGTAAACCATATTTATATATAACTACTTTTCGTATATATCACTGTAATTTTTAGATTTGGATTATAACATCAATGATAATTATAAAAATTTGTGATTATTTAAAAAATTGAATTTTAGACATTAAAATGTAATATGGGATACAATTGCTATCCACAAGAATATATACAATATGAATAAAAGCTAAATTAAAAGTAAAATTATAAATTTATGACCACCGTCGCTCCCCTCAATGTTATTTGTCTTAACTCAAAAAAAGAAGCGCAGCTCACCAATGAGCAGTAAGCATTGGCGATATAAAGGTGTCCGAATTTCATTTGAATCTCAGAATCTATAAAAAATACGACTTAAAATAAGAAATTTCATATAAAGTAATGAAAAACCTAAGATTTCAAGGATAAATTCCAACGACTAGTTTTTAACCAATCATGGCAAAACGCTTGAAAATTCAACCAATGGGAACAGTATTATACTATCCCCGTTACCCCGATAATTTCCCGCTAAATACCAAGTAAATAAACAGTTGTTATTGTTTATAACTGTCAGTGTAACAATTAATGTGTCAAGTTTCATTTTGCGTTGTCATTGGAATTTATCTCACCAAATACCACACGACCTCTCAGATATTCTCAGATAAACTTTTATTTTTAAGTACTCATTTTTTTTTTGCTTTTAAGCAAAATCACTCAAGCAAACTGACATTAGGTAAAACCCCTCCTCCTTCGGAGTTGGGATTTAACATGCAGTTTACTTTCGTGTTTGTTGCTAAGCAAAAAAAAATTCGTGCAAAATAAAAATTTATTGATAAAATCAGGTCTTGTGATATTACTTCTGATAAAACAAATTTAAAAAACAATGGGTGGTAACATGCAAAAGTAATTAAGGGTGATTAGCTAGGAGATGACTAGCAGTGTTTTAGCGCTGTCAATCGTTTATGGATTATTTTAGAGAAAAATACTTCAAATAGCAGATATAGAAAAAATAATTTTACGCAACTTTTATTTGAAGTATTTTCGCTAAAGTAATCTATAAACGATTGAAAGCGCTAAAACAGTGCTAGTCATCTCCTAATGACCATTCCATGCTACTACTCTACATCTTTAACATTCATCGATAGAAAAAAAAAAAAAAAAAAAACTTATACCGCCCGCCATTACTTCTGCTGATGCCGTAACTGGCGAAATTGTACAATAAAGTAAAAATGTACTCTTCTTATTGTGAAACTAAACCGAGTGTTATTATTTTTTCTTTTAATTTTTATTAATTTAAATACATACCTACATACATATTTATTGATGCTGAAAACTATATTATATTCCTTTGCAATCGTATAATATAACTGTTAACTATGCTTTTATTTACTATTAAATAGGTACTATTTTGTTTTTAAAACTTTACCATTATCATTTTGAAATTATAGGTTTTTTGACACTGGCATTAATCTCTCTGTTACATACATTTGAAATCTGTATTTTTTTATCTTTATTACATCGGCTCCGGGATTTATAAAATAGATTATTTTATACATTTATCTATGAAATATAAGAAAAAATCAGCATCAACTTCCTGGTGCAACGCAATGTGTGTAAATTCTTCGCTGTACATGATCCATTTCGTAAATGTGAAGTTGTAAACTATTATTTGACACTTTGAAAACACGTGCTTATTGACAGCTGTTTGATTTATAGTGCTGCGAATATAGCAAACTTAAATCGGAGCACCTGTACATCTAATATTTATATAGGTTGGAAAATATATTTTTTTAAAACATTAATTTCATTAGAATCAAATATATTACTATTACATTCTTCTTAACACGGTTTCATTATTAATTTTAATGTAATTGCTTCCTGACAGTGACATTTGTTTAAATATGTCAAAATTGTTATTAAAGTATTATGTTTTTGTTTGACTCATAGGTAAGATGATGTATAAAAATTAATTATTTTATAAATTTATATTTAAATTAATTAAAGTTTTTCTCTAAATACTATTATAATAGAATTGAAGATTGTACCATTACATTCTATTTTTATTAGTAAAGGTTGCTGAAATGCTGAAAAATTATATTGATTGTATTTTTTCAAGAAAAACTGTTAAAAGTTTGTATAAGTGATACTTCCGTTTATCCGATATACACTAAAAACTAATGAGCTCTCTTCCCACATTATTTGAGGAATAGTATCCACAGGCTCCACACACACTCACACTGTCAAACACATACATATCCACAGACACCATTGTAAAAATGTTAAATCGAATTCTGGGGACATCAAAACCTGCTTATTCACTAAAATCGCTATATGCGATTTTTTAGCACGATCCCTATACCTGCCTTACCTAGGGCAACGGGAGGTAAAAGGAAGTATTTTTAAAGTTTGATGTATTCACTTTTGTTTGTTTTAATTTCCCTTTTTGAAAAGTTCAGAAGAAAGACTTTGTACGGCCTTTTTAGAAAATGTGTTTTATTGCAGTCTTCCATTAGTTTTCAACCAGAAAATTAAACTGCAAAATTCATATTTATTTTTAAAATGTAATTCTACTTTCACAAAACAAATCGTGTATAAATAAGTCACATAAGTTTTACTCACTCATATGAGCAGAATGAAGTAGGTATTTTTTTTTTCATCAACTGGATCAATTCAAAACTTTATGTGAAAATCGCAATACGCTCCATAGATTTCCGTTGAAGATGAGGGTCTTGGGCCCTCGAAACGTCTGAGTGTAAAAGTTGTGAATCCCAATAAAACACACTTCCCAAAAAGGTCGTACAGAGTCTTTCTTCCAAAATATTTTTTAAAGTAAAAATCAAATAAGAATATCATTTAAAAAAAAAAAAAATTTATGTAACATCTCAAATTTTTTTAATCTCTGATTTTAATATTTGTTCTAGGAACCCTTATGAGGGAACCGCTGCTCTGGTGTATTAAACTTCATATTTAAAGTAAGTAGTGTACTATTTTATATTATTGTTGCACAAAAAATAGTATATGATATGAGTGATGGTATATTTATATTTATTCATATTTATTTTTCCTCCTGAAATGATAATTTGAAAACTTGTAAATTGTCTAATCGTGGCTTGAAATGAAATCTTTCAAATGACCTTAAATCCAGGCAGCTGGAAATGTATCAGATAACACAAGCAGTGAAATTATTTTAATCCTAATATCAAGTTCTATTCTCATCGTACTACATACATGTAAGCCAGGTACAATAATACTGCATATTACATTATAAATAAAACACCAAGACTCATAACATGATGTAAAACGTAGGAGTGGTGCACCTACGTACATATGCGCATATGATATTTGATGTTTTTAATTTTAAAATGCTTATTTGTCGTTTCGAAATTGTCATGAATTCAAATAGGTGTTTCGTTTGTTCAAAGTGTTAA
The DNA here is from genome assembly GCA_943142095.1 of Ophonus ardosiacus. Classification (NCBI taxonomy): domain Eukaryota; kingdom Metazoa; phylum Arthropoda; class Insecta; order Coleoptera; family Carabidae; genus Ophonus; species Ophonus ardosiacus. The sequence continues at coordinate 27,575,090 of OW964828.1, read as the reverse complement.
ATGATAATATGTCGGCAGATAACTTTGTAGAAATATTGTTTAAGTTTTTTTTAAGTTCAAATAAACGTAGTTATCGACCATCCAAAATAGTTAGGTAATATTTATGTTTTATTTCTTTTACATAATGGTTTTTTAGAAAAAAAAGATGTACATTTTTTCAGTAAGTACCTACTTAATATATTGAACAAGATACAGTGCAAACTATTGAAATATATAACTTGTTTAGTAGAAACGTGTATCAAAATCAGTGAATTGTTTTAAATTTTGTTAAATAAAAGAATAGAACGTTCTCTTTTATTTTCTGTACGTATGTTTAATTATTTTTTTAAGACTTATTTAATGAAATACAGTTATTGTACATTCTATATGGCCTTAGACTTACCTATATATTTTTGAATAATTTAGTCGTAAGTTTATAAATATGTATCATAAATTCGTAATACAGGTTTTCTACTTCCGTTGTTAAAAGTTAAAATGTATTTTAACATACTGGTTTCCTTGACGCTAAACATCATAATTACAACTTGACAGGCTGTGGCTTGGATGGTATTGGACACGGTGCGAAGCTAGCAACCAATAACGAATTCATTAAAACACTAACTGAAGGTACCTGATGGAGCTGACAGCTGTCATTCTGTAAAAATAAAATAAGTAATCTAAAAAGTGTATTTCTTTGCTTTCTTTATTTGAAATCGAAGAAAAAGTATGGTATGTGTTTTATAAAGTCTTTTTACTTCTTTTTGATTATATTATATGCCCTTTAAATATTTAAACCTTAGTTTTTAACACCCTGTATGTTCATGTTCATTTTATTTTTCACATACAACTTTTCAATAGGTAGGTACTAGAACATGGATTACACGATGAAGTTTTTATTTTCAAGTGACTTGAATAGTGTCTTTATAAGTGACCTTACAAGTATATTAACACGTTCAAATTTTGCTTAAATTAAAGTTTCCAAGTGTCAAAGTTTAAGTTACACCTACATTATGTAGTAAATGAATTTTCATCACTTGAATTTTTTGTATATAGCCATCAAGATTTCAATTACTTCTGTACTCCATTTTGACATTTTAAGTTTAATATCGATCACTTATAACACTACTTGAATACATCAAAAATTTAAACACAAATGACATTTAACAGTTACTTGACGGTCAAACTTGTCCATTTTTTCTATAAAAGTTTTTCGTGAAAAGTCTATTAATTTGTCTCTATTACACCCATGTCATTGTGCGAGAGAGAAAACTTCAAGTCACAGGAAAAAAAAAACTTCATCGTGTAATGTACGCTTTACATACCCTAGTAAGTATAATCTACATAACTTTAACCTAACATAAAACTCATGGCCGTGTAATTCGCGTCAAGTTCAAATATACTAATATAAATTTATTATAGCCGTACTCATATACCTATGTTGTTCCCTAAATTAGGTTTTAGACAAATATTTCTATATGAGCTTTCACTGTGAGTAAAGCATGCCTATTTTCAAAGGTCAGGTAGTAGTGGATTACATAAAATAAAATCGGCAAGTATACTCAGGCCAGTTAAGACATCAACATCCAGGGCTAAACTGTATTTTTGCTTTTCCATTAAAATTGTTATTAGCAATATTGCTATAGCAAATAACCAATAATAATTGCGAACACTGCATAAAACATGAAAATGACAGGCTTTATATTTATTTCTATTGATTAAAGTTTTTAGCAACGTTATTAAGACAACACTTTCCTTATAAAATAGAGCTAAATATATACAGAGTTATCGAAAATGGCTGCAGGTCACGTGATTACTTTTGTTCCAAAATAGTATTAGAAATATATTTTAATTTTCCATGTTTCATCAAAACATATTCAGCAGGTGATGACAGTTGACTAATATCACTGGCTTTTAAGGAAGAGCGTGAGAAATTTCTTCTTGAAACATATTTTCATGATAACTGCAACATTCGAAAATTACGCCCATGGAAATAATGGGCGCGTTCAGCACCCCGGCAGCGCTGGCAGCGATGAGCACCGCTGCGTGCCGATGATTGCCGAATACAATTGCTGGACCAATTACATTCGTCCATTCATTGTGTTCGTCAAACTTCGGAGGTCAGCGATGCCAGCGATGAGAGGTGCTGAACGCGACCAATGTTACCATACCAAGTTAGAGGTAAATGTCAAAATCGTGTAGAGTGGCACTCTTCAACCATTTTCGATCACTGCATTTTAATCAAAATTTCTTCTTATTTTCACATTCTAGAAAGTAATAAATTTTACAAATGAAAATAAATACATTTCCATTTATTGAAATAATTACGAAGGTTATCTTTCAAGAAACAAAAGGTTAAGTATGAATAAGTGAAATACCCAACTTTCTCAATATTACAATGTATCTTGCATGCTTATTACAAACTGTTATTTTGCATATAATTATTTTTTTCTTTTCACTTATCATGCGCGAAAGATAAATTTAATACGTACAAGTGTTTACAGGAATAAATACTTGCCTGTTGTATAATCTAATTCTAGAATTAATTATTTAAAAAATTCATATCACATGTCACAAATACTTTAAGTTTTAAGACATACATACTTGCAGTAATCTTATTATTGCTAACAAGATTGCTAAATTGGCTTATTTTATAATCAATATCAGATATTAAAGTCGGTAGGTACTTGTTAAGAACATTATGTTGATAAAAATGTTGAACTTCATACAGTGAAACATTTTTAATTATAACTTTGATATAATTTTATATATTTCTATTCAATTCTGTTATTGAATTTATACTTGCGATAATCGACAGTTCATATTTCATTTATTGCTAGGAATGTATATTAATCAAAAACAAGAAAATGTGGGTGTTTTTCAACAGGAACTATAACAACAAGTTTTTTTTGTTGTTTAATAACAATTTATTTTACACTTACAATAGTTAATTTTTTAACAAAGAGGAGTAAATTCAAAATTTCTTTGGTACAATCTACATACATATATACTTTTCATTTTGTTTTTGACGTTTAAGTCATTCTATTCTGACATAACCTCTTTTTATTTTTACAAATTATTTCCAACTTTCTGTATTTCCATGTAGTATATAATATACTCATATTAGAAAATAATTCTTTTACATTATTTATTATTATTATTATTATTATTATTATTATTAACCATAAAATTGTATGATATGTACTATTGTACAATTGAGTTTAACATCTGCTTCTCAGAATTTATAACAATTTTGTTTTAAACAATACAGCATTGATATCTATCTCTCTTCACCTCTCTAATTTACTTTTCTATTCCAAATTCTTATTATTTTCAAGCCTTCTATCTTTGTCTTTTCTAATTGTGATTTTTTTTTCTGCATGTGCTTTGTATAAGTGAGTCAATTTGTTGGATACCGAATTCACTGGAAAGTAAAATTCTTTCTGTCACATCCTAGACCTAGATTCCTATAGTACTTGTAACAGAATGTTCAAGATAACGTGACTAACATTGAAATTTCCAGAACCATGAATTACAAAATCTGCTAAATTAGACAAATTACCATATCGTAGTACAATATTTTTCTTTATCTATTCCTATGGTTTATACTTATTAAGTATATATCATCTCTACTTGAATGACCTTCGTTATAATACAGATTTTCATTACGATGCAGGTTATCATTATATGTTATAGATTATTTTTCATTATGATACAGATTTTTTTATAGTTAAGTTTTTTAATTATTATGAATAGTGGTGGAAGAATATATATTTTTTTTTCTTCAATAAGTAAATGTTCCCCTTGATCTACTACAACTATTATTTGAATTATTTTCTTCTATTCCCAATAATAAAGATAATAATCGGGATGTCCCATATCCGTGAAACATCCTGTATAATATACACCAAAATCAAGGTTATAAAAAAAATAATTATTGACCGAGAGAAAACAAAATTATCTAAAAAGATTTATATTTTTGAGAGAAGCACTATTTCAAAAGAAATTATTCATTTTTACACAAATTCATTAGTTTCATTATTTTGTCTTAAATTTGCTGATATATAAAAAAAAAAAATAAAATATGATTTTAACACAAATCAGTCGTTCCACACGTAAAACATAGATTAAATGTCACTAAAAATTCTGGAGTGTGTAGCCACCTGGTGGCAAAATTATGAAGTTGTCTATATAAGAATTAAATATCTTGAAAATATCTGGTATTCAAGTAAATAATTATAAAATATACGTACTGTTAAATAATACTTTTGTATCTGTTACTTTGCTTTTAGAATTATACTGTACATATTTGTATGTACAATTAAAACATAATTCAACTTTTTCGCTTTGTCGTGATATGAGTCATACAGACTTGGTCGAACTATATAATTATTAATAGTCTACGTCACAAGAATTCCACGCGAACTTTATTTATGAAAATTATGAATGAAAAGTTTTATATTTTCTAATCATTATTGTATTAATATGTTTAGAATTAGTTTATATTTCATAATTAATAGGAAAAAATAACATTTATTTTTTTCGCAACTACCCTATTCAAGAGGTAAATGATACAACGTCCTACACCAAATCCTTCTACATTAACGAGAATATTAACAAAATTTAAAAGTGATAGATGTTTAGATAAGAATCATATGAAAAGGGAAAGAACAAAAATTGCGCGAACTGAAGAAAATAAAAGCAATTTACAACGTGCAATAGAAGAAAAAAAAATAGCTGTCTACAAAAGTTTTGGCAAATGAATTTAATAATAACAAAACTTCTGTATTTAAATTAATAAAAGACGACAAATTTATTCTTGTCATTTTCAAAATCAACAAGAGTTAAAATACTGCTGATATTATGGTGGGTTTATGCTGAAAAATTTACGAATAGGAATAAAAATAAGAATAGTGTTAAGAATAATTTTAAACATAACGATAAGTGGTGTTTATGCTGCCAGTTATAAGAATAAGCGTAAGAATAAGAGTAGTGATATTAAAGTTTTTAGGTTAGTGAAAAGTAGTAACATTTATTATTCTCTTAGCGTTAGCAGCGTTGATTTGACATTTATAAGATTTATAATTTTATTATTATTTTTTAATTTGTTAAAATGGAGTACAATCAAAATATTATTTTGTCTGCACTAATTCAATTAATTGGGAAAGCAGAGAATCCATCACTAAATTTGACATAATTATGTTTCGCCAACACCGATTATTATGAATGAATAATGAATGACCAATTATTTTGTTTGAAGTATTTGACAGTTGACACGCATGCGCACTTCGCTAACAGGTATAAGAATAAGGCGTAAAGTTAAAAGTAAACGAACTTTGGCTTATTCCTTATTCTTATTTCTGCAGCATAAACCGAGTCGTATGTTATAACTGTTTTAACTTTATCACTATTCTTATTTTTATTTTTATTCTTAAATTTTGCGAGCATAAACCCACCATTACTTTCTTACACTTTATTTATAAATCAGTATTATTATGATGACAAGTTCATTTAACATTGACAACGTATGTTGCATTTTATCTGAAACGATACAGTATGTGTTACTGGTATCTATAGTAATACATTAATGGCAGAATAGTAAATTTTGCATCTTAGCTGAAATTCACGGTATACGAGGTCTGACAATTAAGTAATGAGAGACTGATTTTTTTCCGCGGTTGTGGTAACACTGCAGCTTTGAATTTGTTTACTTATTATTTTGGCATCCCTTCCCTATCGATAGATGTGTTTACCACCCCGGTCCGACCATTGGACCATTAGTTCATCAGCTGTGTCGTGTTTTGAAGAAGTGTGTTAGTGGTGCTCGTCACGAAAATGGAAAAGAGTAATTTAGAGCAACTTGTAGCGATCAAATATTGCGCAAAACTGGGCGATTCGGGTACGGAAACGTACGGTAAAATACTTAAAGTGTATGGTGGTGATTCTCTCAGTTGTGCACAAGTGTTTCGTTGGCACAAACAATTCAAAGATTGCCGTGAGAGCGTGGAAGACGAGGCGCTTCTTCGACAGCCGCGGGGTGGTCCATAGAAAGTTCGTTCCACCTGGACAGACCGTTAACCAGATCTACTACCGCGAAAAGTATTCGATAGACTTCGAAAAAGAGTCAATAGAGTGCGTCCCGACATCGCACGAACTTGGATTCTCCACCACGACAACGCGCCCTATCACACCGCGTTCAGTGTGACCCAGTTTTTAACCTCCAAAGGGATCGCGGTGTTACCACAGCCGCCGTACTCGCCTGATTTATACCCTGCGACTTTTTCTTGTTCTCCAAAGTCAAGCAGGTGGTAAAAGGAACGCATTTTGAGTCGGTTGAAGAGATCCAAGAAGAGGGTACTGTCGAACATTCTGATCAAAGCTTTGCAGAAATGCTGCAACCTGTGTTGGTGCCCAAGGGAACTATTTTGAAGGGGGTCAGGCGGTTGTAGAATAATTTTAAAATATACGGTTTTTATACACTCAGTCTCATGACTTAATTATCAGACCTCGAAGGTACTGTGTTTTTCACTACCTAGCTCTTAAATTCTGTTTAACATGTTTCATATTAATAATAACAAGAAAATTTTAACATGAATTAATATCTCCAAAACCACACAAAAGTAAGCAAAAATGACATTTTTTGGTTTTAAAATTATTTTTGTCATCTGACATTGCATTTTGGTAGTAATCATATATAAAAGAGTAAAAATAAGTAACTGTAAGTAACAAATGTTTGAAGAAAGTTATATGGAAATTTGTACTCGTCCGGAAATTAAAGAAGCGGAACGCAAAATGTAATAATTCGCAAAATTAACCTCTAGCTGTCTAGATCAATAATAATCCATTATTGACTGGTAGGTATTAAGGAAACAGTAGTGAAAAACAAATTCACGACTCAAAAAAAGTTCAATAACGGCTCAGTATATGTAACTTATCCCTACTGTGATAATAGTATGTTGCTAGATTAGCAGTGAAAACAATATGTTACTGAATGACCCCCGATATTAAAATGTAAAATATGTTACCAGGTATAATATGACATACTTTGAATCAATCCAAAGATAAATATTTATCCCATAAAACTAGGGGCATATTACCAATTTTGCCTTCCTTGAGGAATATTTCAACAACACGCTTACTTAAAAAACATTATTCAAATATTAACTAAATTTTGAACAAACCTTTGCATATCAAAAATATTAAAATGCATTTTTGTTTTAATATTATATAGTCTATTTGAGAATGACTGGCACTAATAAATCATTCTGTCAAAGACATTCCAGTGGCGCGCCAATAATTGTTTGCACAGGGATAGTCGAAATGACTAAATTCGGTAGAGAACTATAGTTTTAGGTCCATCTGATAGACGAAACGATCGAGCCATTTATAATTTCAGTAGGACATGATTCAGAATCAGATTCTGATTTTTAATAATTTATGTATAAATATATAAGTATATGTAATGTAATATGTATATTTAATAGAAATATGACAGGTACCAATATCTTGACAACACACATGAAATAAGTATAAATTTTAGTATGTAACAAATAAAAATGTAAATATTGAATGTATGTATGTAAATATTAAATGTATGCAATATAATAATAATGACTGAGAAAGTTATATTTAAATATTAAAAACTTTTATTTTTAGTAAATGTATAAACAGATCACTCTACAAATCCTATCTACGTCTATGACACAGTCCGACGGGGATTATCGGACGGCATTTCTATTGTTCCACAAGTAAGTTTCGTTCCAGGTACAAAGCGTGCGGCTTATTTTGACCATCCTAGTGTAGTTACAACTGATTTTTCTGGTAGTTTTATTTGCCGCATTGCTGGCAAAAATCCAATACTACTCTTGCAAATAATGATTTATTACTGCCAGTCATTCTCAAATAGACTATAATATCCATTTTTTCGGTTGTGTTCAACAAATGGTACAATATGACAGGGGTTTGAACAATTATAATAAATGCATTTAAAAATAAAGATCATTGATTAGTAAAGATAAATTTTCAAAGATATGTAAACAACTGAATCCTGTTTACATACTTTATTTCATATTGCATATTTTCAATGTGAAAAAATCAAAGTTATTTAATATTTTCTTGTGGTTTTGCAGCCGTCCATTTTAATTAATCATACTTGCCATGGCGCCATAAAAACTACAATAATTGTATACTCTTATTCTGATAACATTCACAATAATATCTAGTGCGCTTAGAATCGTTAACGACTACAGTTTATCTTTTATTTCTTCTGTTTTTAGTTTCCTGCGTGTTTTTAACTTTCTTTCATTTGTGATTCAAAGTGTAGTGCTGGGATTTATAGATTCCGTTGGCGTATGATGTAAGTCAGCCCACATACCGATATATGTTTTACAAATTATTGACTGTTTCTGTGCAATTGTTTTCGCTTATACTTTTCCTTTTTTGAATGGGTTGAGTTACCAACGATTATACTTTCTCAAATGGAATTTTACAATGTATTGTTTTTTTTTTTTGTAATATCGGCATTTATCGTAAATAATAGTATGAAATTAAATTATACGGGAAGTAAATTATTATTATTAAATGTTTTATTATACATTTTATTACAAAATAAAAATCGGAAATTTCAAATTGACTGTTTCACTATTTTAATTAGAAGAAAATTCTAAGTAATAATTTTAATTAACTTCCTTCAGCCCAATGACAAGTAGATATTTTCCGGAAAAATCTATTTCCTGAATTAATAGTCCTATGAAATCACACAAAACAAAATATGTCTAATATAAAAAGTCAGTGAAAAGCATAAATTTTTTGTATTAATAGTCTAGCTTGTCTCGTTTAAATATCTTTCTTTTGGATATTAATCGGTCGTAGATAAAATGGCGTGTACATCACGTCAGAAAATTCATGTGACTCCGTGGATTCGAAAGTTTAAAAGCTTATAAACGAATGGCAAAAGCTGTTTAAAAAAATGTAGTATTTAATTTTTAACTGTTGATAATATAGCTATATTGTGATTTGTATGACTATTTATTAATGTATAACAATAATCTCTCATTTTTTCTTGGTAATGTCAATGCCCTATCATTTCTTTCATATCTTGTTCAAATAAAATATTAATGTATTCAATAAAATGTACAGCTATTTATAAAGCAAATATTTATTCGCTGTCTATTCTATATTTAAAAAAGATGTACTTAAAGAGTTTTTATCATTAAAATTAAGACACGAAATATATTTAATGATATTTTCTGATGTGTCCAGTAGGTATATATATAATTATATATTTTTATTTTGTATATATTTTTTTGTTTGGATAATGAGTAAATAATAGAATATGATAAAAAGTAAAATAAAATATAATTTATCATTTTTTTGTTATACTTAATTTAAATTGATACATCAATAGATCTAATGTGGTCTCATACAATTATGCTATTTTCCTCATCATGTTTTAAAACACTCAAAATGCCTTATTTTTTTTTTATTTATTTATTTGTTTATTTATTTATTTATTTATTTATTGAAACTAAACAGGCACTTATAAACCTAGAATAACTGTGAATATTTTTGTTTTTGAATATACGGACGCATACTAAGCGCATTTTCACTGTAACCACGACAATGTTGTACCTAAGTTGTGTATTTTATAATTAATTGTCTAAAATGAATCGTTACGGTGAATGGGTGAATGTTCAAGTTCGATTCGTGAAATAGTCAATTGCGTATGTCACTACTCGACAATCAGTAGTAATAGGGTAGTTGCGCATTTTCCAATTTATTTTTTTTCTGAAAGAATTATTCAAGTTATTCACTTTAATACTTATTTTATGTCTGGCAACTGTTTATTTTTCAAAATATAATTTTTTTAAAAAAAATTCTTATTTCAAATTTTCCCGTGGTGACGTTTTTTATTAATACCAATCACAGTCTTTCTTGTCATAGCGGTACAATCTCGGTTGTACACTCTGTGCACAATACTACCATTTTTATCTGAAACGATTTATATGTTTGAGAGAAGCACTATTTCAAAAGAAATTATTCATTTTCACACAAATTCATTAGTTTCATTACTTTGTTTTAAATATGTTGATATAAAAAAGAAAAATAAAATATGATTTTAACACGTAAAACATAGGTTGTCACTAAAAATGACATATACTTTCCCTGGAGTGTGCAGCCACCTGGTGACAAAATTATGAAGTCCATATAAGAATTAAGCATCTTGAAAATATCTTGTATTCAAGTAAATAATTATAAAATATACGTACTGTTAAATAATACTTTTGTATCTGTTATTTTATTTCTGTAATTATACTGTAAATATTTGTATGATACAATTAAAACATAATTCAACATTTTCGCTGTGTCGTGGTATTACTACCAGCTTGTATGAGTCATACAGACTTGGTCGAACTATATAATTATTAAAAGTCTACGTCACAAGAATTCCACCGCGAACCTTATTTATGGAAATTATGAATGAAAAGTTTGATATTTTCTAATAATTTTTACATTAATATGTTTAGAATTAGTTTATTTTTCATAATTAATAGAAAAAAATAACATTTATTTTTTTCGCAACTACCCTATTATTGAAAACACTATTGTCTCCTGAATCGACTTGTCGCAAAACGTCAGAACACTCGTCCTACGGTCTCGGGATTATTTCTGTGACAATAAATTGTTTCATCAGTCGGCAGTATTTTAGTATTTATGATTATTTTCAAAGTTCTTATGATATAATAATTAAAAATACATCTCTTCTTCTCTTGTTTTATTCACTTTTGACGTTTACTTGTTAATTTTACTGTTGACCAATCAGAAGCAAATGACATCATAAACAAGGTCGAAATAAATGAAAAATGAAAGAGTTAAATCATAACGTCGAATCTTTAAAATTTATATTCATATATGAAAAGTAAATTATATTTTTTATATCACACGGGTAACGAAATTAAGGGCCAATTTTACCATCTCTGGTTAAAATTGTAACTACTAGTTAAATAAACAAAACCGAAACGAAATGAACTGTGAAATAACAAATATATAATTGCTGTCAATAATCCAATTTAATATTGTTTAACTAGAAGTTAAAGTTGTAACCAGAGATTGTAAGATTCGACACAGGTAATACAAAATAAAGGTGTATGGTTAGGATCTAACTTTGACAACTTGCTCCGATAAAAAAATTTGACTATATATTCACCTCCAAATTAGATAGAATAATAATTAAATAGAATTAAGATAATATTTCTTTCTAACACTTATATAAAGTGTCACTTTACTAATAGAAACTTGTGCTTCTAAAATAACACTTTAATAAAACGCAAATGAGTTTAATGTAAATACAAGTCAATAAAAGACCAAAAATAATATATATATATATATATATATATATATATATATATATATATATATATATATATATTTTAAACGACTGTATATACTTTATGAATATATATTTAAATAAAAAGGAAATTCAGTCATATAATGTAAATGTTTTATTTTCTTTGCCTACGTTTCGGAAACTATTTTTCCTTCATCAGGACAAAAAAATTATAACAGGAAACGGAAAAATAAGGTCATATAGGAAAGGGAAATGTTTTTTAAAAATAATTCCTGGCAAAATTTTGTATGCTTAACATCTTGTAGATGCTTAACTTTCCTTATGTGGATAAGTTTTATCTTAACCCATTATAAATTATAGCTAATACTTATTAAAAATAATACATTTTATTATACGGTAATATATTACATTTTGATTGATATATTCTTTGTCAATATTTAATTTAAATTTGAATTAAAAAAAGTTGTTTATTTGAAATTCTACTCGTTATCTTATTTACTTGACCATATCTAATTAAATAACAGTTTTATAAAATTGGAAATCTTGGTTTTAGTAAATACTTCAGCGGTAATAAATAGAGGAAACTTACCACGCTTTCCAAAAGTGTTAGTATAGCGTAAATAGAGATGTTCATAATTTTCTGTACTAAAATTCCTAAAAACTTTTGTTACAAAGCAATTCAAACGCTGCAATTACAATAAAAACTTTCACTCGTACTTCATTTGTTCTGTCTGCTGTCTGGTTTGCATTTCTCATAGTCATAAACCACTATCTTTTGTTTTTCCATGTGTGTGCAGTGTGTTTATAGGCTATGCGTTCATTTTTTGTTTCCTGTGTGTAGGCTGATGTTTATATTGTCTTCTGAAACATGAATTTTTCATATGCCCCCATTTGGAAACTAGTTTTAATTCAATGAATGATTATGTGTAAAAATAATAATTGCTTATGTTTTTCTTATTGTAATTTTATTTTTTTATGGGACTCTAGCTTTTTCTAAATAACTAACAACCCGATTCACAAAAAAGTTTAAGCTAATCCTCATTTTTGGATTAGTGAATTCTATTCTATTCCGGTATTTAAAATATAATTTTCATATTATCAATAAAGGTAGATACTAAGAATAGATTAGACTATATTTTAAGATATAAACTGTCAAAATTAGAGTAGAATTCACTAATCCAAAAATGACGATTAGCTTAAACTTTTTTGTGAATCGGGCTGTTAATGTTTTAAAAAGTATGCTGCGCTTATTTCGACAATAATTATTGTGATAAAAATCGTTCTAAATATTAATTGAACCTTTTCAGAGAATCTTTTTAGAAAAATATATCTTAAAAACATTTCAAGTTAGTAAATTGTCTCTTGATTTTATCTTTTTTATGACAGCTGTACATGCAGGGAGTAACATGTGTTTAATTATACGGGTGGTCTTTTAAAATTAGCACGTAATATACCACAACTAATAAAACCAAATTAAAGTTTAATTATAGAAATTTTACGACCTTTCGCCCTTTGCAGTTATGTTATTGCTGAAGTAGCTTTGCTGCTTTGTTCGGTCGTTATTCATAGTTAAATATATCTTAACTAAGAAATATACATGAAACTGTGTACATTTTGTCTTATATAGTATTTCTTAAAAATGTGTTTCTAATACGTAGGGAGAAAGATTTTGAAAATTATGAAAATATAGTTTTTATTTTCAATTATACAGCATGTCCGAATTTTAAAATCCACCATTGGAATCTCGGATACTATAAAGATCTGGTTTCGCTGTGAGCTTCTGTCTTTGGCTGAAATCATTGTTTTGATGCAGTGTAGAAAATTATTAGAAAATTATGATGATAAATTGTGACTAGTATAGTACCTACCTTATTGATGCTTCTGTAATTTTTACGACTATTGGGCAATATGGTGATATACATATACATTGTGACTACAAAGTTTTAGGATTAATTTTCTGCAGCGCCATCTTTGAATTTGAACCCGAACTTTTTCTTATTAACCTTCAACAACATCCCCTTCAAGTTTCATTAGAATAGGGGATTCCAGCTCAATCAAATTAAAGGAAAATAGTAAAAATATACGAATGTATATGCTGAATAACGAATATTAATAAAAAAAAAAAAAAAAAAAATGAAATGGTATAATTGAGATATTTCGGAAGTAAGGGGTTTTTTTGTTATAGCGCTTCGACACGAATATGAAATCAATATATATATATATTTTAATTGGCGACCGAAAGACCGCTTTTACATGTATAACAAATAGCGTGTTAGGAGGTGGATATTACTACCAATGTAAGTTAAGAAATTCAAATTCGAAAGGAGGGACTAACATTCCTGTACTTCAGTTTTCAAACAGTTTTTATTTTAACATAAATTTCTTGCATTAAACTTAATCATTTAAATACATATGTAATTATAAAGTATGTAGACTTATACAGTGTCATAATATTCATTTATTTTATGTAAATATAACTTAAAATAGCATATATTTCAAGAACATTTAGGTCCGTGATGAAAACTGTTTGACATAAGCGTGACGTCACGTCAATCTTTTCAAAATTCGGGAGACCATAACTCGCTTATTAATAGGAATTTTTTCACCGGATTTTCATCAATAGTTTTCGTAATATTTTTAGATGAATATATATATATATATAAATAAATGGTGGAATCCCCCATTAGTTTAGTACAATTCTCGTATGATTATGGTTTGAAACTGTTATCTCCCTCGTCATGAATGCGTCAATTGAAAAGCGGTACACAATTCACCAATCGCTATGGTTCGAAAAATGTGTGGGGAGGCTTCATTGACATTGTTTTTCATTGCCATGTGTAATTTCTAGATGAAAGAGATGGTATCAAAGATGACACAAAGAGTGGCCATCCCGCATCAAGTAGAAACGCCAGAAACATCAAAGAAATTCAACAGCTATTGGCTTTCGATCGACGTGTTACGATTTGGATGGTTGCAGAGCAGTTTGTTAAACATCGACAAGAAAGCATTTAAAAAGGAAGTTGTGCATGCGCACACTAACACACTTTCCTTCAAAACAAGTGTGTAAATTTCGCAGGCCTCCACTTATTTGGTATATGGGGCATTCGTTCGAAATATTTGTATTTTACCACATTCGCAGTCAGGGGTTACTGGCAATTTTCCATCGATTTTTTTAAAAAAATGTCACCTACCTTGTTGGGTTCTGAAACGGAGGCTGCCCACGATTTTCTTGGAATCTTCAAACCATCTAATTTTATTATAGAATCGACTACAAAATTTTTGTTTGGTATTTTGCAGGAAAATCAACGTATTCGCCATTTTTCGTTGGTGTTAAATTAGTTGACCAGTACGGTCCCTCTTACCTAGAACGGTTTCCTTAATTTTATCGTATAGAAGTAGAGGTAGATGGAATGTATTGGAAGATCCGGTTTCATATTAATATATTTGTGCAGTCTCAGTATAGCTGCTTCTCTTCTTAAATCGCGGGGTAGTGGGAGAGTAATTCCATTTATTGTATGTATAATCAATGGTAATTCGAAGCCTCATTTGAATCGAAAAATCGATCAAAATATGCACTCATAGCATAGCACACGTTTATTTGCACCGGCATTGACTAAATAAAATCATCACAATAAATTAGAATTAACCATTTTAAAACAAATCTCTCCTGGAATGTGTACTTGAGAGTACTTGAATCAAATACCCCTTTATTATGTTTAGATTTATTGCAATGTTGACACATTCTATTATCCTATTATTCCGTAAAATGTCGTAATACACTCATTATCTATATCATTCCCATCTCATTGTCCGCATTCCGTTTGCGAAACTTAGTGATGTGCAACATGGTGCGTTGCCGCGATGCTGTTCTGTTGTTCAACTTCCGTTGTGCGTTGTCGGTGTCGACCTGGGCTTCCGGTATCCCCACCACTCGACACTCGAATCCGAGTTCATCTCGTTTTGTGTGATTTACCGCATCCAGTATGTGATGTGGAGCTGACAAATTAGTTTTGTGATCAAGTGAAGTGGAAATGTGATTATGTGTGGATAATTGATTGAAAAGTTAGGATAGGTGCAAATGATGTCATAAAAAGTGCTGAAAAATGGAATTATTGAATTATTTAAGAAACAGAAAGATAAGCGTATCGATTTGTAATTAATAACAACGGAAATAACTGAATATAATCTAATAAACAAATTTAAATATTTATTTATACAACAATATTGAAGTGGAGTATTATTTTGCGAATAGATTGTGCTACTCTGATAGTTTATACAGATTTAGAGGGCTTTAGTATGTTGTTATAGTTGTGTAAAATATATCAAAATGATCAATTTTATTTGTGCTATAAATAATTAATAGTGGACGTAATGCCTGGAGATGTTGCTCGTCTTTAATTTAAGGGAAAAAATAAAATCTGTTGTCATATAAAATAAAATGGAAATTCGTTTTCAATCTTAAGGGAAATAATAAAAATGGAAATTAATTTACTTTTCCAGCAACTACTTGTAAAGATAAAGTAACATTTTAATTAGTGATGGGACCATTCGAATGAAAATAATCAAAGTATTCGATTATGAAAATGCCGCGAGTGATTTTTAAATCATTCGAATGATTATATCGTTCGAATCGTGTTTCATGTCTTGATCTAGAGCTAGACTAAATACTGAATGGTGAGGTAATCTAGTCGAGTGCTCTTTCATTCGTATCTCATTTCTCGCAACTCGTACTCGGACTATGAGAAAGAAAACTCACGTAGATTAGATGACAAAAATAATTTTATTCCTTTATTAAACTGCAATATAATTAATAGTACATTAAAAAACAAGTATCATAAGACAATCTTGATAACGACGAAAGGCCTTATGAAACATGTTTTTATACTATTTTTTTATTGAGGTAATTTTACAGTGAGATTTTTAAAAAATACGACTTGTCAAAATATGCCAGTTATGTTGGTAGCGCTTCCACTAACAATTAAAATTTCACAGTGCTTTTATAGACTTATAAGAACAACGAAATAGGAAAATTAATAAAAACAATAAAAATAAAAACTGTTCTGTATGTATAATAAATCTGCTTAGAATGTAGAATATATTATTCTTCTTGTCAAATAGAAAAATCTGATGTGGCCAGCACATGACCTCCCGCCAATCCCATGTTTAAAATAGCATTGAGCTTTAAGTAAAGTATCACTTCCGGTTGATCGTTTGTAAATAAAATCTAATTTGTTGTTTAATAAATAGAAAAGTCTGTAATACGAAATTTTGGATTATGTTTTATTGTTTCTCCTCAAAAATCTGTTAAAGCTCCAAATTAAGTACTACATCCGACTTATCATATATGGTTAAACACCTAAGATGTTGTTTCAAATTATATATGAGTTTTAAATACCAAATTTGAGAAGTTTTTGATCATATTTTAAAAGATTTGAAGGAAAAATCATCACACACATTCTTATAAAAATCAGCATCAACTTCTAGGTGATCTAAAACGCAATCTTTGTAAATTCTTCGTCGTACATGATCCATTTCGTAAATGTTAAAATTGACCTAAAATCTGGATATTCAATTTTTAGCATGAATCCAGGTAAAAATGAAAAGTGAGATGCGAATTAATCCGAATACAACCGAACCGATTTCGAATGATTTGTGTTGCGGTGGGGGTATTTTTTGTTCGAGAAAAACTATTCGTTGAATGAACGAGTAAAGTTGTCATAACTCGAGTGATTATTCGATTATAAAATTCATTCGTATACTAATAATTCTATTCTCAAAATCATTCAATTATGCCCATCACTAATTTTTAATGATGAGGATGGATATAAATTTCTTAAATTAAATACACATTTACTACAAATAACAAAATTTGTGTTGGTACTACTTTAGCTTAGTTCAAAACTCTTTGGCTGGTAGCATGAACACGTGATCATCGAGGAGATGACTAGCACTGTTTTATCTCTGCATTCGCTTATGGATTATTTTAGAGAACAATAATTCAAATAACAGTTATAGAAAAATTAATAATTGTACGCATCTTTTATATGAAGTCCATAATCCATAAACGATTGACAGAGCTAAAACAGGGCTAGACATCTCTTGTTTATGCTATTAGCCTATGTTTTTACAACATAATAAATATTAACTAATATGTAAAAAATGGCATCGGTAAATATTTTTATAAATATGTTTCGATAAATGTACTAATTATTATGATTATTATTATTATTTTATCATGATAATAATGTGTAGGTGATTAAGATCAAGTTAGGCTAAATTCATAATTTACTCAAACCTCAACTAAAAAATTCCCCTTAAAAAACTCATAGAAACCCACCCTGGTACTTATTTTTAAGCGCTCTTGAAAAATCTATATAAGAATGAATCCAAAAAAATCATAATTTATTAACTTTATGGGCTAGTAACTAAATGAAAACGTGTATTTTAAATATTACATTTTTACACATTACTGGTGTGCTTTGTACACATGCAGATATTAGTAATCGGATGATGACGATGACATATTTAATTCGTAGCGCGTGGGAATTTATCATGGTGGCTGGCAGGGCTCACTTTTGTGTCAATTAAAATTCGAAATAATTTTGGCGTCAGTAGAGATCGCACCTGCGTCTCCAGAACTGCGACCAGACACTCATTACCATAAAAATTTATTTCACTATTTAATAAAATAAATGTTTAATTTATATTGTTTACTTTATATTAATATTAACGAATATTTATTTAAAAATAATATTAAATTTAATAAAAATCAATTTTACCCAATAAAATCCAAAGATACCTAATAAACCCAAAAAATCTACTACGCCGTTTCAGTGAGCTTGGTCATACACTCTATTTTACTCGTATTTATTTTATTGAAATAATGTGCAATAATCCGATGATTTGTTAAGGTAAAGTGCAAGGGAAAATACTGGTATAATATTTCGAGTTATGTAATTGAAACTGTTTCGAACTGGGTTCGGATATGAATTTCACAACTTTCCTAAATTAAATTACAAAATAATCAGTTTAAAACTATGGGAAAATTTAACTACATCAACATAGTATATATTGTGAACCGCTTTGGGCAACAATTATCTCTTTCCCGTCCAACAAATTTGGAGTCTAAAGACAATACTGACTTGACTACAAAGGTCAAGATTCGATAATTTCAGTCAGTGGCGTAGCCAGGATTTTCAAATGGGGTGAATATTGAATATATGTGGGGGAAAGGGTTCGTTGTGTAGAAGGAAATACTACTCACACATATTATAGGTGTACTCTATTTTCATTAGTTTCATTTTGCGTCAAACTTATACGTTTTCATGATATAGATCATTTATTTATTAAAATAAGATATGTGTCAAACTTATATGTTTTATGAAATAGATCATTTATTTATTAAAATAAAATATGTATTAATATTACCAATGGGGAGGGTTCAAACCCGAAAATACCCCCCTTGGGTACGCCACTGATTTCAGTTAGAAAACTATTTATTATTGTAGGTTGTTATTGTCGGAATGTGATATATTTTATCATTGATGCAATTATAGCATTATTTGTGACAAACATTGGATTATAATTTTTATTAGAATATTGATATGACTTAACAAAAAGTTTAATTAAGACGGTAAATTAGTTTGCAATTTCTAATCTTAATTACTTTATACGTAAATATGCATTCTAAATTCATTTATCAAATAATTGTCATCAAGATAACAATTTTTTTTCTGTAACTATTACGAAAGACTACTCAAATTCTACGGTCATATACAGCAAGCTAATAAGCACACGCAGTATTCCCATGCGGTAAACCATCCACGTTCTAAACATCCTCACTGGTGTTTTAATTTATAGAACACATACAAGTATACGTATTCACTATGAAGAGACCAATAATACATAGTTATTTTAAAGTAATACTTTATCTATTTAAATCTTGTTACTAGAAGAGCACATTAACGAAGTTAGACGAAAATTTCATTTTTCGCTCAAAAAAAAAATTCTGTTGAAAACTACAAAAATTAGAATAAATGTCAAACAACAGTCGCAAATGTAATCTTCAATTTTAATCAAAAAAGTCCTTAAAAGTAAGCGCTGGATTTTTTACCTCACTAAGAGAGGCATTGGAATTATGCTAAAAATCGCATATTCCGATTTTAGTGGATAAGCACGTTTTAAGATCCCTAGAATCCGATTATAACATTTTTACAATGATGTCCGTGTGTTTATATATATATATATATATATATATATATATATATATATGTATGTGTGTGTGTGTGTGTGTGTGTGTGTGTGTGTGTGTGTGTGTGTGTGTGTGGATGTTGGAACCACGGTTTCTCATAATATAAGACTTAAGATATGTTTAACTGCGGTTTCCTCTATCTGACATTACTGGAAAGAGCTGTTTAGATTTTGATAACACTTGGACGACTGGAAGTACTAAATTCTTAAATAAAAATTTCTGAATAGGTATTATTTTTTGAAAATTTATGTTTACGAATATAAAAATGTCTGCATAAACCTCGATTTCTGGACTGACATTATCTTTATTGAAAACACAAAATTGTTTCACAACGTTTCGGAAGCAGATCTTAGCATCCGAAACGTTGTGAAACAATTTTGTGTTTTCAATAAAGATAATGTCAGTCCAGAAATCGAGTTTTATTCAGATTAATACATTATCTTGCGAGTTAAAGTTTAAAGACAAGATAAAAATGTCTATCCGATACATTTAAAATTTTTACAAATTTAGATTTACGAATTTATATAGCATATGGTGATATTTTAAATGTAAATTTGTAAATGGGTTCAATCATTTCACAATATTTCAAAAAATGGGTTCGATGACAAAAATTAATTTTTCAAGTTACAGTTGAACTGCTCGTGACTTTAAATTTTAATTTTGATTTGCGAGAATTTATAACATTGATATATGATAAAAGTAATAAACATCAGAAAGAAAAAAATGTTGTTACTGTTATTTATTTTTATTATGAATTTTGATTTGTTTGCATGTATGAATTCTTTGAGAGGTTTTATAAGTGTCATCCCATTTGTGTCAAACTACGTGACCCAATTTAAGAAGTTGATTGGACACATTTCATATATCTTTAAATTCACTAAGGTAAAATCGTAAATTTCAAATCTAAATTTGTAAATTTAAATTTATAAATTAAATCCATCATAAACGAGCCATTAGGGATAGAGAAATATAAATATATAAAATAATATATTGTAATGAATCCCACAGCCCATGACAACCAGTTGAAAAATTCAAATGTTTGTAATTGACAGTATCTAAAATCCAGAGACATTACTGAGACTTTTACTGGGAAATACATTTAATATTTCATATTTTATTAATTAAATATTTATAATTATAGAAACATATATTATTATACCCTTCAGAAGTACCGCCAATCTCATTAATGAATTGGAAGAATTTCAAACATTTAGAAGAATAAGAGGAAACTTGTTCATAGAATGAATTAAAAAATATAAAAATATATAAAGAAGATATGTTAATTACAATAATAAACCTTTCTTCACAAAATATATTATATTTTCAAAATGTACATTTCGATTGCATTGCAATCATCATCAGTTGTAGTACAATAATTAATAAAATAATATAATAATATAATTAATATAATTTGTGAAGAAAAGTTTATTATTGTATTTAATTTAAGTTATATCTTCACGTTTACTCAAATAATTTATGTAGATATGTGTTTTTATGTGTACCAAAAATGTTACATATGTACAATATTCTTATATAGCCTAATATGGAAATGGCGAGAGGTTTTGTGCTGGCCACAACAGATTTTTATATGTTATTCGAAAGTAAAAACAATGGCCTGTATTTATAGGGCACTTTTATAATAAAAGCTCTTTTATGGAGCACACTGCTCATAAGATTATAGGTGCGTTCGGCAAATGAGTTCTGTTCACTCTTTTCACTCTGTACAGTCCTAGCACCGTTCGGTAATTACATGGAGTGAGAAGCGTCTTAAAATGGTGCGTTCGGCAAATGCAGAATGGAGTCAAGTGGAGTGAAAAGTGTTAACTCCATAAGTCCAAGCTCGATATGCAAGCATACATGGAGTTTTTTTGTTTTATTTGACATCTGTCAGATCATTTTGTATTTTTATGTTGAAATATTTTATTATACACAATTATTTTATATTTATAATATTGTTTTGTAATATAACAAAGCACAGTATGTCGGAACGGTAAGAATTCTGTACCATTTCTAATATATACTTTCTTCAGAATCATTAAAGAATAATACTGAACTGAATAACTTCTGTATGGTTCATTATTTATTTTTTTTAGCAGTGCAGTATAACAGATTAAGGAGGTTATTATATTCGTGCACCAAAATTTTAACTCTACTCGTTCGGTTAATCACAAATAAAGGAGTGTACCTTGTTCCCTCGATCTACTCCAACTCTACTCCCACTCCACTCCAACACCGTATGATTTACCGAACGCACCTTATAATGCAAAATCACGCTCCATAAAATCGTATTTATTATAAAAGTGCGCTATTAATACGGGCCATTTTATCGTGCAAGTAAGCACTGTCGGTTTACACCTCGTGTGCAGAATTTTCCACTTGTTGATACAATATTTATTACCTTCTTGTGCCATAAATAATTTGATGATGTTTATACATGATATTCATCAATTTATGTTAAATTTATGTATAGTGGTTTACGAAAATTTCATCGCAGAAAATTCATCCTAAGAAAATTACCCTAAAGTAACCTAACCTAATATTAGCTACTACACCAAATGAAACCAAAGAATTTTTTACAATGAATTTACCGGGCACGATGTAATGTATTTACTTCAAGTAACTTGTGAGAAGAAAAAAAATTGTATCCATCATCAACATTATTTATTAACGACATTTTGATAGAAAAACTGCCATTTCATAAGTAGGTGTTACTTATACGACAAGAAGTAATTTGAAGGGAATATGTATTGGTATTGCCAAAAATATATTGAATTCAAATATTCGGCAATTTGATCACACCTCGTAAAGTAATGAAGGTTTAATTAATAGCATAGTAAAGTATTTTTTCCATAAGGTAACAGGAATTATAAATTTAATAGTTTAAAGATCATAAAAATAATTGGAATTTAAAATGTAAATTTTAAATTTAGTTAATTACTGACTGCTTTAATATTCACAAAAATGTAACATGCATGTAATTTATTATTTTATTTAAATGATAAAATCTAAATACAAGTTGCATGTAAAATACATTCCTTACAAGACTAACGATTAAAGTTGTACAGTTATTTTAACATTTACAGTTGGCGTTAGTTACAAATTTATACTTATGTATGTACTGTTTGATGTAAAATGGAAACATTCGTATAAAAATAAAGTTAAACGATACGACTTCTTTAATTCATAAATTTTATAAAATAAAGAAAATGCTTACATTTTTATACAGCGTTCATAAAACATAAAACTATTAGGACGAAGAAATAGTGGAAATGGAATTTGATAAAGGTGAAGTTTACTTTGGAGGGATAATAAATATTAATTATTTGAACAAGAAATTGTAAAACCAAAATCAAAAGTTACAGTTTAATGAGTAAAGTTTCGTCCAAAATATATTTTTTTATATTATATTCTTTAATTGTAATTGTAAATATGTTTCTTCTTACATTTTGACATAGGTATTATTATAAAATAATAACAAAATTATTTTATTTAATGTACTAGTGAGGCAAATTATATTAAAATATAAAACATGTTCATAAATTCGAAATACTCTCTGACTAGTATATGTCGAGCATGAATGAAAAAATTTGTTTATTTAGTATAAGGCGGATTCCCAGGGCGCGGAGCTGGGCGCGGAGCTGGGCGAGCAGACTCGCCGAGCTTCGCGCCAAACCTCAAGTCACAGGTTAGTTTCCCTATCCCATGGCGCGAAGCTCGCCGAGTCACGAGCCAGGCTCGGAGAGTCCCGCGCTGTGGGAATCCAGCTTAAGCATTATTTTATTAGTTATAAACGCAAAGAGAAAAATATATTATAAAAAATAAGCAAGAAAAATCAAATCTGCCTATAATCATTTATTATAATCACAGGCAAAGAAGGTTCGAATATAGTGCCGATTTATCGACGCAAAGCACGAAAGCGCGTCAAGTAGGCAATACCGCAACGCGATTGATTCAATCGCGGGTATCCGCACAGCGCGTTAATACGTGATTCTGCACGCATGCAAGAAATTATTTTATTGTCATTTGTTGTATAGATAAAATGTAATGTCACTCGTATGTAATTCAGAATTATTTTATGAAAAAAAGCCTCATGAAAATCTGAAGAAGAACCAAGCTCTCTTCCTATTTCATCCCACAACTTATCTTCCTTCCTATTGTTTTTGTACACTCAGGATTCTTCAAATCGTACAAAATGGGGATTTTTTTTGCGGATTGAATCACTTTTTCGCTGTAACCTGCGCTCTGTGCACATTCGTATAATGCCGTAGGTTTAGATACCCGTCCCGCGATACTGCCCGATGTGCGCAACGCTTGCCCGCGTAAAACTTATGAGAAGCGTTGCGCCTAGCGCGGGGATATTCTGCGGCAGTAACGTCGATAACAGGGGGTAATAGTGTAGGCATTTCTATTATTAGGTAAAACATCCTGGGCCGAATTCAGTCCTCTTCACTAGTGTACTGATCGTCTCTTTTTATTTTTAAATAAGCTTCTTACTTAAAGAAGAGTGCTGAATTCGACCCATTGAACGCTAGTATGAACAATGGTTAAGTGTGATTAGCGAGCATTTGATTAGCATTATTTTATCTCTCGTAATCGTTTATGGATTCTTTTAGAGAAAAATGCTTCAAGTAAAAGATGCGTGCAATTAAATTTTCTATAACTTTTATTGGAAGTGCTTTTCTATAAAATAATTCATAAACAATTAAGAGAGATAAAACAATGGTAATCTAATGCTCACTAATCATCCTTATGCCCCTATTCATAAATACTCGTCAAATTTTTAAGCGGTTCGTTATAATTTTTATCCAATAAAAACAATCGACATTGAAAGAAAAATCGAAATTTTATTTGTCAAATTTGATTTTATTTGTTAAAAATTATAACGAACCGTTTTGAAACTTTACGAGTGTTTACGAATATGGGCATTAATCTTTTTGTTCATACTAACAGTCATTGGTTCTCTTTTGTAATAGTTAATAATAATAATAATAATAATAATAATAATTATCATTTATTACTCAAAAGGATGAACCCATTACAAGTAAATGTACATAAAGAAGAGTAGAGAAATATATAATATAATATTACACAGAACTATCATAAAAAGACATATTACGGACTAATAAAGAGAATTATTATATAATTTACACATGACATAGATAGGTGATTTACTTAAAATATTAGTTTTACATTTAGGTAAATAAAATGTAAATTGTAGTCGTGATGTTATTCTAGGGACGTGAAATGGAAGGTGATACAATAAATATGGACAGTCTATTTTATTTTGCAAAATGTTGACCAACATGGTTACAGCAATATACGAATGCCTGCTTTCGATGGATTCAAGAGCAAATAAATTTAATAATATATGTATCATGTTCAATGCTGTTAGGATAACAGGAATAGCGCTTAAACCACATATATTTTAAAAATCTCCTTTGAATATTTTCCAAAGCATGTTTGTAAGTGTGATAGGGTGAATACCAAATAATAATGGCATATTCCAGTTTTGACCTAACATAGGCAAAGTAAAGGGTTAACAAAGCCTGCTCATTAAAGAAATGTTTGCAATTTCGAATAATAAGGCCCAGCATTTTCGTAGTAGATGATACTAAATTGTTAATGTGTAAATTAAAAGCCAAATTAGGGTCAAATAATATTCCTAAATCTTTCTTACTTGAACATCGATTTAATGAGACAGATCCAATGTTATAATTATACATAGTTGAAATCTTTCTGCGACTATATGTCTTTACACTACATTTATCTATGTTTAGTGGTAATTTATTTATCGTACACCATTCCTGAATGTTGTCTATATTTTTTTGCAAATGAATACAGTCATTAATGTTATTAATTTCATAGTATATTTTAATGTCATCCGCGTACAAAAGTATGTCACAGTTTACGAAATTACAAATATCATTAATGAACAAAACGAAAAGCATAGGCCCTAAGTTTGAGCCTTGTGGAACGCCAGATACAGATATATAAGACCTACTTATATAGCCATTATACACTATAAAGAGATCGCGATTAACTAGGTAAGAATTAAAAAAAGAAATTAATAAAGGATTGAAACCGAAGTAATCGAGTTTCTGAAGAAGTATATCGTGACTGATCTTATCAAAGGCCTTTGAGAAATCAGTGTAAATAACATCTAATTGGCCATTTTTATCCAGTACTTCGGATACTTGTTGAGTGAATGTACACAAATTAGTAACCGTGGAACGCATTGGCATGGTATGATACAAAATGTCGAATTTGTGGAAAAATTTTGTTATATAATATTATTTCAAAAAGCTTAGCTAGATTTGAGATAATGGCTATGGGCCTTAAGGCTTGTTTATGATGGATCTAATTTATACATTTAGATTTATGGATTTAGATTTATAATTTAGATTTAGTACAATGGTTCATGGTGAATTTAGATTTATAAATTAATCCATCAAATTAAATGGTATTCTTGATTGACTTTTTTTATTATCAATTTATTCAAATGACTGTGCAATTCTACATCAAAAATCAATTCCATACCTAATTTATATTGAATATCCATTTTCAATTACATTTATTATATAAATTACCTATTTTATGACGTATTTTTGATATTGTCAACAACTATCACATTTATTTAATTAGGTACTTGTTGCTAAGAATTTGAAAGTAAACTGTATCTGATTGGTGAGATTTAAAAATTTTAAAATAAAATTTCAAATATAAAAGTAGAAACCTAAACAAAACTAAACCGAGTATTGTTATTTTATATTTTTTTATTGTTACACAATTTCCTCTATTAACCCTCCGTCGGGCGCAATAGTAGATTTCCCGAGTTCGGGCGCAATGCATCTCTCAGATTCATAAACGATTTTTTTTTTCATCTAAAATAAAGAAAAATACGTGTTAACTAAGACATATTATATTGTTTCATTTAAAATAAGTTACATTAAATAAAAAAATAGAAAAACTTTAACAAATTAAACAAAAATTAATCTTTTCATCCTCCCACATATCTGAAATTAAAGTAAACTCTGGGGGGATAAAATATATAAGGTGCGTTCGGTAAATCATACGGAGTTGGAGTATTTACGGAGTGGTGTTGGAGTGGAGTGGGAGTAGAGCTGGAGTTGGAGTAGATTGAGGGAATAAGGTACACTCCTTTGTTTGTGATTAACCGAACGAGTAGAGTTAAAATTTTGGTGCACGAATATAATAACCTCCTTTTTTGACAATCTGATATACTACACTGCTAAAAAAAATAAATAATGAACCATATAGAAGTTATTCATTTTGGTATTATTCTTTAATGATTCTGAAGAAAGTATATATTAGAAATGGTACAGAATTCTTACCGTTCCGACATACTGCGCCTTGTTATATTACAAAACAATATTATAAATATAAAATAATTGTGTATAATAAAATATTTCAACATAAATATACAAAATGATCTGACAGATATCAAATAAAACAAAAAGACTCCATGTATGCTTGCATATCGAGGTTGTACTTATGGAGTTAACATTTTTCACTCCACTTGACTCCATTTGCCGAACGCTCCATTTTAAGACGCTTCTCACTCCATGTAATTGCCGAACAGTGCTAGGAGTGTACAGAGTGAAAAGAGTGAACAGAATTCATTTGCCGAACGCATCTATAGTAGTAAGAAATAAACAATGAATGTATGGCAATATAGGTATTATAGCAAGATAATTTCAGTTAAACCCTTCTCTATCATCTCCATATCTCTCATATTTTGCTTTGAAACAATTTTCGCAAATTAGACGGATCGGGCACACCGAATTTGTGAGATTAAAAAAATCACTGTAAATTACACGTATACACTAGAAGTACACAAATGCAACTATGAAATACACACCAAGCCAGGGTACTACACAGGCGCACAGCCTGCTTGTCCGCATAAACGCTGAAATACATTAAAATTTCACCGTCATGAATCTGTCAGGTTATACGCGCCCGACTGAGGGTTATCAGGTATATACTGCCTGAATTAATCTATGCTTAACTCTGTAGATCACTTTTACTGTGGATCATATAGAATGTACATAGAAAATAATATCTTTTAAGTATGTATTTAAGTTTTTGCAATGTATTTATAGCAGAATTACCATATGGATAACAGACATAACGCATACGCAGTACTCGATGTCAATGTCACTAGCATATGTGAATGACCTTGAATTGTCAGTTCTTAACCTTTCTAAACCTAAGTATATCACATATCAAAATAAATTTCAAACAAAATTGCCACAATAACACATTAAGTCCGGGTAGACGTCCTGTAAATATATTTTCATTATTACTTTCTTACTATTTATTTTCGCAGCTGCATTTTGAATGGTGTTTGTTAAAACAAATACCAAAACAGAAAGTAAAAGAACGCGCTAAGCAAAACAAACGAAGGACGTACGTACGAGTATGAGTGCGAAATAATCTCACTTCTCTGAACAGAAGAAACATTTGTAAACACAAACATACGTTGTTGTTACAGATTGGTGTGGTTTATTAGCATAAAGGCATGTTGTATTTGAAAATAAGTACGTTAGTTAAGCTTCGTTTATACTGGGCGTGAGTTTTATGTTTGCTCTTCGTGATATGCAATAATTATGCAAATACGATTCCTGGAAATCAGATGAATGACGAATGAATATTTAATTTTTCCGTTTATCTTATTACTCATGCAATAAATTAATGCATCAAGTTAACTTACTTGCAACAATGACAGTACAATATGTATTATTACGAATATCTATATTTGGTGGCAGCAGTCAGTTATATATAGTTTACATTTAATAGGCTATTACCACAGTACCCAATGGCCGTGTGTATGAGAGTCTATGGTCGCAAATCTGCGGACGCTCAAATCATTTCGAATTTTAAATGGCATAAAGTGACCCCTGTGGTGCACTCTCAATGCCGACAATGGGGCCCGTAATGTGGCGCTTCGTACAAGCCCACACAATACGAATATATCATCATTACCGATATCTGTATACAAAGCAGATTGTCACTCCCAAAATATTAACTTAATTACTGGTTTTCTACACAATTTTCAAATTAAATACTTGTTAAATATGATGTAGGTAATAATAATTCAGAAAAAAAAATTAAAATTCCGAAAGTGTTTCAAAATTATTGTACATAAATGGTTATTATATTCAGATTCATACAATTTTGCATACATACTCGTATATTAGTCAGTATTGCAAAAGAATAATACATAATAACGGCGAAAAAATCGCTTTAAAATTCTTACTGTAATTTCTTTGATTGGTAGTATTTACGCAAAATTTCAGTCATCCTAATTAACTAAATGCCACGGCTACCATTTAAAAATACGTTGGTATAACTAAAAAATAACTGAATTTTATTACATTATTTTATTTTATTACATACAATAAAATATTGGTGTAAGTTATTATGCCTAGTTGAGAAGTTGCACTGCACCAATAAGGCTTAAATTTTAAACAAAATATAAAAATATAATAATTTATGTGACATTTCATTTTTATGCAATATAGTCAATTTAAGGAATGCCTAAATTTAATGTAAATATTTTATTTAACGTCTTTGACTTTTAAAGTAACATTCATGAGCCAAATAGTATATTCAATTAATCAGCACTATTTAGTTTATTTTTAAGTTGGGACAACATATAATAAAATATATCTCATTTCCGCTATGTTACAGTTAAAGATTTTTGTTTGTAGCTATTCAGCATTTTATTTATACTCGTATTTGTCTCAGTATGAAACTAAAGAAACAATTTTTCGTAAAACTGATTTTACGTCTAAAATAACGGTTCCTTGATAATATATTCCTATTGAAAATATATTCATCTCATTTTCATTATCTTAGTAGAACATCTTTATCACTCGCGTACAAGTTAGCGCCCATGGAGAGAAGTAACATTCCCTAATATGAGTAGAGATCATCTCTATACATCAGTTACGTCTTTTGTGAAAGAATAATCATCATTTTGTGTTATTTTCTCGTCGAACAGTGCACCCATGTGTTAAGGGTATTGGGTAGGACGTAGTCTCGTGAACGTAGTTAGGTCAGTCTGGCCACTCCTTGACATTGTGATACACATTCCCTCACGCTGCCGCCCCCACCTCATCACGATTCGTGGAATACCATCTACTCGGTGACGTCACCATTTATAGTTTGTGTAACATTTACTTCGAATTCTTAAGCTCATGCAACCCAGCACCCCGGGGTATTTTCTTACCTGAGAGAGCCAGGAGCGGATTGCCAAATTTACAGTACAAACCGGGAAATATACAGTTAAAATCTTTTAATGTATTTCGTCTATATAAATTTCGCAAAATTTTGTTTCATGTTATTCTTATTTTAAGTATATACAAAGTATAAACCTATTATTGAACAATAAGTTGTAGTACTTTTATTGTGAATTTTAATTCTTTAGTACTTACTGTTTTAAATTTGGTAATTGGAAAAATGAAAATACCTCTTTATTCTATTACACTTGTAAATCACTTAAGCAAATACAAAAAAATCTGTTGTGTCCATTACAAGACCTCGCCGTTTCCATATTAGGCTATATAAAAGTATTGTACATATTTGACATTTCTGATACACACAAAAACACATATCTTCTTAATATATTTTTAATTCATTCTATTCACTCTTATTCATATTTTAAGTATATGTTCGAGATTCTTCCAATTCATTGATAAGATTGGCGGTATTTTTCAAGGGTATATGTATCTACAATTATAAATATTTAATTAATAATAAAATAAGAAATATTAAATGTACATCCCAGGAAAAGTCTTCAGTAATGTGTTTGTCTTTTTGTATGTAACTTCATTCATGTATGATTCACTATTTGTCAACTGCATTTGAACGGTCAAACCGTTGTTTCGTGTGTTTAAAAGTGAAATAATTAATTAATAATTAAATAATGAAATTTTTCATTCGTGATCTTTTAATTTTAAAAATATTATAAGGTACAAATAAAGTAGATCTAGTTTGTTGGTACCTAATTAAAAAGTAATTCGCAATTAAGCATGAAATTTATTTGAATAAAAGCGTACATAACGTTTAAAAGACCTTTTCGTTTAAGAAATAAATAAATAAATATATCATCACGGCATAATACCCATTTCTGGGTGTGCCAGTATCTACAACACATGTAGACATCGGTAATGATGATGATATGGGGTCCCGTGACCGGGTTCGATCCCGACCGACGCCAAATATTTCGAATTTTAAATGGCACAAAAGTGACCCCTGTGGTGTACTCTCCACGCCAGCAATGAGAGCCCGTGAGGTGACGCCTGGTAAGCGCCCGCACGGTACAAATATGTCAACATCATTACCGATATCTGCGATAAAGCAGATTGGCACACCCAGAAATGGGTAATATGCCGTGATGATATATTTATTTATTTTATTTATTTTCGTTTAAGAGCTTTTCTTTTGTGGCACTCTTGATAAAATAATGCACTTGTGGACAATAACATATGCACAGTTTGTGAATAAAAAGTACATAATGTTATTACTTTTTCTTGTTCCATTTTCGATTATTTACATCCGCAAAAATTAAGTAAACATAACCAACCAAAATGACATTTGATAAATACACCTGAAATTGTTCCGCCGACAAATGGCCGACGTTTTCGATCGGGTTCAAATAGGATCCACTCAACCCGCTAGAACAAGAGTGAGATAAATGGTAGAGAGTTAACCTTCAAATTCAACCGGATCGAATTTCAACAATAAACTTAGTAATAAACGAATTAACAAACTGGCATACATTTTATCTCTCTCATTTGCAATGACATGAAGCGTGCATGAAAAAGATAGATATAACACGCTTTTCTTTCAAAAGTTCTTCGATTAAGTTGGGACATTCCATTTTAAAACGATGCTAGCTGTTGGCAATACTTTTCGCTATAACGTTATTAATTCAGATATATTACCTTGAATCATAGCTGTGTGAACACCATTATTTTCTGTCAGTATTTTTCACATAGATATTTGTCTTTATTTTTGCTAATAAATTTCCAAGTTGACTTATTTTTGAATTTTGAATGCATTTAATGTAACAAATATTTTTATGTACCCCCATAAAAACTAAGTAAACGATACTACTGAATTTGACAGAATGGGCGGAGCTATATCTCAATCTCAATTCATACAATTCGTAGATGACCTTGCTCGGACATCTTTAAAAAATTAAATTGTGTGTATATATTTATAAATTAATTTTAAATTGCTTATCCCTGCATATTTCCAATTATTGACCACGAAAGTGATTTTAATTTTTTTGTATACTTCTATAAATGTTGAAATAGTTCAATTTATGTCACTCCAATTATTATTAGAAACGTTACTAAATATTACGGCTAAAGACTTTCTAGAAATGCAGAATGTATTAAATTTAGTCATCATAACTTCCTTTCAAGCTTCTTGTCTATTTCTTACCTTGCACGCATGCAGTACGCTATAAGTCGAGACAGACTATACCAGCTACATTAATTGTGCATAATGCTATTTCGGAGAAAGTGTTTAATCACAACTTCTAGCATAGGTACTTTTCACTTGGATATGTTGTGTTGCAATTACATAAACATCGTCCTTAATTTATCCAAAATGTAATAGGATTAGAATTCTTCAATTCACTACCATGGTGACTTCTAAGTTTGAATTTGATAACCTGCTTATTTTTAAATTCTGCAATGATTTTTTTATGTCCCAACTTTTTGACACTCACAGTTATATATATTATAAATAAAAACAAATACATCATCACGCCTTATTCCCATTCGCAGATGTCGGTTCCATCAATACTATCGTGGAGAGAGCACCACAAGACTCACTTTTATGCTGCTTGAAAATTGGAAATAATTTTCAAGTTCCAAATTTGATGTCGGTCGAAATCGAACTCGAGCCGTTCTAATCCCAACCTGTGACCTTACGCACAAAGCCGGCGATTCATTGTAAAAATTTAATATAATTATTTAAAATCCTGTATTACTAATGTAATAAAACTTTAATATAAAATTATAACGAAAGAATAAAGTTCAAAAATACAAGAAAATGTGCGAAAATCTTACTTTTCTTATACTTCACTTGTAAACCAGTTTTTTGTATTGTCTTGCATTATATGCAACAAAAAGAAAATGCGATACTCTCGTGAAACCCGGAGGATATTAATTATAATAAAATAATTATAATGAAACGCGACGGAATATGGAATGTATTATTATTATTATTATTATTTTTAATAATCTTTAATATTGTTTGTTTTCTCACGTATACAAAAACAAAACGCATAGGCAGACCTCCTATGAAGCGATTAGAATAGTGTCGATGATATTTTGCAGGCCTTTTCAAGGGTGTCATAAATTACTACAGGCGTCTCGTGGCAATACAATGTCTGGGACAATCCCAACGTAAGGGTATCGCCAGGGTAGGCATGAGGTTAGCGTGGGAATGTTTACAGCTCAAATGAATATAAGAATTTACAGTAATATTTAGATGTTTGACAATTAATAAACAACTAACATGACTGACTAACATTAACTAATTTATTTATAATAATAACAGCAGCACGAGAAATAATGTAAGAGTATGTTATTAACTAAAAAGCATAAGTTTTCTGAGAAGCCGGCCCTGTCGTAGGAAATTGAAATATAAAAGAGTAGGTAAAAACCTCAACGATAAACAAAATAATTAAAGAAATGTTTTACAGGTTCATTACGGATGTAAGTAAACATTTTGTATTTGTTTAAACATTGTTATATTGTATGAATATCAACAATTTTGGTAAACCGAGAGTTAGATGAATATTAAAAGAGGTGGGAGTTAAAACCAGTGCTACAGCAGTCCATCTCTGTCCCACGCATCAGGCCGAGGTTTAAAGTCATCTTTGTCTGAGTAGGGGTAAAATTCACCACTACCTCGTGGCATCCTTGTCTTTTACTCAGAATACAGATGTTTATGTCTTTGTCTAATATATAGGGCATATGTGACTTTTTGAATGCATCTAATTAGCAAATCAACAGGCGAGAAATTCTTCCACAACCCTGCACTGGAAATCCAAGGTGTCTAGGTGGGATGAGTACGGACGAATTGGGATCAACAATTATAAGCTGTCTCCGTCCAACTTATAATTTTCATATGCCGAAACTACCCTACTACGTCAGGACATCAGCAAATGAGATGCGAAGTATTAAGATGATTTCTTAGAAAGTTCTGTCTGTTGCAGTTTCACCTATGGACCTCTAATCTTCTATCATTTCCACCACCCATTTCTAGGGGTGGCGCTTGTGTGTTTAAAACTGGGTGCCCAGCACTCGGAAAGGCATCTTGGTTTCGGCCAGGATCACTCTCTGGTATTAATACTAGTGTATAATATAAATATATTACCAGAGAGTTGCTCAGCCTCTATGGTCCATATACTGATATTAATTAATACCTGGAGGCTTTGGCATTGGTGGTATACATTATTATTGCTGTCACCTATATCAATTACACATTATTACGGTCAGTGAGTAGCGAGATAACAGGCGTGCACGTCCACACAGTGGTTCAGCTGCAATGTCAACAACGTTACTTACTCCCCGTATCATCAATAAACGGTCAGTAAGGGCGAGATAACAGGTGTGCACGTCCCTTTATTGGGTTCAGCTGCAATTTCCAACAACGCTCATTGCTCCCCGTAATATCAATAAACGGTCAGTAAGGGCGAGATAACAGGTGTGCACGTCCCTTTATTGGGTTCAGCTGCAATTTCCAACAACGCTCATTGCTCCCCGTAATAACAATAAACGGTCA
This sequence comes from Ophonus ardosiacus, assembly GCA_943142095.1. Classification (NCBI taxonomy): domain Eukaryota; kingdom Metazoa; phylum Arthropoda; class Insecta; order Coleoptera; family Carabidae; genus Ophonus; species Ophonus ardosiacus. Next base: position 27,540,687 of record OW964828.1, on the reverse strand, counting down.
GTGGTAACGAGATAACAGGCGTGCACGTCCCTTTATTGGGTTCAGCTGCAATGTCAACAACGTTGCTTACTCCCCGTAACACATACACATACAACAAATTATTATTATTTACATACCACCAGGCCATAAATGAGCAAAACTTAATAGCAGACAGTCTATATGTCTAAGAACTTATATGCACACTGGTCAAACGGCTAATAAAGGGATATTCGGACATCTTGTATGTCTGCGTTTAGCCATACGTTCGACCCATCATCCACTTGGGGGATCCGTCCACGGCCGTAACCACGGCTGACCGAGGTACGCGACCAAGGCACCGCTGCACCAGTGACCGACCCCGGCCTGCCGCCGTACGCACGGCGGTTGCGAGACGTTGCCTGTGCTGCGCCCGGTGCCGCCACGTGTTCGAGCCCGCTGCCAGCCACGGCCCTGCCCAGGGCACACTCCCGGCATCCCAGGCCCTCAGTAACAGGCATTATACATGTGTATAAATATTTGAGCTTTTCATGTCACTTGATGAATAAACGTTGTTTATTGTTGAATCTGTGTTTTTTACTTGTTTTATTCCTTACACTACCACGACTTCAAATCAAAGAATTCTGGGCACTATTTATTTATTTATTTATTTACATAACACAACGTAGGGTAATTGACGATCACGATCTATATGTACGAGGGGGTGGTAAAACACTGCCGCGTTACAATAATTATATTAATTTCCGGGGGAAGGACTTATTCTTGTCTAATTGCTCAATTCGTCATACGAATTTCGTATAACTAAAAATTTTAATCCATGCGAGAGAGCAAGAGTATTCATTTTTATACTTTTAGCTGTTTTGATTTTCCGTCGGATTTTCCTTATACATTTTTTTATTATATACATTTTATTATATTTCCAGTAGAGAGAGTGTATTATACATATAAATATAACCATCGTTATAAGCCTTTGTTTATTCGACATTTTTTCGGACGCATATCAGCTGGTAGATTAAAACCAATTTTTAGATCAGATCACAGTATACAGTAGGGCTGCGTAAAAGATCGATTGATCGATCTTTTTTAACAAAACAACGGATTGATCTTGTTTGAAAAGATCGATCAATTGAAAAATCGATTTTTTCAAAAAGATCAATCAATTAAAATTCATTTACCCGAATTCCGGAAAATTGATCTTTCTAAAAGATATCGATCTTTTAGATTTTGAAAGATCAGTTTTTCTATAAAATAGATTTATTCGAAAATCGATAAAAAATTATTAATTAATTTTAGCAGTATTTGATATTTGAAGCGCGTTAGACCTTAATCATGAATTGTGTTTCGTGATTTGATGTGCGTTTGCATATAGTAGAAACTTTTATCAATAAAAATCGATCGTTCGATTTTTTATTAAAATCGATTTTTTGATATATGTAGTATTATAATTTCTATTACTAAAAATAGATCTTTTGCAATTGATCGATCAATCGCGACAAATCGATTTTATCAAAAGACCGAAAATCGATTTCAAATTTCTAAGATCGCACAGTCCTAATACAGAGTATCACAGTTTAAATATGCGCAATTTCCACACCAGCTATCATAAAATAATTACGTATTTAAAAATGAATAAAACAAACATGTAATTGAATACTGGGCCGAGTGTACTAAAGCATTAAGTGACCGATTGTTTTTCTCACAACCTGAGTTTTGATTTAATTAAAATAACTTCTTCTTTGTGCGTTCTCTACAACAGATTTGAGTATTTAAATATTTATATAAATGAAAAAATATGTTATTAAATATATCAGAAATTAAAATTAACTTGATATACGTTTGTTTTCTAAAGAATAAAAATAAACAATATAATCAATGAACTTTGAAAATAAAATGACATAAAATATTTCAAATAATTAAAATTCCAACATTATTTATTTCTATAATCTGTAAAACGATCTATTTCTATGTAGCAGTTTCAATTACATATAAGTTTACATAATATTTCTGCAAAGTAAACGTTTTCTTCCTAAATTGATTGAGAAGTAATTGTAATAAGAATACATTTTTCATAAAATATTTTTAGATTGACGTGAAAAATGTGATCATCACCGTTTTAAAGTCACTGACTCAATACTATAGTCAGTATATGTAATTTAATATAATTAACTCTTTGAATAACATCAAAATTAGATGCTTCTATAATGTTAATTTTATTGTTAATGTGACCACAAGAGATTTTTTCCCGAAATAACAAAGAAATAAAAACAATTTGAGTAAAAACCTTATTTCACAATAGAAACTAGCCATTATTTTTGTTTACCCAATTTTGTCATACAAAAAGAATCACTAGTTCGACAATAAACATTACAAAGAACATAAAAACATATAATTATTATTTGAAATAAGCTAACAATGGTAGATATTTTTCTAAACACGAATATGTGCAATAAAATAGTTATATTAACATTTTTCTTACTATAAAATTTATTTATAATATGCTGACATGAGGCTTTACATTGTTTTTTCGTTGTCTGCTTACGTGTGTTGGAATTTATTACTTTCATTTCATTCTCGGGTATAAATTGATGAAATACTTGGATATACATATTATAAGGAAAGTGCATAATTATATGAAAATTAGAATCTAGAACAAATATGGATTACATAAATTATATGAAAATGTTTACCTTTACAGACGTGTGAATAAATTATAATCACTTGTATAAAAACACATCTGTAGGTTAAAAGAATGGGGCAATTTATAGGTGAGATATGTGTACTTTGTCATCAGTTCTTATTCCTAATTTGGATATGGCTATTTTATTTATCACTGACCTTAATAGATAATATATTATTTAACCGTATATGTAATGCATTTATCCAAGATTTTGCAAGGATAAAGAGAAGATAATAATTGTTAGGAATTCTGATATTATAAAAATTTACAGGATATTATAATCTCTTCTAATTGCGTCTCATATTATGTTTCTAATTTATGCTATATGACTTCGAAGTATTAAAATTTTAAATAAAAGAAATGGAAACCATTTTCTTACGTAAGTATTTTGTATTACAATCCCGGTTTAATCTAAGATACATGATTTAAGTTCTTTAAAATTTAAACAACACTTTACGACTATTTATATTCAATTTGCAATTAAAACTTTCTACAGAAAATTCTACCCCAAGAAATAAAATAAGTGATACAGAACAGAAGCCCTGCTCCGAAAGAATAGGCCAACATCTATTTATTATGATTTCTTTATTATTATCTCTTATATTATCTATTATAATTTTTCGTAAAAAAATACTAAATTTAACCCCTGAATTTGTTTCTCTCTGCTATATATAAATTTAATTTATTATTTACACTTATTCAATTATTTTTTCTAAACTTACTTTTGTGTTATTGCTTAAATAAAACGCGTTTTTATCATTAATAAATGTATAGTTACCTTGTAAGTTAAGAAAAAGGATGTTAAGCCAATTCTTTTAGCACAGGGCTCGTATTTCTCTTGTCTGGTGAATCATCATGGAACCCTTCTGGAAAGTAGACAAAGAAAAGCCCCTATGAATTTTGTAATGTATAATAGTGACCTTTTTGCAATACATTTAATATTTTTTTACTACAAAATTTAATAGAACTCATCTTCTTGGTCTGTTATTTTTGTATTACTGCTCATATAATGTATTGTATCTTCTTCTACAACATGTATGATGTTAGAATTCAAGGACTGTAAATCGCACATCCCAAATGTAACTTCGATTGCTGTACGTAATGTACGAAAGAGTCCTTTAGAGATATATCGGATTGACGATCAAGCGTGTGGTTTCTTTTATGCATTTTCAATAAATGTACAGTTTATATAATCCAAGTATAATTTATTTTATCATTATAACATTCTGAGAAAAGATTTACGAGAGAAAGTATCAAATGCATAAAATCAAAACATGATATTTACAAGCTATTGGATCAGTATTTATTTGAATAGTCAATATTTATTATAAAAATCTAACTCATTCTCACTTAATTTCATCTTAACCTAAAATGCCATGATCAAAATATTCATAATATACTGACCATTTATTTTATAGAATGCTAATCATTTATTTTATAGAATGCCATTAATTTTAAAAATTATTAACCAAATAAATATGTATTGCTTAACATTAGAATCAAAAAAATTAAAACTGAAATTTTAGGACATTTTCAACAGAATTCATATTAAAGTTGTTGGTTGAATACATAGCTTACTTTATTGAATGAATTTTAATTTTAAATAACTATGTAAATTGAAATGTCTTTCACAGTTTTGTATTCATAATTCCTTGCATTCCTAGTAGAGCGAAAATTAAACTTTAATTGAGAAAACAATATGTCAAGGCCTCTCTAATATGTATGTACACCCGTATTCAGAAATGGAAATTCTTGTAAAATGTATAAAGTACACAACACTATACTTTATTCATTACTTTCTCATTATAATTGTCCTATTAATTAAAACTCATGATTTAAATTAGTTAAAATTGCAAGTGTTGCTTTCACAACAACGGGGTATTATTACTTCCTAATTGCCACTGATAAAACAAGTTTATTTTAAGTTGACAGTAATTTATTGAAAGCTATTTTAATTATGAATAAAATTGTCGTTTTTAGGCGAAGTATTTGGTATAAATATTGACATAATTTCAAATTTGAATGTCGTTTTTTACGGTACATGAGTCAGAATATTTAAATGATTCGATTATACTAATTTTAATTATGAAAGTATTAGAAATATATGTTGCAATATTTATAAATTTAAATAAAAACAGTGGTACAAACGAGTTTTTTGTGTGTTCTCGGTTCGTACCTCGTAATTTATATTTTGAAATGAATACATTACTTTATCAATGATTATTGGGAATATTAGTTTCATTCTTAAAATCTAGACATATGTTCTTAACATAGGTATAATATGTAATAATTTAACAGGAAAAAATTTCTATTTAATTGAGTAGAAAAGGAAATAATTTTATCTGCAAATTTGTAAATAATAAAATATACCTAATTATCATTTCTAAACAAACTGTAAGATTTCACAGAAATTGTGAAACAGTCTTATCAGTTATATATAGAAACACTTAAGAATGTCACTAATTAAGTACAAATCTAGAATTTTCAAGGAAATAGGTTTATATGTCAGTGTCAACTATTCGTATACATATATTAATAATTGCAATGAATTAATTCTGAAGGGAAAATAATACGCACATTATTGAAATAGGTACATATGTAATTACATATATAAATATACATATCACAGACAAATAGCTTTTTTTAAGAATATATAATTTTCCTGTTCATATCATGTATAGTAGGTATTTGGCGGACGCAATTTGAGCGAATAGCATTCAGTTGAATAATTTGTTGTTTACATTTAGTTATGTTGGGTTAGGTTATGTGTGATTTCATAATCGTTATATATTAAATACTCGGTATTTTAGTAAAATGCAAAGTATATTTTCTCAATATGTCATTCAAATACTCAGTAAAATATACTAAATGTCCATGTCCACTAAAGAAAATCAATGTTCATTTAAAAGGTTAGATTAAGTCATGTTATGTATGTATTTTACTTCGCATATAAGTATTTGTTACTGTGCTCATTATCGTAAAATACCGAACACATTTTTTCTAGGTATCCTTTTGTAATTTTGTATATAAAATTACATGTGCCTAAAATGTATAGAAACAGATAATATTTACCTTAAATAATTTATAATTATAATAAATTTATTTGTAGATTAATACTAATACTGCTACGTGGTTTTTAAGTTTGCAAATCCAAACATTAAACCCTAACGCAATGAAATAAGTTTCACATGATCATTCTCATTCACAGCTTTCAGCTTTCCGAAGGTTTAAGATGTAAATTTGCAAAATAATTGTTTTGTGCTAAATAGCATAGTATCCTCCTTGCTAAGAAACGACAGCCTTGACACACAACACAATGTCAAAAATTCATTCAAGATTTCCAATATGAGTCGGCATTTTATGTGATTCATTAACTATTTCATAAATTGCGCCACCAGCTAAACTTACCTCTCGCTAAGAGAGGTATTGGAATCATGCTAAAAATCGCATACCCAGATTTTAGTGGATAAGCACGTTTTAAGGTCCCTATAATCCGATTATAACATTTTTACGATGATGTCTGTGTGTGTGTGTATGTGTGTGTGTATGTATGTGTGTGTGTGTATATATGTGTGTGTGGATGTTGGAACCACGGTTTCTCAAACTGCAGTTTCCTCAATCTGACATTCCTGGGAAGAGCTGATTAGATTTTGGTAACAATTGAACAACCGGAATTTCTTTAAAATCTAAATATAATTTTTTTGGAAATTTTTGTTATTACAAATATTGAAGAACATCAAATTCTCCATCTAATTCACTTAAAATTTTTATTATATCTTGTATAGATTTAGAGATAAAGACACTATAATATATAGAATAATCTAATGTAATACATCGCAGAGGCTAAGGCACTAAGAAAACCAGTTGACAAATTCAAATGTTTATAACATAGTTTGTAAATGACAGATGTCTGTGTCCAACAGTTTTAGTGACATTCTAAAAGCTTTTTCTGGGAAGTACATTTAATCTTTCTTATTGTTTTATTAATTAAATATTTAAAATTGTAGGTAAAATGCATATATCCATCAGAAGTACCGTCAATCTTGTTAATGAATTGGAAGGATCTCTGACATTTAGGAACTTCCTCATACAATGAAAAATAGATATAATTAGAATTGTATGTGTGCAGAATACATGTTAAATGTAATAAAAAAAACAATATTTGGGTAAAGTTTTGTAATTTTTTGTTATAAAACGACGGTTCGATAGAGAAGTGCAATACAGTACTTATATAACATAAAATGGAAATGGCGAGAGGTATTGTGCTGGCCACAACAGATTTTTTTTTTTTATATTCATTTTCATTTCAATACACAATTTTTTTGTTTTAGAATGTTGGTATATTGGACTAGATGACATTTACTTAAATTTTCAAATGTTATAAATTAGAATTGATATGAACTTTCACATAATTGAATAAATGTTAATCCAGTGTTACCAACTATAACTTTACACATACAAATTTCCCTATATAAACTCGGTTTAATGAAGCAGTTTTGATTTAGGTAAATATTTTAGACGCAAAATATAAAAAATAGTACGAAGGACTCATTTTATAAAACATGTTTTATAAAACTCGTTCGTTAATATACTATTCTTAAAGCGATTCCAATTTAATGAAGATATAGCTAAGAAAATTGACTATGTCGTGTCCAATAATAAGACTATAAATATCGCAATTATGATAAAGCGGCATATTCCTTACTTTTTGCTATATAATACTGTTTGGCAACGGCCCATATTTGAGCCGCTCTATCTATGCATTAATTCTTTCGTATCTATATGTATAGGAAAATAACCTTACAGTCCTTTAACATCAATTCTATTTTTGTTTGAAATAATATCTTATGGGAATGAAAACTACAGTTCCAAAAATATTTCTAAACTATTTGCAATACTCGTACCTATTGTTAGGTTGATTTTTTTGTTTAATGTAATTAATAACATATTTTACAAAAATATATTAAATATTTTTGATGAATATATACATTAATATTAGGTGTAAATTTTTCATTTATGAATAAAAAAATCAATATATATGTCCCTATTGTGCAATTATTAAACTTTTTCATAATATATGAAAATTGTAGTATTACAAAATACTTGTGTTTAAATTTCGTACGAATACGCTCAGCTTTCTGTTTGTTTAAAAAAAAAAATGAAAAGAACAAAATTAAAACAGTCATGAAATGAAACCTGTGAAGAATAGCATTTTATACACTTTTTATTCATCAGAGCAAAGATCCCGTATGTATGTTGTATGTAATTCTATCCAAATCTAGATTTTTTGTTGGATAAATAAAAAAAAACATTTCTGAATGACATCATTTGTAATATTACAGTCAGTTAGCATTAGCAAAGTGGCTTTGAATAGATACTAGTGATTTTTTCTTTCGAAAATAAAATATTGGACAGTTGCTAATGATAAGATAAAGAGATAACAAATTCTATATCGTATAGATTTTTCTATGCAGTATTGTGCAAAAGGCAAAATGACAGTGATCAGTTAAATTGTGAGTGCAAAAGTGAAGAAAATGTATAGAAAACCTTATGGTAAATATATTTTTATCTTTTTGTTGATTAGTGTCGCAATTTATCTGTTTTTTAAACATAAATAGTGTAAATTAGTGACGTCTTTTAGAAAATGACATAACCTATTTTTAAATTGTTTATTGCTTGTAGTAAAGGTGTTTGATTTACATTATGGAATAATTAATAAGAACCTACATTTTTAAATGAAATATGAATAGTATATTTAATATTTATTTGATATTTTGCAGTATAACTATAAACAATCATAAAAATGTAACAATTATTATTTAAGAGTACCTGTTATTTATTTTTTATTCTTTGTTAAGTTTAATAACAATTAATAATAATAATATATGCAACACATACTTTGTAATCAATTTATAGTATATATATATTTCATTCTTATACATATCGTAGTGAATAATGATACATAAAATTGATGTAGGCAAAGTATTCATGAAAATTTCGATATTTACATATAGGTATAGGAACGTCTTATTATTTGTTGTAAAATATTTATCATTATCTCAGGAACTTGAAATTAAAAACAATGTACTTGGAGAAAAGATACCATTGTTCGCCTTTATTTATTTAAGTTACGCTCAAATTTCAAAACAAATATTAAATATTTGTTATGAATGACGAAACTTTCAAAAAATAAGATTACTAACCCTTTAAGTAAACATTTTTAGCAATCTGAAATTTTTAAATCCTCTAAGGATTTTTAAATAAACTTTTAAAAATTCCAGATTGCTTATACTTTTTACCTATTTATTTACTGACGTCATGAAATACGTGACAAGATTATTTATTTGACTATAATTTAATAATTTTTCTGAAAGTCGATATCAAATAATATTAAATAAAAAAAAAACATTATCTAAATCTACCTAATCCATGAATTATCATATTGTAAACATAATAGCAGTTAATATTTTTTTAATCATTTACTGCAAACGTGATATCATCTAAATGCAATTTTTCTCTCTGTAAATTGCATTACAAAATATACAAGCCATAAATTATGCTCAATTTGGAATGCGGCAATAATTTTCGAAAGTAAAACTTTATTGAAAGATTAATCATAATGGTTTTGAAATTTGATCTTACCGATAATTAGAATTGTTAAAAGTATTAGATACTTTAAACGAGATAAGATATACTGACTTAATTTATAATGAAAACTAGATATGTTGATAACTTTTTAGATAGGACGAAATTTTCATAATTTAAAATAGTTAAATATTTTTATGAAAACAAAATAACACAGTTGAAAATTTTACTTGTTTTTGCATTTGTGTGGCAAATTTTAAAATTATATATATATATATATATATATATATATATATATATATATATATATATATATATATATATAATGTGTATCATTTTGAAGCTAGTTTTCTGTACATTCTGAAAAAAAAAATACCGATTCCCTATTCTAGATTTAAAGTTGTAGGTACCCATTTCCGCTAAAACCAGAAGTGATACAAAATTCCTGCTATAATCATCTTATGTGTCCATTTGCCTAGTTTAACTTTGCTTATTAACATTTTTTTGTAAATAAACGAAATATTCTTGGTGCTGGACTTTCGCCAATCATCCTGTATATATGTAATTATTACTTAAACAATAAATTTCTGTATCTAATGTAAACTGTAACAAATTATAAGTTTCTTGAAATAAATTAAATTTCTAAACTTGTCCCACAAAGAAAATACAAAAATTCAATCTTGTATAATATACAGTAAGCCTTGCTTAAAAGAATCACTTTATTATATTTTAAAGACTTTGTGAACATTAAGATGATAGTAATACCAAATAATAACAAAAATCTTAATTAGTAAATTTAAAGATATATTTTTAATAGATATTTGTATATCAAGACTGCGATATCATTCATTAGCGTTCCGAGAGAAAAATTGTCGTCGAGGCCGCTTACGGCCGACGCAGGACAATCTCGAGGGCGCTAAAGGATTTCGTGGACAAGGTGTACATCACGTGTACGTACTATTTTTTGTGCAACCGTAAAAAATATGTATTTACAAATAATGTTATTGTATTGATAAGTTTAATTTAGTGAAATAGAAAGGTGGCTTTGATAGGATTAACATTTGAAAACAAAATAATTGGTTTATTTTAAAAAACTAAGAAACTTATTGTCATATTTTAGAAACGTCACTGTCATTGTTATATTATCCGTCATGTCAATTCTCAAGTGTCAGAGTGATTTTTGGTTACATCCAATTTCGCGGCCGTTACCATTACAACGGCCGCGGAATTGGAGTTCGTATCCTGTATTGCGTCTGCGCATAAAAAAAATTATACGTGTCTTCACATATTTTCATATACCTACATTTAATTATTTTACTTTCGAATTTATTGTTTGTTTGATTCGGAGGCTATCACAACTTGTTCTAATTTTTTTTAATTCATCAAGTTGTCTGCACTTTTTGTAATTGATATGTAACATGAGTTTATTTTCAATTTTAAATAAAAAATAAATAGCAATTATTAATAAATAACCTTTCTTTCAAGGTTATTTTTTATTAATATTTTAAAAAATAAATAAATATTCTTTTTCATTCACATCCCTATTTTCATGCTAATTTATTATTCAATGCTATGCTTTATAGTTATTATAGTTCTTAATCATTATAAATCAAAATTTTATGTACCTGTAAGATTTGTATTAAATAAAAATGTTGCAGTGCAGCTGAAAAAATGGCACACAGCATACAATTTTGTAAAATATCAAATTCTGTCTAATAATATCAATATTGTGACAATAGATACAAATTTACGTATTTGTTATTTAACTATGATCTAATATCAAAGAAAATTACGAAAATTATACTAAATATATTACAGTGTATGTATATTGGAATAGATAATGGATCAAATGAAAATGAGAATGACATTTCAAATTAAATTTACCTTGCATAAAATTGCAATGAGTACTAATGTACAAAAAATTAAATAATGAAAATATTCCTGATCCTAATAGGTACTAGTAATATTAATTATTATTTTTTTGTTGCTTTCCAGTTGGCCCTGTGCATTATGAGCCCAGGGGACAAACCGGCCCACAGCAACGAACCAACATGACCCAGAGGGACGATGTACAAAAATTTGAGCAGGGCCGTATTAAGGCCTTGCAAGAAGAACGCTTACATATCCAGAAAAAAACTTTCACCAAATGGATGAACTCCTTCCTGCAAAAGGTAAAGGTTTGGAATCATTCATTTTCTGTTAATTATCTTCCCATAAAGATGGTCCAACAGATTTTCGACTGTCGTAAATTTTGTTGGTCGGCTTTCTGGGAAGTAAATGTTTTTGAGTTAATGGACATTCTGGATCTATTTTTTATTTTGTTTTTCCAGGCTCGCATGGAAGTAGAGGACTTATTCACAGACTTGGCAGATGGAAAAAAGTTACTAAAATTATTAGAAATCATTTCTGGGGAAAAATTAGGCAAGCCCAACAATGGAAAAATGCGAGTACATAAAATTGAAAATGTCAATAAAAGTTTGGCATTTTTACATACCAAGGTAAAGAATGTTTTTATTTAAATTTTATGTGATTTTTATTGGAACTTTTAATTATGTTATTAGTCACATATTTAACTAATCAAAATAAGTCATAAACTTGTTATTAAATTTATGTAGTTTTACTATTTAAAAATATAAAATACTTAAGAATATGTATATATGTATGTATGTATGTATATATGTATGTATGTATGTATGTATGTATGTATGTGAAAAAGAATATCATTTTGATTTCTGAGTGCATTAAAGTATTTCTGATAATGGGTTCGGCACCCTACAGCGCTGGCAGCGATAAGTACTAGTGGCTGACTAATTCATTTAAGACAATACACTTCGGCAAGCAAAACCCGTATTTTGGACGTAAAATTCCGTTTCAATAAGTCATATATTTATTAATTAATTTAATGATTACAGGTCAGATTAGAAAGTATTGGAGCAGAAGATATAGTAGACGGTAATCCTAGGTTAATATTGGGTCTTATTTGGACCATTATTCTTCGATTCCAAATTCAAGAAATCGAAATTGATGTGGTAAATAAAGAAAAAATTATTTACATCAAAGTAGTGATAGAAAGGCTATTTTATGTAATTTTTTTTTTAGGATGAAGAAAACGAAAGTTCAGAGAAGAAATCTGCGAAAGACGCCCTGCTACTTTGGTGTCAACGTAAAACTCAAGGTTATCCCAATGTTCATATCACTGACTTTACAGGCTCTTGGCGAAGTGGTTTGGGCTTCAACGCTCTTATCCACTCACATAGACCTGACTTATTCACCTGGAATAGTCTTCAACCTGGTAAGAATTTGGATAACCTCAACCATGCTTTCGATGTCGCGAGTAACGATCTTGGCATCCCTAGTCTTCTGGATGCTGAAGGTAAGAGATGAATTCTGATTATAAACTTTAGGAATTTAAATGGAAAATTGCTCCTTAGATGTGGATACAAGCCGACCTGATGAGAAATCTATTATAACGTATGTAGCTTCGTATTATCATACATTTGCACGTATGAAGAATGAAATGAAAAGCGGGAGAAGAATAGCAAATGTAAGTTTTATTGCTTGTTGTAATCTCTTCATAAAAGTATGACGTGTACAAAACTCCGCAGATTTACTTTTTGATAAGCACCTTAAATATTAAAAGAATGTTTACGACCTTGTTTAATAAAATTTTTACTACAAGTTTTATTGAAATATAAATCTATATATGATTAATATGAGGATTTACGTTGAAGCTGTTATTTATTATTTGCCATATTTCACTCAATTCAAATATTGCAGATTCTTGGACAAATGATGGATGCTGACAAAATGAAAATACATTATGAGCGTTTAACGACGGATCTTCTTGAATGGATCCGAGCTAAAATTCTTGAACTAAAAGACAGAAATTTTCCAAACTCTTTGGAAGGAATCCAAAGTCTGCTTTTAGCTTTTGGACATTATAGAACACAGGAAAAACCTCCAAAGTAAGATAATTTTACAATTCTATTGAACATAATAAATAATTTCTCAAATAATTATAGATACAAGGAAAGAAGTGAAATAGAAGCTTTATATTTCAATATAAATACCCAATTAAAAGGTCTTCAACAACCAGCTTATATTCCAACCGATGGACAACTTGTCCAAGATATTGAACGAGCTTGGGAACGTCTGGAAAAAGCTGAACACGAAAGAGAAGTTGCTCTAAGAACCGAACTCCTTCGCCAGGAACGTTTAGAACAACTTAACTACAAATTTGAACGCAAAGTATGCAATTTTTTTTATCCTGGCTTGAACAAGTATATAATTTCATAAATTTTGTAGAGTGCATTGAGAGATGGTTACTTGAAAGAAATGTTACAAGTTCTATCTGACCCACGATATGGTTCAAATTGGGCCCAAGTTGATGCTACAGTGAAAAAACATGAAGCTATTAGCGCTGATATCATTTCCAGAGAAGAAAGATTCCATGATTTAACGGCTATGTGTGCTGAACTAGTCAATGAACGGTATGAAATAAAAAAATGAACTTTATCTTTATTTTATAACTAACATTAATTCTCTTCAGGTACCACGGAGCAGCTAAAGTCGAACAACGAGAAGCTGAAATTTTAGAACGGTGGCATGAATTACTGAAACTACTTGATAAGCTTAAAATCAATTTAAATAATCTTGGAAACCTTATGAGTTTATTAAGAGAAATTGAAACTACTTTAAATACAATCAATGAACTACAAATGGTATTTGCTAGCGCTGATGTTGGCCCTCATTTGCTAGCTGTCGAAGATTTAATCCAGAAACATTCCCTTCAAGAACTCCAAGTAACTGCTCTTGGTGAAACCAAGCGAAGATTACAGCGCCATGGACAACAACAGCAACAACAAGGAGTTGGAAATTCACAACTTCAACCAGCTTTACAACAACGCTTACAACAGCGTCTTGAAGCTTTAGATCAAGCTTATGAAGCTCTTCAACGAAGCAGCGAAGAACGTCGCGCCAGATTAGAAGAAGCGAGAAACTTTTTCCAATTCTTACAAGATCAAGAAGATGAAGAAGCTTGGTTAATTGAGAAACAACGTATTTGCCAAGCTGACATATCTGTGAAAGATCTACGCGCTGTTTTAAGTTTGCAACAGAAACATAAAGCTTTAGAAGATGAAATGAAAGCCCGAAAGCCTAAATGTGACCAATTATGCCAAGCAGGAAAGGGTTTAATCAAAGAAAACCATCCTCGAGCAGCTGAAATAAAACCGCATATAGAGGCAATTGAACAGCAGTGGCATCGATTAGTTGAACTAGCAGCAAAACGCGCCAAACAACTAGAAGATGCAGCTGAAGCTTATCAATTTTATGCAGATGCAAATGAAGCTGAATCATGGTTGAACGAAAAGATGGCTTTAGTAAATTCCAGTGATTACGGCGTTGATGAACCTAGCGCTCAAGCTTTACTTCAACGCCATAAAGATCTACAAGGAGAACTAAATGCCTACAGTGGTGACATCCACGGCTTAAACCAGCAAGCTGATCGACTAATATCCGCTGGTATTTCCACCCTAGAGCTAACTGCTGAACCAGATGCAGCTTTAACCGACGTTGAAGAAGAAGAATGGACTACCGAACCACAACTTGTTCCAACTGAAGTTTGGGAAGATGTGCCAGTAGAAAGAGTAGAACACCGTACAGTTTTAGAAGAAAGAAGTGTTCCTCAAGTCAAAGCACTTTATCCTTTCAATGGCCAAGGAATGTTGATGGCTAAAGGTGAAACTATGTTCCTTCTAAACAAAACTAATCCAGATTGGTGGAGTGTAAGAAAGGCTGATGGATCAGATGGATTCGTCCCTGCAAATTACGTCCGCGAAATTGAACCACGAATTATCCAACTTCAAGTCCGCAAACCTGAAAAGGTAAAGAGTATTCAACGGGTAAAGAAAACTAAGATGGTGAAACAAATGGTCCCAGTGAAACACTTACGAGTTGTAAAGAAACCAAGAACTGCTGCACCTAAACAAAAAGCTTCTGTTCCTGACGATGGTGTTGAAAAGAGAATGAAGAAAATTAACGATACATACAAAGAATTGCATGAACTTGCCCAACGTCGACATGCCTTACTTGATGATTCTATCAGACTGTTTGGATTTTATCGAGAATGTGATGACTTTGAAAAGTGGATTAAAGATAAAGAGAAAATGTTACAAACTGATGATACTAATGATAATGTTGAAGTTGCCAAGAGCAAGTTTGAAAAATTCTTGACCGATTTATCTGCCAGCAACAAACGTATCGAAGCATTGGACGCAGCTGTAGATGAATTTGTACGTCAAGGGCATTCACAATTAGATAAAGTCCGCGGTCGTCAGCGACAGATTCACCAAATGTGGGATCATTTGAATCGATTGAAGGTACAAAAAGAACGCAGTTTGGAAGGGGCATTCAGCGTTGATTTGTTTAACCGAACCTGCGATGAAGCTCGTGATTGGATGCAAGAAAAGATGACCCAGTTAGACACCGTAGAAATTGGTCCTGATTTGAAAACAGTTCAAGCACTGCAAAGAAGACATCAGAATTTGGAACGTGAACTTGCACCAGTTCAAGAAAAAGTTAACAGAGTGAACCTTTTAGGAAATACGTAAGTTTTGTACCGTTTCTTTAATGTATTTTTTTATAATTCGTAATATTTCCAGAGTACAAAATGCTCATCCGCATGAAAAACCAAACGTTATTGAGCGCCAGAAAGAAATCAAAGATTTGTGGCAGCGTGTTAAAGATTCCGCCCGTGATCGCCGATTAAGATTAGAAGACGCTGTTGGACAACAAATCTTCATGAACAGCTCAAAGAACTTACTCAACTGGGCTTCAACTGTTCGCGAACAACTTGCTGCTGACATCAACGCTAAAGATGTCGCAACTGCAGAGAAACTGAAGAAAGACAATCAAGAACTTGGCGTTGATATTCGAGCCCATGAGGATGAATTCCATGAAGTTAAAGAACTGGGACAAAAACTCTTGAAAAGAAATCCGGAACGCACCGAAATATCGGAAAGATTGGAACGTCTTTCTGGAGAATATAACACATTATTAAATGCATGGATGGACAAAGAAGCTTTAATTCAGCAATGTTTTGAACTGCAGCTGTTTAATAGGGAAGCTGATCAAATTGAAGCTTCTACCTCTGCACACGAAGCTTTCTTAAAGAATGAGGAACTTGGAGTAAGTACCTATTTCTAATTCTTAGTTAATTCGTGGTTATATATTCTAATTTTAAAATCGATATTTTTAGTTCAAAAATGTGTGTATTAACAAATCCAAACAGGTTATTTTAAATCGTATATAAAAAGAAGGAGAAATTGCAATTTTTCACACTTAAGCTTTAACTATAATAAAAATATCTACTGTTAATACTAAAAGTGCGAATAAAAATATTTTTATCAGGCGTAAAAAATAATTTACATAAATAACTAGTCTGTTTAACCGGGTAATCTAACGGATCTAAAAACCGGATAATTTAACCGTTTTATGAACCGTTTTAAAATTACATTCTTGTTTTAAGTTGACCATTAACCGTTTTTTTTTTTCTTTTCGGTTTATTGTCCTGGTTATATTTATTGGGTGGTACAACCTTGAAATTACTAAATTATGAAGAACTGTTTTTAAATGTATATGGTACACTCCATTACTGAAAGATTTGCTCAAAACAAGTATTGAACACTTGAAAATTCCTAATCAATACTAAAAATGTACCATTCTGCTAGTGTTTATAAAAGCCGTAAAAATGCTACAAATTTCAGCATTTTTAAGTCATGCTCGACTCTTCAACTTAAACAATTATTTGCCATAAATGTAATGATAATAATTATTATTTTTGTAGGGCTCTTTGGATGATGTCGAGGCGTTAATAAAGAGACACGACGATTTTATCAAAACATTAGTTGCTCAAGATGAACGAGTCAACCAGTTCAGTGCTAACGCCGACAGATTGATTACTGCTAATCATTATGATAGTAAAAAGTATGATTTATATATTTTTTATTTTTTGCATTCTTTCTAAACTTGTTTACGTTTCTAGTATTAATGATAGAAGGAATCAGGTGGTAGCCCGAAGAAAAGCTGTTAAAGATTCAGCTCAGGCAAGAAGAAACGCTTTACTAGCTTCTGAACAATATCAAGAATTTTCAGCTGAAGTCGACGACCTCAAGGGATGGCTAAGTGATAAATTGAAAACAGCTAGTGATGAGAGCTACCGCGATTTAAGCAATCTTGAACGCAAATTACAGAAACATGAAGCATTTGAAAGAGAACTTAGAGCAAATGAGGGGCAACTTCGCAGTGTCAATAAAATGGGTCAAGCTTTAATCAACCAGAATAACTACCGTAAAGGAGATGTAGAAGGCAAACTGAAAGATTTGAACCAAAAATGGGCCCAGTTACAAGATCTATCACTCGATAAAGGCAGAAGACTTCGACAGGCAACTGCTCAGCACACATACAACAGTTCAATTGAAGACGCTAAGCGTAAATTAGATGAACTCGAAACAAGCATTCGAAGCACTCAACTAGGAAACGATCTTCGTAGCTGTAAAGATCTTTTAAAGAAGCAGCAGGCTATTGAAGCAGATATTGCTCAGACCAACCAAAGAGTTGCTGATTTAGTTGCTACCAGCGAAGAAATGGAACAAGAAGACCACTTTGACTCTGACTCTATTAAGAAATCTGCTGAATTATGCAAGAAACAATTAGAACAACTTCATGAACCTGCTAGATTAAGGAGAGAAGCTTTGGAAGAATCATTACGGTTTCATAAATTTGGATTTGAACTTGATACTGAGTTACAATGGATTAAAGAACATATGCCTCAAGCTTGCAGTGAAACTTTGGGGCAGAATTTACACCAAGCTCAACTACTGTATAAGAAACACAAGAAATTAGAAGCTGAAATTATTGGACATCAACCAATGATTGACAAAACATTGAACAGTGGACAGCATTTAATTGATCTAAATCATCCCGAAAAAGAACAGGTGAGATTATAGATAATTTTTAAAGTTACACATTGTATTGAATAGAGATGTCTACAAAGTTAAATTCTCATTGAGGATTTTTTAAAGATGGAAATTCAGTAGCAATCTCTCGGTATTTATTTCATAATGAAAAGAAATAACCCATTTATGAATATTAATATCTTCTTTAAGTTGAATATTTGTCATTCCTTGTGCCGATACGTAAGCGCTCGCATTAAGCGAACTATAGGAGATACCAAGTCGGTTAATTAGATGAAAGGTGCTCCATTAGAAGACTATGATAATAATGGATCTCTATTAAAAATTAAAAAAATGCATAAGTAGGCGAAACAATTTTAATTTTTGCGAATAATTTCCAAGTGTTATAATACCGGATTTTGGTTTGCACCACTTTAGATGATTTTTTTATGCTCTTCCGACTAGAAATGCTCAAATTTTTTTATCATGGATGGATTTCGAGTTAGTGCCATAGTTTTAATTTTTATATGGACGCCATATTGGAACGTTACACTATAGAAAGATATTTTTTATCTATGTTCATTTGTTTCAGACGAGGTTTCAGACAGCAAAAATACAACAATTATTAAATTTATAGGTTAAAAATAGTTGTTGCTGCATTGAAACAATTGTAAAAGACAATTAAAAATAACAAATTGGTTATTTTTAATGGCGAATTTCCTAATTTAGTTTTTAAAATTTTATAAAATGTATATTTCAATTTACTTTAATATTTTTATATGGATATCACAGCATGTGACATATTTAAAACGAAATTTGAAAAAAGTTTCAATGCTATGTTAAAAATATTAATGAAAATAATCAACTGGTAATACCTGACTGATGATTTAAATTTATTAATAGTTGTATTTTTGCTCTTTCAATCAAATGAACATAAATAAGGTACACATCATTAGGAAGCTAAAAATTACAACTTTTCAATACTGCAACTTTCTAATATGACGTCCTTTTAAAACTTTGACATTATAACTGGAAATCTAATATTGATAGAAAAATTCGAGCATCGCCATTTGAAAGAGCATTAAAGGTTGTGCAAACCAAAATCCAGTGTTATTCACACATTCATTTGCAAAATTTACATTTTCGCTTTACCTGTGCATTTTTTCCAAGTGACGACTCATTATTAAAAGTTTCCTAAAAAAGACTAACTACATTATACTGGCCGTCAAATAAGTATGGACTGGAGATTGTCAATTTGTGGGCAATATTGAATGCTAAATTATGAAGAAGCGGCAACGTCGCAGAGCAAGGGACAGGGTGCGGAGAAGGGAAACAGTTGAACATCAGTCCATACTAATTTGACGGCGAGTACAGTACAAATCGATCGTGGGACAAATACAAAATTGAGGCCTTGGTTTCATAATTTTCTTGAGCCACTGATGATAATGACGAAAGAAACTTTGTAGACATTACAAATTTTAAACCTGAATACTTTATTCTATATATTTATAAATATTATATTTAACAGTCATACGGTTTTGAAATATGGTCCATCGGTAAGCTGAGTGTGTGTTGCATGAGCATGGAATTTATATTTGTGCATGCGCAATTTACAAAAAAAAAAACAATTTTTTTGTTTATAACAGAAATATAGTGGAGAATATAAGCTGTATGTTGTATATTCTCTCCTTTTTTAAAAGATAATGGCGTATATCGTGATTTTCAGTGAAAAGTTATGCAATGTTTTAATTTGTTTCTGTTTTCTACATAACAGGTGGAATATCTGTGCGATACTCTCCGCAAAGCATGGACCGATCTCCAAGATAAAGCTCAAGAGCGCGCTTATAAACTTGAGCTTTCCCTCAAAGCTCAGCAATACTTCTTTGAGGCCGGGGAAGTTGAAAGCTGGCTTAATGAACGCAATGACGTACTTGCGAGTACTGACTACGGTCGCGACCGCGATGCAGCAACTAAGCTTCTTACTAAACACAAAGCTCTTGAGCTTGAACTTGATACCTACAATGCTATTGTCATAGAAATGGGACGTGGTGCGCAAGCGATGGTTAGCGCTAATCATCCAGATGCGAAAGCTATAGCAGCGAAGCAACAGCTGCTATCACAACAAATGAGAACGTTGCAAAAACTTGCATCCCAGAGGCAGCAAAGATTGATGGAATCTATGTACAGGCATGAATATTTTGCAGAAAGTGGAGAGTTAGAAAGATGGATAGGAGAACAGCAACAATCTGCCAGTAGCGAAGATTATGGACAAGATTACGAACATTTATTGGTAAGTACTTGTATGAATATATAAAAATCATGCCATATCTTGCAGTGTATGAGGGTGCTTCAATTAAGACTGATGTTTTATTTATGATAGTAATCGAAAACATTTGCATAAATAAAAACTGTAAGGTGATACTTTCATGACAGTTTCATGCAAAAGTTTTGCTAAGTAAAAGACTTTATAAAAATAGATATTCTAATTTTTAATAGTTTAGAGTTATTAAAAGAATTAAATTGTTGTAAATATCAAATAAAAATACGTGCATTTTTTTAATTTCTTGTATAGAATGCCACTTAAACTATTTAATTATTTAAGAAAGTCTGTCGTTTATTGTATGAGTTATTACGAAAAAGCTTCCCCGCGAAATACCGTTCCTTTAATACATATGTATTATAATGTTTATTCAAATGAATGAAGTGTAAAAATCAAAGAAATATTAATGTATAAATTAAAGGTTTATTAAACAAGAAATAATTAAGAAAAAGATAATTAAACACTGCTAATAAACTTATATTAAAGACTTAAGATTATTATTAAAGACAACATTACGATTATTTATTTAAACAATATTTATCTCGCTCTCCTCTCTTAGACTGCCTTCTCGGACTCGTGTCAGACTGATTGCCGGTTATCAGATTTCAAAGTCCACTCAACTAACTCACCTGCAGTCTCTGACTGTCTTTTCTAAACTGCTTCGCACCGAGCTGCATCTTCCTTATATAACTCGGTATTTATGTAGAACATTCCTTGGGATTGTTTATACAGTTGTCCGCTGTAATTACATTATTGCTTTCTCGAAGCTACTTTAAAAGGGCGCGCACGAGACAATACTTCCATGTTACTTATCAATATATATTTAATGTGGCAATGAAATTTTAGTATTTATTTATTTCATGCAGATCCTTCAAGAGAAATTCGACGATTTTAAGCGAAGAATCGAAGCCGGTTCTGAACGTTTCAACCAGTGTGAAGATCTGGCTAGAAAACTAATTGCCAACGAAAGCCCATATACGAAAGAAATTGACAAGAAACAAGATCAATTAAGGTAGGGAATTGGTTTCAATTTCTGCATGATATGGTTAATGGTGTTGGTTTGGTAGCATGCGGTTATCATATGGTATTGGTTTTGGAATGTTGTAGAGATCCATCAGCAGGTAGTTGGTCCGAAGCTGTACAGGAAGTTGCTGTACGACACGAGGGCATACGGTATTTTATCACATTTATTTTGTAATTCATTCATTATTAATTTGGGTTTTTGTTTTTGCATGCCATATTCATTGTATTATTAATCTTTCATATCATTAACAAAATGAAAACGAATGAAAACATAGAAGTTATAATTTCAAAAACTAAAAAGAAATGGCTTATTACCCATTCCAGGGTGTGTCAATCTGCTGTTATTCGCAGATTTCGGTTGACAATATATCTGTACTGATAAGGGTGTTTGCCAACTCACGATCTTTCAAAGGTGTGGTGACTGGAGCATGACAGTGTGCTATTTGAAAATTGGAAATAATTTTCAAATGTGACTTCGGTCTGAATCACAAGTTAAATTAACTTTTATTTCATCAAGTTTAACAATTCTAATTTTACAGGGCGTCTTGGACATGCTTATTGGAACAAATCGAACAACGTGATCGCAAACTCCACGCTGCTGGTGAAATCCATCAGTTTCATCGCGATGTTGCGGAAGCATTATCCCGTATTCACGAAAAAAATGCATCTCTTAGTGGTGATCTAGCCCGTGATTTGAAGTCTGCTAATTCACTTCTTCGACGTCATGAAGGTTTCGAAAACGACCTCGTAGCTCTAGAAGCCCAACTACAACTTTTAGTTGAAGATGCAAGTCGCCTTCAAGCACAATATCCGAACAACGCCGCTCAAATTCGTCAACAACAAGAAATTGTTGTTTCTGCTTGGACAGAACTCGAAAAGAGAGCAACGTTCAGAAGAGAACAGTTACTTGCAAATAAAGAATTGCAGCAATTCTTAACCCAAATCAGAGATTTATTAAACTGGGCATCGAGTTTAAGGTCTTCTTTGGCAACAGAGGAAAAAGTTCGAGACCTTGTTACTGCTCAGGCTTTAAGAGCTGAACATGAAGCTCTGAAGAGTGAAATTGAAGCAAGAGAAGATAGATTTAAAGAAGTTTATGAATTAGGTGAAGCTATGATTCAAACTGATCATTATGCTGCCCAAGAAGCTGAAGAAAAATGTAACCAGTTAATAGAAGAAAGAGATAAATTACATACAGCTTGGAACAGAAAACGAAATATATTAGATCAGCAAATTGATTTGCATTGCTTCTTAAAGGACGCAAAACAACTAGAAAACATTTCCAGCCAGCAAGAAGCTGCATTAGGAAACATGGATTTCTCTGGATCTGTGGATGAAGTTGCCAGTTATGCGAAAAAACACGAAGCATTTGAAAAACTCCTCCTTGCACAAGATGAAAAACATGTCGTTTTACAAGAATGTGCTGCTAAACTTATAAATCAAAATCATTACGAAGCTCCGCTAATTAAAGACCGCTTAGCGGATGTTTTAGAACGCCGTCAACGCGTAAAAGAAATGTGCGCCATCAGAAAACAAAGATTAGAAGACGCACTCTTGTATGCTCAGTTCATCCGAGACGTTGCTGAAGCTGAATCTTGGATCGATGAGAAAAGTAAGAAATTGCATTCAGAGGTTAGTCAAGGAGATAAAAACAATTTAGAAGATAAAATCAAGAGATTGCAAAAGCATCAAGCATTCCAAGCAGAATTAACTGCCAACGAAGGTCGCATCCAAGAAATCAAGGCAAAGGGAGAAACACTTCTACATAAACGTCATGAAGCATCACCAGAAATCCGTGAACAAATGAACCATCTTCTCAATGTTTGGCGCCAACTGCTGAGAGATTCCGCCAACCGTGGTAAAGGTCTGGAAGAAGCACAAGACATTCTAGAGTTTAATAATCAGCTAGACAAAATCGAAGCCTGGATTCGTGACAAAGAAATTATGATTCAAGCCAATGAAAAAGGAAAAGACTATGAACATTGCCTCGCATTGCAAAGAAAACTGGATGATGTTGATAGTGATATGAGAGTAGATGATGCAAGAATTAAGACTATCAACCAACTTGCTGACAAATTAATAAAACTGGGGCGAACTGACGCTGGCCCCGTTAAACAAAGACGCGATGCTTTTATTAACAAATGGCGTGGGTTGCAAGGCGCTTTAAGCAACTATAGAGACACATTAAGTGGTGCACTCGAAGTTCATCTTTTCAAACGAGACGTTGACGATACTTTGCAACGATTGTCAGAAAAAGCTGTTGCTGTTAGTACCGATGATGTCGGTAGAGATTTAACAGCTGTTCAGAGTGCTCAGCGTAAACAAGAAGCATTAGAACGCGACATGTCTGCTATTGAAAAGAAAGTTGAAGATCATAATAATGAAGCCCAACGTCTATTTAAGAAATATCCTGAAGATAGAGAAGCTATTGAAAAGAAATTATTAGAATTATCAGATAGTTGGTTTAATTTGCAAGAACTTAGTCGTAAACGTAAAGATCTTCTTGAAGATGCTTACGAAAATCACAAATTTCTCACAGATTTGCGAGAATTGGACGTTTGGGTTGGAGATTGTATCAAGAGAATGGACGCCACTGAAGCACCATGCAGTGTATCTGAAGCAAATACTCAGTTGGAGTTACATAAAGAAAGAAAAGCGGAAATAGATGGACGACAAAATGTGTTTGTTGCATTAGAAAAAGAGGGTCAACAATTAGTTAAAAAATCATCAGATGACTATACAAAGGAATATTTGACAAAATTGAAAGATTTGCAAGGAAGTTTGAATGATGCCTGGGAAAACAAAAAGAACAAATTAACTCGAGCTTATCAGCTACAGTGCTTCAAAGAACAAGCTGATCAAATCGATGCATGGCTGGCAACTAAAGAGGCTTACCTCAATAACGAAGACTTAGGAGAATCAATTTCAACAGTAGAAGATCTTTTACGCAAGCACGAAGACTTCGAGAGTATGTTAAGTGCGCAATGGAGCAAAGTTGACGACTTGAAAAATTTCGCTCAAGAAATTATGAGTGGACATGAAGAAAATGCAGCAATCAAACAACGTTTACAAGCAGTTTTAGCACGAAAAGATAGACTTAAAGAAGCTACGGCAGAAAGAAAAGAAAAACTTTTACAATCACAACAACTACATAAATTCTTGCGTAATGTCTATGAAGTTGAAAGTTGGTTAAGTCAAAAAATGCAAGTCGCCTGTGATGAAAGTTACAGAGAACCTATTAATTTACAATCAAAAATTCAGAAACACGCTGCTTTCGATTCAGAAATTTATGCAAATAAGAGCAGAGTAGAATCTGTTGCATCAGAAGGAGAAGAATTAATTGAAGCAAAGCATTTCGCTTCTGAAGAAATACAAAGTCAAGTAGACTACCTGAAAAGTGAATGGAAACAATTGCTGGAAATATCCCAACTGAAAAGAGATCGTCTCAATGATTCATATCATGCACTTCTGTTCAATCGATCTGTTGATGAATTTGAAGCTTGGATGTCTGAGATTGAAAATCAATTAAAATCACAAGATTTAGGAAAAGATTTGGCTTCAGTTAATAATTTAATCAAACGACATACAGTATTAGAAAATGATTATCTTCAACATAGTGAAAACTGCGAAATTATAAATGAAACATCAGCACAATTTGTAGAACACGATCATTTTATGAGCGACGAAATTGTGAATAGAGCTAATGAAGCCATCAAACGATATAATTCGTTACAAGAACCCATGACGAAAAGGCATGAAAACTTAGAAGATTCTCTGTTATTGCATCAATTCTTACGAGATGCTGAAGATGAAGTACAATGGCTTTTAGAGCGTGAACCACACGCAGGATCACATGAGCTTGGAAACAATTTAACGCAAGTACAAAGTCTTCAAAAGAAACACCAAGCACTTGAAGCAGAATTAGTTTCCCATGAACCGATTGTTTCTGGATTAGTTTCAAGAGCGCAACAGTTTTCAAGAGCAGGACATTTTGCTTCATCTGAGATTGAAGCTAAAGCAAAGGAACTTCAAGAATTATTGGCTAGAGTTAGAGATCAAGCTAGTATTCGACGGCTTAGATTGCAGGATGCTTTAGAATCACAAACGTTCTATACAGAAGCATCTGAGGCACTAGCTTGGTTAAAAGACAAACGTCCACTTGTGACATCTAAAGATTACGGAAAAGATGAAGATTCTGTGCAAACATTACGCAGACGATTGGAAGGACTGGCTTGCGAAATGGCTGCTTTCCAAAGCACTGTTGTTAAGTTATCAAAACTTTCTTTAGGACTTGTTGAACGAAACCATTTTGATTCTAAAAATATATCTGCGAAGCAAACAGAAATAGAAAATCATTTTACTGAATTACAAAAACTTATGACTCAACGAGATAAACGCCTAACTGAATCATTGAAGTTCTTTGCATTTGTTCGAGAATGTGATGAAGTTCAAGAATGGATGGGAGAACAAACAACAATAGCTGCTTCAGAAGATTACGGCACAGATGTTGAACATATCGAGCTTTTAATTCAAGCTTTCGAAGGCTTTTTGGCAGGTTTAAGTAACAGCGAACAACGCGTTACTGCTTGTGTTGAAGCAGGACATAGTATATTGGCTGAGAACAATCCAGAAGAAGGGAAAATTCGTCAAAAAATTGATGAAATTAAACAACAGTGGGATGATCTTCAAGAATTGGCACATGCAAGACAAGATGCTCTCGCAGGAGCTAAACAAGTTCACGTTTTCGATCGTACAGCTGATGAAACTATTCAGTGGATCTTAGAAAAAGAAGCGTCTCTAGCTGCTGATGGTTATGGACAAGATCTAGAAAGTATTCAGGCTCAAGGAAGAAGACACCAAGCATTCCAGACAGAGTTAGCTGCAGTGAAAGAACAAGTAGAAGCAGTTGATCAAGAAGCACAAAGACTTAGTGCCACATTCCCTGATGCACGAGAACATATTGAAGTTAAACAAGAAGATACATTACAATCTTGGGGTGATCTTTTAGAGAAAGCTGAACAGAGAGCCGAAAATCTTAAGCAAGCTGAGCAACTTCAAACTTATTTTGATCAGTACAGAGATCTCATGGCTTGGATTAATGAAATGTTAGCTAAAATAACAACTCCAGAATTAGCACAAGATGTTGCTGGAGCAGAAGCACTTATTTTGCATCACAATGAACATAAAGCTGAAATTGATGCTCGAAACGATGCTTTTTCTAAATTTTATCAAACTGGCAGCAAACTAATTCATGATAAACATTTCCTTGCTAATGAAATTGAAGAAAAGATAAATATTCTAAAACAAAGAAAGTCATTATTAGAACAAACTTGGGAAAATAGAAGGCGTATTTATATTGAAAATTTGGACACACAAGAATTTAAACGAGATGCAGATTCTTTAGAAAATTGGTTATCTATTAGAGAAGGAATTATGAATGATGGCAAATTGGGAGACTCCATTTTGCAGGTTGAAGAACTTATTAGGAAACACAATGACTTTGAAAAAACAATAATTGCACAGGAAGAAAAATTCAATTCATTACGGAGGATTACTTTATTAGAACAAGCATTTAAGAGACAAAAAGAAATGGAGGTAGCTGCTAAACAAGCCGAGAAAGAGCGTATAGAACAAGAACGTCTTGAACAGCGTAAACGACAGGAAATGCAACGCATTACTGATCTTCGCCGTCAAGAAACAGATCGTCGTCGTGTAGTTTCTGAGGCTCGCGATGATCATCCTCGAGAACAACCACCACCACCTCCACCAAGCGCTACCAGTCTTGGAAATATTACACATCGCACTGGTTCGAATTCAAGCCTTACTAAATCCAATTCCGTGGCTCACATGTTTGGCGATCGCCAACGTAGAGGGTCAGACCAGGCAGCTGGTGGTGTCAAGCGCGCTGAAAGTGTCAAAACAACCACGAAAACACCAAAGCGTACTCCGTCATTTACAACTCGTCGGCGAGCTGGTAGTTTCCGAAAACCTAACCATGATGAATCAACTCTTCCGCCTGTTGATGTTCAAGGATTCTTGGAGAGGAAGCACGCGTTAACTGCTGGCGGCAAAAAAGCTCCAGCAAGATCATGGAAGACTGTGTACAGTGTGTTATGCGGACAACTATTATGTTTCTTCAAGAATAAAGATGACTTTGCAGACAGTAAAGCTGCCATGCCTCCTGTTGTTATTCATAATGCTCGGTGTTCTGTTGCTGATGATTACACGAAGCGAAAATATACTTTCCGGATATCTTGTGCAGATGGGTCTGAGTACTTGTTTTCAACAACCACTGAAACTGATATGGAAGAATGGATGAATAAAATTTCATTCCATGCTCGACTTGCTCCTAGCCAACAGCTTCTCAGTTACGACACTCACAAGGTTGGTAATTTTTTTAATATGTTCATGGAATATATACTGTATAACATTTTTCATTGTACAGAGTTATGAAAACAACCATGAATTCGATGGTAGTTCAGCTTCAAGTCGAACATCCAGTCCTGATTCGCAAATACGAATGAGTCCAGTGGTAACGGCACCAGGTGGTCCAACACATCACCATCATCAGCCTCAATATCTCCAGCAGACACAACATCTGCCTCCTCAACAACATTATAATCAGCAACAAGTACATCACGTACACCAACCACAACAGCAGCCACAATTTCATCATCCTGTAAGTTAGAAAAAATGTTATTGGCGTGACCATTAAAAAGTTACGGTCTAATCAATGTTGGGACATCTAAATTTCATACTCTAGTGGTTCACTAATAATAACAAGTATCATATTAAAAGATGACTTCTAACCGTATGAACTGTCTTACCAAATATCATCCAAATCGAATAAAGTGTTCTCTTATTATAAGCAAAATTAATTTTTTTTAAAGAACTTTGAAGCATGATACTGGCTAAATGGTACATTTTCTGGTAAAGATAAGTTTAGTTAAATCGTCTTATTTTAGCCTCAGGAATCTGTGGTTAAGCCATGTCCCCCTATTTTAGAGACAGCCTGTGTATCTTGAGAATGGAATTGAATTTCTATAATCTGTAAAAACAATTTTATAATAAAAGCTTTTGTTTACACTAATATAAATTAATAATCGACAATTTCTGAAAAATGAAATTTCTACGTCAACGTAAAAAAAAATAGAGATAGTTCGTGTAATGTGTCCTATGTTGAATTTAGTAAAATGGAAAATATGTAAATTGCATGTATATGTATTTGTTTATGTCTAGGTTAGTTGGCCATGGACATTTTGTTTTAGCTTGCATTTAATATGACAGCAATTTACAAAAATTTATAACAGTAAAATAGGTACTATACTTGCCGTCAAATAAATATGGACTGGAGTTTTCTACATTGTTGCCAATTCCATTGGTCATGTTGAAAATGCTAAGTTCTGAAGAAGCGGCAACACCGCAGGTCAAGGGAGAGGGTGGGGGAAAAATTGAGCATCAGTCCATATTTATTTGACGGCGAGTATAACTAAATATAATAATTTTCTTCTTTTTCTATTATGGTCCATTTAAATTTAAAAACTAATGTAAATAAATGCATTTTACTTCCATTTTGCTAGAATTCTTTTAACATAAAACATGCTACAGAAACTACCCCTATTTTTTAATGAAGAATTCATGAAATAAGAAAAATAGAGTGTCAAAAAATTTGAGTTTTTTGAAATTACATTTTTTAGAAATTGTCGATTATTAATTTATATTAGTGTAATCAAAAATATTCATTATAAAACTGTTTTTACAGATTACAGAAATTCGATTCCATTCTCGAGATACACAGGCTGTCTCTAAAATAGAGGGACATGGCTTAACCACAGATTCCTGAGGCTAAAATAAGACGATTTAACTAAACTTATCTTTACCAGAAAATGTACCATTTAGCCAGTATCATGGTAGTGCTACTGCTTTGAAAATATATTAGTTGAAACGGGCATATCTGAAAACCCCTAGATACCAAATTTCGTAAAATAATTTTGAATAGTTTTTAAAATAAAGATAGCGTAAAGCTCGTTCTGGGACACCTGTATGTAATTACACATTAAAATAAGCTACTTGTACGACAGGTACAAGTACAATAAAGTCTCTTTTAACACACCACTTAACATTCATTCTCTTACATAATGGAAGTGTACGCAAGCGCAAAGCCTTAATGCCTATTTATCATAGAGTAACGTTAAACCCAACGCATCGGCGTAACGTCACCGGTAACGCAAGCACAAAATCTGTGATTTATAATAAAGACCAAAGATAGCACTTCTAACCAATTAACAGAATTCCGTATATTTCTTGGAAATTCGGCTCATTTTTATTTATTGTCTACACATGTATGACAGGTTAATATATAAAATAATTTAAATAGAAATGCACAGTGACGAAAATATAGTATATATTTTGTAGCTGTGACAATTCACGAACATGTCGATAATACAGATTTTTATAGTAAAACTGAAACTGATTGGTTAGGTTAGGTTATGGACATCTCTTATTTGTAAAACGAATATACTTATTTATTTTATGTTATCTGTCTTAGGAACAGGTTAGACCGCCAATCAAACACCCAGAAGAGGCACCGCCAATTCCCCCACGAGCTCCTGTAGTTCAAAACCGATCCAGTGTAGATAGTGTAGATTCTATTCAGTTAAGGCATCCGCCAGTGTATGACATTCCTCAGCAAAATGGTGCTGGACAATACAGACATACGCAAAATTTAGGTAAAGATAATTATTTTTTTTTTAAGTTGTTCATTGCACATGTTTGTTGTATTTTCTCACAAAATATAAACGATTCTCAAATCTCACCCTTACTAAATTGCTAATAAAAGTAAAAGACTCTAAAAGTATAATCTATCTGTAATAACAGCATTATATTTTTAATAGGATTATATGGTTGAATGCATTGTCACCTGTTGTGGCTCGAATCCGAAAAATGTTTCTAATTTTAGTACAACTAGCGATGGCTTTGTTATATATTATTATAAAAATACCTACTTTATAGCTAAACAAGTGTATCGTATAATGATAGAATATTTTAGTGTTTTTTACATTAAAGATAAAACTAAAATTATAACATTTGAGGACTGTTTTCGTATAATGTATGTAAATTGACAACAGTAACATTGGGTGTTGTTGTAATTTATTTGATGTATAAACAGTAACTGAATTACCACCACCTCTACCGGAGTCCGCGCCTCCGCTGGAAAACAACAGACACATGTCAACTGGGTCCAAATGGTATCATGATAGTTATGAGAGTTCTACATCTTCCGACTCTCAGTATCAAAATCAGGGTCAGTTTATACCTGCAACTGACTACAACTATCTTATCTTCTTCTCTCTGCTGTCTTTAACATTTTTCCTTGCATGAACACCGCTAAGCACTTTATTATTAAAGGCATGCATCGATATTTACATTATTATATACTACAATAAACTTAATTATTTTTTATGTATGAACTTATTATATAAAATCGCTTTATTTATTGAAAATATGGACTGATATTCTTAGCTCACGACTACAAATATGACTACCATAATATAATAATATATATTTTAGTAAGATTAGTAGCGAATTGCGTTCTTAGCTGAGAGCTCAAAATACCAGTCAATGAATTCATATGGTGCTATGATGCATACTTTGCCGAAAAGAAAGATTAAAAGCATGGGTAACAGATTGCACTTTGCACGAGCACTTGCTTTCTGTCAACTGATTTTATTATGTAAATATACTTGTTCGGTTTATATTTCTTTAACATAATATTTTTTTGTAGGTACTACGGGCGCCCAACCTAGAAATGATAGCTATTCGAGACCTGTGTCCATGCCTGTAGATTATCGTTCAGCATCAGTAAGCTCCACCGAAAGTGAAACACAAAATTCACAGCCGAAGAAAAGCAGAATGCTGAGCGGCATCTTCAGCAGAAGGAAGAAAACCACTTCGCAGATGTGAATGATGTGATTCGTGTTATTCATGCAATAATTTGGTTGTTGAAATCTAATTTTTATTGTATTGTTATGTTATATACCAAAAGTATTTTATCGCAGCTAACATAAGTTTATTCCATGTACATATAGAATATTGTGCAAAAAATGGATGGATCTGTTTGACTGAAAGCAGATGTGTTTTCTACAAATAAATTTATCTTATATGTTTAATATATAATTTTCAATAAATATTGTATAACTATGATATAAATATTTGTTATGTTTTTCAGTAAATTTAAAATATATTAAATTCAGTGTTACGATAAAAAAGTATATATATCATTAAATACTTTTAAAAAATGTTAGAAAGTGCAATGCTCTCGTTATTGAGCAACTAATTTCTAAATTATGAATTTATTAAAACCGTTTAATTTTCATTGTGTATACTACAATTTTAAATATTACTTGCGTATAACACAACATACAATTTTTTTTAACACTGTAGGTATTTTAAATTCTGGATAGATTTTATTTTTCAGTTAATAAATACTTATCAATGAAAAACATTATTTACCGTTATTTCTTTAAAACTATACCTAATATCTGATGTAGCTAGTTAAATATACGTTACGTCATTTTGTATAAGTATGTTTTAAAATTTTAAGGTTCGTAGTATTAGAAAAATCAAATCTTTCTTATCGTAGAGTCGTAGAGATAAAAATGTTATAGAAGGTAAACTCATTTACTTGTCTTGTCACTGAAGAACCGTATGCACAAGTTAATGAGTACCTATCTAATAATATCTAGATAAAATTATGAAAAGAAATCCGTAAGACTGACAAATTCTTAACAGATTTTTTCAAATTATCAAATTTTAAAAATCATTAATAATGAGGGCTTTTGTAACCAAATTGTAGGTCTGTACATAATAAGAGTTTCCAAGTTTTTTTCATTTTTACATTTCGCTAAGAGAGGTATTGGAATCATGCTAAAAATCGCATATCCAGATTTGTAGTGAATAAGCACGTTTTAAGGTCTCTACAATGCGATTTTAACATTTTCACGATGATGTCTTTGTGTATACGTGTGGATGTTAGAAGGACGATTCCACAAAAACTATAACACTTAAGACCAGTTTATTTATGAATTCCTCAATCTAACATTCATATGAAAAGCTGAAAAGGTTTTGGTAACAATTGGACAACCGGAAGTAATAGTTTCTTTAAAAAATATTGAAATATTATTTTTTGAAAATTTGTTTTTTACTAATATTGAAGAACATGAAATTTTGCATATGAGACATTCAAAATTTTAATTGTATATTCTATAGATTTAAAGCCCGATTCACAAAAAAGTTTAAGCTAATCCTCATTTTTGAATTAGCGAATTGTACTCTAATTTTGACAGTTTATATCCTAAAATACAGTCTAGTCTATTCCTAGTATTTACCATTATTGATAATATCATGAAAATTCAATTTTAAATACCGGAATAGAATAGAATTCACTAATCCAAAAATGAGGATTAAACTTTTTTGTGAATAGGGCTGTTAGAGATAAAGGCACTGTAATATATAGAATAATCGGATGTAATAAATCGCACAGGCTAAGCTACACCAAGGAAACATGTTGACAAATTCAAATATTTTTAACTTGTGTTTGCAACATATGACAGATAAATGTCAGTGTCAAAAATCAGCAGTTTTAGTGACATTGTGAAAGCTTTTTCTGGGAAATACATTTAATCTTTCTTTTTGTTTTATTAATTAAAAATTTAAAATTATGGGTAAAATGCATATATCCGTAAAAAATACCGCTATTCTTGTTAATGAATTGGAAGAATCTGACATTTAGGAATTTCCTCATACAATGAAAATATAGATATAATTAGAATTTTAGATGTGCAAAAGACATGTTAAATAGAGTAAAAAATGATGTGGCCAGCACAATACCTACCGCTATTTAATTTTACCTAGATATTTGCAAATGCTGCAAACTATATTAAGTTCCTTTGCATATAACTACTGATTTCTTTACTATTTTCGTTTTGAAATGATTAGTTTTTTGACAGTGACATTTATATGTCAATTACATACATACAATTGAAATATGAACTGTATAACAAAGGAATCTTTAAACCACAGGCTCAGAGATTAATAATAGATATTTATACACCAAGTGAGCTAAGGTAATGTGTATACATGAGAAGAAAGTTTAGCTCACGAGCCCGCAAGCGCGCGTGAGTTAAATTCTTCACGTGGTTTATACATTTTATTCAATTTTGACGAAATAATAATAATAGTAGTTTATATATCAAGGGAGTAAAGTTCGTCATTATTTGTCCAGAGTGAAGATGCAATCGCTTGAGGCAAATAATGACACTTTACTCCCGTATGATATGCAATATTTTATATACAAACGGAAAAATTTGTTATTTAACAGCAAAGCATGCGAAATTAGTAAGAATGAAGCACATTTCTATAAGCGAAGAAAAACTTTTTTTTTTAAATTTAATTTTACAAAAATCATTATATTTTTTTCCAAACACAATACCTCCCGCTATTTATTTTTTATTAATTTAAATGCAAACCTAGATATTTGCAAATGCTGCAAACTATATTAAGTTCCTTTACATATAACTACTGATTTCTTTACTATTTTATTTTTGAAATGATTAGTTTTTTGACAGTGACATTTATTTGTCAATTACATACACACAATTGAAATATGAACTGTATAACAAAGGAATCTTTAAACTACAGGCTTAGAAATTAATAATAGATATTCATACAGCAAGTGAGCTAAGGTAATGTTTATACATGAGGGGCTCGTGAGTTAAATTCTTCGAGTGAATAAACATTCTTTGCTCACGTGGTTTATACAATATTTTATTCAATTTTGACGAAATAATAATAAAAACCATTAAAATATTTAATTTTGACAAAATGAAAAACTAATCATTTTAGTAGGCTGAGCATGACAATCGTCGATGATAGACGTCAAGTCAACTATTTAAAGAGCATTATTGTCTGTCATTTGTGTCGTGAAAAATAATGAAAATGGCCGATAATATCTAATAAATACTGTGGTGAGTGTTATTTGTTGCAGAATGAGTTAAAAAAAATTGTGAGAATGATTTAAAAAAAATTTCGCGCTACTTGTAAGTATGTATTGCAACCATAGTTACTACGTATGTAAGTTACCTTTTATATTTGTTTATAATTTTTCCTTGACGACGGAACTTAATAAATTTACTTACATTCCTAGGAAAATAATCACAGGTAACTTGAATTGAAAATTGTAGTAAAAAAAAGAATAATGTTGATGACAGATGTCAACCAGGCTATATTTTTGAATATTTAAGCATAATCTTTTAGTAGCGCGAAAAATATAATAAGTAACACGGAATGTACATACATCTTGACATCCTCGCAAGATACTAGGACCTCGGCGTACGCCTAGGTCTAATACAACTTCCTCGGATATAAAGATGTACTTACATTCCTTGTTACTTAAATAAGTATTAATTCACTTGTGAATAAAATGTTACTTATAGTTGTTGCTATGTAGTTAATAATGACAGTTTAAAACGTCAAAATTGAATAAAAATTTTTTTTTTTAATTTATCTGTAAAATATATAGAAAAATCTGTTGTGGCCAGCACAAGACCTCTCGCCATTTCTATATTAGGCTATATAAGTATTGTACATATTTGATATTTATGATACACACAAAAACACATATCCTCTTTATATATTTTTCCATTCAATCTTATTCTTCTAATGTTCGAGATTCTTCCAATTTATTGATGAGATTGGCGGTAAATATTTAATTTATACATATACAGTATGTCTCATTTAGAGGTGCCACCATTGGCATCTCGAGAACTATAAGAGATACGATGTCGGTTAAATGGAACTTTTTGTGCGCCTTTGGGGGGCCATCTCAGTCGTGCTCTTGTTTTTCCAAAAATTCTCATAGGGCACTAGATAATGACGAAAAACTGAATATTGTTGATTTTTCTTTTTCAAATAACTTCTAAACTACTAGTAATTGAGAAAAACGTTTCAAATACAAAAGATATATATTTTTATTAACTAACCAGTGGCGTACGAAATAAATTTTTATATCTGTAAATTTTCGAGATATAACACAAACTTATATTTTTTTAAATGGAACCCATATCTGATTTTAGTCTCAAAAAAATCATTATTTTCTCTCTTTTCAACGATGTAAGGGTTATTATGTTTTATATTTGTTTCGCCTTCAAAATTATTATTTTTTCCTTATTTTGTATTAAATTTATAATTATTTTAAAAATATTGGTAGATTTCTATTTAGAAAAACTCCTTGTATTTAAATAATTTATTTATTTAGAAAATTTTGCTCAAAACTCGTATCAAACTAATTTTTATAATATTTTGTATGTGATCGTCCTTGGCACATTATAGTGTAATTTGTAATTATGAGTCTAGAATGAAAATATTAAGTAATAAAGGCATAAAACAAATTATTTCGATCAAATACAATATTATTAATAAAAATAATAATGTTTTTTGGCTCATAATAAGAAAGTTCAGGAAAATAGAGAGAAAAATTAAATTTTAGGAGCAAAACAAATATAAAACATAATCACTGAAAAGAGAAAAAAAAAATAATGATTTTTTTAAGACTGAAATCAGATATGGGTTTTGTTTAAAAAAATATAAGTTTGCGTTATATCTCGAAAATTTACGGATATAAAAATTTATTTCGTACCCCACTGGTTATCTAATAAAAATATCTATCTTTTATATTTGAAACGTTTTTCTCAATTACTAATAGTTTAGAAGTTATTTGAAAAAGAAAAAATCAACAATATTCAGTTTTTCGTCATTATCTAGTGCCCTATGAGAATTTTTGAAAAAACAAAAGCATATCTGAGATGGCCTCCCAAAGGTGCACAAAAAGTTCCATTTAGCCGATATCGTATCTCTTATAGTTCTCGAAATCCCAATGGTGGCACCTCTAAATGGGACATACTGTATACAGATTGTTTCTTAAATAGGGGAACATGGCTTAACCACAGATTCCTGAGGCTAAAATAAGACGATTTAACCAAACTTGCTTCTACCGGAAAGTGTACCACTTAGCCAGTATTCTGCTTCAAAGTTCTTTGAAAAAAAAAAAATTGCTTATAATAACCGGACGCTTTATTCGATTTGGATGAAATTTGGTATGACAGTTTATATGGTTATAAGTCATCTTTTAAGATGATACTTGTTATTATTAGTGAACCACTAGTGTATGAAACTTAGGTGTCCCAATATTGATTAGACCGTAACTTTATTTTATTAATTATTTTTTTTTCAGAAAGATACATTCAATAGTAAACTTTTTTCTCTCTGTGTAATTTGTGATATCTGTTACAGTTCACACAGAAAATAATAAAGTGGCTAGTGCAATGTATTCTGTGTTCCATAATCATAAACTTTCAGCCGGGAGGAAACAGATAAAATGGACACGCTGTACATACATACATACATTGACAGAAGGTTATGTGTTGGTCACATCAGTTTTTTTTTAATTTCATCTGATTTAAAACTGGCGCGGATATGAGCGCCACGTACCAATGGGGGCTGTCAGGCAAAGCTATCGCAGATGGCAGCACTCCAGTAAAAGCGATTTGAATTATTTAAAGCGGGGAAAATAATGACGGTTATTCGCGATGCCAGTTTAGAAGGCAGCGCCGCTAGTGACTAAATAGTGAACTTCTTTGGTGGGTGTTGAGATCTGTCAATCTCGTGTTTGCTTTGTCATATTTTTGTGTAATTTTGCTTTATTTTTTAATTTTTATATAAACATAGGTTTATAATAATAATATGATAACAACTACGATGTTATTGAATATCCAATGAAACTGAAATGATATAAAAATATCAAAATGAAATTATTACATAACCTTGTAAGTAAATACCTACCATAAAAGTTCCAATATCAATACTAGATAAATGAAAACGATGCTTATATACAAAAGTATTGTATATTCTTATCGCAATACACTTAAATTGATAACAATAACACAAATATAAGAGAGATTACGCAAAAATATTACAAAGTAAACAAGAGATTGACAGATGTCAATACCCTCCAAGCAAGTTCACTAGCGGCGCTGACGTCTAAACTTGCATCGCGAATTACGAATATTTTGATGCAAAAATAATCAGATAAAAATACATAAGAAACATTGTATCCAATTTAACAATAATTTTGCAACACTTTTATTGCAATCGTAAATCCTTAACAATAAAATCAAATTGTCAAAATTTGACAGTGACAGTAGTGAGTCATCCGACAATATTTTCAGTTTACATTTTCTGTGGGTAAATACACATTATGGAAAATAATTATAATTTATGGTTCATTAATAATTTAAAAGAGGAATTAAGGTTATACTTCTTATGAGCGCTGTTGGTTGTCAGATTTGATACGAGAATGTGCAATTGTAGACAAATTTTGTACTAGCGCTTACTTGCTCACATGCACATTTCATTGCTGAATCACAGAGAGCTATTGCTGGAGTGGCGCCATTAGTTCATCAAAATCCCACTGACAGCTCTCATTTTGGCGCGATTGGCGTGCAATTACTACTGCTATCTACTGACAAAGTTCCAAAAGGTGAAAGACGCAATCGCAACTCATTTCACACTACTTTTCTTTTTTCTAGTACTATTTAAGAATATTGGTTGGCAGCAGTTATATTTTGTGAAGCTAACCTGCAATTCCATAACTAAGTTCCGTTTCCTTTTTGTGTAAAGTTCCGCAGCCATGAAAGCCAAAGGAGAGGTTTGTAATTAAAATTCAATTATTTTTGCTATTTAATAATAAATAAAAAGTTAATAAATTACTCAAAACGTATTAAAATTTTGTATAAAGTTTTAAAATATAAACTTGGCGATTAAAAATCTTTAGTTTCAATGTAATTGTTATGTCTGTACACGTGTTGACAATAACCTGCTTTAATAATATGAACTATGTTAATAATAGAATGTAGATTACAGTACGTGTAACTATTGTTGTAAAACAAGTATATCATATTTCAGAAACTAATTTATTTATATTTTGTTTTAGCTGAAGGAATTTGAAGTAATTGGGCGCAAGCTGCCCACTGAGAAGGAGAAAACCACTCCTCTCTACAAAATGAGAATATTTGCACCTGACAGGATCGTTGCAAAATCTCGCTTTTGGTATTTTTTGAGGCAGTTGAAGAAGTTCAAGAAATCTACCGGTGAAATTGTTTCATTGAAACAGATCGCAGAAAAGACGCCGATGAGGATTAAGAACTTTGGTATTTGGCTGCGATATGATTCTCGTTCTGGTACGCATAACATGTATAGGGAGTACAGAGCTCTCAGTGTTTCTGAAGCTGTTACTGCTTGCTACAGAGACATGGGTGCACGCCATCGTGCCAGGGCTCACTCTATCCAGGTAATAAGTTTTTTATTTTGTAATAGAAGTAATATTCAAGTACATGACACGAAGTTATATTGTAGTGATATATGTATGTATATTTAATTTCAGATCATCAAAGTGGAAGAAATCAAGGCATCTGCTTGCAGACGTCCACAAGTCAAACAATTCCATGATTCTAGAATCAGGTTCCCTCTGCCAAAGAGAATCATGCAACGTAGCAAGATGAACAGATTCTCTGTCCGCAGACCAAGAACATATTTCTTATAAAATATTAATTTTAATATTGAAATAAAATGATTTACATCATTTAATGAATAGTTTTCATTATATTCCTAACTCTTTTATATCAATTATTTAATTTTATTAATGCTCGTTTGCACCGATGACATTTAAACTTTAAGCTAGGCTTAAACAAAAAAAAATGTAAATCGAAATTTTGACAGCAATATTTACTTTGATTAACGTTTCTGCAACAGGGCATTAAAATTTAAGAGTCAGCGGTGCAATCTGGCATAACTGTTTAATTTTCATAGTGTAAACTGTAAAGGAACTCCTGGACTTTCAATAATTTTGTACAATATTTATTATTGAACCCTGTTCATTTTCTGGAAAGTATAATGAACGTTTGCGCAATATATTTTCGAAAATCTTTTTGTATAGTAGTTAACAGAGTATGGAAAGTCTGCAAATATATTGGGTAATGTTATTTAAGTTTTGATATTGAAAGCATAGTAAAGCAAAAAATGTGAATTTCAAAAATTAATGAAGAATGAACTGAATTTAACGCAGTTTATTAAATTCCGTAGGGGCTCTCTCAGTATACTGCACAATATTATTGAACGTCTAGTTAGAGAATACTTTAAATAGCGTTAATTATAATGCATTACTTCCTTTAAAAGTTCTTTCAAATCTAAACAAACGATAGACTATGACGTTGCTTATGATTTTCTTTTGCTTTAATCCTAAAAAAAAATAGGGCAAAAAAGGCTGTTTCCTAATAAAAATATAAACCATAAACTATTTGATAGTTATAAAATCTTTTTGCTGACACTAGTGTAGTTATGAGGAAATATAATATAGCGTTCATTTATTAGTTCTTTTACCCCCGGTTTTATAAAGGGCTGAATAAATTTAGTTCCATAGTAAATGTATTCAAACTAACAAATTCAAATAAATTTTATTCATTTTTTGAAATTTATAACATTGCCGTCAAATGGTCGACTGTTTTTGAAGGATTAAATTTGATTTACCTTGAAAGTAAATTTATCTGCCGTTTATAAAACCGGGCATAATTTAAATAAATTCCTGGATAAATTTGAAATGAATTCTTTGTCTTCTCTGCGGCGTCATCTATAGTTCACTATTTGTACTATTGTATTCCATATTTCATTATAAATTATTAAACATGGAATGTAATTTTGAATTCTTTTTTAAAATTTTTGTTATATGTATTTAATATTTAGGTAAAATATGTATTTTTAAGAAATTAAATAGAAATTCTAAATTGTAAAGTCATTTATCGATAGTTTCCTGTATTATCTATATATCATTGTCAAAAGACATTTGCAATAATAAAGTAATTTGAAAGGGATAGTTTTGTAACTTTGTATTCGAAGTAATATAATAATAAAATGGTGAGTAATATTTTTTAATTAATCAATATACAAACGTTTTTGTATAAATTTATACTTTGTTTGAATATTTGCTAGTATAACCTAAATATATTTTGCAGGATGTATTTTTAATGATCAGGAGGAAAAAACTTACAATATTTACAGATGCAAAGGATACTACATCAGTTTTAGAGTTAAAAAAGATGATTGAAGGTAATATTATCTTACAATTATTATGTGCTTTGTTAAAATGTTGTATATATTCATTGTTTATATCAACTAATTAGGTCTATAATTTTATAGGTATATTAAAAGTCAGGCCTTATGATCAGCAGCTATATAATAAAGATAACCAACTAATGGAAGACGACAAAACTTTGCAGGATTACGGTTTGACTTCTAGTACTGCGAAGGCTCAAAGCCCTGCTGCAGTTGGTTTAGCTTTAAGGTATTAAAATTTCTATTGATGTAATTTAAACATTGTTAACAAACGTACTTTCAGAGCTGAAAATGGTGACTTCGAACCCCTCGAATTGACTCCATTTTCAGCCCCTCCAGATTTGCCGGACGTTATGAAATCTCAAGAAGCCAACGGTCAGGAACAAACATCATAAATTGTCACATAACCGTTTCACATTTGGTATTGAACGAATCGTAACTGAAGTAAACTATGCACTTGAATCGATCAGAATGCAATGATTTTAATAAATTATTTTTATCGTTTTTGTTAATCTATTTTATTAATTTGCTCTTAAAGAAACTTTTTTGTGGAATGAATTGTACGTGCGAACAAAATTGTAAAGTAAGTTCATGAATGTGTATCGGAAAGATGTGACAATTATAAAAAAAAATATGTCATTTTTTATGTTAAAACATAACAGAATTCTTAAGTAACTATGTATATGACGCTTTCTTTGTAAAATACATACATATTTATAGTACACATTAAAAGTAGTTTTTGTTCATATGTAAAAAATACTCATGATACTGAAACACGTATTATAGTGCGTTACAAGTCGAGCATTATAAAAATATTTGAAATATTATAAATAATTTATACATATAGCTTATACATACTTCATACTTTTGTGTATTGCTAAGTTAAATAAATTTTTAATATGATAATATACATTTAAATCACTATTTCTTTATTTTAATAAAATACAAATATATTCATAAAAATATACTTACACCGACCTCAGTCGTATCTTAAACTTATCACAGATATAAAATATGTTAGTATTGAAAATTTATTCTGGTATTAGCGATGTTTGGTAGAGTAGTTTCGCTAACATTTTTCAACATTAAATTATTATTACACGATGGTCCTACTTGTCTATTTCTTCTCCACTTGGCTCGACGATTTTGGAACCAAGTTTTTACCTAAAAATAATACAAAATTAAACATTGTCCATGTGCAAATAGTAGTTCAGAATACTTGTCTGTCGCTTAATCGTAAGAAATCTGCTAATTGTTTTCTATCTTCAGGACTGAGATACTTGTGTGAATTGAACTGTTTCTCTAATTCTTCTGTTTGGCTTGTGGTGAAACGAATTTGGCCTCCTTTACGACGTGAATGTACATGATGGCAATTGAACATTACTGGATAAGGCATATATGCAGACCACATAGAATCTCTTCTAGGATATGGATATTGAGTTGACATAGCTATAAAGGTAAAAATAAAGACCTTAAATTACATTTCAAATATTTTATGGCTAAATATATTGATATGATTGTACAGAACAAATTCGAGTTTCGTACATGAAAGACGCAAGCTGCAGAAAATTGATGTAGGTCCTTATTGGGCCAATTGTGAGAACACAGGAATTTTCGACCGACTCCTGTTTTTGAGCTATAAGCTAATATTTGATTTTCGCTTATTTTGATATACATCATATCTTCCCATTTAAAAAATATTGGTCCATATTACGAGCGCACTTTTATAATAAAAGTGCTTTTATGCCATTATGTTTGCGTTATATCTCGAGAATTAGTAAGTTTGAAAAAAAAAAATACTAATTACACCACGTTATTCTATGTAAAAAACTGTATAAAAATATTTAAACATTTTTTTTATCTCTCATAATAATCGAGTTGAGGTATTTCCAAAATAAGTGAAAATTCAAGTTTTAGTCTATAGCTCAAAAACAAAAGACGATCTAAAATTTCTGTGGTATCTATTAAAATTATTTCAAAAAGTTGGCCCATAAAAACCTACATCAAATTTTTGTACCGTGCATAATAAAAAAGTTTTTCATATAAGGATCTCGAATTTGTTCGACCCTGTACCGGTAAGAATAAAAAGCTGACCGAGCTGACTGCTGGCCATTGTTGACCTCAAAACCACTGTTTATCAATTATGAAGTTAGGTATAGTTATAGTTCTTTTTTTTAAAAAAAAAACAACTTTAACAATATCGAACTGACAATATCTAATTGGTAGACAGTGGTTTTTAGTTAGCTTGGTCAGCTTTTTATTCCTATCCATTCTGTATTTACTATGCCAACAAATATAAACAGCAAACTTTGAATGCCCGTGCGGTATAAATATATTGAAAAATTGAAATATGAAATATCTAGCCAATAGTATTTATGTTTTTCGCTTAAAAATAGATTTTCCAGAGAACCCAAAATTGTATATTCAAATGGCGCTGTCGTAAATACCAAAATAAATTCGTATGCGTGAGTGACCGTGTCTCAAATACAAAAAAATCTGATGTGGCCAGCACATAACCTCTCGCTGGGATATTTAACTTTATCATTTAAAAAAATCGCTAGGTGGCACTACTAACTAATTTCTAAGTATAAGTACTAAATATAATGTTTTTGCCTATTTAAACATGTTTTAAGACGGTCATTTATAATTATAATTTATAAATATAAGTACTAAGTAGTTTTGCATGGCCTACAAAGACAGATAAAACATTAAAAGCGACTTAGTGAATAATACCCTGATCCATAATTTTCATTCTATATGATGACTGAGTTTTTAGGTATAAAGAGAAATAGATTATGAACTTAAATGCGTTAAAAACAAAAAAAATGACAATTTTGGACTATTATATAAAGTTGTAATGAATCTTGCAGCCCATGGAAAACAAGGGGAAAAATTAAAATGTTTGTAATTGACAAATAAATATGTCAAAAAGCCAGAGACATTACTGAAGACTTTCTGGGAAGTACATTTAATATTTCTTATTTTATTTTTCTCCTATATTTTGTTCAAATCTCCTATATCCTATAAACAAGGTAAATTCTCCTATATTTTGATATAAGAGAAAAATATTTATTGAAAATAGCTCAAAGCCATGGAAATTATAACTAACAATGTTTACCTCTCGCTATCCAAATTTCAATGAATAAGCACGTTTCAAGGTCGCTAGAACCCGATTTTAACATTTTTACAATGTCTGTGTGTGTGTGTGTGTGTGTGTGTGTGTGTGTGTGTGTGTGTGTGTGTGTGTGTGTGTGTGTGTGTGTGTGTGTGTGTGTGTGTGTGTGTGTGTGTGTGTGTGTGTGTGTGTGTGTGTGTGTGTGTGTGTGTGTGTGTGTGTGTGTGTGTGTGTGTGTGTGTGTGTGTGTGTGTGTGTGTGTGTGTGTGTGTGTGTGTGTGTGTGTGTGTGTGTGTGTGTGTGTGTGTGTGTGTGTGTGTGTGTGTGTGTGTGTGTGTGTGTGTGTGTGTGTGTGTGTGTGTGTGTGTGTGTGTGTGTGTGTGTGTGTGTGTGTGTGTGTGTGTGTGTGTGTGTGTGTGTGTGTGTGTGTGTGTGTGTGTGTGTGTGTGTGTGTGTGTGTGTGTGTGTGTGTGTGTGTGTGTGTGTGTGTGTGTGTGTGTGTGTGTGTGTGTGTGTGTGTGTGTGTGTGTGTGTGTGTGTGTGTGTGTGTGTGTGTGTGTGTGTGTGTGTGTGTGTGTGTGTGTGTGTGTGTGTGTGTGTGTGTGTGTGTGTGTGTGTGTGTGTGTGTGTGTGTGTGTGTGTGTGTGTGTGTGTGTGTGTGTGTGTGTGTGTGTGTGTGTGTGTGTGTGTGTGTGTGTGTGTGTGTGTGTGTGTGTGTGTGTGTGTGTGTGTGTGTGTGTGTGTGTGTGTGTGTGTGTGTGTGTGTGTGTGTGTGTGTGTGTGTGTGTGTGTGTGTGTGTGTGTGTGTGTGTGTGTGTGTGTGTGTGTGTGTGTGTGTGTGTGTGTGTGTGTGTGTGTGTGTGTGTGTGTGTGTGTGTGTGTGTGTGTGTGTGTGTGTGTGTGTGTGTGTGTGTGTGTGTGTGTGTGTGT
Organism: Ophonus ardosiacus; assembly: GCA_943142095.1. Classification (NCBI taxonomy): domain Eukaryota; kingdom Metazoa; phylum Arthropoda; class Insecta; order Coleoptera; family Carabidae; genus Ophonus; species Ophonus ardosiacus. Next base: position 27,495,886 of record OW964828.1, on the reverse strand, counting down.
GTGTGTGTGTGTGTGTGTGTGTGTGTGTGTGTGTGTGTGTGTGTGTGTGTGTCTGAATGTTGGAAGGACGGTTTCTCAAATTCTCTAAAGACCAATTTAACTACGTATTCCTTAATCTGACATTAATGGCAAGAGCTGAAAAGGTTTTGGTTACAATAGGATCCTCCGCTATATTTTTACCTCTCGCCAAGAGAAGTATTGGATTTATGCTAAAATTCGCATATTCAGATTTTATTGAATAAGCACGATTTAAGGTTCCTAGAATTCGATTATAACATTTTTTAAATTGATGTGTGTATGCGTGCGTGCGTGTGTGTGTATGTATGTATGTATGTATGTATGTATGTGTGTCTGCATGTTGGAGGGACGATTCCTCAAAAACTATAGGACTTAAAAAATATTTAACTCCAGTTTCCTCAATCTGACATTCTTGGGAAGAGCTGAAAAGGTTTTGGTAACAATTGGACAACCGAAAGTAGTAGTTTCTTAGAAACTTTTTTCTAAATATAATTTTTTGGAAATTTTTGTTATTACAAATATTGAAGAACAAAATTCTCCATCTAATACACTTAAAATTTTTATTATATCTTGTATATATTTAGAGATAAAGACACTATAATATATAGAATATTCTAATCGCAGAGGCTAAGGCACTAAGGAAACCAGTTGACAAATTCAAATGTTTATAACATAGTTTGTAAATGACATATGATAGTGTCAAAAATCAACAGTTTTAGTGACATTCTAATAGTTTTTTCTGGGAAGTACATTTAATCTTTCTTATTTCTTTCTTGGTAAGCGCCCGCACGGTACAAATATGTCATCATCATTACCGATATCTGCGATAAAGCAGATTGTGGCACACTCAGAAATGGGTAATATGCCGTGATGATATATTTATTTATTTATTTTTATTGTTTTATTAATTAAATATTTGAAATTATAGGTAACATGCATATATCTATAAGAAATACCGCCAATCTGGTTAATTAATTGGAAGAATCTCTGACAAATATGAACTTCCTCATACAATGAAAAATAGATATAATTGGAATTATATGTGTGCAGAAGACATGTTAAATATAATAAAAAACAATATTTGGGTAAAGTTCTGTATTTTTTTGTTATAAATCGACGGTTCGATAGAGAAGTACAATACAATACTTATACAGCCTTATATGGAAATGGCGAGAGATCTTGTACTGGCCACCACAGATTTTTAAAATATTTTTTTACAAAATTTTCTAAACTGAAAGTGATATGTAATTTTAGAAAGTCTTTATTGTTATTCGTTAAGCCGTAATAATTTTTTTTAATATTCTGTGTCGTATATATAGAGATGATTTTGTTCTCAAACAGTGGATTTCGCTAATATTTGATTTGAAGTCACATAAATTTATTTTTTTAGCACTTATAAATTGTATAAATAAGTTAAAATAAGCCCCGTGGTCCATAATTGGAAATATGGGTGGATAATAAGTAAGTTAATGTCATAATTAATAAAAATACCACTTATATATTATAGTCCAAGATTTGATTACCACTAGTAGCCTATGTCATTCAACATGTCTTTTACTTTCATACCAACGCTTGTAATCTATCATGGTATCATAAATTTAAACTAGTATTATTTGGTTTATTTCTGTTGTTTTATTGTTGTTATTTTCTGCATTTATATACTTGTAAATGGGTTCCGTATTTCAAAAAGGCGATAGCAGAAGGTTTGAAAGTAGTAAGAATTTGGAATAGAATATAGAGATGAGGAAATGACAATAAAATCTCGATCATTTTATAAACTAATAACTATTCTTAAACTTTAATAGTCCTTAACAGTTTTAAGGTCTAGTTTTAATATAACTGACCCTTGTTCTAATTTGTTACTACGGTGGAGGACCCTATTGGACAAACAGAATTAGTAGTTTCTTAAAAAAATCTAAAATTATTTTTTGGAATTTTTTTTATTTATATATATTAACATTATATTAAAGAATATAAAATTCTCTATCCAATACATTGAAAATTTTTATTTTATCTTCTATAGATTTAGAGATAAACTGTATTATAAATATATAAAATATGTAATCCATTATATAATGAATCAATCAGCCTACGGAAACCAGTTGATAAATTAAAATGTTTGTAATTGACATAAATGTTAGTGTCAAAAATCCAGACATTACTGAAGGCTTTTTCTGGGAAGTACATTTAATATTTCTTATTTTATCTTTAGTTAAATATTTAAAATTATAGAAAGATATAGAATTCGTACGTGGAAAAGTATGCTGCTGTTATAACGAAGAAAAGACTCCAACATCTAAAATTGGTATAAAAAGAAAGGGGATTTATTTATAAGCCAAAGTATGTACATACAGTATCAGTGTCAACTAAACACTCGCTTACTATACATATAATTAATCATATACCCTTCAGAAATACTGCCAATCTCGTCAATGAATTAGAAGATCTCGATCAATTAGAAGAGTAGGAGAAAACTTGTTAATAGAATGAATTGAAAAATAAATAATAGATGTAATTAGAATTTTTTGTATATACCATAAATTTTAAATACAATACTTATATAGCCTAATACGGAAATGGCGAGAGGTATTGTGCTGGCCATAACAGATTTTTACCTCCCGCTATCTTTGGTAAGGGAGGTATAAGGATCATGCTAAAAATTGCATATCGAGATTTTAGTAAATGACCACGTTTTAAGGTCCCTAGAATCCAATTTTAACATTTTCACGATGATGTCTGTATGTGTGTGTGCGGGCGTGTGTGTGTATGTGTGTGTATGAATTTTATCTTCGCTCTAACTCAAAAACTATGATTCAGAAAAATCTGATACCTTGTATTTCTACCCTATTCTAATAAGAAAAGAAACCATTAGATTTTGGTGTAAATCGGATAAACGGAAATGGCACTTGAAGCTCATAATAGTTTTTCTTCAAAAAATACCATTAAATGCCATTTTTTTGCATTTTATGTCATGAAAATTAAAGATTATTGAATTTTCTATAGGTATCCATTAATACTTTTTCTATATATTTTACAGATAAATTTAAAAATATTTTTTTTATATAAATTCTGAAGCGTAAGATAAACACAATTCCTTTGTTACATAGTTCATATTTCAAATGAATGTTACTGTCAAAAAACTAATAACTTCAAATTATACTTGCCGTCAAATAATTATGGACTGGAGATTTCTAATGCCAATTTTTTTAAGTTTTTCATCAATTAAATAGTCCAGGTTCTTATAAAAAACGTTTAGAAAAACAAGATTTAAATGGGCAGACAAAAACAATTATTGCCAATGTACACAATTTTATCAAAAAATTGGCGTTACATTCTGAAAAAAATTATAATTTATTAAATAACAAGAAAACTTTGGATTTGATTGCAGAAGCATGTTGTGTTGGCAGATCTACTGTTCACCTAATAATCAATTATTATTACCTTTTATTTAGATTTCACCTGTTATCGTATTTTAACGCAAACGAAACTTAACGTGTGGAAACTTTGGTCAAAATATAAATATAAATTTTCCACAGAGACAATTTTTATATTTTATATTACGGATTACTTTCTTACCTTACTTATTTGGTACAATATTTCCTTCACTTACGATGTGTTAAAAATTTTAATTAGTTTTAAATGTATTATATGACATTTGCGTTAATTCCTGGTCATGTCAAGTTATAAGCGGCAACACCGTTCGGCAAGGGACAGGGTGCGGAAAGGGATAAAAGTTGAACATCAGTCCATAATCATTTGACGGCGAGTATAATAATAGTGACATTTTAAAAGGAAAATCGTAAATAAAGCAATAGTTAAATGCAATGGAACATAAAATAGTTTGCAGCATTAGTAAATACGTAGGTATGTATTTAAATTAATAAAAATTAAATAGCGGGAGGTTTTGTATTGGCCACATCAGATTTTTACCTCTCGCTAAGAGAGGTATTGGATTCATGCTAAAATTCGCATATCCAGATTTTATTGAATAAGCACGATTTAAGGTCCCTAGAATCCGATTATAACATTTTTAAAATGATGTCTGTGTGTGTGTGTGTGTGTGTGTGGATGTGTGTATGTGTGTGTGTGTGTATGTATGTATGTATGTATGTCTGGATGTTGTAGTCACGATTCCTCAAAAACTATAAGACTTAAAAAATATTTAACTGCAGTTTCCTCAATCTGACATTCCTGGAAAGAGCTGAAAAGGTTTTGGTAACAATTGAACAACCGGAAGTAGTAGTTTCTGAGACAAATTCTTCTAAATATAATTTTTTGGCAGTTTTTTTTATTAAATATTGAAGAACATAAAATTCTCCATCTAATACACTTAAAATTTTTATTATATCTTGTATAGGTTTAGAGATAAAGACACTATAATTTATAGAGTACACTAATCGCAGAGGCCAAGGCACTAAGGAAACCAGTTGACGAATTCCAATATTTATAACATGACACATGTCACTGTCAAATATCAACATTTTTAGTGACATTCTGATAGCTTTTTCTGGCAAGTATATTTAATTTTTCTTATTGTTTTATTAATTAAATATTTGAAATTATAGGTAAAATTGTGGTAAAATGCATATATCCATCAGAAATACCGCCAATCTGGTTAATGAATTGGAATAATGTCTGAAATGAAAATGATATAAAATAGATATAATTAGAATTATATGTGTGCAGAAGACATGTTAAATACAATAAAAAACAATATTTGGGTAGAGTTATGTAATATTTTGTTATAAAACGACGGTGCGAAAGCGAAGTGCAATACAATACATATATAGCCTAATATGGAAATGGCGAGAGGTCTTGTGCTGGCCACAACAGATTTTTTTTGTTAGTGATAATACTTTAATTAAAAGTTTGAAATTAAAATGTATCCTATATATTCACCAAATCTCCTTTTTTTACCTTCCGTCAAAAGGAAGGTATTGTTTTTGGTCAAAAAATTCGGTGGTGAGATTTTAATGAATAAGCACGTTTTAGGGTCCCTACAATACGAATGTACTATTTTTAAGATGATGTCTGTATGTGTGTGTGTGTGTGTCCGTGTGTGTGTCTGTGTGTGTGTGTCCGTGTGTGTGTGACGAATTTTTCTCCGACGATAACTCCAAAACTACAATTCTAAAAATTATGATTCTTTCATATTCCTCTTCTTTACAACCATATGAAGAGCTGATTAGATTTTGGTTATAATTGGTCAACCGGAAGTACCCTTATTTGAAGTTCTTAACAGTTTTTCTTGAAAAATCGCAGTTAAATATCATTTTCGACATTTTATGTGATTATCAATAGAAAGAATATCTTATTCTCTATACGGTTCGATTATACATTTTCCTTCATATTCAACAGATATAGAGTCATAGAGAGATTAAGAGAGATTAACTTTCGAAAATCAGTCAGCATTGCAAAAATTATGAAAACAACAGATACACATATTCAAAAAATCTGTTGTGGCCAGCACAAGACCTCTCGCCATTTCCATAGTAGGCTATATAAGTATTGTATTGCACTTTGCTATCGAACCGTCGTTTTATAACAAAATATTACAGAACTTTACCCAAATATTGTCTTTTATTGTATTTAACATGTCTTCTGCACACATATAATTCTAATTATATCTATTTTTCATTGTATGAGGAAGTTTCTAAATGTGACTGATTCTTCCAATTCATTAACCAGATTGACGGTATTTCTGATGGATGCATACATATTACCTATAATTTCAAATATTTAATTAATAAAACAATAAGAAAGATTAAATGTACTTCCCAGAAAAAGCTATCAAAATGTCACTAAAACTGTTTATTTTTGACACTGAAATCTGTCATTTACAAATTATGTTATAAACATTTGAATTTGTCAACTGGTTTCCTTAGTGTAGTTTCGCCTACTCGACTTGTTATATCCCGATATTCTATATATTATAGCGTCTTTATCTCTAAATTTATACAAGATATAACAAAAAATTTAAATGTATCAGGTGTAGAATTTTGTTCTTCATAATTAGTAATATCAAAAATTTCCAAAAGTTAATATTTGGAAGAATTTCTTTTAAAAACTACTACTTCCGGTTGTTCAATTGTTACCAAAACCTTTTCAGCTCTTCCCAGGAATGTCAGATTGAGGAATTCATAGTTAAACAGGTCTTATGTCTTATAGTTTTTGAGGAATCGTCCGTCCAACATCCAGCCATACACACACACACACACACACACATACACACATCCACACACACACACACACAGACATCATTTTAAAAATGTTATAATCGGATTCTAGGGACCTTAAATCGTGCTTATTCAATAAAATCTGGATATGCGAATTTTAGCATGAAACCAATACCTCTCTTAGCGAGAGGTAAAAAATCTAATTGACACATGTCAGTGGCAAGTGCAAAACCAAAGTGGAAAATATATGATCTGAAAATGATATAAGTGACAGAGTGTCCCTCGACAGTGGGAAGAAAAGATGGAAGGACTGTATAGCAGAAGATTTGAGAGAGGAAGAACTGTGTCACGAATGTGCTTTGGACAGGAATGAGTAGAAGAGAAGAGTAAGAAACAGCGACTTCTAATAAAATAGGGCAAAGTTGAAGCAGGAGGAAGTGTTAACTGCAATACATAATGTACGTCGTATTCGTATTAAAATTTTATTAGATTTTAGAATATTTTCAAAGGAACTTTCAGTATGGATATGTAAAAAATAGTGTGTTCTTGTTACAACTATACAGGATATATAGAATCTTTTTCAAGGAAATTTTGGTATAGGATATGTACAAAATACATCGAATTGACGGAAGGTTTTGTGCTGGCCACAACAGATTTTTGTACATTTAGTTCTCCTATATAAAAGTTTTTAAGATCTGGCAACCCTACGGTGATCGTGAACAAAAAGTAACTCACGCGCTCAGTTGTCACATCCAGAGTTATGGTTTTTCAAGAATTTATTAAATTTAAAGTTCATGATTATATAAAATTTATAATAATGAAAGTTATTTGCTGTTACAACTATTAACTAATAATAAAAATTAGTGACTAAACTAATATTTATTCTGCCGGATGATATATTATTTTAATAAATGTTACAACTTAATCCTTAACATACACAATTCAAAGTGAATATAAAAATTTAGATAACTGTACAAAATAGTTTTTAATTGCCTTATTGATTGATAACTAATACGCAAATATTGGTCATAATAAAGAGATATAAAAACGCAATAAAATGGAAATAAATCAGCTTATCAATATCTATAATTATAATTGCTTTTTACATTATTGTATGTATCCGTTATATCAAAGTATTGCGGTATTCTATGACACATTAAATACTATGATAAAATAAACAAAAATTATCAACAATTGGTTGTATAACGACAATTTGCGGTAAATGGTATGAATTTGAAACCACTACGACAGGAAATAAGTGGTTCTTCATGTAAAAGCGGATATGATGTGGCTCTTGTGTCAAATTTAATCTTATACGGAAAATGGCTTTCAAAAAATGAGGAAGTAGCTATTAAAAAGGTATTACAAAAGAATACAAAAAATTTGTTATATTTTTCAAAGTATATAAGTTCGAGTACTTACTACTTTTAATTAATAAATTGGTTTTAAAAATTTGCCAGATCTTTGAAATAATACTAATTAAATTTTATAATTCGTACAGTATTACAGACATACATAAATATTCATATTTAACTAATAAAGAAATGTTTTTGATGTACTCAAGCCAACATATCACCTGCTCTCGCCTCTCGCAATTTTTGTTTATAAGTATAATTTTTGTTTCTTGCAAAAATATTTATTTCCATTAACAATTTCATTATAAACGCTGTAATTATTTTAAAAATCTATCTATCCGTGAATTTATCTACGAAAGTTATACTTGTTCGTAATACAGGCTATAAGTTATAAAATTCGAATATCTCAACTGTTTTTTCTTCGTTGCATAAGCTACTAGATTTATGTATAAATTCATTCAAAATAAATAAGAAATGGAATAATTTTTGAGGAAATCTTCTACTAATCTCTGAATAGCCATATTATAAAGAATGTGATCGCACCTTTGAGATTGAAATTTTTGTATATAATATTTTTTTATGAGTATTAATTCCCCTTAAAACTAGAGTCTAACTATGATTCTGCTTGTTCTTGGTGATTAATTGTTACTAAAAACTAATAATCTTTTTCAAAAGTTGTAAAAATCTTGAATATCATGTTTTTAGTTTAATAGTATTTCAGAAATTGTTCCATCAACATCTACAAATCATAAATATTAAAATATTTTTTATTGAACTTAAAATGTACTTATTCCTTGTGGTAGGTAAACAATGCGATAATTAAAAAGTATTACTTACGTTTCGAGACATACAAATCTTGATAACTAGGTAAGAGTGGATCGAAATTTGTAGCATACTTGTTACTATAAATTTCTTGATGCACTTCAGAACCGTAATAATTTCTATTTGTCAAAGTATATTCTAATATACTTGTATTTTTATTTGTACACAAAGAATTCACTTCTGTATTAATATCAGCTTTATAAGAACTAGTATCCGGCGAGATACTGTCACTTTGTTTATTAGAATTATGTTTTAAAATATCGTCAATCAGAAACGACATGTCTGATTGTTAGAACTTGTCTGTTCAGGAAAGACACATCGTTTAATGGGTAATGTAGTTGTGTACAACATTTACCTTGTAATCTTATATTTATCAGATTGAGCTATTATTTTGTTATCGAGGTTTTTGTGGCATTATTTCCGGAGAATATAAATATAAATTGTCACTGAGACAATTTCGGCTATTTATTCTTGTCACTTATGCATTAAAAATAATGTTCACATAAATACGTGCACCATACCATACCAAATATAAAACTAATCTATGAATAATTTCATTACATTCTTACCTTGTTTTAATTGAAGATAGAGTAGAAGGGATATTGTTATTTTAAATGATGTAAGAAATTTGTACAATTTTTTTTTAAATTTTACAAATTTTTTCCAAATAATACTTTCCAATATTATTTAGGTATAAATTATATATAACTTTATTTTACATACACCATTCAAAATGTTATCAACAATTTGATTTAAAAGAACTTAATAAATATATAAAATATACCTAAATATTTTATTAAACCGAAATAAAAATTGATTAAAATACATATTTTTAAAAATTCTTGTCAGTTTGTTTAAAAAAATGGATAGTTATAATACGTTGGTCTTTCTATAGCAAAAATCAAAAATGTATAAATAATATCCATTTTTTAAAACACATACGTAGGAGTTTAATGTCTTACTCAAAAGATAGACGGACTATATGATTACAATTTAATATGCTTGACTTAAACCTGTGTTATCTACCTTTTATTCCAAAATATATAATCACTTAAACTCCTTTCACTATGCATTATCATAAACAATGACTAGTGTAGACAATATTATTACATTTAATGAATTCTATTAATATTTATATACAAAGTTTACAATAAAAATAATTATACATAGGAAATAAAATATCAAGAGCACTTAAGTTTTATTTTATGTCAAAAGTCAACATTTTTTTCTTTAATACATAATTGTTCAGAAATACTGAAAAATTTGATATCTTTAACATTCACTTCTTTGTCTGTTAGGCGTCACGAGATGCTGAATCTCACTGTTGTCCGTATCACTTGTGTCTCCTTCGTTCACTGCTACCACTTTGTAATTACACGTCACCTTCGGCTTTCTGATGGACACTTTGCTGTAGCTCGGCGGCACTGCGCCCGACTGCCAACTGTTGCGCTGCAAGTAAATAATCACAAACGTTATTCTTACTCTATTACAGTTCTATAAAGTAATATTAATTCATTAAAATACATCAATTTAACTCAAAACAGTTTAAAAATTCACTCAAAATAAAACGTACAAATTTCATTCTTAAAAAGAGAAATAGTATATGGTTCAGTAAAAAATTTTATTCTTAAATACATTTACATTAAACACGTTTGACAATCACACACAGTTCTTACAGTATGAAAAGACACCAATTGTGACAACAATTAAAAATATGCCGATCATTCAATTTAACATAACTATTTATGAACACATTTTCTTTATTTTACTACCTATGAATAAATAAATATATCACTCGGTCTTTTATCAAATTTTAAAAATAGTATTATGACAACATAGATTGCTGAATAATAAAATCTCCTAGAGTAGTTTGGATATGGCGCATTGTGTATTTAGTGTAGTGTCTATTGCAGAAATATGAAAGCTGGTATGATAAGATTAAGTTCGTGAATGACAAGAAAACAGAGTAAAGATGATAGAGTGTTGTAAAAGAAACATATATTAAGTATGTTGAAAATTAAAACAGCAGATTAAAATCTAAAATATTTGGTAGGTACCTGAAGAGCGATGAATATCGCTACAAACAACGCTACGATGCAGACACACGCGATGACGGCCAAACCAGTAACCAAGTTGAATGGATTGATGAGTTGCAGGGACGACATCGGTTGCGGGGAGTACAGATATGCTTCTACGTTGATTCGTCTTTTATCAGCTTGATTTTTGCATCCATCTGCAATAAGATAAGCATGTGTTAATTATGACATTTTCCCCAAATACTATAAAAATAAAAATTCTTCAACCTTTTGCACTATGCGAGCTACTTTTTACCTCCCGCTACCCTTGGTAAGGGAGGTATAGGGATCGTGCTAAAAATCACTTATCGAGATTTTAGTAAATGACCACGTTTTAAGGTCACTAGAATCCAAATTTAACATTTTCACGATGATGTCTGTATGTGTGTATGTGTGTGTGTGTGTATGTATGTATGTGTGTGTGTGTGTATGTGTAGGGATTTTGTCTTCGCTGTAACTCAAATACTATCATTCAAAAAATTATGAAACCTTGTATTTATACCCTATTCTAATATTAAAAGAAGCCATTAGATTTTGGTGTAAATCGGATAACCGGAAATGGCACTTTACCTGAAGCTCATAATGGTTTTTCTTCAAAAAATACCATTAAATGCCATTTTTTCGCATTTTATGTCTTATGAAAATTAAAGATTATTGAATTTTGTACAGGAATGCATTAATACTTTTTCTATATATTTTACAGATAAATTTAAAAATAATTTTTTTTATTAGTCGCGAAGCCTAAGACAAACACAATAATTCCTTTGTTCCACAGTTCATATTTCAAATGAATGTAACTGACAGTAAATGTCACTGTCAAAAAACTAATCACTTCAAATTAATAATAGTGACATTTTAAAAAGAAAATAGTAAATAAATCAATAGTTTTATGCAGTGGAACAGTTTGCAGCGTTAGTAAATACGTAAGTATGTATTTAAATTAATAAAAATGGATAGGGATATGTGTGGAAGGATGATTGTTGCGTAACTATTATTGTGGTCCAGATGCGGTTATTCGCTACCGAAAATCAGTCACTTTAATATGTTCTTATGTATGAATGCTATGATGATTGTGGACAAGGCGAAAGAAGAATGTTGTTAAAGAGTGAAGTGAATTAGCTGAGCTCTTACTCTTATCCCTTTTCTTATTGTTACTATTGTTTCCGGGTTTTTGCTAACCCACTAAGTGGGAAACGCGTGATTTTATGTATGTATGTAAAAATTAAATAGCGGGAGGTTTTGTGTTGGCCACATCAGATTTTTTATGCCAAGTTATTTGACGATAATTCTTTAAACGACGTCTCAGTTTCGCCTAGGACTCGTAATTATGAATTATTTTATGTACAAATTTAGAAAATTATTTGTATTAAAATTTTGTTAATATTTTAGGATCTGCTAGATTGGACAGAACTTGGGATCGACTAGAAATTGTTTAGCGATTGACCGGGATTATCGGGTGTTTCCAAGGCAACGTCTTTTTAATAGTAATTTACGTAACAAGACCTGAAAGTGATACTTTACTGGGTGAGCAAGCATATTCCAGAGCGAGCCGTAGACGAGCTATGGAAGCTTGTGAAACTGATTTACGGTTTACCACCATTTATGGAGAGTCGGCAGTGACCTTTCTCACAGCGGACAAGAACTATATACCTCTATGTATTAATTTGATAAAAATATAAAAAAAATCGTAAAAACTCACAATATTCAAAGTTAATTATATTTGAGCACCTTTGTTGCAACCTTGGTTATAAGGGCAAACAACGGTTGCCGCACGGATTAAACACTCTTACCCGATTGCACCACTTCCACTTACATGATAAATGGTCTTTAAATTTACAATATCAAGTTAAACTGAAATTCCAAAATTATTTAATATTGCTATAAAAAATTTAATTTTGATTTTGCTTAAATTAAATTTAAGTAGGACCTGTTGAAATTATGAATAATAATTCTAGTTATACTACAGAGAGTTGATTCATAGCCTACGTTATTAATACAAGACCGGAAACAACTTAAATTTTGTTTAAAAATCCGGTGAAAAATATAGTTCCAAAACCGCTGATGACGCGCGACTTATTCCCGCTATCATTCAAATGTAAATTTTTAGTCTGTCAAAATATCAATTTAGCGGTTATAACCTTAGACCAAGAATAGAGGGGAGACCAGGGCATATTCACGCGCATATTTCCAAATCATCTGTGCGATTTTGACCCTTATTGCACAGCTGGAACGGTCCAATCAACCAGTTAAATACTGTTATGTTACAGTTGACCAAATCTAAATAAAAACTTGATTATCTATAACATAAATGTATAACGAGAACGTCAGAAGACAAAATTGTGATTAATAACGGTTGGTGACACTTATTGAGATTGAAAACTTATTCGTTCGACTGCACACGTATGTAACACATCTGGTCCACTTGGGGGTTGCAGCTGATTTTGACGTTACAATAAGGTCGAAAATCGCTAAGATGATTAGGAAAGTCTTCGAAATACATAGCATGCCCGGGTTTTGTGTTCTGTGGCATGCCCTGTCTGCTCTCTATTCCTGGTCTAAGGTTATAACTACCGTTATACGGTTTTCCAGTAAAACAAAACACAGTAATATAATAAATAGCTAATATTCTTCATATATTTCATTATATACCCTTCAGAAATACCGCCAATCTTGTCAAAGAATAGATATAATTAGATTTTTTTGTGTGTACCAGAAATGTTAAATACAATATTTATATAGCCTAATATGAAATTGGCGAGAGGTATTATGCTGGCCACAACAGATTTTTATCTTTTCACTATTGTTTTTAGTCCTGTTATAGTAATGCCCGGTTTTATAAACGGCAGATAAATTTACTACCAAGGTAAATAAAATTTATTACTTCAAATGACAATCGAATTTGTTAGGTTGAATAAATTTACTATGGAAGTAAATTTATTTTGCCCTTTATAAAACGGGGGTAACAGTATGGTATTACGAAAAATAAATAATATGATATAAATATAATAACGAATGCCAAATGAAAACTACGTTCAAACTTATGAAAAGAATTTGAAATGATTATCACAAAACACATACATCCGTCAAAAATGACAGCGAGAATAAGTCACGCTAAAACGGCAAGTTTGGAACTAGAGTTTATGTTTGACAGATATTGTGATGTTTCACGGACTTGTATTAATAACATAGGCTACGGTTGAGTATATAAATGTATACACAGCTACTGTAACCTGTGACTTCTTATTGTTTCTAATAATAATTTATAGCTCACCTATGCAATTCCTGCAGTAGTGGTGACACTTCTGACATCCAAATTCAGTTTTGTAGAAACCATCAGGACAATCCGGATGACACTCGCCAGCAGCTAGTTGCCAGCCTGCAGGGCAGGTGACGCACTGGTCCTGCCGAGGACCGCTACAACTCTCACAACTTAGATAGCACTTCTCACAAGTTCCACGGTCGCTATAATAACCCTGTACACAGGTTGCCAAACATTCGCCGTTTTGTAACTGTAAAAAGAAATTAAGTTATTATTTTTGTAAATCGATTCAGTTATCGAGAAATTGAAAGAAGAATGAGTAGTGGGTGGTCCTATAAGTACATTTTCTAGAAACGTGAATGTATCTAGAGATGCTTGGTTAAGTGTGTATAATGAAATGAAAGTCATAGAAATAAGATATATGCACCTCGTATGTATGTTGATATGTTAGGAGGAATGATTTGGTGTATGAAGATGTACAGGCTGGAACAAATTCGAGTTCCTTATATGAAAAACTTTATTATACATGCAACAGAAAATTGACGTAGGTCTTTATGGGCCAACTTTTTGAGATAACTTTAATAGGCACCACAGGAATTTTCGATCGTCTTTCGTTTTTGAGCTACAGGCTAAAACTTGTTTTTCGCTTATTTTGAAAATACCACATATCTTGCATATTATGGGAGGTACAGAAAAAATGTTTAGATAATTTTTGTACAGTTTTTTTTCCGTAGAATAACGTGGTGTAATTAGATTTTTTCAGAACTTAATAATTCTTGAGATATAATACAAATATCGTAATTTTTAAACTGGAACATAGGTTGAAAATAGTCTCATATTTTTACTTATTTCATAAGCTTTTCATCAATGTGTAACAAGTGTACATTCTTTTGTTTTATACATGAATAAAACTTGAATTATTAATTTTTGGGGTGAAAAAAAAAATGCAATTTGTTAAGAAACAAATGAAAAAAATCAATTACAGATCATCATTTGTTTATTTTGATTATACAGGTGTCTCTTAAATAGGGGGACATGGCTTAACCACAGATTCCTGAGGCTAAAATAAGACGATTTAACTAAACTTGCTTCTACCGGAAAGTGTACCATTTAGCCAGAATTCTGCTTCAAAGTTCTTCGAAAAGAAATTAATTTTGCTTATAATAACCGAACGCTTTATTCGATTTGGATGAAATTTGGTATGACACTTCATATGATTATGTCATTTTTTAAGGTTATACTTATTATTAGTGAACCACTAGTGTTTGAAACTTAGGTGCCCCAACATTGATTAGACCGTAACTTTTTAATGGTCACGCCGATAACGTGAAATTATTTTTTTTCAGAAAGATAGATTCTATAGTAAACTTTTCTCTCTCTGTTTAATTTGTGATATCTGTTACGGTTCAGACAGGAAAAAATAAAACCTGAGTGACTGCATCGTGAATTTAAAAAAAAAAATGTAATCTAGGAGTCTGTCCAAATGCCAAACATCTAATTTTTAATGACATTTAAAAAATATGATGCTTTTTTATAAAATTTAATCAGACCACATTATTTTACGTAAAAAAACTATATAAAAATTATCTAAACATTTTTTCTGTATCTCTCATAATAAGCGAGATATGAGGTATTTTCAAAATAAACGAAAAACAAGTTTTAGCCTATAGGTCAAAAAGAAAAGACAATCGAAATTCCTATATCAATTTTCTGAAGCATGCTTAATAAGAAAGTTTTTCGTATAAGGAACTCGAATTTGTTCCACCTGTACAGTAAAGCCTGTTTTGCATTATACTTTTTTTGGCAGACTTATACAACTGCGTGCAAAGCTCAACGTAGATGGCATCATCATAGCTATGAACTGTTGCCGTCGATAATTTGAATGACTTCATTGACAGTTACAATTTTTTATTGTGTTTCTGACGTAAAAATTATAAAGTCAAATCCATATGAAACAATATTAATTATTATAATTTTTACCAGTTGTACAACTAAAAATTCATTTTTTCAAAATGATTTTAGCAAACAAATACTTGTTTTATATTTGGACTCAAATTTTATTATTCTTTTCTTCTTTCATTTTTTGGTAAACTGTAAGAACATATTCAAAAGAAGAATCCAAATACAAGATAGTTTTAATAAGTTACTGTAATTTTTAATACCTACCGGATTCTTCAACTGTAAGTACTTTGGGCTAGCGCGCGCATACTAAACTGTACATATTTTATCTAGAAAGTTCATAGCTATGGTGGTGCTATAGTTACTCTATAGCACCATCGCCTGCTCCCATTGCGCATGCTTTCAAGAATCATACACATTTTATTGCGCAATACCATTCTTACGTGAAGAATACTACGTTATTTTTTCCATGACCGGCAGGTGGAAAGTATTATATTTACAAGAATAATAGTTACGAAATTTTGTCGCTGAAAAAACAACAGAAATTTGTTGACAGTTGAATCGTTACACATGAAAGCAATAATTTGTTGAGAATTGCTTTCAATAATGGTAATTTAATTCAGAATCCTTCTTGTTCAGTTCTAAAGAACCCTCGAAATTAGATAATTTTATGATAAAATATTACTTGTCAAAATAATAGAAACTCCTCTAAGGAAATAATGTCCACATTTCGCTCCTAGAAGCAAGATGATGTACTTCTCTTTCGATTTTGGTACTAAAGAAATTTACTTATACTCTCGAACATGGGAAAATGTAATAATTATGGATGTGAGAGAAACGCAAGTAGTTTGTTTCAATAGGATTGTGTTGTGAAGAATGATTGTTATATGATTTTGGGTTTGTGCTAATAATTCAAAATGTGGAAAATAGTGTGAATATAATAATACATAAGTATGTTTTTATGAATATAATGTTAGATATATACTTACATGAAGACCTGAGAAGCATTCGGTACAATTTCGCTTGGACGTACAACTAGCACAAGTATGGTGACAACTACTACACATGGATGCATTTGGCCCCAAATAATATCCCTTTTCGCAAGTAGCAACACATTTTGAATTTTGGAGTATAAACGGCGAATTACAAGATAAACAAGCATTTTCTGTCGGTCCATTACATGTCTCACACGTCGAATGACATGGTTTGCAGTTTCCGTCTTCTAAATATTCAGCTGTAATAAGTAAAATATTAAATATGTGTACATAGTACAGTATTTTTTTTTTACTTACATGCATCACATTTATTGCTTTTGGTAGGTAAACAAATGCCCTTATCACTCAAAGTCCAATTATTCAGACAAGTATGGCATCTCGTTCTATTGCAAGTAGCACAGCCTGAATGGCAAGCAACGCACTCTCGAGCTTGTGAGTCGCTGAAGTGATTTTCAGGACAGGAAGATATGCACCGTCCTTTGTGTTCATATGACCCTGCTGGACATGATATGCACTGGGTTTCGTTTGGTCCTCGGCAGGTTTCGCAAGATGAGTGACATGCCAAACATCTAAACAGAATACAAAATGGTAGATTATGTAAAAAATAACAGAATAATGCAAAAAAAATAAAGTTAGTTTTTTCTAACATGAGTTTTAATGTAATTTATTTTGGCGCTAAAATGATATCACGTGGTTTGTGATGTAAGTGACTGATGATATTTCTAACACATTTTGTACTATTTATAACAAACTGTACTATTAAGAAAGAGCAGTTTTTCTGCCACTGACGCGATGTCATCTGTCTTGATCGTGTTAGTTTTATTACATTTGGTGTGGTTACAAGTTTTCTGTTTAAGCGTGGATTACACGATGAAGTTTTTATTTTTAAGTGACTTGAAAAGTTTTCTCTCTCGCACAATGATGTGAGTGCAAGAGAGAGAGATGAATAGAATTTTAAAGAAAAACTTTTCACAAGAAACTGGAACATGCGCTACTTTTTCTTAAAAGTCCCTACAAGTTTTGACTGTCAAGCAACTGTCAAATGTCATTTGTGTTTATTTTTTTGATATGTACAAGGGTAGTGTTATATAATGATTAATTTAAACTGAAAAATAGCAAAATGGGGTAGATAGACTTAAATTTATATCATAACACAAATATAAGAGAAATTACACAAAAGTATGACAAAGTAAACACGAGATTGACAGATGTCATTACCCTCCAAGTAAGTTCACTAGCGGCGCTGACGTCTAAACTTGCATCGCGAATATTCTCGATTGATGGAAAGAAATTTATAGTACATTTTAAATGTGTAACATTATTTTTTATTTCATATGTATAAATTTAAAAGTTTAAAAAATATTTTCATACAAATAATAATTATGTAAGAGGTATATATTATTTTTTGGAACGCCTAGTACATGTATAAATATGCGTATCTTTGAAGTACCATAAAGGGTTAAAATTTATAGATATAAATAAAATTTATTATAGGAAATGATATACTTGGAAACAAATATTGTGTTCTAATGCCCAAAGAATTAAATTCAGGAGAAGTTTACATAATATTAATTCGACAATTTTTTTTTTGCATAACGGGGTATTCTAATACAAAGATTAAATTAATATTGGAGATAAAACTAAAAAGAATAAAAGAATGAGATATTTATTACTTTATTTAACACTTTATTTGGTTAATATGTTTTAAGACTAGCGCGTAAAATTTGTGACGTAGATTTCCTTCTTGACGTTTCGTATTCATTTTGTTTATGAGTGTAGCGTAAAACGGAAGATGGATAACGGCCCATCCATCTGCCAGATGATATTTTAATTTAACAGTAATAATATCCCTTAACCTTAAAATTTAATTTTAGTAAATCTAAAAACGTATGTGGAGAACTAAGTTCTCATCTATCGTAAAACTCTCGAAAGTTGTGTTTCCCTGTTTGACTCACATGACAGGTAATGTTCTAAGCCTTGCTGTTGCTGTTAATCATAAGGGAAATATACGGCATATTCACAAAATTTAAAATTTGAGAAAATTAAAAAAAATATATCTTGTTTAAATGAGAGAAAACAAATCTTACAATTTAATATGTATTTGGATTAAAGCAGAGAAAATAAGAAAAACAGTAGTAGAATGGAATGTTCTAATGGGGTATTAGCAATAAAATCTATGTCGTCGATGTAATATCGAAAAGTCCAAATAGCGCTAAATATTTTGTATTAATAACATAAATTTACCTGTAATCTTCGCTTTCAAACGTATTTATAGGACACGATGCATAACATTTGTTTTGATACATGGCAAGGTGATGATCACAGCTGGTGCAATAGTCTGGTCGGTCTAAACAGCTAGCGCAGTTAGGCTGACAAGGAATGCAAGTTCGATGTTGAAAATCTGAAAAAGAAAAGATTGTATTATTTACTAGCGTAAATTCATTGAAAATCCCAAAGTGAAATGTATTAGTGTGCAAAGTACATTATTTATATTTATTAAATGTAAATACCTTCGTAATATCCTTCAGGACACTGTTGCATACAGATATCAAGATCAATAACTTTAACATGAGCGGGCGCACAAGTAAGGCAATTATCTTGTCCAGGCCCTGTACAAGTATCACAAGATTCGTGACAAGGCTGACAAACTCCATGGGGATCGGCGTAACTTCTCGGCGGACAGCTTCTAACGCAAGTCCTGAAAATAAACAAAACTCAGTGTCAAAACACGTATACTTCCCACTAAGTTGCAACTTTGCACTACGTTTAAGTACTTAAGTTTCTAGACAAATATATTATATCAACATAATGTAAACAAAATATAATTAAGTTCTATGCAATGCATATGTAGTTCATTACAGCAAAGTTGAGATAAAATAAATTGTAAACTTACTTGTCTAGTCTTTTGTTTTTGCACGCGACACACTTCGTTGGTCCTTTTCCGTAACATCCTTGCATATCACATTCTTCGTGACAATTGTCCAACGATGCTTTCGAGTTATCAATTTCATTTTCTCTGTTGCTTTTCTTTCCGTCTAAGGTACTCACTGTTTCCTCAGGATTAGAACCAGAGTATGCGTAGACGTTGGGGAAGTTCTCGAACGTATTCTTGAAGGAGTTGGTGTAGTAATCGCCGGCTGATGCAGTGGTGTCTGGCGTACTATACTCAGCCTGAGATGGGAAGGTGAATGTATTAAGGGCGGATTTCCAAACTGGATTGCTCACTGAGGGCGAACGTAACCGAATTGGATTCACTGCAGTTCCGTAGAAGATCAATTGCCACTTTTTCAAAATACCTGGCTGGTTCACTCGTCGGTTGCCCGCGTTAATAACCTGACAATTATTTTTCATTTATTATATTAAATTTATATAAATTCACGGTGATTGAAATTATAAAATAAGGTATTCTACCGTTTTATATATATATACAGGGTGTCTCAATAAGCTTGCTCACTATTGGTAACTTTTTTATTTGAAGAGGTACGAGGTTGGTTAAATGAGCAAAATTGTACTATTTTATATTAGAAAATTGGTCATGTAGACAAAATAAAATTTGTGTCAGCGGTTCTCAAAATTTGGGACAATATATATATTTTTTAAATGGAACCATATATTTTTTATTATCTTATTGGAAAGAGTATTTTTTTCTCTTTCCAATAAGGTAATGTTGTTTATGTACAATTTTTTCAAATAAACGAGTTATTTACGGTTAAAAATTTAAATTATGTAAACTATTTTATTAGTTTTTTAGTCAAGTAAGCCATGGAAACAATTGATTCTTTGTTTTTTTGACGTTTAATAATTTCTCCCGTAAAGTTCTCTGTGTTTAATAATGTTTAATAACTTTACAAATGAAGAAAAGTTAGATATGATCGTGCTATATGGAAAGTTATATCTAGACACCAGTTACGTAGAACGGTCGGCTCTCTTTCCAAAAAGTTTAAATGTGCGAAAGAAATAATGGCTTTCAATTTGAATATTTTCTTTGTTTTGTTATTACTGTAAAATAAATTAATAAAATAATAATTTTATAAAAGGCAATTGTTTCCATAGTTTACTTGACCAAAACTAATAAAAGATAATATTTATCTTTAAACGTAAATAACTCGTTTATTTGAAAAAATTGTACATAAACAACATTACCTTATTGGAAAGAGAAAAAATAACTCTTTCTAATACGATAATAAAAAATATATATTCTGTCCCAAATTTTGGGAACCGCTGACACAATTTTTATTTTGTCTACATGACCAATTTCCTAATATAAAATGGCACAATTTTGCTAATTTAACCAACCTCGTATCTCTTCAAATAAAAAAGTTACCAATAGTGAGCAAGCTTATTGAGACACCCTGTATATATATATCAAAATCTAGGAATATTGGTAAAAACGCGATTATTAAAATTCGAATTAATAAGCGAGTTATGCATTTTTGAATGTATGAAATTATTTGTGACGTCATAGTCGGATGTGCTTCTCAAACAGTTAATTCTAAGGATATCTGCATTATTTGCATTAGGCATATATGCATTTTTCATTTTTTTTTTTAATAAATCTTCTTTCCCTTGTCAAATTAATTAGTAATGAATACAGAAATAAAGAAAAATGTATAAGATAGATAAAATATATAAAATAAATATTATTTCATGAAACATTTTAAAAATGTTATTAGGATGAAAGTATAGTTGCTTTCTTAATTTGAATTCAAACAAAATTTTTACGATGATAACCGATTAGAAGGCTCGGGGCGTCCCCACGGATTATGACGTCACGTTTACAATAATTCAGCATTTTTACTACAACAAAATAAGATTTTATCATTTTCTTTTTACTAAAACTCTTAATTTAATGTATGCTACTTTATAATTATTGGTTTACTATTTCTTTGTAATGGTAGAATATCCCATTGTTAATAAGTAAAATATACCTGAAGAGTCCATCTTCCGTCAGCCTTTTCTCCCCAGAAATGGACACTTAAGAATGGCCAGTCGTCAAAATTAGAACTAATTACATCTCTTGGTCTTTCAAACAGTAATGTCGAAGTCGTCCCCATAGGTGATGTCAACAATATTCTTAAGTTTCCTCTTGGGAAAAACCTTAATGATATCTTGCACTGTACGTGTTCCAAGAAATGTACTTCGTTTAAAGTTTCACTACAGCCATTCACATCCATGTGTAACGTGAGAGAATATCCATAAGTAGCATCAATGGGTTTATCTTCAGCCATCTCTTGCGATTTACAAATGTGTTGCGGGGGGACAGTAGTCCATTTTTCTGCTAAGTTAACCATCGCGCCTGCGTCCATCAATCCATAACCAAATTTGTGACTGACTTTTCTCTTCACTCCGTTGGTGATCCAGCCGGATTCTTTTTCAAGAGGCGCTGCGCGAGATGTGAGAACCACGAGGTACTGCATATCTCGCCAAGTGAGGCTGGGGTTTGCTTCCAGAGCTAAAGCGCAAATTCCAGCAGCTAGAGGAGCAGAAGCTGATGTGCCGGTATGTTCAACAGTGCAGATGTGGTCCGGACGGAGACGAGCGTCCATGTCGACGGTTGCGACGCTTTTGTCGTGGCCTGGAGTTCCTGAGCTGTAGGTTGTGGCTAATGTTGATGAACACTCTTCGAGATACCATGGTTTATACCTGAGAACAAATATTCGTTATATACTGTGTTTCATGTAACAGTACAAGGCTTCGAAGTATGAATTGTAGATACCAACACTAGAAAAAAAAAAAAAAAAAATCCCAATAAACATTGCTGCTATAACGCTTCTTAACAGAGATACCGAGGATTTATCTTAACTGAAGCGTAATGCTTTGGCCGCTATGGTCCGCAGACTTAAATACATTGGATTTCTACTTCTGAAGAAATTTTGATACCAGATGCTGTCTGGGGAACAAATAATACATAACACTCGCATGTTGAAAACCTAACTGTACTCACTCGCAGAGTTAGCTATTAAATGTAATGGCTTTCATTCTGAATATTTGCTCTAAGATTCTTTTCTATAATTAAATATTTTTGACTCAATAAAAATTAAATAAAATGAACCTACTATTTCCTGTTTTTACCTCTCGCTAAAAGAGGTATTGGATTCATGTTAAAATTCGCATATCCAGATTTTATTGGATAAACACGATTTAAGGTCCCTAGAATCCGATTATAACATTTTTAAAATGATGTCTGTGTGTGTGGGTGGATGTGTGTATGTGTGTATGTCTGGATGTTGTAGACACGATTCCTCAAAAACTATAAGACTTAAAAAATATTTAACTGCAGTTTCCTCAAACTGACATTCCTGGGAAGAGCTGAAAAGGTTTTGGCAACAATTGAACAACCGGAAGTAGTAGTTTCTTAGAAAAATTCTTCTAAATATAATTTTTTGGGAGTTTTTTTTATTAAATATTGAAGAACATAAAATTCTCCATCTAATACACTTAAATTTTTTATTATATCTTGTATAGATTTAGAGATAAAGACACTATAATTTATAGAGTAAACTAATCGCAGAGGCCAAGGCACCAAGGAAACCAGTTGACAAATTCCAATGTTTATAACATGACACATGTCATTGTCAAATATCAACAGTTTTAGTGACATTCTGATAGCTTTTTCTGGGAAGTATATTTAACTTTTCTTATATTTTTATTAATTAAATATTTGAAATTATAGGTAAAATTGTGGTAAAATGCATATATCTATCAGAAATACCGCCAATCTGGTTAATGAATTGGAAGAATCTGTGACATTTAGAAACTTCCTCATACAATGAAAAATAGATATAATTAGAATTATATGTGTGCAGAAGACATGTTAAATACAATAAAAAACAATATTCGAGTAAAGTTCTGTAATTTTTTGACGGTTCGAAAGCGAAGTGCAATACAATACTTATATATCCTAATATGGAAATGGCGAGAGGTTTTGTGCTGGCCACAACAGATTTTTTAACCTTGTACTGCTACACGAAACACCCTGTATATTAAATAATTTGTCTTTGAACATGAGATAAATGAATCAACAAATTTTGAAGTCTATTATGTCTTTCTTAAGTATCAAAAAAAAAAATCTGTTGTGGCCAGCACAAGACCTCTCGCCATTTCCATATTAGGCTATATAAGTATTGTATTGATCTTCGCTTTCGACCCATCGTTTTATAACAAAATATTATAGAACATTACCCAAATATTGTTTTTGATTGTATTTAACATGTCTTCTGCACACATATAATTCTAATTATATCAATTTTTCATTGTATGAGGAAGTTTCTAATTGTCAGAGATTGTTCCAACTCATTAACCAGATTGGCGGTATTTCTGATGGATATATGCATTTTACCACAATTTTACCTAAAATTCCAAATATTTAATTAATAAAACAATAAGAAAAATTAAATATACTTCCCAGTAAAAGCTATCAGAATGTCACTAAAACTGTTAATTTTTGACACTGACTGACATGTGTCATTTACAAATTATGTTATAAACATTGGAATTTGTCAACTGGTTTCCTTAGTGCCGTAGCCTCTGCGATTAGTTCACTCTATAAATTATAGTGTGTTTATCTCTAAATCTATACAAGATATAATAAAAATTTTAAGTGTATTAGATGGAGAATTTTATGTTCTTCAATATTTAATAAAAAAACCTACCAAAAAATTATATTTAGAAGAATTTTTCTAAGAAACTACTACTTCCGGTTGTTCAATTGTTACCAAAACCTTTTCAGCTCTTCCCAGGATTGTCAGATTGAGGAAACTGCAGTTAAATATTTTTTAAGTCTTATAGTTTTTGAGGAATCGTGACTACAACATCCAGCCATACATACACACACACACACACACACACACACACACACATACACACATCCACACACACACACACACACACAGACATCATTTTAAAAATGTTATAATCAGATTCTAGGGACCTTAAATCGTGCTTATTCAATAAAATCTGGATATGCGAATTTTAGCATGAATCCAATACCTCTCTTAGCGAGAGGTAAAAATGTGTAGACGAATTTTTATAAAAATTAATTATTTTATAATGAAAATTAAATCTACAAACTTATTCTACTTACCCTCCTTGCGTTGCACTAGAAATACTCAAAGTGAATATACTGTTGGTGTAACCATCACAGTTGCAGCTGTCAGTGTGTCTACCTCCGTTGCCAGAGGCCCAGACAAATATAGACCCTTTGCCTTTCCTGCCACTTGTGACACCGTAGATGAAGGCACGACGAGCGAGCGGACCGGGCCCGTCCACGGTTTTGCCATCATCTTCTGGTCCCCACGACGCACTATAGATGTCAATATGCTCGGGGTTCAGACCTAGAGCACGAGCTTCCACGGCGTCATTCACTACACCGTCCAGCATACGAACACCTATACGAAAATGATGAAGAATGATATTTTGCGTAGTAATTCTTAACAAAATATATTTTTACCTCCTATGCTGGCGTTGTAGGCAACACCAATACCACAATATTGATTATACGCCACAGCAGCAACTTCACCGGCGCACCTGGTGCCGTGTTTATTGTCACCGTTGTCTTGGGGCATAGGGTCGTCATCGTTACCGTTAATATCGGTACTAGCAGCAGGATCCTAAATAGAATAAAATAAGTAAGTCAAATCGATTGGTTTAAATAAAGAAAATATTATACTTACGTAGTTTTGAGCGAGATCAGGATGGTTGGTTTGGATACCGTCGTCGAGAATTGAGACGACGACACCTTTGCCTGTGTAGCCCTTCTGCCACGCCGGTCCTACGTTCATATCTAGACCGTCTTTCGCTCCACCATTCTAAAAATATAGATAAAAACATGAAACATATCCGCAGATAATTCAAAACAATGAACTGTCAGGCAAATTATCAGGAACGCTTATAATTTTTTTATTGTTAAATAAAAGTCTGATGATTCATTGTAACGTACAAGATTGTTACAACATTAACTTTTAAGTATTAATTTATTGCGAATAATTTATTTTTCCTTCGCCAGATATCGTAAATCGTAAGTAGGCACCAGCATGTTATTTGTAGAAACCTACATTCATTTGACTATTAAGATGTCGGTTTATATTGATGAAGCGATGCAAGTAGTTTCCTTACATCCCTAAGTAACTCCCCTTTTTTGTGGAATACCAACAATTAGATATTTTAAACTTGTGTGAAATATTTGCTCATTCTTGTAATTCATGATTTTGATTTAACTTCTTTCAAATTGTCCTCATTTCATAAATTGTGATAGATTAATAATTTTCTTAAATTTTCCATAGAATAAATACTAAGATACTTTGTATCAATTTTCAATGGTATTTCTTGTCATTTCTGGCAATAAAAATGAACAGGTAAAAGTAAATCATCGGGAGTGGAAAAAACCTCATATGCAACTCAACAGAAAAATATCTTTGACCAGTCTCGGATTTAAATGCCGGTCCTAGGCTTCTCTTGGGTTTGCCACACGTCCTCGACTGGTAAATGATAATTTACCTCTCTTGTAGCATAAATAACCTATAATATGCCATGATGGAGAGAGCGTTCCATAGAAAATAGATATTAACACGTAAACTTTATTAAAAACGATATAGAAAACACGATATTTTCTAGTTCTGTGTCCAGAAATCTGTTCAAATAGGTTGTCCTTTACTTGAAGGCAAACATTCGCACAATTTATCATTGAAGCATGAACGCTCTGAAACATGTGTTCGTCTGACGTTATCAGAAAAGGCGAGTTTCTTTATTCACCGATGAGTAGTGCGCATTAATGCGCATGAATCGTAAATTCATCACACCGTTTTTTTATTCACTGGTGAATTGCAGATGAAATTCATCATACCGTTTCTAATTACCGCGCACTATCCATCGTAAATTCATCGCATGCATCGGCTTTGACTACCGATGGATTTTACGATTTCCGATGGATTGGTAGTGGGGAGGGGGGGGGGGGGGGGGTTCTAACGAAATGTCATTTTTGACATTTGCGTTTGTTTCATGGTTGCAAGTGTAAGAATATGGAAAGAAAAAATGCATAATTTAAATAATAATAAAAAAACCATATCTCGTTCACAACAGAAAGTAGATGGTTATAAATGTAGATAATTTTTATTATAATTATGAATTCCATATCACTGTTGCTATTGCTGTCATCAGATTCTTCATTGTTCGATGAATCTGATGATTGCAATATAGCGACGGTCCTTTTAACCACACTTATAACTATAAAACTTTCCATATCTGGCGTGGTGGTTAACTGTCAGTTGATATTTAAAGTTAGGAGATTCATCGCAATTTTCAGCAACCCGTTTCTTTATTCGGTCGCAGCGGTTATCCATCGGATCCATCAGCTATTCATCGTGACGTCATTTTCAATTGCTGATGGAATTCAGCGCATTAATTGCTGCTGAATAAAGAAACTCGCCCAAACGCTCTTAGGTTTTTACGTTTATTATAAGGTTTACAGAGATTTTTTTGAAGCAGTGATAAGTTCGCACATTAGATTTTCATGATATAAGTTTTATTTGGCATGACAATGTTTTTAAATTTATTTATTTAAATATAATTATAACCATGTTCCTGAGACAAAATCATTACTTATCGCCGAAGGAATTATTGAAATGCAACAAATTCTTTATGAAATTTTTAGAGGGAGAACAAATAGTTAACAGTAGTATAGGGGGTATTTGGTTTTGTGTGGAATAACTAACATGATACAAACAATATGCGATATTTTTGCACTTATACTTAAATCAGGTTTCTCACTCCAACAACCGTACGCACAACTATTGAAGTACTAGAATTCATTTTTGGAAAGAAAAATGATGAAAACGAAGATGAGATAGGAAAGTAGCAAAAAGGGTAAGAAGGAAGAAAACAAGATATACTCTTGAAAAACACTGATATATATATACTCCTAGATAAAATTAACGCATCACTTTTTTTCACAATTTTTCGTTTATTTCACAAAGTTTCATTATTTTTCGCATGTTTTATGGTTTTTTAAATTAGTCCTTTACAGGTAATTAAAAATTTGTAGAAAATAACGCAACATAATATACCTTTAAATTAAAAACTACAATATTATACAAAATTAAAACAATGTGTTTTTTTTTAATAAATTAAAATTTAAAATTTTATGGGAAAAAATTATATAATACTTGGTATTACCACTTCTTACATTAATTATGGCTTGCTTTATTCGTCCCATGCTTCGAAATAAATTTCGAATTGCATAGTGAGGTATGTTTTCCCATTCTTGTAGCCCAGCATTCTCTAGCTCATCTAGAGTGCATGTGCCGGGTACAAGACCTCTTTCGCTAATTTTCAGCATATCCCATACATGCTCTATTGGATTTAATTCTGGACTGCTAGGTGGCAATTCCATACGGTTAATTCCTACCGTATTTCAATATTCATCTACGCCCCGAGTCCGATGCGATCTTACATTATAATAGATAAATATGAAAATACCTCCAATTACCGGCGAAAAAGGAGTGACATGGTCACCGCCAACTATGTGCGTCCCTTAAAACAATTAGCTCCCCCAAACAGTATTGAATCACCAAAGCAGGACCCTCGTGGAGCAATTTCTCACTGAGTATATCGTTGTCCAGGTCTCCTCCAGGTATGATCTCTTTCGCCTGGTAATTTTAAGCTAACTCATATCTCATCAGAAAACAAAACACGGTTCCAATCAGCCGAATTCCAGGGAATATGTTGTCTTACAAATTGTAAGCGAGTTACTCGATGAGTTCTGGTGAGACACGGTCCTGTGTTAGTACATCTATTGGCCAGTCTTGCTTCCTCTAGTGTTCATCTTACCAAACGAATAGAAATCGACGCAGCACGGGCTTCAGGAATGTGATTATTTTGCATTTTACTTGTAATTTGTCGTCTTCTTAGAGTTTCTGAGTCAGAAATCTGTCGTCTCTTTCTGTCGGTGGTTTCGGATGACCTTCCTGTGTCTCCTAAAGTTGAATCTAGTCTCTTTAAACCTCCTTAACGCTCGTCCTATAGTACTGAGATCAACTACCAAGTTCCTCAATCTTATGACGTTGGCCAATAGAGTTAACGCCCGAAAAACCTCAAATTCGGACAAATATCAACCTCTATTAATTTTCCCAATTCAATTTTTAAACTTTTCTATACTTTTTCCTTGCCAACACAGGAAACAATGAAATACTCATATAAACAAGAATTGATTATTAATTGTTATTATTTTCATATGTCTAGAACCCTAAAATTTCAACTGCACCCTAAGAAAAATTCATATATTATTCTGTTTTAAAATAAATCGCGAAAATATAAGTGATGCGATAATTTTGTCCAGGAGTTTATATATACCGTGAGTATTTTTTAAGGTGAAACATTGGGTTTGTCATATCCATGGTTACGACTTGACATTATCTTTATTGAAAACACAAAATTGTTTCACAACGTTTCGGATGCTAAGATCTGCTTCCGTCATCAGGTGAACTGATACTAATTTACATCTGTGTAAGAGGAAGAATTTATACTACGCGGGGGTCATGCGTGAATGGCTATTCGGGCGTATCGTGTCGTTGGTTGTTTCAGAGCGTTCATGCTTCAATGATAAATTGTGCGAATGTTTGCCTTCAAGTAAGGGACAACCTATTTGAACAGATTTCTTGACACAGATCTAGAAAATATCGTGTTTTCTATATTATTTCGCCTCTTGAATCAAATACCAAAAGTTCACGCGTCACCTTTGAGAAGCTCAGCAAGAGCAAGTTAATATTATAGAGTATATTTTGAATTATGTATATATCGTAGTCGTAGCCAGATTGTCGTTTTATGAAATGCGGCTACATTGTCAAATCTTCAATAACTTAGCACTGTTTTACAATCTGGCTGAGTCTTCTAGGCGTTATATGAAACGACGAAGAGCCTATTTTGCTTATATATATATATACAGTATGTCCACGGATCGAGTTCCAAAGAGGAAAAACTTTTTTATTTTTTATTTTACAAAAAAATGTATTCTTGATAAAAGTTTTTGGATGTCCCGAAACGGCCAGTTCAGTTTTAACATTTTCAAATTTTCTTTTAGTTTCAGATAAAAATCGAAAATTGGTCGTTTTATTTTAAAATAAAATAAATAATTAAATAAGTAACGGCAATTACCATGACAACGCAAATTTATTTTTTGGGACTAATTTTCAACTAAAACGACCAATTTTCGATTTTTATCTGAAACTACAAGAAAATTTGAAAATGTGAAATCCAAAAACTTTTATCAAGAATACATTTTTTTGTAAAATAAAAAATAAAAAAGTTTTTCCTCTTTGGAACTCGATTCGTGGACATACGGTATATATACATATGTATGTATATACAGGGTGTCTCGTAAATAGGGGGGCATGGCTTAACCACTGATTCCTGAGGCTAAAATAAGACGATTTAACTAAACTTGCTTCTACCGGAAAGTGTACCATTTAGCCAGAATTCTGCTTTAAAGTTCATCGAAAAAAAAATTAATTTTGCTTATAATAACAGAACGCTTTATACGATTTGGATGAAATTTGGTATGACAGTTCGTATAGTTATAAGTCATCTTTTAAGATGATACTCGTTATTATTAATGAACCACTAGTATATAAAACTTAGGTGTCCCAACATTGATTAGACCGTAACTTTTTAATGACCGCGCCGATAACGTATTTTTTTTTTTTTTCAGAAAGATACATTCAATAATAAACTTTTATTTCTCTGTTTAATTTGTGATATCTGTTACGGTTCAGACAGAGAAAAATAAAACCTGAGTGCGTGATTTTTTTTTAAATAAATTTAATCTAGCAGTCTATCCAAATGTCAAACAAGTAATTTCTAATGACAGTAACAATTGTTGTTGATTCCTGAGGCTAAAATAAGACGATTTAACTAAACTTGACAGTAACAATTGTTATTGATTCCTGAGGCTAAAATAAGACGATTTAACTAAACTTGCTTCTACCGGAAAGTGTACCATTTAGCCAGAATTCTGCTTCAAAGTTCTTCGAAAGAAAATTAATTTTGCTTATAATAACAGAACGCTTTATTCGAATTGGATAAAATTTGGTATGACAGTTCGTATGGTTATAAGTCATCTTTTAAGATGACACTCGTTATTATTAATGAACCACTAGTATATAAAACTTAGGTGTCCCAACATTGATTAGACCGTAACTTTTTAATGGCTGCGCCGATAACTTTATTTATTTAAAATTATTAGATTCAATAGTAAACTTTTCTCTCTCTGTTTAATTTGTGATATCTGTTACGGTTCAGACAGAAAAAAATAAAACCTGAGTGACTGCATCGTGAATTTTTTTGAAAATAAATTTAATCTAGCAGTCTGTCCAAATGCCAAACATCTAATTTTTAATGACAGTAACGAGTTGTCAATCTTTTCAACTAGTTTAGGAGTAAGCTAACATATTTATTCGTCTTATTTATAATAATGGTAGTAAAATACCATTAGGTCGAACAAACGGATGTTACTAGTTTTTGAATCTTGCGAAGGAATTTTTTGACAACCCATAAACAATTGTTACTGTCATTAGAAATTACTTGTTTGACATTTGGAGAGACTGCTAGATTAAATTTATTTTAAAAAAAATTCACGCACTCAGGTTTTATTTTTCTCTGTCTGAACCGTAACAGATATCACAAATTAAACAGAGAAATAATAGTTTATTATTGAATGTATCTTTCTGAAAAAAAATAAATAATTTTACGTTATCGGCCGGTCATTAAAAAGTTACGGTCTAATCAATAAATAAATATAGCGTTCTGTTATTATAAGCAAAATTAATTTTTTTTCGAAGAACTTTGAAGCAGAATTCTGGCTAGATGGTACACTTTCCGGTAGAAGCAAGTTTAGTTAAATCGTCTTATTTTAGCCTCAGAAATCTGTGGTTAAGCCATGTCCCCCTATTTAAGAGACACCCTGTATATAGAACCATAATAATCTAACGTAATGTACAAAACTCAACCTGTGAGTGACTTGTGCGGTAGGCTCCTGTTAAAATGTTCATATTACAATGATTTTGACTTACCAGGTACCACTGTTCTTTGAATAAAGGATCCGGGAAGCTTCTTCCAGTAAGAGCAGCCCGGTACCTTGGATGTCCATGTCGAGCTGCAATGGCAGCTGGGGCAACAGCGCTGAAGAACTGCGCAAGAGGAGACACTGACGGGTCTCCATAGTCGCGCTTCTTTCTGGTTTTCTCGTGCTGTTGCTGCACCCAATGTACCTAGAAAAATATGCAACTGTCAGTGTTGGTGAGGCCAGGAAAAAATAAATTAGCGGGAAAAAACAATAATTCATTCATTGGTTTCCACTATTTGTTTATTTTCAATTAGTTTAATGTAAGATTTTTCAGCGTGTATTAAGTTCTAATTGAATTTTTTATGGTATTAAATAAAATCTGTGTAAAAAGCGATGCTATCAATCACTCTTTCTAATTCTTAGGTCGGCGTAGCTGCGCACAACAAATGGGTTATTGTTTGCCGAAGAACTGAACATCGGACGTGACATGTCATTCTGCTGTTTGTTTTGTTGTCTGTTTACATGTCTCCAATCGCTTGTCGAGGTTTTTCAGCTCTCGCCAACATCGGATAGGATTTTTCACTTCTTGTACATTGTTTTTAAATTGTGATTGTTCACTACGAAGATAAAACGATACGATGTTATGTCAGTTTCTACTTCGATGAATCTCGATAAACAATAGAAAATGGTATTTTTACTAGCTTAAATATCAATAATTTGCTAAAAAAATATTCAAGTTATCAATGACTATTTGTTCAATTACATTTATTTGAAAACAAAGTTTCCAAACCATTTAAAAGTTTGAATATTCCAGTTCCTAGTTATAACCACATGTTTTATTACAAAAGTTTTTACATTTCATATAAAAGCCCATAAAACACGGGAGTTTTTATTAGATAATAATTATTTAATAATATGACAAATATTATGACCATGACCGCGTTTTTGTAATAAAAATTATAATAAAACAATACATTTTTGTCGGGAATTAATATCACTTTTAATATAAGTAATATATATATATACCCATTAATGGATATACCAATCTGTTTGTACACAGATATCCATATCATATCATATTTGTATCGTGCGGGTGTTTTTCAGGCGTCACCACCCGGGCACTCAATGTGAGCGTGGGGAATGCACCACCGGGGTTATTTTTATGCCATTTAAAATTCGAAATAATTTTGGCGTCGTTCGGGATCAAATCCAGGTCCTCAGATTCGCAACCAGGCATTCAGGCACACGGCCGCAAGACCCCTTGGGCCTATGAATATTATATATTATTAAATACACTCTAACATCACTATATTTTTATTTAAAATATGCTTCTCCTAAAATCAGAGTAATTTTAGAAATTTATACTTTAACATTCAAATTGAACTTAGAAATCATTTGGTTATGATTTAGAAAAAAATGATATTTACAGTAAAATTTTTATTAATATTTATTTTTTCCACATTTTTAAATTTTTTATTGTATTATAGACATACGAGGTCAATAAAGAATATAAGATAATTCATTTTTTAATTCTAAGATTGAATTAACAAAAAGTATATATGTATTTCAAATTTTTATTCCATCTAAACGTAACCTAAATATGTTTCGAATTCCTACTGGTCCGCGACAAAATAATATTTTTTTATTTAGCCCATTATAAAAAAAGTTTGTGCACCCTTGTATTACACTCCACACACAGGTACCCGAATTTGTGATTTGGGTATTGTCCGAAAAATTTACTCAGAACTAGTTTTGAACTCCTGAAAATGTCCAAACCCGAAAAACAGCCACTATGCGTTGGGGATTTAGCTGAAGTTACAAAGACTGATATTTATTTGTTATTTTTTTAAAACAAACCATAACATAACCTAACCATTACTTTAGTACCTACCGTTCAATTTTGATAAAGTTCCGTTGAATTAGCAAAATTTGGGTGTGGGAATTTTCAGGTGTTCAGAACTAGTTCTGAACAATTTTTTTGGACTATACCCGAATTTGGGTGTAGAGTGCAGCATATGTATATTCGTATATGTATAACGCTATAGATGGGTTAAGTTGACACTGACACCGCGCATACTAGTCAATCTGAAAACACGGACTATAATTTCTTTGGCTTGTAAATGAATCCCCAAACCTCAACTTAACCCGCGCCAGCTATATATATATACAATGTGTTACGGGTACTCAACTTGCCGTTTCGCATAATTTCCTTTCAAAACTGTAAAACAGAAAAGTAGTTTGAAATAATACATCAAACAACATTAATTACATTTTATATTATTGGTATGTATTTTTCTTTAAAATATCAATACTTTCATATTTCACAAAGTTATCTTTTTTAATTTATTTTTTAGTGTGAAGATAGCTTTATTAATAACACTGTATACATTCAGCGAAAACAGAAAAAGAAAAAATGAAGCACGTAGTATTTGCCATAAAACAAATTATTTAACTTGTGAAATTAAAACGTCAACATTAGTAACGCTACGTTTCCAATACAAGCAGAAAATTACAGGCTCTATGTTTACAGTTACACTACGGCATAAAGCAATGTAGCAGGAGGAAAAATAAAAATGCACCTAATATTTCAAGTCAAACCACAACTGCGCTACAATAAAACGAATCTATTATAACAAACGAACGAGAGTAATAAACTAAAATGATCAATACAGGGTACTCTAACCAAGAAATATTATCTTCATTTTAAAGTTATGTTTCTTTCTACTCTCAAACTAGTTTCATTATTTTTCAAAAATATGAGACGCCATACTTCATTCCTTAGATTTAGCAAATGGATTTACAAATTCCCACACGCTACAGCTAAACATAAAATAAGAAAAGTAGACAGTTTTATAAATGTACATCCTCATATTTTCCTTGTACGTCACACTGAATGTAATATACATACAGTACAATATCGGAAAAAATCTGATGTGGCCAACACAAAACCTCCCGCTATTGAATTTTTATTAATTTAAATACATACTTACGTATTTACTACCGCTGCAAACTGTTCCATTGCAGAAAACTATTGCTTTATTTACTATTTTCTTTTTAAAATGTCACTATTATTAATTTGAAGTGATTAGTTTTTTGACAGTGACATTAACTGTCAGTTACATTCATTTGAAATATGAACTATGTAACAAACGAATTATTGTGTCTTAGGCTTCGCGACTAATAAAAAAAATTATTTTTAAATTTAAGTGTAAATTATACAGTGTGTCCCATTTAGAGGTGCCACCATTGGGATCTCGAGAACTATAAGAGATACGATGTCGGTTAAATGGAACATTTTGTGCACCTTTGGGAGGTCATCTCCGATGTGCTTTTGTTTTTCCAAAAATTCTCATAGGACACTAGATAATGACGAAAAACTAAATATTGTTGATTTTTTCTTTCTCAAATAATTTCTAAACTATTAGTAATTGAGAAAAACGTTTCAAATATAAAAGATAGATATTTTTATTAACTAACCAGTGGCGTACGAAATAAATTTTCATATCCGTAAATTTTCGAGATATAACACAAACTTATATTTTTTTAAATGGAACCCATATCTGATTTTAGTTTCAAAAAAATCAATATTTTTTTCTCTTTTCAATGGTGTAAGGGTTATTATGTTTTATATTTATTTTGCTCCTAAAATTTAATTTTTCTCTTTATTTTCCTGAATTTTCTAATTATTTCCCAGATAAACATTATTATTTTTATTAATTATATTGTATTTGATCAAAATAATTTGTTTTATGCCTTTATTACTTAATATTTTCATTCTAGACTTATAATTACAAATTACACTATGATGTGCCAAGGGCGACCAGATACAAAATATAAAAATTAATTTGATACGAATTTTGAGCAAATATTTTTAAGGAAATAAATTATTTAAATACAAGGAGTATTTCCAAATAGAAATCTACCAATATTTTCAAAATAATTGTAAATTTAATGCAAAATAAGGAAAAAATAATAATTTTTGAAGGCAAAACAAATATAAAACATAATAACCTTTACATCGTTGAAAAGAGAAAAAAATAATTATTTTTTTGAGACTAAAATCAGATATGGGTTCCATTTAAAAAAATATAAGTTTGTGTTATATCTCAAAATTTTACAGATATAAAAATTTATTTCGTACGCCACTGGCTAGTTAATAAAAATATCTACCTTTTATATTTGAAACTTTTTTCTCAATTATTAATAGTTTAGAAGTTATTTGAAAAAGAAAAAATCAACAATATTCAGTTTTTCGTCATTATCTAGTGCCCTATGAGAATTTTTGGAAAAATAAAAGCACATCTGAGATAGCCTCCCAAAGGCGCATAAAAAGTTCCATTTAACCGACATCGTATCTCTTACAGTTCTCGAGATCCCAATGGTGGCACCTCTAAATGGGACACACTGTATAGAAAAAGTATTAATGTATTCCAGTAGAAAATTCAATAATCTTTAATTTTCATAAGACATAAAATGCGAAAAAATGGCATTTAATGGTATTTTTTGAAAAAAAAACCATTATGAGCTTCAGGTAAAGTGTCATTTCCGGTTATCCGATTTACACCAAAATCTAATGGCTTCTATTCATATTAGAATGGGATGGAAATACAAGGTTTCAGAATTTTCTGAATGATAGTATTTGAGTTAGAGTGAAGACAAAATCCCTACACATACACACACACATACATACACACATACACACACACATACACACATACACACACACATACACACATACACACATACACACATACAGACATCATCGTGAAAATGTTAAAAATGGATTCTAGGGAACTTAAAACGTGGTCATTTACTAAAATCTCGATATGAGATTTTTAGCACGATCCCTATACCTCCCTTACCAAGGGTAGCGGGAGGTAAAAATAAAGCGACTCTGTTGGATGGAACCAATACAAAATGTCTCCATATTTTAAATATCTATTTCATATTTATATTTCGGAACTTAATGCAAATGAAAATTTCTGTGAAATTGTTGACAGAAAAATTATAAGGACTACTCGTTATAACAATAAGTCTCAGCAATTATCTAAAATAAAAATGTATGGAAATCTAAATCTATAGACCACATAATCATGGCTAATTTACTTAATTCGGTGTCACGCAGTAGACGCAACTGTTGTAAATAATAAAGGCTAAAGGACAAATTATGAAATGTACGGGGTGGTGAGTTGAACTTCCGAACATAGTAAATTAACACGTAAAGTCATATATGCGTAATTACCAGCTTCCCTAATTATTTTAGGTAAAAAGCTTCAAATAAAAGTTATAGAAATTAAAATTCTACAATGGAATCAATAAGTAAAATTAGTTTTACATGTTTTGTAACGGCAGAAATTAGGTATAAAAATCTGATGTGGCCAGCAAATGACCTCCCGCCAATTCCATGTTTAAAATAGCAGTGAGCTTTAGTTAAAGTATCACTTCTGGTTGATCGTTTGTAAATAAAATCTAATTTGTTGTTCAATAAATAGAAAAGTCTGTAATACGAAACTTTGGATTATGTTTTATTGTTTTTCCTCAAAAACCTGTTAAGTACTACATCCGATTTATTTATATGGTTAAAATCTAATATGTTGTTTCAAATATATATCAGTTTGAAATACCAAATTTGAGAAGTTTTGCATCATATTTTAATAGACTTTAAGGAAAAATCGTTACACACACATTATTATAAAAATCAGCATCAATTTCCAGGTGCTCTAAAACGCAATCCGTGTAAGTTCCATTTCGTAAATGTGTAGTTGTAAATTAATATTGATTTATAGTGCTACAATCATAGAAAAATTAAATCAGATCATCATGTACATCTAATATTTATGTACGATGGAAAATATATTATTTTTACAAACCTTAATTTCATTAGAATTAAATATTATTATTATATTCTCCTTAACACGGTTTCATTATTAATTTTAATGTAATTGCTTCCTGACAGTGACATTTGTTTAAATATATCAAAATTGTTATTAAAGTACCTATTGTTTTTGTTTGACGCATACGCTAGTGGATGTATAAAAATAAATTACTTTATAAATTCATATTTTAAGTTATTTAAAAGCTTGTATAAGTGATACTTCCGGTTATCTGATATACACTAAAAACTAATGAGCTTTTCCCACAATGGGTATACAAAATTTCAAATTTTTCTGATTGATAGTATTTGAGTAATCGTGTCCACACAATCCACACACACAGACAAACACATACATACCTACAGAAATAATTGTAAAAATGTTAAAATCGGATTCTGGGGACATCAAAATGTGCTTATTCACTAAAATCTCTATATGCTATTTTTAGCACGATCCTTATACCACCCTTACCTAGGGTAGCGGGAGGTAAAAATGTAGAAAATCACCCCAAAAATAGCGCTAGTCATGAAATTTTCGAATTTTTTTTATTGCTATTGTTGTCATAATTGACATTCATATAATGCAGTTTTTTTTTTTAAATCCTCAACAGTATTAAATCCCAATTACTGAGTAGGTTCATATACACAAACCCCGAACGCAATTATGACTAACCATTGAGCCCGGAGCCGGGATAAATAAGAGAGAAAGGTGAAGAAAATAACAAAACAAAGAAACACTTGATTTTTAAATTTTTTGTCTAATTAACCTGCCTTTATTTTTCATGTCCGAGATCCCATTGGCCATTGTACTCGTATATAACACGTTTTGATTAAATATTGAAATTAACACTGTTTTGGGAAACAACAAGTTACATAACTCATAAATATTTTATTAAATCACTTAATAAAATAATATTGCATTCATTTGTCGAATGAAAAATGAAAATAAAATCATTGCAAAATGAGTTATTGTATTGTAAATAAAGGACTTGGATTCCTTCGCAAATAAATATGTAGCGAGTTACTGATTAAGAAGACATTTCTACTTTAAAAATCTCAGAATTGCAAACTTAATCACAAAGTTGCAAAGAAAAATTTGAGAATTACATAATGTCAATAAAATTTTGTTCAATTCAGCGAGAAATAAACGTAATAAATAAGAAATAGCGTTGGTGGCGCTAAAATTGCGCATACCAGCAACGTAGAGAATTTCAGGGCTAATAAAAACCGGAAATTCGTTTCTTGCAGCAAATAATCCTTAATTTTAACTGCAAATGCATCGCTATAACGAAGAAGTCCGATGCAGTTAGCCTTATTGCTGGCTTGCTAATAGCAGAGAAAATGGTAATTAGCCTATGAATAAATTGTTGCAATTACATCTTCATTTGTATTACCTACATATCTTAGACTTTTTTTATTTTAAATTTATTTTTTCGAGTATCTTTCTGAAATAACAAAAAACACACAAAAGATAAATGTCTATTTTCTTTATTACTAATTTTGGACCTAGCTTACATTACAAAATTCGAGGCGAACTTAAATGCCACTTTCTGGTGCGAAAATGTCCTGAAATCTACTTCCGATTTTTATGAAATTAATTTAAATGAGCTTTACAATATAGCCAAAAACTTGCCATTATTTTGAACTTGAACTGTCTAAGAATATAAAAAAATATTTGCATTTAATTTTAATTTTGATTGAATCTTGGATAATTTTAATTGTTTTAAATAATCAAAAATAAATGATACATTAGAAATTTTTCACAAGATACAGATATTTGACCAATAATTTTACTAGAAGCAGTTTTTAATTTTGAACAACTTTTGTAGTTACACTTTTTGCTCTAAAATTAATTGGTAAAGAGATTTCTCTTCTTGAAAATTTTAACATTGTACCCAAATATTTCCTATGTTCAGACGAAAAAGTGGACACACGTATATAGAAAAATGAGATTTCAATTTTATCTGTAATTAAATCGACAATATTGGTATTACTATTAATTGAAGCACCCTCGTATTAGTTATACATTTATTTATTTATTTATTTATATATTTATTTATTACTAATAAGGAGTAGAACAATATCATAATACAGTTACGTTTGATTTTAAATAATACTTAGGAATTTAAAAGTAATTGGTAGAGACAATTTGCATTGGCCTGGTTTTTAACTAATGCGTATGTGATTGATTAACCGTTCTTTCACTAATTTTCACTATAACTCTTCGAATTCAGGCATTTGTTGTGCTCGATTGTGTAGCGTGTGTACACAGGTACGCGTGGGTGTGTGTGCCATGTTAGTGGGTTGTGTAAGCCGTGTTTGTTCGCTTGTCGCCCGTCGCTTTAATCAATAGCGCCCGATAAACAATTCTAAACAGAGAGCCACCGCCTCTCACACCAAGCTCTGGATCAAATACCTACATACAGTTCTATTACTAAACACCACACTAAACCGCGTAACCATGCATTTTTCATACTCGCTTAATCACAACGTGTTGTGGGCTATAAATGTAGAAATTTTAACGTGTTTTGCGGGTAGCTGTTTCTCTAATATAAGCCAGAGTCAGAGTTGTTAATAATATGCCAATAATATTAATAATGACATATAAATCCAACAATTTGGGTTAAATAAAATATTATGTTATGTTGTTTCAACTAAATTATTGAGCAAAACGTCATGAGTTAGATTAGTAACGTTACGACAAATATTTAGATCAATCAAACTTTAATACGAGGGTGATTTAGAATATTACCTAGCTATTCATAAAAACAGTTGAAAGTAAAGTAACATTTTATTTTTGATGTTTTCTTTTGTTATTCTTTATTGGTCGCGAACCTGGGGGAACCAGGTTCGATCCCGACAGACGCCAAATATTTCCAATTTTAAATGGCACAAAAGTGACCCCTGTGGTACACTCTCCACACCATCTATGAGTGCCCGTGAGGTGACGCCTGGTAAGCGCCCACACGGTAAAATATATCGTCATTATTACCGATGTCTACATGTGTTGTAGATACTGGCACACCCAGAAATGGGTAATATGCCGTGATGATATATTTATTTATTTTATTTATTTATTCTTTACTGGCCTTCAGCAGTTGGATCATCCTCAATCGATTTCCGGTTCCAATGAAATTGCTTACATCATAATTTCACTTCAAAAAATGACAACAAATCTTTTCTATAGCCGCCAATCATTCTTTCATGAATAATTTTTGATTGGTAGCTCTCTTTTGACAAGATCTTCACCAATGTATAATGCTGTTTTACTTTACCTATAGTACTCAAACCTTTGAACCAAAAGTATTAAGTAAGCAGACAAATATAATAGTACTTTGTCAGTAACAAATTACAATTGCTCGCCTTTTGTTTCACGACTAACAATAAATAGACAAACATTTAAAATTTTATACATTTAATTATTATAATTTTTTCGTGACAGCGTGATTAGTTCTCCACTATTTATATTTTATTGCTTAGAAAAAATTTTTGAGTTATATTCCCTCATCCAAACAGAAACTTGTAATTATGTCATATCAAATCTATCCAGACTGAAAAATGTAAATTTTTATTAAATAGTTGTAGAAAAAGTATAGCATTTCATCCTCCCCGACTTCTGAGTCACATTCATCATTAAATGCTAGTTGAAAATTATTTATTATATTATTGTGGCATCTCACACTCATTTGTAATGGAAAGTTTAAGCAAATTACAAAATTAATTTAGGTATAAACAAAAAAAGTAAACAAAAGCAGCTTGAACATTGTCACCCTACCAAGCGACAGTGATCAAAATTAAAGGATGCAGCAGTAGCCTGTTTAGAATAATAGTGCGCCAACACATTTTGCTAAAATTTATACTTCTTTGTGTGCATGTTCTACTTCCCATATACTACATATTCATGTCTTTCGATTCCGAATATTTTATCCTAATTCCTACAGAATTAAAAAAAAATTATGTACTAATGGTTGTATTTTGTAAAAACTGTAAATAATGAACAAAATTGCATCGAAAGCTGCTGATCTTATGTATAATTTTATATGAATCAATAAAAATAGGTCTGTAATGCCCATATACACCAACATCAAATAAATCTTCAAATAGCTTATTCATTGAATAAGAGAAAAATATCGCATCGATACCATAACACAAATGAAGGTATTTATTCTAGCTGTCATATTTTGATGCGATATTTTTCTCTTATTCAATGAATAAGCTATTCAAATTCAATTGTTGTTGGTGAATACGGGCATTAGACTTGTAGTTTTGTATACTTTTTTTTAAAAAAAAATTATCTTTACTATAAAATAAACATTCGTAAATATCAGATTCTTAACATTATACCCCAATCATTTTATAGTATTCGTAAATAGCAATAAAGTTAAATACCTAAAAGTGCTTCATAAAATGTTATCTCTTACACTACACTTTTATACTATAGGTATTCCTGTCCCACACTATTTCATTCGTTTCTCCTAACCTAACTTTTGTCCCAGTTGGAGGAATTAGCGATTGGCAAGGTAAAGTGGTTGGGGGATGCGTGAGTGAAGTCGTGAATCATCTTTCACCTCACGTCTGAATCTGGAATCCCATAAACAAATCTCGTCATCTGGACGTGATGACCGGAGGATATTCAGCAACAGGATACGGCAGGATCAGACACGGTTACACAGCTACCACGCTGAAGCTTAGCGAGGGGAAAGGTTATGACAGGCAGATTACGATGAATATTGGATGGTTTCATCCATTATGAGTGTGGGGAATTTTTTTTAATTTGCTAATTCACTGTCTTAAATTATTTCTCTTCAATTTTTTTGGTATGGAATTTGTATGTGTTCGTGTTACAATTTTACATGATTTATAGAATCTTTTCCAAGGAACTTTTGGTTTGGGATTTATTTGTATTCTGACCAATCAAAGAGCAGAATTTGTATCCGTATTTAAATCAACGTTATTTTTAGGCGAAATGAAGTATAGTTTCTGACATGTTTGAATCGTTGAAGTGTTGGAACGCTGAATAGGATGGTATCAAAACAAAATACATCGAATTGACGGAAGGTCTTGTGCTGGCCACAACAGATTTTTTTTGTTAAAGTATCGTCACTGTATCGTGATCATATCACTAATGTAAATCAAGTCTAATAATCATTATCGAAATCCACGGTTAAAATTTCAATTTCGGCAGTGGTCTTTGATTGAAGTGGACCGCTTCTTGTACACCGTCGAAATCATGCTAGCGACATTGTGAATTTAAGTGTAAAACTTGAGAAATTGTTGAAAAAAGTTTGTGGTGATGAGGGTCTATCTAGCACTCAAGTTTTCGAGCAGTTTAGAAGGTTTAAAAAGAAAGAAAAGAGATCGGATTAGCGCCTCGGCCGTGCATGGGCATCGTTTTTTCGAAATCCGAGAGATTATTCACGTGGATTGAGTGCCTGAGGGGCAGTTTGTTAACCAGGAAGTTTTGATAACCCTTCATGCACGGGTGAGAAGAAAGAAGGATGAAATGCGAAAAAACGACTCATGAATTCTCCATAAAGACAACGCGCCGGGACACAATGCCCTGTCTGTCAAAAATTTTTGACGAAACTCAAAATTACCGTTTTGGTACATCAACCGTACTGACCTGACCTAGCGCCATGTGACTTTATTCCCAAAAAATTGCTTTCAACAATGGAATATTGGAATATTCGCATAGGGCGGTGTAGGGTTCGGGGAACAAAGTACATTGAGGGTGACAATATTTGTTTTGCGTAATTTTTTGAATAGTCAATGTTCTAAGATCAATCCCGTTATTTTATTGCCTAACAAATGGCTCAAAACTCACGCCGTTATAGTTGTTTTTTGAATTTAATACATAATTGTTTTTTGAATTTAATAGTATTTTTTTTCTGTAAAATATAAAAATAACTACTATTGCGCTAGGTTAGCTTATGTTAACTTTGCCCGTAATATATAACAAAACACAATACAAATAATAGAATGTTTTTAAGAATTATACGAGATTTGTATGTGGTTATCGCATTAGGATTTAATTTTAATGAAGTTTTTCTTTTTCCGATAGAAAGGAATAGTTCACTAAATATTGACAAAAAAATAAATTATGTGTTTTTTTTGAATTTTGCAATTAAATTTCAAATATGAAATAATACTTTTTGTATCTATTCATATTTTGGTTTGTATTTTCTTTGAATACTTTTTATTTTCTTTTAAATTAATATTACTACATTCTTTTATTATTATTAGAATTTCAAAAGATGCGTTTACCTACTACAATTAAATTTTCATTTCAATTATAACATTAATTATTCATTGCATGAAAGTAAGAAACAATTGAAGACCTTGCAGCAAGAAGGAG
This sequence comes from Ophonus ardosiacus, assembly GCA_943142095.1. Classification (NCBI taxonomy): domain Eukaryota; kingdom Metazoa; phylum Arthropoda; class Insecta; order Coleoptera; family Carabidae; genus Ophonus; species Ophonus ardosiacus. Next base: position 27,452,008 of record OW964828.1, on the reverse strand, counting down.
GAATGTGATTTTTTGTCAAAATGAGTTATCTGGGGATATTTGACAAAAATAAATCGCTCTATCGGTTGGTGCAACCATGCTACAAAATGCACATGTTAAACTTCCTTTTATTTTTTATTCAATTTTGACGTTTTAAAGTGTCATTAACTCCACAGCAAAAATTATAAGTAACTGTTCATTTAATAGTGAACTAATAGTAATTACGATACAAGTACGTAAAGCTAGTATTTAGTCACGAATGGGTCAAAATTTTATGAGCTACGCTCATGTTTTGCGACCTGTGAGTGACTGTAGCTATAGATGCTTTATGTATGCGTATCGTACAATATTTTATCTACGATAGAATCTAATAACCTTAAAAATATTAAAAAAAATATTTTTATTTATGAATTTATGAATTAGGATTACAATATTTAATGAGAAATTTGGCATGAAATTTAGAGCGTTTAAAAGTTTAATCATAATCATATATTCCTGGGCAACCCGTGATTAATGGAAACTTTGTTACTAAACAACCGCTTTACAAACTTAATAATAAGTCATAACTAAAATTCAGTATTACGCACTATCATAGATATTTTTTTTAAATCACTCTCACAGTATTTTAGTCCCTCTGAAAGTTTAAAACGTCAAAATTGCATAAATAACATCGACTATCGTCATGCATAATTGATTAGTTTTTTTATTTTGTCAAAATTAAATTCATAATGGTTGTTAATATTTTGTGAAAATTGAATATAATAATAATAATAATAATAATAATGATAATAATAATTTATTCAATTCTTTTGATCAAATACGTTGATAAGAGATGCGTAGGTACGTAAAAGAATGATAAAAATATCAATAAATGACAAAAAAAGATATTTAGGACTTATCACTAAGGAAATCGTTATGATGATAATAATTTTTCTGTAAAAGATATATTTTTAATTTAGCTTTAAATGAAGTAGGTAATAGATTAAATAGTTTTAATATGACTAGGTAGTTTATTATAAAATTTTAAACCGATGTAATGTGGATAAGTTTACTTTTATTGAGTCGTAAACATGGTAATTTAAAATTCAATCTTGTACGAGTGTCATGATTATGAATATCGCTTTGTAATGGAAATTTGCTTTGGTTTATTTTAATGTATATTAAAAGACTGTAGATGTTAAGAATAAAAAAGGGAAAGTAACATGTTTTCCCTTTTAAATATATCCTTACATGAATCTCTACTGTACAATGAAAAGATGTTTCTGATTGCAGATTTCTGTAATTTAAAAACCCTGGATGCTATGGGGGAACTTCCCCAAAAAATGACACCATATTGCATAATTGGGTAGAATTTGGCGTAATAAAAAGTTTTTACTGTATTTATGTCAGTGAATAATTTTTTTTTTAATTAAGTAGCATAAGGAAGCTAGATGTTTACATATTTTGTCAATGTGTATATCTCAAGTTAAATTTTGATGTATGTGAAGACCTAGTACTTTGCTGTTGATAACTTAACTTAAGGTAATTCCTATTGAATGCATTGAATTTATTAGAGAAACTAATGATCAAAGACTTATTTACATTTAAGGAGAGATTTAAAGCTGCGAACCAAGAGGAGAGTTTTGTTACTACGTCAAATATATTATTCATGTCACTGATATTTTTTAGAATTAAAGACACATCATCAACATAACCAACAAAATTGTTTGCCTCTAAAATGCTTTTGATACCGTTTATATATACATAACAAAAACAAAATAGGGCCGAGTATGGATCCTTGTGCTACTTCAGTTTCGATAATTTGTTAATCTGATTTATTGTTTTCATAAAATATAACATTTTATAAACCACATGAGCTAAGAATGGTTACCCCTCTAAGAATTTAACCAACTTGCCTTTACAGGCTCGTGGGTTAAACTTTCTTCTCGCATGAATAAACATTATCTTAGCTCATTTGGTGTATAAATATCTATTACCTTATTTCGAAATACTTGTATCAAACTTTCTTAATATGTCTAACTCATAAAATAGTCTTTTAACATCAATGAATTTCGAGTCCAAGCGAATTAATGTTACTATTTATAATGAATGAAATAAACACTTTCTCATTCTCTTGAAAAATGTGGAAAAAGGCATATACCTCCTTCTTGTAATTTGTAATGAATACGCATTTAGTGTCAGATTTTAATAAATGCATTTTTCCTAGGATACTCGTATTCTGTGAATTATAGAATATGTTAAGTGGAAATGAAAGTTAAATTAATTTTGACAAGGATAAAAGAGAAATGTAGAATCGGATTAGAAATGAACTTTAGTTAAATGAGAAATAAATCTAGAGATTTATTGGGGTAAAATTTCATATTTTTACGTGAAAAAATTGGAAGATTATCAAGGATTAAAACAGTTTGTTATATCGCTGTTCAGTCAGCTTAATATTCTCTCTTTAATGTCAGGTTAAATTAATAAAGTTAAAGTCATTTTCAATTAATTACAAGCTAAATCTCTAAATCACTTTATTATAATAATTATTTGAATTTGAAAATCAGTAAAATAATACAGACAATCTAAAATTAATTACAGAAATATTTGAACATTTGGAAAAACAATATACTCATGAATTTCGAAAATTCAAAACAATTGAAAACAAACAAAGAACAGCAAAAATAAATACATGTCGGTACAGTCCAACGGACTAAAATAAAATGTATTTAAATAAATAAATCAAATATAAAATTCATGGTAATAATTGAGCAGCCACTAGCAAAAGCAAAAACAACCATAGTCCAAATTTTGTAAATTTGAATATTAGGTATAACAACTACTTTCAGGGATGTCTAACATTTTGGTAAAACTTTCTCTCGAAGCATCATAGTCACGAGTTATTATTTTCATTGAAAAGTTTCAGTGTGTCTATAAAAACAATCATAGTCCTATAGTCGTACTATAGGGATTCAGCAAAATCAACCTTAGTCCCGGTGCATGGGTTAATTTTGAAGGAAACGTGTAGGCTAATTTTGTAAAATAAAATGTGTTTTACTTTCATTAAAAGAAAATGTTCACTGATTCCCCAGTTTTCAAATTGACAGTTTCTTACAAAATTGTGTCCTATGACAGTCATTAATAAATAGGTAATTGTTCGTCATTGTTCAATTTCTGTTAATTAACATCCGTTTTCTAATATTTAATCATGAACTTGCAGTTAGGTAAATTGAATTACAAATATATTTAACGGTAAGGAAGGTAGATTTTTTTTTATTATCTCAGATTTAAAATAATGGACTAAGGTTGTTTTTGTCGAAAGCTCTTCTATTATAAACAAATATTTGTTATTTTTGAAATGAAAAGAATTATTAGTAATTGGTTTCTATCAATATTTTAGTTCCATCTAATTACAATTTATGAGAAAAAATCTTATGAGAAATGTTCTCGCTGCAGGCAGCAGTGGCGTGCAAAAGGGGTAGTAGAAGGGCAGCAATGTTACCCCGCGCTAATAAATTACATTTATGACGTAATTCTTTAATGAGTACGTGTATAAATCTCCCTTTACGAGTGTAAAAATAAAATAGAGGAATGAAAGATTGTGGGGAGACGGCATGTGTAAAAGAAAGATGTAATTGAAGGTGGAAATTTGCTGAGATGTATGGCGACTTTAACAATTTTGTTTGTTTTATTAGATATGTCACGTAATTCACAAGCAGTATCAAAATGCACTCAGATATGAATAGAAGAAAATTATTTATGTTACATTTATATAAATCAGACTTCTAATAAAATATGGATGACTACAATCAAAAATGTTTTAATTTACTAATGCATGTTCTACTCCTATGTGCTTTTCGCTGCAGGTACATTCATAGACAAAAGTATAAAAGCAAAACAAATGTGTTCCAAAGAGGTAGTAACAGTAATTTATATATGAGTTCTTTTATCTTTTTCTGTGTAGCGTGTTCTACAACTTTTTTCTTATCAGTAATTTTTTTCATTTCATTTCAGTAATGTAGAAATATTCAGCCTACAATATTGCAAGGATATGTATCGTGCGGATAAAATTGTATTGTAAGTTGCGGATTAAAATTTGCTTTGAACAAGTGTTTGAACACAAAACACAATGGAATAATTATTATACTATTGTAATCAGTGTTTTTATTATTAAACCATTATATTTTATTGGCAGTTAAAAAATAATATACTCTGTCATACTTCATTCAAATATACACTGAATTTATCAAACAATAGCATTTTAAAAATATTTCCGCTGTAATGACACCTGTAAAGTTCGCAAAAATTATTTACGATATTTATTGTGAAACAGCAAGTAGGAATGAGTAATATGTCATGTTTATATATTTATAATTGTATTTTATTTATCTCCGTATTTTACACGTAACGTAACCACACATGAACACCCAACAGACTAATCCTTCTACAGTTCTATAGTATCTAAAATATTGTTCTACCTTTAATAACCAAATTTCCGAAATATAACACCAATTTAATACTATGAGATTATTAAGCCAAAAATTTGCTTATTACTGGTATTCTTCAAGTTTCAAGTTTAAAATTGTCGTTAATTTTCATTTTGAGAAAAGGCCTGACGATAAAGTGCCTTTGATAAGACAACATATGGGAAGTGCACTACGATATTTGTGAAGTTAGTATTTATACATATACCTAATGTAATGAATTAATAATAAATGTGACAAGCAGTGCCGGTCCTATACAGTAAGCACAAGGAGAAACTGACCCCCCCCCCCCCCCCCCCCCAAAACTATTAAAAGCTTTGTTTACATTATATTACTGTTATAAAAATATTTTATTTTGTAAAATGTTGAACAAACAACGAATTTGAAAAACTGACATTCCCCCAATTCTGTAAGAAAGTTGTTGTTTTGTAACCAATAGAAACAAATGTAAAGCCTGTCATTTTCATGTTTTATTCAGTGTTCGCAATTATTATTGGTTATTTGCTATAGCAACGTTGCTAAGACTTAACAACTTTCTTACAGAATTGGGGCGTATATGAATTAAGAAAAGCAAAACAAAGAATTTTTATCAATAATTAAAAACTGAATAAAATCTTTTAAAGGGTTGTTGATTTAATCTCTCTCATGACTTTGATTGCTTATAATTGCCAGAGAATTTAAGCGTTCTTCAAAATAAGTAATTCGTAAATACGTTTTAATTAATTTATTTCTTTGAAAAATTTCTTTCGTCCGTAACTGATAAAGTGAGGAAGATGGAAGATCAATAAATAAAAAATTAAATAATAACTTTCATGATACAGAATTGCTTTGTACTCCTAGTAATTATAATTAATTAGTATTTATTTTTCAAATCAAATTATGAGTAGGTATGGATTTTTGGAGTCGTGACTGGTGGCGTCCAGCGTTGACATTATTATTTTTATCTCTTTATTATTCTTGAAAATCGAGTTGTTTGGATTCACTCGTGCTTCACATTTGGGCAACCAGTTGTGGCTGGATCCGTTGTAGAACAACATAATGTTATGCACGCTAATAATATTATCTGGTTCAGTGGACCGATAGCGATATGATCGGTTGTTAACAGCACAGACTCAGAATCTGTCGACGTCGTGACGAGATCGAGTTAAGCTAAACCGCTTTGCGATGCGTTATTGCGCTCAGCTTCTCATAACCGCCATTGATTGTACTACAGCTTCCATAGCTTACAAGGAATTATTCGCAAAGACAATGAAGTGTACGATATCAATGCTAAAGTTACGAAGACTATGGGTGAATCTAAATCGAATGGAAATACTTCTAATGAAATCATGAAAGATATTATGAATGTGGAAGAAATGAAACTGATTACGATTAAACATGCACGGCGTCAAAGAATAAAAAAAAAGACACTTAAGAATATTTCAGCCGTCCAATTTCTATCCGCACACTTTTCTACTATAGGTAACATCGAATTTTATTATTAGGAGATTAATAAATAATATATACATGAAATTTATTGAACTACAATTAGTTGGAAATTATAATCTGAAACTAAGTATTTATTAATTTTATAAGAAAATGAACAATAACATAAGAAAAATAGAAAATGTTAATAATTTAATGTAAAGGATAAAGTAATAATTAAATTATAAATAAAACTAAAAAATAAATGATTATATACTCTGTGTTTTATTAAGTTTTTGTGCCATGTAAAACATATATTTTTGACTTATGTGCTTAGATCCGCCGGGCCTAGAAATATTCCCCTATTAACCACAGTTTGAGTAACGATGTGTTACGTAACTAGATTTAGTAGTTTTGCGAATTACTGCCAATTTAAAATTGTACAATGAATAAATAAAATAAATATTTCATCACGGCATATTACCCATTGCTGGATGTGCCAATCTGCTTTGTACGCAGATATCGGTAGTGATTATGATATATTAGTACCGCTGGCGTGGAGAGTGTGCCAAAGGGGTAACTTTTATGCCATTATAATTCGAAATAGTTTTTGGCTTCGGTCGAGATTGAGCCCGGGTCACCAGGTTCGCGAACAGACACTGAGGCTTGGTAAGCACACGCTAATAATTGAGTCAACATTGTGTGAATAGCAAAAAAAAGTAGTTTCTTTAATGATAGGAATTATCTGATGAAATTCATAGGATAAATTTTAAAAAATCGGTATTGTGTTTATTTAATTTTCTTCTTAGTTTGGAAGTAAGGAAAATTCAGGTTATAAAAGTTATTTCACCTTTAAAAGTTAAACGCTAGCCACAACGTGATTAGATTTTGGAAAAATCAATAAACAATTTTTGATAGGGAAATTGAGGTGTTAAAAAGCCAATGAACTTTGAAAAATTCAACTTTTACCTACTTACTGGCTTATATTTCAACTTCTGGCGGAGGTGCCGCTTCGAGAAATAATATTCTTACTTTCGGTAAATTAAAAAGGGGATAAAAGCAGTTTTTTCCAGTAAAGTCACGTAGAAAGAGTTAAGTTATAGGATTGTTAATAAGTGGAGCAACAAATTCTGTAGAATGAGTTTCATTTTTCACCTTAGGGAAATAAACAAGGCGCTGTAACCAGGTGTAGTGCAGGGCTAGTAGAGCAATATATCGGGAAAATAATTAGTCGGCAGTTTGCAAAAAACTGGAGCTTTATATTCGTGCACACGTTTTTTCGCTGCAAAACGTTTCCCCATTTTAATTGGCTAGGATTTACGAAGCAACAGAAATTGCGTCAGTTTGTGCGAAAGTAAATTACTAAAGCTTAGAATTGTGTTGATTTATGCAGTATAAAACTTGGGAAAATATTTGCATACTGCCATTTATTATATAGCTTGCCTTGTTTTCTTTCACTTGTAACAATGAACGCGCCATTTTGTAAGAGGCCCCGCGTTCCGTTTGTTATTACTGTTTATTCTTTTGTTTTGGGGGTGAAGTGGGGTTAGCGCGGGTGTGAGCTTAATCTCGCATTTCCCTCTGTTCTGTTGGCTGGTTTCCTTGGTTCCTTGTCCTCACTTTGTCTTGCTTCCGAGCCTAATTTGGCCGACTTTGTCTGGAATAAATACCTCCGTAGATGATTTGACATTTTTATGAACGCTTTAAACAACTTCACTTTTATTTGATGAGATAAAACTGCTCTATTCTAAAGGTATTGATCTTATGTTGCTGTCTCCTGTATCCTATGTCGGGATATTATTACATGATTCTGTATTCTTTCCAGAAACCTACTGGATATGTTGGCTTTGAAATAGATATGTATTTATGGATCTGCATACGTGCTCTATGGAAACTATTTTTTGCAGGATTTATAAAATTTATGCACCTCCACTAACAGAATTCGCAAACAAGGAACGTGCGATTCTATTGTTTTCCACAAAACTTTAATGCAATGTGCATAATATTTTTTTAAAACGTTTTTTATATTTCACAATATGAATATTGAACAAAATATATTATAAGTTACACTTCAATCTGCATATTAAAAAATGTAAAATTAAGTACGAATAAAACTAAATCTATTTTGCAACAATTTATGTTTTGAAAATTAATTTAATACAAGTACATCTTTAAGAATAGCTATTTGTGTATTAAGAGCAAAAAATGGGATATTGCCGATTGAGAGGACAAGATTTTTTCTATAGTCGCCACAATGGGGTCTTCCACCATAACAAAAAATAATAAAATGTATACTTTGAGCTTACAGTGCTACTAATTTATCGTTATTTTCCATTCTTCTTGAGCTATTGCTTCAATCTAATCTAAGCATTTTTTACTTTCGTTTTCTTTTTTTTTGTAAATGAATGCCCTATTTTATTTCTGTATTTCTTTACACAGCACTAACACATTTTGTTTGGTTATGTAATATACCGACAAAGCAGTCAAATGTCAGATTGACTTGTAGAGGTGGTAAAGGTGTAAGTAACTACAGCGCCATTAGTTCCTAACTAAACGTTCTCATTAAGAATGTAGTCAAGTGACATTTCTCAACATTTTATCGTTAGAAATTTGGACAGCGAGCGTTTTTTCTACTTTGTCGCGCATGAGCGGCAAAGTGACAACATATTTTTATTCTACCAGATATTTACCTCTTGGAAAAAGAAGGTAAGGTAAGGTACTCAACTAGAGAATATTAGAATTTTTTGCGACTTCACCCGAGCCTTCGACTGTGTAAGTCATGAGATATTATGCTCAAAAGTCAAAACTCGATAAATATAGTATAAAAGGCAAGGCTCTCAACTGGATTTCCTCTTACATAAAAAACAGAAAACAATAGCGTCCATTCAATCTAAAAATGATATTGTTAAAAATATAATGTCTGATTATGTTGACGTTAATAGAGGTGTTCCACAGGGTGGAATACTTTCTCTAACCCTATATAAACTTTATATAAATGATATTTTATCTGATGAAAATCATCACCCCACGTAATACGCAGATGACACATCTATTATAATTTCTGTCAATAATGACAACACGCTTCAAGCTAAATGTCAAAATTGTTTAAATAATTTATCTGTTTGGTTTTGGGGATAATGTTTTATTAGTCAAAAGAAAATATTAAGACGAATAGTACAAGTTCCACGCTGCTCCTCTTGTAGAAATCTTTTTAAACAGTATAAATTGGTTTGTAGGTACAATATTTTATTCAATTTTGACGAAATAATAATAAAAACCATTATAATATTTAATTTTGAAAAAATAAAAAACTGACTAGTTAGTAGGCTGAGCATAACAATCGTCGCTGATAGACGTCAAGTCATATATTTAAAATGCTTTATTGTCTGTCCTTTGTGCCGTGAAAAATAATGAAAAGGGCTGATAATGTCTGATAAATAATGTGGTGCGTGTTATTTTCGTTCTTGATGTTATTTTTAAATGTATTATTTAACCACCTTCCTGTGAGTATAAAAAACTGTGAATCCAATAAAAGTTTTCTACAAAAATTAAAATATTTATTATATTATTGCAATTTTTATGACCTGAACGAATTCTTCAATAAAATCTATGCATAGATTTGCAATGTCTCTGTTTCGTTACCTATTCATTAAAATTGATTTTTTTTACATATATGCATTATGTTCATGAATATATAAAATCTAATACTATGTTATTATTATATTATAATAAGAACGCTACCTAATGACAAATGTTAAATATGCAAACTAACTTATTTTATTTTATAACAATCTACTGTCACATGTCACGTGTGTATGAAAGCATTGAATTTGTTTAAAAATGGATTAATTAAAAAGTGAGGTTAGACTACACCAAACGAGGTAATATGACTTTTTTACGTCTGTTAAAAAAGTACACTTTTTCTTATTAAAATGGATATATAAAGTATGTCTTTTTTAATACAATAAAAGTGTGAAAAAAAAGTGCACTTTAACGCTACAGAGTGAAATAATGAAACGTTTCGGCACTTTTTTTACACAATTTTAATGCCGCCGAAAAAAAAATTGTATGCAACTCGAATAAAAAGTGTCTTATTTCACTCATAGGATTTGACGAACTCGCCTGCGGCTCGTTCGGTCAAACTTTCCTATTAATAAAATAAGACTATACTTTTTACACTTGTTGCATAAATAACTATTTCTTAATCATGTTCACTTAGATTATGAATCATAAGTCGAAAGAACACGGCTTTTTCTAATCTACAATGTTTACTGTTTTATTTCACGTGCATGTAAAAAATGATACTAAACAAACGAGACAAAGCTACAAAAATCAAATATATGAATTAGGTGACAGAACTCATCATGGAGCTTCTGATTTATAGTAATTAATGTTCAAAAGTTTTAAGAAGTTTCGCTAGAAAAACCTAAGTTACACATTTTAAGCGTTAAAGTCTATTTAGCATAAAAAATAATTTGATATGACATTGATACATAATCTTAATAAAAACGGTATTAAAAATGATTTGAAAATTAAAAACAAGATCCACTAATTGGGTTCCCATTTTAAATTTAATTTTATTCAGAACAAATGAGTGTATTCAAAAATTTTATCAGTTCTAACTGGAGTTTATAATAAAATTACTAGTTCAATATATTGCGTAAAGTAACAAATTAATGTGATTTGTCCTTATTTATTTCATTATTTCTTAACATACGGTGCACGTATTTTACAACTTTCAATCGAATAAAGTTATAATCATGAAACTCATTTAATTTTCGATCAATCCATAAACCTCCGTTTTTATTTCCTTGAAAAATAATATTTCTTTTCCTTCATTCATTTATTCAATATGTCGATGCTATCGGGAAAGAAATACGTTTTCATTACCTCCTAAGTAATTAAGTCTCGAGTGGAATTTAGGAAGGATATTTCTCCTATCTGTCAGGTACAGATCAGCGGGTAGAAACCAGTTATTTCTGAAATTAATAACACGAAACCAGGAGATTTGTATACCCGGCAATTTGTGACTGCTAATTGCAATTTTGCCAATCAAAAGATACTGAAAGACTCTTTCAATTCGCCCGACACTCAGTGATTTTCATTCCTTTAGATCTTGAACTTCTATATAGTCATTACTGAAAAGCGAAAGAACTGAAAATGCTTCTTTTATTTAAAACCTTCTTAGAAATTTGATATTGTAGAGAACAATGCACGAATTAGATGCTCAATAATGAAAGAAAATATGCAATAAAGGGAAGTAACAATTCTTATATTACAAACAAAAATGTTTTCATTTTGTTGTAGTGGATTTAGGCCGTGTCCGATGTCGTATTATTACATTTATAATTTAGATATTAGAAAGACACCTTCGAATGGCGCACTAGTAATATCAGTTGATTTATATGGGATACCTTGAGAACTGTATAATAAATAATTCAATTTAATTTGGCATTTAAGCTGAAATGTCAATATCATATAAAAAAGAAAGCTCTTTTCAAAAATAAATTTGATATTTAGTTCAAATTCTAGCAATGTAAGTAATTTCTTAATTAGTGCGCGTAGTGCTTCTGCAAATCTTAAAATATAAATGTTCTAAACCAGTGATTCATAAACTTATTTGAACCAGTGATTCATAAACTTATTGAACTCAGCACCCTCTTTCTAAAGATATATATATATATATATATATATATATATATATATATATATATATATATATATATTTTTCAATGCTCCCTCTCGGAAAATCTGCTCTAATTTATATAATCCCCATGTCAACATTCTACGAATGTTATTATATGTAATGATGTGTCATATTATAATTTCTGAAACCTGAGTTTAAACAACACTAAATCCTTGTTTTTCTCAATATATTGTGAAAAAAATCCCGGGATAAGTTATTTATGCAAGTTAATTTCAAATATATATTTTGGATTGCTGCATGTTTATTGGGCGGATAAAATAATTGTACTTACTAGTACTCTGAATCTATATCTATACTTCTATACTAATATTATAAAGAGGTAAAGTTGTTTGGATGTTTGAAGGAGGTAATCTCTGGAACTACTGATCCGATTCTGAAAATTCTTTTACTGATAGAAAGCTACACTATTTCTGAGTGACATAGGCAATGTGATAAAAATTAGTTACGTAATCATTATATTTGTAAATCAAGTCGAAGAAAATTGGCTGCTTTATTGGCGTGCGCTGACCAGTTTGAATTGAACACAATGTATTATTAAAATACTGGTCTTTAGTAGTTCTCTAAAAAGTGTCCGCGCAAATCTAGCTTTTATATTTAATACGCAATAACGGTTTTTATGTTCATAGTAAAAGAAAATTATAAGGTGATGTTTGGGTGTATTTATTAGGTACAACATATCAATCCATATAATATATATTTATATATCAAGTGAGCTAATACCCGAGACAGAAGACAAAAATTAATGATCATTAACGGTTAGATATAGTAAGCGCACGTGAACTTGAGACTATTGACAGATGTCAAAATTCCGTTTATTAACAAACCAGAAAATATTGACTGTAGTAAGTACGTGTTACGGTGTTACTTATTGTTTTGTACTGTATGAGTACAATACAATAAGTAGCACGAGCTTGCTACATTCAATATTTTCTTGTTTGTTCATAGACGCAATTTTGACATCTGTCACTAGTCTCAAGTTCACGTGCGCATACTATATCTAACCGTTAATGATCATTAATTTTTGTCGTCTGTCTCGGCTATAAGGCATTGTCTATCCATGAGAAGGAGTTAATTTCTTCGAGTGAATAAACATTCTTAGCTCACGTGGTTTGTACAATATTTTATTCAATTTTGACGAAATAAAAAACTGATCAGCTAGTAGGCTGAGCATGACAATCGTCGCTGATAGACGTCAAGTCATCAATTTAAAAAACTTTATTGTCTGTCATTTAAGTCGTAAAAAATAATGAAAAGGGCTGATAATGTCTGATAAATAATGTGGTGAGTGTTATTTTCGTTCTTGATGTTATTTTTAAATGTATTTTTTTTTGCAGAGTTAAAATTTTGTGAGAGTGATTTAAATTTTTATAATTCACTTGTGAATAAAATGTTACTTGTAGTTGTTGCTATGGAGTTAATAATGACGTCAAAATTAAATAAAAATAAATAACTTTGTTATTACGAAAATTTAATGAAGATAAAATTTGCCCCTTACAGCATGTGATTTGGTCATATAGTTTAGGAGATAATATAAAATAAAGAAAATATGCAAGATAAATGAATGAATTCACGGCGACCGCAGCGCTGTTAGGTGTGGTAGATAGGTGCGGTGCAAGGATCGGAAGGGCAGAGGCAGGGATCTTTTACATCTACGATACGAGGCAAGTATCTCGCGGCAATGTGAATAATTACAAATACAAATAATACACGTGTGGCTAATCGCAATGGGGGATTACACCATTTTTTTTTTTTATAATTTCATCTGAAAATATTAGGAAAACTAAGACTATTGATGAAAATCCGGTGAAAAAAATCCTATTAATAAGCGAGTTATGGTCTCCCGAATTTTGAAAAGATTGACGTGACGTCACATTTATGTGTTTTTATATCAAACTGTTTTCATCATGGACCTAAATGTTCTTGAAATATATGCTATTTTAAGTTATATTTACATAAAAATAAATGAATATTATAACACTGTATAAGTATACTTACTTTATAATTACAGGTGTATTTAAATTATTAAGTTTAATGCAAGAAATTTATGTTAAAATAAAAACTGTTTGAAAACTGTAGTACAGGAATGTTAGCCCCTCCTTTCGAATTTGAATTTCTTAACTTCCATTGGTAGTAATCCCACCTCTCCTAACACGCTATTTGTAATGCATGTATAGGCGGTTTCTCGGTCGCCAATCAAAATATTTTCATATTAGTGTCGAAGCGCTATAACAAAAAACCCTTTATTTCCGAAATATCTCAATTATACCATTTAATTTTTTTTATTAATATTCGTTATTCAGCATATACATTCGTATTTTTTTACTATTTTCCTTTAATTCGATTGAGCCGTAATCCCCCATTCTAATAATACTGTAGTATTATAGGTACGTTTGAAACGTGAGGTGCACAAAACAGAAATGAACAATCGAGATGCACAAATTAAATTTTGAATGTGGCAGCCCGCATAAAAGAAACGCAAACAACACTTGTTGTTGGTAAATGAGACAGAAAATGTCTGAAGATACACGGAAATTTGAAAATTAAACATTTAAAACACTATAATTCGAAAACAATCAAAAATCGTATTACAACTTTTGCCCATTTGCATTGCCGACACTTAAATTTTAAGCTCGCCTTAAACAAAAAAACGCAAATCGTAATTTTGACAGCAATATTCACTTTTCCATTTGACATTTCGTTTCGATACAATATTGTCAATTTAAGGAACACTTAAAATATTTAAGCGTCAGCATTGCAATCAGGCATTAGTTAAATACTTGTATTTATGTGTAGTATCCCGAATTTTAGCACTTGTATGAAAGTTGCCCCATTAGGAGTGTCATTTTAGTTATTTTTCTAGAGTAAATGCACAGGTCACTAGATATAAACAAAAATGTATATTTCCAATAATTGAAGAAACATGTTCAGATCTATAGTTTCTTTAGTGTTAAATGATACTATCATTATGATCCATTATTTATTCCCGAAACTATTTTCAATACTTTCTTTGAATTTTTGTAGTGCTGTCATAGTTGACTTTGACATCATTCCGAAATTCCCTTATATTAGATAATACAGATTGCACAAAGCTAGTAATTTGAGTATTTCATACGCGTGAGGGTAATTAATGTATAGTTTTTGCAAAGCGAAAAACTAGAAATAAATGTTTTGTGTTCGGAAGAAAAGCAAAACGTATTAGGTATAATAGGTCAAACACTAATCTCTACTACAAAGTAATTCAAATTCGCACCCAGTCAAAAGCAGAGCCAGAGTCCTCTGTCGGCGTCGACAGCAAATGCGAGGGAGGGACACACGTTCATATATCAAGCGGAGTTGCTGCTTTTTGTTTCCAGTTTATTTTTTTGTTTTTGCTTCGGAACTCATTATGCGTCCCGGAACAAATAAATAGCAAACATTTGTTCCTTACGTGGGAGAGGGGCACACGAGTTCTTCGCAGCGCCGCTCCGGACTGTGGCGCTACTGCAGCGCTTCTCAAACTGGTTTAAGTGAGACTTTAGTATACATACACCTATCACCTATGAGAGTAAAGACAGAAAACTTTGTTTAGAACTACTAGGAATTTGACTATTTGTACATATACTGTAAATACAATAATATTAAAATTCTATTTGAACTGTTCAAAAAAACAAACACAAATTCATCTTCTTTAGAACAAATATGCTTGTAGCTTCAAACATTATTGTTAATGTGTATATTGCAATATATTAAATATATGGCCATTATTTTAACAGTATTAGATTTTTTTAGTGTGCGATTATAAAATAATTTTAAGTAAAAGGTTATATGTATTTCTGTATATTCGTCGTAAGGTTGGATGATAGTATAATATTTTATGTAAATTTATAATATTAAATTTTTAATTTTTCATTCAAATTACAATTATTATGATATGCGAATGGGAACAAGAGATAGGTTAATAATAATTGTTGACATGCCACAAAAAGTTCTGCGTATATATTTCTCTATAACTGTCTTACTACACTGGATTGAGGTACCAAAAACACCCAATTTCAAATATCACACTTACACTTGCATGATTATTAATTTAATGTACTGTTTAAAAAATATGAAAAACTATCCTTTTATTAATTCTCCAATTTGGTTTTCTTTTTGTAAATAAAAACTGTTGAGAGCTCCTGCGTGCGTTCTCTAAATGAAATATCACTGATACGAGGCCGGCAGTTCGGCTTAATGAAATGAGAATCGCGCTCGGCACCAAGAAGAATGAGCATGCGTCTGCGCACAGCGCACGGTGTGATAACTCTTGAAATATGATCCCCTATCATAAGTATTATTTCTAATTTGTATTACAAAAGGTGAGACTGCAAGGGCTGCAAAATATTTTAAACCTAATGGCGCAATTACTGAAACGGCGCCATGTAATATTTACATGCAAATGTCATAGAATTTCTGCTCTGATAAAAATTATTTCCACCGCCTCAAATGCCGAAAGTTATCTTCCCAAGACCGTGAACTTTCGTTTTTATTGACGTCAAATTTAAACTAAATGAGAATTTTCCATCATTTAATATTTTAAGGTAAGATTACACACAAAAATTATTTTTTACAACTGTGTATCTACTGTGGTAATTTGCAGCCGACTCTTGATTGCCTATGCAAATGCAAATTACGTACCTACCACATGATATTAATGTTGCCAATTTCATTGGAAATTGATAATAATTGTTTCCATCTTATAAATTTCATAATTTCAAAAATCTGTTTTTAATGGTGTAACTTTCCCCAGGAGTCCATGAAAAATTATAACTTTAGCATCATAACTCAGTCAAGAGTGATAGAAATATTTAGGCATCGTCATTCAAAATAGCTTATTTGTAAAAAAAATGTAACAAAACGTTTCAGTCAGTTATTAGCTGCCAAGTGTAGTCCGAAATTAAAGACTGAACTGTGTAAAGTATGTCTTACACGATATAAAACTAATTCATAAGTTTTATGTGTGTATAACAGGCTGGCTCCGCAGCGCCACCAACTCCATTCTT
This sequence comes from Ophonus ardosiacus, assembly GCA_943142095.1. Taxonomy (NCBI): domain Eukaryota; kingdom Metazoa; phylum Arthropoda; class Insecta; order Coleoptera; family Carabidae; genus Ophonus; species Ophonus ardosiacus. The sequence goes on along the minus strand of OW964828.1, from coordinate 27,435,434 downwards.
ATTTGGAATATAGTTACAGTAACAGTACTTTGTACAAATTCCACACAAAAGTTTCTTGCAAAAGATTCTTTGTTTCCAGTAAAATCATAACAAACATTGCACTTAACACTGTCATCTGTTAATCATAATATTTTAATATAGTAGTTGTTTTCATGGCTATGGCGTAGCTGGCTGATTTATGAAATTTAATTTCTTTTTAATTCTTTAACGCTATATCCATTGAATATGAAGTATAAAATGCATTAAAATCGTATAGAGAATAAAATATTCTTTAATATTTATAATAACATAAAAGGTCAAAAAATAATTTTTAACTGAGTTTTTTTTTTTTTAAAACTGATAAAACTTCACATTAGGGTACTTCCGGATGACTATTTGTAACCAATTTCTAATCACATGTTCATTGGACGTAAAGAGGAGGAATACGAAACACTTATAATTTTTGAAATTGTAGTATTGGAGGCGAAATTATCGATACACACAACACGTACATACACGCACATACATGACATCATAGCAGAAATAGCTTTTTCGTGAAAAACTCATCATCGAATTATTTGACTAAAGACAATACCTTCCTTTCCTGAAGGTGGCGGAAGGTAAAAACTGTAAAATTTAGTTTTTCCTCCATATTTAGTGACCCATGAACAAAACGCACATTTTTATAAAAAAAAGGACATCTGGGTATGGTTAATCTGAGAGTAAAATTGACAATCTTCTTTGAATAAAATCACCCAAATTCTATTACAAAGTTACTAACTCTTAGCAACATTGTTTTAGCAAATAACCAGTAATATTATAAACACAATAAAAATGATCTGAATAATATTTCTCATTGGTGTGTTATTCATAGAATAAATTTAAACAAGTGCACAGTATTATCGTTTTCGCGCAAGCAATCGACAATTCATTATAACTATAATATTAACAATACTACTTTACTCAGAGATGTGACTATTACTGATCTGGGTGTTATACTTGATGTGAAATTAACTTTTAATGCACATGTTGATAATTTGCTGGCACAGGTGAATAAGATGCTGGGTTTCATTATTAGAAATACGCGCAATTTCAATAATTTACAAGCAATATTTACTTTACATTACTTTCTTATTAGATCTAGATTGGAATACTGTACAATTATATGGTACCCAATTTATAAAATTCAAATTAAAGCCATTGAAGCAGTCCAGAACAAATTCTTGAGGTATATTTATTTTAAAATTATGAATTATTATCCTCCTAGAGATGTAACGTACAACATTTTATTAAATACATATATTTCAAATGGACAGTTTGGCACAACGTGGAATTAAAATTGGTATAATTCATTTCTATAAATTAATTCATTCTTGTACAGATGATCCTTTATCTCTCTCTTTCCTCAATTTTTGTGTACCCTACTCATCTACTAGACATTACACTCCTTTTTATTTACCCTCTGTGCGCACTAATATTGCTTCACGGTCGTCTATAGTCTGGACGATATTACTTAACGATTTGAAGTAATAAAGGATTTCTCTGTGATTACGGTAAAGATATAAAAACCATAGGCGCGCCGGAAAAAATCAATTTAATAAATGTTCAAACAGTACAGAATATAATAATTTATTTATTACATTAAAAAAAAAATAATACAACAATATCAAATACGAAATGCAAATAAAAAAATCTGATGTGGAGAAACACAACACCTCCTGCTATTTAGTTTTTACATACATAAAATCACGCGTTTCCCCCTTAGTGGGTTAGCAAAAACCCGGAAATAATAGTAACAGTAAGAGCTCAGCTCACTTCACTCTTTAACAACATTCTTCTTTCGCCTTGTCCACAATCATCATAGCATTCATACATAAGAACATATTAAAATGACCGATTTTCGATAGCGAATAACCGCATCCGGACCACAATAATAGTTACGCAACAATCATCCTTCGCCACACATTCCTATCCATTTTTATTAATTTAAATACATACTTACGTATTTACTAACGCTGCAAACTGTTCCATTGCATAAAACTATTGATTTATTTACTATTTTCTTTTTAAAATGTCACTATTATTAATTTGAAGTGAATAGTTTTTAGACAGTGACATTTACTGTCAGTTACATTCATTTGAAATATGAACTGTGTAACAAAGGAATTGTGTTTATCTTAGGCTTCGGGACTAATAAAATAAATTATTTTTAAATTTATCTGCAAAATATATAGAAAAAGTATTAATGTATTCCTGTAGAAAATTCAATAATCTTTAAATTTCATAAGACATAAAATGCGAAAAAATGGCATTTAATGATATTTTTTGAAGAACAACCATTATGAGCTTCAGGTAAAGTGCCATTTCCGGTTATTCGATTTACACCAAAATCTAATGGCTTCTTTTCATATTAGAATAGGATAGAAATACAAGGTTTCAGAATTTTCTGAATGATAGTATTTGAGTTAGAGCGAAGACAAAAATCCCTACACACACACACACACACACACACACACAAATACATACACACATACATACACACACACACACATACACACATACAGACATCATCGTGAAAATGTTAAAATTGGATTCTAAGGACCTTAAAACGTGGTCATTTACTAAAATCTCGATATGTGATTTTTAGCACGATTCCTATACCTCCCTTACCAAGGGTAGCGGGAGGTAAAAATAAAATAAAATACATAATATGTACACTACACTATATAAATACAGGATGTTTCTAAAGTTATGGATCAAACTTTAATGGATGACAATAGAGCCAAAAGTAAGTCAAAAAGCATTAATCAGCAAAGTCCAATGGGGGATTACGCCATTTTTTTTTATATAATTTCATCTGAAAATATTAGGAAAACTAAGACTATTGATGAAAATCCGGTGAAAAAATTCCTATTAATAAACGAGTTATGGTCTCCCGAATTTTGAAAAGATTGACGTGACGTCACTTTTATGTGTTTTTATATCAAACTGTTTTCATCATGGACCTAAATGTTTTTGAAATATATGCTATTTTAATTTATATTTACATAAAAATAAATGAATATTATAATACTGTATAACTATACATAGTGTTGCCACAAGACCAAGACCAGTCTTGGTCTTGGTCTCGTCTCGTCTTGGTCTTGTCGAGACGAGACGAGACTAGCATCAAGTCTTGTCGAGAAAGTCTTGAGTCTCGACAAGACTCTCGACTTCAGATCAAAGGTATTTTTTTAAACATATACCTATTCTCAAAGTCCTTCGCAAACTGAGAGTATTGCTGTAAATACTGATTGAAAATTCGAATAAATAAGAGAGATATTAATTTTTCAAATTTTGTAATTTTCTACTTTCATAATTGTGTCCCAGAAACATTAATTTATGTAAATATGATGTATTCCTTATTCATCTAAATAATCCAGATATAAGTTTTAAATGAATTTAAATTACAATGTAAGTGGGATGAAATGAAAACAGTATCAATTCAGAATTCTTATGTTATTTTAATGCACCGATATTTTTTATTAAATTAAGATCAACCTTTATTTTATACTACACATGTTATTTTAATTTAATTTTTGTTTAATTCTCAATTAATATATTGGTACAACTGGGTATATGAAATACTGACTTCATCTTCATATTTCCAATTTTCAAATAGCACACAAAAGTTACATCTGTGGTGCATTCTGCAAGTTAGAAATGTACTTCAGTTTTATTTATTAAATTAATATATTATAACAAAAGTAACGTTCCCTTCAAATATACATTATTTTTCTTTTATTTTTAAAGAATCTATTGTGATTCTTAGAATTTTGCGAAAATGCACACAAAGATTTTACGATCTTAGGGAAATTCCCGTTTTAAATAACCATATTCTACATTTTCAACGGATGTACTTCTTATTCACCTAAATAATTCTTCCATTGAAACATATGAATAATATCGCATGTATCATTTAGTAAAAAAAAAAAATTGGACAATATCTGCTTCAAAAGATAAAAGTTTATGTATCTTTTACATGTATAATGAAAGTAAAACTTTATCTCAACAAAGTGAAATGTAAGGGACATTGTTAAAATATGTAGTTACAGGTATAACAATTTGGGAAAATTGGTATCAGATATTCTAAGAAACTGGTATTAAGCATTTCTCGTAAGAACACATGCAAAATGCAAGTACACTCGCCCGGTGCCCATGGGCGCCCCCTGAGAAAATTAAAATACATTGTATAAATTCATTCATATGAGAAAATTGAAAACAATAATCGACGTTTACTTAAAGAAAATAGAAATATAAAAGTCGTAATGTACAAGCCCTTCTTTAATAATGTTCTTAAAACTTTGTATGCACAAATGTGTAAAACAAACTGTTTTTCCAATTCCCTAATATAATATAATTTTTAAAAAATGGGTAAAAAATAACACATTTCTTTTCTTGTAAAAATCCAATAATGGAACAATAAATTTTACAACGGTGCTATAAATGCTGCATATTACCAGACAATAACAACCACTTTTAGACATCTGCTAGTAATAAAAGTAGGTAGGTTTGCCCAACCCAAATCCAAATATTTCCGAATACAATACTTTAGTCAATCTAACAATTTTGCATCCTAAAAATATAAAAATATGTAATAAAGAAAAGAATAAACGTATGATAAAGAATTAAATGAAACATAACATAGACAATTTTTATGAGTAATCATTATTATGGTTTTATTAGTGGAAAGAGGAACCTCTTGAGAAAGAAATACCATATGAAGAATTATTAGATATTTCCAAAAAATTCTATCCATGGCTTGATTTTATTTTTAACTCTACCTTCTACAACATGTAAAAGAAGTTTTAGTAGGTACATAAAAAATCTGTAGTGGCTAGCACAAGACCTTCCGTCAATTTGATGTATTTTGTACCAATCCCACATCAAAAGTTCCCTAGAAAAGATTCTATATATTCAATAAAATTATAACACGAACACATACTATTTTTTACAAATTCCATACCGAACGTTCTTTGGAAAAAATATAAATCCAATACAATTATAACACGAACAATCATTATGTATATTGTACTTGACACTGACATCTGTCAATTACAATTTTTTGAATATATCAGCTGTTTCTATGATTATAGTAAAGCTGACTGATTTTGGAAAGTTACTCTATTTATAATTCGTTAAACCGTACAACTGTTATTATTAAAGTTTCTTAGTTACTATTTTTTTTTACTAATTTTATAAATTTAAGCAAATTTATTATAAGTAATTTATTTGTTTTTCAAATAAGTGTGGTACGCGTACTAGGGGATACGCGAAAGGTTAAGTTTTAGTTATCTACTTATTTAACATTTATTTAGAAAAATATAAAAAAAAATAGTGCTGCTTCATTTAAACATATACATACCTATTTAACTATTGCTAATAATATAAATGCATTGCTGTGATTCATTCTGTAGTTTAGGATTTGAAATTATATATTTTATGTTTATTAACAAGAAACAACACTCGGTATGTATGTATATTTTCATATTAATTATTTCAAGAGCTCAAGTATCAAGTTGATATTTACAGAAAAAGTAATAAATATCTCTAATATTATTTGGAATTTTTGAATCGCGATTGTACTGCTGTTCTTAGAATTTTATGTACTATTAGATGGGATTATAAAAAAAATGTTAATGGAGGCAAAGTCGAGAGTCTTGTCGAGACTCGAGACGAGACGAGACTGACATCAAGTCTCGTCTCGACAAGACCAAGACGAGACCACTCTAGTCGAGACCAAGTCAAGACCAAGACGAGACCGACCCCAAGTCTCGTCTCGTCTCGACTTCTGGCAACACTAACTATACATACTTTATAATTACAGGTGTATTTAAATTATTAAGTTTAATGCAAGAAATTTATGTTAAAATAAAAACTGTTTGGAAACTGTAGTACAGGAATGTTAGCCCCTTCTTTCGAATTTGAATTTCTTAACTTCCATTGGTAGTAACCCCCACCTCCTAACACGCTATTTGTAATGCATTTGTAGGCGGTTTCTCGATCGCCAATCAAAATATTTTCATATTAGTGTCGAAGCGTTATAACAAAAAACCCTTTATTTCCAATATATCTCAATTATACCATTTCATTTTTTTATTAATATTCGTTACTCAGCATATACATTCGTATCTTTTTACTATTTTCCTTTAATTCGATTGAGCCGTAATCCCCCATTCTCAAAAAAAATAGTCAAAAATCAGCTGATTGTCATATTTTGAGTAATTTTTGGACATACGAGAAGTCCTCTTAAAGATAAACAAAATTCTTCATTTGACCAAAGTTGTAACTCTTATAGTTTTCAAGATAATGAAAAAAGACGAAAAATCAGTAAATTTAATGATCTACGAGTATATCTCGGAAACAGTTGAGAATTGGAGTGCGGAATAAGACTTTTAGACTTACTTCTAGCAATATCTTCACTCGTTTAAAGTTTGGTCTATAAGTATAGAAACACGCTGTATATCAGCAAGTCATAGATATTAAAAATTAATGAAAATTTATGCACGCCTATGTGCAAACAGAACTACTTGAATATAAGTGTCATAAATCGTGCGGTTCGGAATGTTTTTCTATTTTGTTAGGTCATAAAAGGTCGTAAAATCATTATTTTACTTTTACCGCAGTGCGGTATCTAAGAAAAAGTATATATTTAACATACCGCATCGTAGAAATTGTGAATCGACCTGCATTCCTAAGTTAAATCGTCCAGACTATATCAACAACCTATGTAAAATTTACAACTCTTTATGTAGGTACATCTTTTGATATTTTTGATAATAATGTTAATAAGATTCTTCATAATATTTAAAATCTTAATTTATAATATGATACTTAATTTAGTGTAACATTGTTATACACTGTGTACCTACTCATTATTTGTACGCGTTTATATTCCTTGTCCAAGTAAGGGTTTGTAGCCTGTCGGGCACTGTATTTAAATAAATAAATAAATAAAATAAATAAATAAATAAATAAAATATGAAAATGACAGACTTTACATTTGTTTCTATTGGTTACAATTTTTAGCAATGTTGCTAAGATTTAGCAACTTTCTTACAGAATTGGGGTGAATTTGACCAGTTAGTTTCTTTCAAATTTATCGCTTCGCGTTTGCCAGATATTTATTAACGTTATGGTATTTTACAACTCATACAATGGTATTCCTTATAGATGTTATTATTACATTTCGAATAACTCTAATTTGTATAAATATAAAAATTGTCAAACATTTATAGTACATGAAAGGTGTCTAATGTTTTGGAAGCGGATGTAACTGGAGATGAGACAATGCTCTTATACACTACTCAAAAGAAAAAAGTAGTCCCTTTTTCATAGTGGCGTAAATTTAATGCGAGTTTTGGAATCCTTTTGAAACTTGGAATATATGTAGATAAATTGTTTATTTGGATAATGCTACATGTTTTTTTAAAAATTTAATTAACTTTGTAATCTTTGTATAGTTTAGAACTTATCAGTAACAAAAACTAAAGTAATCTAGGAAATTTCTAATACAAAACGTCATATCTTATGTCAGTTTCACTTCATTCATTATGATAACAATAAAGTCAATACGAAGTATTACCTCCTCTTTTTCGAATTACTGCTTGGCAGCGTCTTGGCATGCTTCGAATTAGCCTACGAATCACATCCTGTGAGATGCGCTGCCATTCTTCTATCAGAGCTTGTTCCAGCTGAGAGTGGCCAATTGATTGTTTGAATGTTTTGATCTTGAAGATAATTAATCACTATGTTTGTGACGTGGGGCTTAGCATTATCATGTACGTAGCCGAATTCTCGACCAAAATTTTGGGCATATGGACAAACATGTACATTTAGAATTTCATTTAGGTATCGTTGTACGTTCAGAACACCATTTCGAATAATGACAAGCTCAGTACGGGTATCTAATGTGATGCTACCCCATACCATTATCGATCCTCCACCAAAAGGAATAGTTTCACGAATTGTATTGGGAAGGTAACGTTCTCCTGGTCTCCTCCATAAACGTAAATGTCCATCATTACCCGATAGAAGAAACCTGGTCTCATCTGTAAACATGACATGTCGCTAGTACCTCAATTGCCAGTTTAGGTGTTCTCGGCCGAAATGCACTCGCATTCTGCATGATTTCTGGACAGTTTTGGAACTTTAATGGGTCTTCTGGATTTTAGATTAACTTCATGCAGTCTATTTCTAACAGTATGGTCACTAATTATGGACCCAGTAGCTTGTCGAGCATCTGCCTGAAGGTCTCGTTCAGTAGCTGTACGACTGCGTCCGGTCTCCCTGTAACGTCTCCAAAGCTTCCATACAGTTCCCTGTACAATTCCCAATTGTTGAGCCACGTACCGCTGAAATCGTACTTCTTGTAGCAAAGTTACTGTTGCATAACCTGTATTGGCGTTAATCGCCTTCTTATTTGTGGTGCATTTTCACAGAAAAAAAAAGAATTGAAATTTTGTCTAATTATAATTAGATATTATTTTATTAGGCAATATGTCTAATTTAGTATAATTTACAAATAGTTATTTTAATTAATTATTTTATTTAATTTTACTATATTTTGGCTTCATTATTTTTGTTCTACAATTTTCGGTGATTTATCTAATGAATTAGGTAAGTAAATAGAAAATTTAAATATATGTTTAGTTAATTTGTTTATTTATGTTTAGTTCAATACTAAATGTAGTCATTTAATATAATTTTGTATTTACTTTTACTATAATTTGTTATTACAAATTTAGAAACTTTAACTAAATAAACTTCGATAATTTAATGAAAACATATTAGTAGGCTGAAAATTACAGATTTGTTTAATTAATTTAACTACAATTTAGATGTTTTTTTTTTCTGTGTTGAATGTGTTCACCCATAATGTTAAGAACCAATTTTAATAAGTTCACATATATCAAGTTTCAACAAGATTCCTAAATTTGCATTAAATTTACGCCACTTTGAAAAAGTGACTACTTTTTTCTTTTGTGTAGTGTAATTATTCTGAGTTATTCTCTATAATTGTTAATGCGGATGAATTGATATACATATGAAACATATGAAATTTGAATTCACGATATCTGATTGCTTAAGAAAACGACGTGTACTTATTATTACTACCTATCCAAAAGAAAAATTGAAAATTGCTATTTATTTACATAAAAATGTCCTGAATGTTTGGTTTTTGAATGTGATTAGATCTAATAGGGAATTAGGTCCTCTTGGCAAATAGATTAAGCCGTAAAACGGTATCCGGCAGTAGTCTGAACGATAAGTGGGTAAGTTCTTGGATGTGGTCCATCGTTTGTGTCTAAACAAACATTCCATAAATCTCGGGGCAGATTGCTGTAGGCAATGAACGCGGTGCGAGCACGTGGGTTAAATACGCGACTATGAATCTGGGTAAATTGGTTGCACTTGTCGTTGCTCTGCCTGCGTATTCCGCCAGCCAGCAATTTGTTACACGACCATTCATTACCACCATCTCACCCAAATCTCACACAACTAATTATGTACCTGTTTGATACCTAGAGGAATTTTTCTCGAATTTATCAAGAAAATTTTTAAAAAATATATTTTTTTGTTTAAACTGGGTTTAGTGTTGCAAATGACAAATAGACCAATATTCTGAAGAAATCTTAAATTTCGATTTTTATTGTTGAAAAAGATGTACCAGTAGTAAGTATACATATAATAAATTGAAGATGTATTTAATTGTAATTAATTTAATGTATACAATGTTAAATTTGGATCATTAATTTTACTTTGTAATCACTTTGCTTCATTCCTTTCGTTTCTGAACAATTTTATTTGAATTTATAAAATACTCTATGAGTATTTCATAAAATTTACAGAAACTAATTTATTTTGTATTGTGGTTTGGGGATTGGGAGATATTATAATTTATTCTGAATTCAGTAATACAGGGGCCGCTAACAGCTATATATGAATTTCAAGCTGTTGTAACTCATTAAAAAAAAGAAAAAAAAAACAAAGTAATATAGTAAAATATGAAGTAGGATATGAAATGACATTTTTTTCTAAAAAATGTGCTATGAACATGGACGACAAACGAATGTGAAAAACAATTTAAACAAATTTACAAATTGTCCTCCATTTTTGTTACACAATTGTATTCTTCGAATTCATATTAACTTGTATCGTTCATATGGCCCTCTTATTTCAGCCATAATGCAATAAAACTAAAATAAATCTAAACAAAATTTTTATCTAAGGGTATGCAAATATTATATCAATGAATTCAGAATAAAATTCTCCATCTAATAAGTGAATAAAAAATAAATGGTTCCATTTAAAAAAAATGAATACCCATCATTTTTTGAAGATGTTTGGTCAATGTCATCATCCAATTGTATTAGTTAAGATTTTAGTTCCGTTTATTCTGTCAAATTCAGTAGTGTCGTTTACTTAGTTTTTAATGGAAGTACCTATAGATATTACTGTTATAAGTTTATTAGGAAATGTGAAACCAAATATGTGAAAAATGAGATACTGACACAGTGACACCGTCAGTGATGGTTACACGGATATAAAATAACGTTATACGCACGGCTACGGCTATGAATCAAGTTATTAGGGAGATATTGCAACTTCTAAGATGAAAGAACGTAAACGTTAACCTTATGTAGAAAACACTTTATTTTAGAAATAAAGGACTTTCAATTTCAATGTTTATCGCATTTAATTAGTGTATTCACGCTAACGTTAACGCTAAAAGTAACACAAACGAAGTTACATCCATTTTTTCACCGAAACATAACCTCAAAAGACACAGAACATGTGACGTTAAGCGCTCGCTATTGCATTGCACATAACGTACCTCCCCATTCATTTAACGTAAAACCTTATTAGTACGCAAGCGCACTCGGGCTGTCACGTGACTTTACAGTGCACGTTATTTTTGCGTTGAAGCTGCAATAACTCTCTAATATAATGTGTATTCGAATATTCGAAATAATAAATGAGTTTGGTATGTCGTAATTTAGTCGAAACAATATGAATTTTTGAGAGACAGCATGTTATACCCATCTTTATCGCGCGCCCTTGTCAATGCAAGTATGAGTGATATTTAAATGTATGCCAACTTGTTAATTCAGTTATAATACAGATAATTTTAATGATACATATTTAAAAAATTAAATAGCGTATTGTGTTTGAAAGGAATCAAGTATAGTTTGCCTAGATCTCTTGTGTTCCCATCATTAGAGTTAATAGGATGAAATATGATTTATGAAGATGAAAATGTCAAATATATCAGAGTTGCATTTCAATTTCGCTAAATTTATTTAATTACCTATAAATTTATAACTAAATCTAAATAAAAAATATTTTTATACAATAATATGACTTAGATCCTTTGACCTTAAATGTTTCAACTATAATTTTAATAGAAGATAAAATATTCTAAATTCATTGTATGTATAGTATTAGTATTTAATACTCGTAGCTAAGAATATAGTGTTCGCATTCTAAAGAGAAGATCCATTATTGAACGCAAAATTCGTCATTTAAAGAATATAATTCATGACCCGTATATTTCATAAAAGTATTAAGAGAATCCATTTACTAAGTATAGCAAACATTTGCTTCATACAATTTGTAGAAGTAGAAATGTTTAATTTTGTGTCCACATCTAACGAGGTATGTGTACTAGTGAAGTACGCGATACACGAGTAATTTTCCCCAAGTCGAATTTATCCAAGTCGTAAAAAATTCTAATACAACTATGAGTATAAAAGTTACGACAGCGCAAAATGTGTACCGTGTTTCAGGTTTAGATGGCTGTTTTTCCAGATATAAACAATATTTTTATATATGTATTAGCAGGAACAGAGCTGATTATAAACGTAATCTCTATACATGTGCGAGCTTTATGATGCTCTGTATACATGACTAGTTTTATAGACGTTTAACTTGCACTACAGTTACACATTTTATTTGTTATTTGCTACTTGTATTCTTCATCAAGTTAATGACTGAGCAGCTACAGATATAGTAAACATGAAATACCATTGTATTTTATTGCTCTCGTGAAAAATTTCTATTATTTTTTACACTATTACAAAAAAGATGTGAATAATTTTAGCTTACTTTATCACTTGAGATAAAGACAATAATGGTTAAATTTCGAATCACAACTAAATTCTTTAATGCATTTAATCGAGTTTAACGCCTGATCACGTGACCAGGAGTTTAATTAAAGGTCAGACAAAAAGTGTATATATTAAAATTTAAAAGTACCTATGCATGCAGATTATAAAATTTATAATTTTACTTAAATTTCGAAATACATCATTGGTGGGTAAAAATTAAATATGGGTTACATTAAAAAATGCAAGTTTGTGTTATACTCGTATATCAAAAAATTATTGACGCATCCGAAAATAGAAATACATATTTTTTTTATTTGAACTATTTTTTACATTACCTACTACTAATGTTTTAAGAGATTTTTAGTCATTATCTAGAAGCACACAAGCACATTTGCATACGAAATCGTAACTTTTATAGTAAATATTAGTAGGATTCCAACGGTGACAAACGAAATCTGAACATCTTGCATATTTCGTTTACCACCATTATAGATCGTTTTGTTGACTTGTGTCTGCTGTTTTATTCGGGTCGCTGTAAACTATAAAGTCACTAGATTATGTTCGTTTCAATTTTCTAGTAGCTGCGGCAGCGATAATAATTTTTACAGCGACACGGGTCGTGATTCGATGTGATTTGTAATAAGGATTATTATTTCTATAACAATTATAAACAATTAAAGTAATGGAATTAATATATTTGACATTGAGCATCCTTTATAATTATAATAGAGATCGTAGTGTCTATGAAAATAACTAAATAATTAGTAACTAGTAACTTAAATTATTATCTAGTGAACTGCAGAACGCAACATATAGAAACGAAAAGTTTAATATTACTTTCAGTTTCGCTGAATGTAAAAACAAAACTTTTGAGAATGAAACAACTCCGTTGAATAAAACAGTTTTCTAATTTTTATCAATTTATGAATTCTTGTTATATTTTAATAAATAAAAATAAATATATCATCACGGCATATTACCCATTAATAAGTGTGCCAGTATTTACAATACATGTAGACACCGGTAATGATGACGATATATTTTTACCGTGTGGGCGCTTACCAGGCGTCTTCTCACGGGCACTCATCGTTGGTGTGGAGAGTGTACCGCAGGGATCACTTTTCCGTGATTAAGTCTGCACTGGCCGGGATCGAACCCGGGTCACCAGATTGGTAGCCAGACACTATAAACACACGGCCACACGACCCCATAATTCTTGTTATGTATTATTAAATTTTGTAATTACTTACATAAAAATGCAAATCAATCAATTCTTTGACGAGAATGTTGTATTTTTCATTTAATTTCCATGAAAAAATAGGTATCTCTAATAAAATATAAATCATAATTTCAATTTGATTGCTTGTTGCTGCCTGATAATCTGTTCGGATGGAAATAATTCTGCAATCAGTATTAAGAGATAAAATCAAATTCTTGGCTGTATTTGTAAGCAAACAATATCCTTCGTGGATGAACAGGGCATCTCGGCTCGGAATAGGCAAACACAAACAAATTTCAGGGAGGATAATTAAGGTAAATGTGGGATAAGCCGCAGAAATTACGCGCGGCCCTTAATTAGGGTGACCACCTCTTGAAATTATTAAGCAGTAGAGGACAAGGCCTACAACTATAGCCCAGACCATTCCTACTGATGTTATGCTTATTACCAAGGACACTGTAATTAGAATGTGTAGACCAAATTAACTAATTTGATTAAATGTTTAAATTTAGGTTAGAATGTCAACATCTACACTCCTAAGATGTGGAAAAGATGTCCAGCTTACCCTTACTATGTGGTATTTATAAGAAAATTAAATTTCAAAACAGGAAAATGTAAAATTTATTTACCCTATGGGGGATCACGCGAGAATAAATCAGCAAATATCTCCGTAATTAAAAGAGATAGCGATTATCTCCAAATAATTAAATTTAGGTACTATAGACAGTTTGGACATGGACAAGCTCTCGATTACTTCCGATTCTGGAATGTGTGATAACAAATTTGATATTTTCAATTGAACAGAGTACCAGTATATTTTTCATATTTTTTATAACTACAAAAATTTGCTGTACAATAGTGGTAAATAAGTTATACATTCTAATATGAAATAATAAAATGGTGGACGTTTGAAATAAAATAATATAGTATAAAATAAATCAGGAGAATGGGAAATTCTTTTTGAAAGAATTTTGCATTTTATCCGTTTTAAATTATGAAAATGAAGAAAAAACTAATGTTTTAAACAATCTAGGTATATTTATCAGCTTTTCTACTTCCTTGTACGTACTAAGTATCGCGAAAAATTTCGGTTTTCAGGTTTCAGAGGAAATATCCATTTTGATCATCTCTGAATCCATTTTGACTAATTTGTTTGTACCTATGTATCTCGCATAACTCAAAACGGTAAGCCGTAGAAACTTTGTGAGTTATAATATCTAGTTGTGCACCTCCCTTTTTGGTCATTACATAACTTCCGGAAGTGATACTTTACTTGAGGCCTATAACAGATTTTAATGAAAAACTATATTAAAATATAAATCAAAACGTTTCAAATTTGGTATATAAGACTTTTACATCAATGGAAATAACATAATTTTGGTTAAAATGGGCTAACCGAAAGTGATACATTACCAGAAGCTGTTAACAGTTTTTTTTTTTGAAAAAATTGTTTTATTTTGATTTTAGAAATAAATGCTTCAAATAAAAGTTTTAGAGAATTATGAGTCTAGCAGATCAATGCTCATATTCATAAACACTTGTAAAGTTTCCAAACGGCTCGTTATAGTTTTTGACAAATAGAATCAAACTTGACAAATAAAATTTTGATATTTCCTTCAATGTGGACAGTTTTTATTGGATAAATATTATAACGAACCGTTTAAAATTTTTACGAATGTTTATGAATACGGGTAAAAGTATTATTAAATTAGCCCGTTATATAAGCGAAGCGAGATATGTAAATTTAAAAATTATATACTTTTTGGTTTTGTAATTAAGTTCGCTATGTAGTAGAACAAAAAATAACAAAAAAAATATAAAAAATTCATGTGAACCTTCCTTTATGATTACTATATATCCACCCGTTTTGAAGTTAATATTAATATTTTATATTTTAGTTATTAAAAAATATGTATAGTTTATCGGCGTACAAGAAAGTCATGTGGTATTCACATCAGATTTTTATTATTTTATTAAAAACAGTCTCAAACCCATTACTCCGGTTTTTGCAGAATTTTAAACGTATACCCTTATATTTTTCTAACTTTGCTGTTGCTCACAATGTAACTTGACTGGAATCGTTGGATATGGTGCCGGAAACTTCAATAAATGGACTTGTTTCATTTTTGTGGAAAACCTGGCAATTACACAAAAATCTTTTTTTAATTAGTGAAAGAATATGTGAGTAGAGTGTAAGAACTAGTACGAGTTTAAGTTGAGGAGCGCATTCAGTGTTCAACAAACGTAGAGCAAATAAACAACACTAAAAACTCTCACAAAGTTTGAAAATACCGGCGTAGTTTGCGCTGATAACTCTACGAATTGAAATGAAGCTTTTGCGAGGTACAAGGAGAGCTCGACATGCCCATATTTTCAAAGCTTTTCATTTACTCAGAGCTAATTTAAAAACAGTGTTGTTAATTATATGTGCACGGTGCACACGTGTCTAAATTGCTGAATAAAACAAGATGGCGTCGTTGTTAGTTCCATCCTGCATACAAGGCATGTGTATTAGCAGCTGATGAAAGTTACTGCCGTGAAATAGATTAACAACTTTCAAAATACACAGCGCAGTATTACAGTATTAGACAAGGAAAATTTTATTAAGGATAAAAAGACACGAATATATATAATTATATACATATCATTCTTTTGCAATCCTTTTTCATAGAATTCAACAGAACAATGTCCTCATTTGTTTTAGGGCTGGCCTTTCTATCTCTGGATAAAACTGCCAGACGAATAAAACAAAAAAATCCTTTCCCTTTCCCTAACAATAAATTACGTTATTTATAACTAGATAAAGTATACAGGCTGTCCATTTTTCTGATCCCGCCTGAAAATTTATGAATAGGCAACCCAGTTTACTTTTCATGTTTTCATAAGAGATTGGTTTTTAAAATTTTGATTTTTATAATTAATGAATTAAAGTGACTTCTGATGATGCAAAAAAATGGACATTACATATTTATTTTACACAAAGTGGCTAATGAAATAATATTCTCTGTTGCCTATTCTTAAACTTTCAGGCGGGGACAGATAAAATGGACAACCTATATTCTGTATAAGTTCAAAGGAATTTAAGTGCCATCTTTATGTTTTAAAGTTATTTAGCTGAAACTTCAATTGTTTTAATATTTTATTTCACTTTGTTTAAATTATGTTAACACGTTTAATTTTGCGGTGAGGGTTGTTTTGTGTCGAAATTTTTATTTTCATCTAACGAGTAAGTATATTAACAGGAAGAATGATTCGAAGGTTGGGAACTATTATACTTGCCGTCAAATAATTATGAACTGATGCTCATTTTTCCCTTCTCCCCATCCTGTGCCTTATCCTGCGGTGTTGCCGCTTCTTCATAACTTTCATTTTCATAATTTCATTTCATAACAACATTTTCAACATGACCAATGGAATTGGCAACAATGTAGAAATCTCCAGTCCATATTTATTTGACGGCAAGTATACAGTGTGTCCCATTTAGAAGTGCCACCATTGGGATCTTGAGAACTATAAGAGATACGATGATGGTTAAATGGAACTTTTCGTGCTCGTTTGGGAGGCAATCTCAGATGTGCTTTTGTTTTTCCAAAAATTCTCATAGGGCACTAGATAATGACGAAAAACTGAATATTGTTGGTTTTTTCTTTTTCAAATAACTTCTAAACTATTAGTAATTGAGAAAAATGTTTCAAATATAAAAGATAGATATTTTTATTAACTAACCAGTGGCGTACGAAATAAATTTTTATATCCGTAAATTTTCGAGACACAAACTTATATTTTTTTAAATGGAATCAATATCTTATTTTAGTCTCAAAAAAATAATTATTTTTTTCTCTTTTCAATGATTTAAGGGTTATTATGTTTTATATTTGTTTTGCTCCTAAAATTTTATTTTTTCTTTATTTTTGTGAATTTTCTTATTTCTCAAAAAAAATAAATATTATTTTTATTAATTATATTGTATTTGATCGATATAATTTATTTTATGCCTTTATTACTTAATATTTTTATTCTAGACTCATAATTACAAATTACACTACAATGCGCCAACGGCGACCTGATACAAAATATTATAAAAATTAATTTGATACGAGTTTTGAGCAAATTTTTCTAACGAAATAAATTATTTAAATACAAAGAGTATTTCTAAATAGAAATCTACCAATATTTTCAAAATAATTGTAAATTTAATACAAAATAAGGAAAAAAATAATAATTTTGAAGGCAAAACAACTATAAAACATAATAACTCTTACAACATTGAAAAGAGAAAAAAATAGTTTATTTTTTGAGACTAAAATCAGATATGGGTTCCATTTAAAAAAATATGTTTGTATTATATCTCGAAAATTTACGGATATAAAAATTTGTTTCGTACGCCACTGGTTATTTAATAAAAATATATATCTTTTATATTTGAAACGTTTTTCTCAATTACCAATAGTTTAGAAGTTATTTGAAAAAGAAAAAATCAACCATAATCAGTATTTCGTCATTATCTAGTGCCCTATGAGAATTTTTGGAAAAACAAAAGTATATCTGAGATGGCCTCCCAAAGGCGCACAAAAAGTTCCATTTAACCGACATCATATCTTTTATAGTTCTCGAGATCCCAATGGTGGCACTTCTAAATGGGACACACTGTATACAAGTTCAGATATCACTTAATTTACTGTCGTCGAAATACTTTAGGTTCCTTACCGCATTAGATACAATGTTTTAAAACAGTTTTTATAATTAACGTATCTTCGATTAAATTAAGGTTAGTTTTTTCGTACGTTTGCTCAGCTTGTACAAAGGCGGATCTGAATTGGCGTTTGAACATAAAGGCTGGTAGTGCGAGCTCGGTTTTAACTAAAACACTGTTTTTAGAAATGTCAAATTCAAATTTCAATATTTAATTTCACCCTTATGTTTAAAGAACGATTTTTTAAAAAATATTTGTTTGAATACAAACTATGTTCTGCTTAAAAATCATATTGATAAATTTGATATTATTTATTTTTGTTATTAAATAATGAAATTTGACATTTCTTAAAACAGTGTTTTAGTTAAAACCGAGCTCGCACTACCAGCTAATAATTTTGTATCAAGTTTTTAAAATTATGACTATATCATTCATTAAATTATAAACCAATAAGAATGCGTGTTTTTCTTAGTTACCAAGTATTACAACGGTTATTATTAAGTAACCATGGTGAACGAATATATGACCCTTTGTATATTCGAATATATACGTTCGTATATTCAGTTACAGGTCCATTTGGTTATTTTGTTCTATGTACTCAAAATTGTCAGTGTCATTTTGAATTCTATTTACACAGCGTATAGAGTACGATCATTTGAAACACAGTAATTGCAGCATAAATGAATCTGTAGTTTAACTTTGAGGAGAAAATCAGGCTTTTTGTGCTTTAAGTAGACAACTGAAATGACACTGACAGCACCGAATGCGAATAATTAAACGCACCTATTGTTTGACAGCAAAGCCTTATTGAAATAAAAATTTGACAAGTAAACCTTTACATCCCGATTCACAAAAAAGTTTAAGCTAATCCTCATTTTTGGATTAGCGAATTCTACTCTAATTTTGACAGTTTATATCTTAAAATATAGCCTAATCTAATCCTAGTATTTACCTTTATTGATAATATCATGGAAATTAAATTTTAAATATCGGAATAGAATAGAATTCATTAATCAAAAAATGAGGATTAGCTTAAACTTTTTTGTGAATCGGGCTGTTAGTTATTTAATTACTGCGAGTTTGTTAAAAAATACGTGCATTTCAATGTAAAATAATATTACAATATTACATAGTAATATTTAAAAGATAGGTTATGTGGCGTACAGTTTGAAGCTTCATGCAGAAGAAATTATACTTCATGCCTACGTGAAATTTACTGTTTCTTTTTATTCATGATATAGTCTTCTTGTATACAACTCGGCAATAGCAAATTCTCGATATACTCAACGAGTTGCATTTTGGAAATAGCACTCGACCTTCGATCTCGTAGTGTTTTCAGGCAACACGTTTCGTATTTATCGAGAATTTTCAGTCGGCTTTTTGTATAATATATGAATATAGCAATAAGTAAAATACATGTATTTTGGCCTATGAAGAATTGTTTTGACTAAAGAATGTAGTATTTTTTTAATTATATTAATTTATTTCGCAGTATTAAAACGAATTGTTTATAAAACGAGGGGCTTTTCGAAAAGCGAAGCCTGGTGCAGCTGCACCGTGCCACCGTGTGTAAATATCCCAAACACCCATTACATTATTTGAATATAAACACAAACATAAATGGAGTTTGGATTTCTTCTGGTACAATTTGTAATTCATTCACTAGAGAACAGTTAAAAAGAAAGATACATGTACTTATATTATTCAAGAAAATAGTACCTTGTTATAATTCAAGGATGAATTCTTCAATGTAGGTAACATATTTTCGACACAGTTCGATATTTTCATTGCTTTATATTTTACTCGGGTGACATATGTATACAAATTATGTGATTGAATTTTTAAATGACATTAATAAATCTATACATCAATGCTTCTATTTTTCACAGGTTTCAGATTTAAATAGTGTAATTTGGTGAAAATGAGGTAGTATAACATAAGCTGTATAATTTTTTATCAGACTAACCTTTCAAGCAAGTCGAACCTAAAAAAATTAGTTTACGTAGGAGTTTATATATAAAATAAATTCTCTAAAATTATACGAGGGTAGAATATGTGTTTACGCACGTTCTTGTTATGAAATTTAGGGGCGCAGCAACATTTTTCGATGGGTTACAGAGGAGATAAGGCACATTTTTTACTGTTATGGTACTCTGATATCACTGCAAACACAAAAATAATTTGTGACAAAATATGTATCATTATATGTGACAAATTTTTGGCTCGTATATTTTCTCAGCACTTAATATAAGACAGGATGCATCTTCCAGTTTATCATTGTAGTGCTCTACTTTTGCCACAACTTTAACTGCTTATCTGTGAACTGTGATTAAGGAAAACGATGTCTTCTTTTCTAACGACTTGTTATTGTTTTATCTGTTTTGTTTTTTACTTAAATTATGACGAGTGGTATTATACAGTTTTGCGTATTTCAATAAAATTTAAACAAGATTTATATACACAGCATGTCTCATTTCCAGCAACACACATTTAAATCTCGGAAACTAGAAGATCTACTACTTCAATTAAATTAAATTTCTTATTACTTCTCGCCATACCGTAGGTTAGAGAGAAAGCAGGTTACCTGTTTCCGATTTACTCGCTTTAACTGTTTTAACCTGCTTAAAAAATGTTCACATGTTATCAGGAGTAGGTGTTCAAAGTAAAAGCAGACAACTGCTCAACAGGCACTTGTCAGGCAGGTACTACCCGCTTTCCGATTTTGCCGGAACGAAAACAATATTCCTATTGAAAATATCTTTAAATATGGATGTCTATTATCCGAAGTTCAAAAGAGAAGCAATTTGGAACAAATTTCTTAAATGTCATTCTAATAGAAAAAAATATGAAAAATTATGGGGAGATATTATATGTCACAATATGGATTGTGAAGGTATGAGACATAATTATCACCTGAAATACGATTTTTGTTATTTAATTACTTAATATCGTCAGGTAATTTATCGAAATAAATTTATCAAACACTAACACTGATATATTATAAGAAGAAGAAGAAGAAAAAGAAGAAGAAGAAGAAGAAGAAGAAGAAGAAGAAGAAGAGGAAAAGCTGAAAAAGAACGAAGAACTACAAAGGCATACAGCACAGCTCAAAAATCAGAAGACGTAAATCAAATATTGACAAATAATAAATTTGAAGAACCAGCAAATGATAAATAAAGCTATAAATGTCCAGAGAATATCGCAAAAAACGTAACAAAATAAAAAATTTGACGACTGTATTTTGGAAATAGAGAAACAGAAATAAGAATATCATAAAAATAAGGACGAAAAGAGATATAATAAAGAAAATGATATTAATTTTTTATGCCGCATGTTCAAAAAATTCCTCGAGATAAAATTTGTTTCTGAACACATGTACCAGAACTTGTACAATAATATGCTTATTCTGAATCTTCATATCCAGATCCGTTTTCTTGTTATTCTTCTACCCCTATTATTAATTTTCTTTCAATGATTTGGATTCCATTCCTTTAGTTCAAAACCAAAAGTCAATAAATCTTATTTTATATAATGTAGTTTAAAACTTTAATAAAACAATAACAAGGCATTATATATTTATAATTTTTTATTTAATTTAAATTCAAACATACGAAATTGGATTGGTTTTTAAAATATAAAGTAAATATGTCTCTAACTGCTTTCTGGTTTGACACGGTTTTTCTCGCGCTTTTTAAGCTGAAGCGGGAAACCTGCTTCTGTCCGAACGTGGCCTAAGGGAGGTCATGTTTTCGGTCAAAAAAATTCGATAGTGAATTTCCAAAGTTCGAAGAGAGAGAGAGAGAGATAATTGAGTATTACCATGGCCTTCTTCTCTTCGCAATGTGTTGTCCTAATCCGCGTTGACATTTCTCAGTTGATGATACATTCTACAAACATAATAATACTGAAATTCGATCTAAGAAGTCATTGTAATACTCAACTATCTCTCTCTTTCAGCTGCTAATAATACCGGAACACAAAATTATTCAACACCATTTATAACTGTTTTAAATTCGATCTAAGAGGTCATGGTAAAACTTATGGTAACTATCTCTATCTTCGAGCTTGTCGTCTTTCTCTAAATACGTTATTTCAGAACTCACTAGATGGCAACCATAAAATTCCATTATGAAGTGTTTCCTTAATTTTGGATGATCTGTACATTTTTCAAAAATGTAATTGCAAACAGAAATGGTGACATGTTACCTTTGAAATAATTTTTAATTATTGAATATTCTATCACACCATAAATTACTTCAATTAAAAGTCAAAAGTCATACCAAACAAGTTATCTCATATGTATATTGGGTATTTCACAATGTTCCCATATGTCAATTTTTGATATTCGTGTTTTTTGATAAAACAAGTATATAAGGTCAGGCCATATGTAGTACGCATTGTTTTGAAGCCCGTTTTGAATTGGCGATGAGGTATTGACACAAACGGCTTAAAATAACGTTTGAAAAAAGGCTTGTAGCAGGGAACACTAAGAGCCAATATTTTTTGCATTTGAATAATTTTCATATTCGTATATTTCCACCTCATTTTCAATTAAAACTGGATCCACTATAATTTTAAGCTGGCTTGAAATTGTAAGTTAAGCAGATATATTTCGCTGTAATAATTATTAACAATAATGAATGGATTTACTACAATTGAAAAAGTTTAATATTCATTTATTATAATTTTAAGCTACACATCATAATTCATATTTATTTGTGTGTGACTATTTGTCTCACTTTTCCTGACAATCTGTACCCAATTCAGTTTTCAAATAAAAATTTCACTTTACGCATATCTTGTGATAGAAATATAATATTTTCCCTTTAGTTCTAAAATTAATAGAGAAGAAACTATTGTTAAATGCCATGTCTTCAAAAGTGCAATTTAATTTGAAGCTTGTGTGTTGAAAATTTTTATTTATATCGAGATTGGATTCGACTTTATACAGGGTCCTATGTAAGTAAGTGTATAACGCTTACCCCATGGTAGACCTGACCCCATAGATAGTAAATCTGGCAATACCTACTTTTTCTTTAGCAAGCTTTGTACAAGAACTGGATGCCTGTAAATCTGACCAATCAAGTCAGAGTTCAAAATTTTGTAAAAAAGTAAAAATCACTGTTTTCTCTGGAAAAAATATTGATTGTCAAAACTGACGTTAAACGTTTTTTTGCTAAAGATGAATATGCGTTATATATGTTTTCTAGATATTTCAACAATAAACTTATAGTTTTCATTATGAAAATGTGAAATATAACGCGACGCCAATGATCTTATATGTCATTTGTGACAGGTATGACAATTTTTCAGAGAACACATTGATTTTTACTTTTTAACAAAATTTTGAACTGTGACGTGATTGGTCAGTTTTAAAGGCATCCAGTTCTTGTAAAAAGCTTGTTAAACAAAAATTATTCTCACATTTACACATCTATGGGCTCAGTTCTACCATGGGTTAAGCGTTGTACACTTACTTACATAACATCCTGTATATTAAACAATTCTTTTTTTTCCAGGGTTATCGCTCAGGCAGCTGTAGACACGTGTTTCGCACTTATTAGAGTATATTATTTACGAAGTTTACTGTTTAGCTTATACTTATCTCTGTCATCCCAATTTAACAAGAAATCTTTAATACCAGAGACTGCAATTGATGGAAAAATTTAAATACGGATGCCAGTACTTTGTTAAATGTGACAGACGATAGATATAAAGAAATTTGATAATTATTTACGATTTTGTGATATTGGAAAATTCTAAATAAATTTAAAACTGATATTATATACACGTATTTTAAAAATTAAATTTATTATTATATACAACATTTCATTATATAACTGCTTTATAAAGGACATTTACATGTAGACAGCTTTAAAAAATAATTCTTTATCCGAAAAATCATTTTTAAAATTTTAGGAAATGTCCACCGCTAATATAGCGAAGTATCACTGCTTTAAAGTACATAAAAATACTAATTGCTTACGTTATATTTTGTTTTGCTTATATGGAGAGAATGTCAATTAGCGCATTTTTAATTCATAATGAAATCATATATGTGCTTTTAACCTAATAATTTTAATTGGACGCCCTCATTCATATTAGTAGTAAATGATTTATTGTGTTGAGTTATAATGAAGAGAATGGTATACGTAGGTGTGTATAATTGCAGGAGTTCATTAGTGCGTACTAAATTCTCTAGCCTCTTTATACGGTGGAATGAAGGGCTTGGGCTTAACGACTTTTTCATTTCCAAGTCAATAAAACAAAAGCATCGTTGAGGCTCCGTAATATACTAATGTCATTCTGGAACAACACAAATCCCTGCGAGTGGCTGGCATGCTGAAGCTGAAGTGAAGTGAAGTATATTGAGGAACAACGGAACTAGCTAGATGAGACTCAACAATGAGGGAAATTCGGGGCGAGGAAATTCATCAGCGGGAAGATCGATTGTTCGAACAAGTTCGAATCAAGTTGCGTGTTACAATGCAAACAATACGCCTGCTGATTACATCGCTGCCCAAATTTCCTTTGATCTTACAATGTCGACTGATATACCAAATTTATCCGCACTACCTATCGCAAAACACCTACTTTGCAAAGCATAAACATGCCACAACTCAATAACATATTTTGTTTATTAGAATACCTCGAAACATAATTCGTTTAAGATTTGGCATGATAAAAACAGAGTGTTCAAGAAATACTGTTTTAGTGTCGCGAATCTCGTGACATGGGTTCGATCCCGACCGACGCCAAAATTATTTCGAATTTTAAATGGCACGAACACGAAAGTGACTCTTGTGGTGTACTCTCCACGCCAGAAATGGGTGCACATAAGGTGACGCCTAGATTTGTCATCATTACTGATATCTGCGTACAACGCAGATTGGCACACCCAGCAATGCCGTAATAATATTTTTTTTATTATATACATTTTAGATTTGATTTGATAAATATAATTTTCGAAATATTGAGAGAGCAGGGTCGTTGTTACGTTGCGCCTGTAGCGAAAATATCACGGAAACACGTATCAATTTATACACGTTTCAAAGAGAGTGACATAACCAGTATAATATTTGAAATCGTGGATTTATGGCACTGATTTGTATTTATTATTTTGTCCGTTGTCCAGATATTTTGTATTTGTATTTAGTGCAGTCATACCAATCCCAAATAACAAAATATGTATTACTAAAAATCGTTTAAGAATAAATGTTACTTGTTATAAAATATGAGTGTTAAAATTTTATTCGTAAACAGAGAAAAGAAACCTACAGTTTATAGTAGCTTCCGAACAAATCGGACACGGTTCTTGGTTAGTTGTTTTTTTTTTTTTTTTTTACAATATTTGAACCCGCGAATTTTTATTCTTTTTTAAGAAAATGCACGAACCACTGGCACTGTGTCAATTCGTTTTTCTACAGTGTGATTCACGGCTTATATAAAAAATAGCAGTGCATGGAGCTGGCATCATTTTCATTTGAAAAAGACGGACAATCTGATTTCTTTGGTTCTAAAATATTAAAGGCAAATTTACGAGAATAACAAAACATTTTCAAATTTAAAATCCAGAAACTGGACCCTTCATATTGAAGGATTATCATTTCCATAAATTGAGATCGTGTAGGTAGGTGCGTTAAGTGACTGATTGTGATTCGAACATCCCGCTTTCGATTCCCACGACAGCTTTGAGAGCCCGGAAGAATGACTAAGGATGAAGATTAATTCAAAAAATCTTTTATACTAAACATATTCATACATATTAGGTACTTATATATTTTTTTATTTTGTTCATTGAATATTTATTATTATTCAACAAGCATCGTTATATGTATTTATATTTAAGATATATTATTTTCGTGGTGTTGAAGTCGGTATTGTAGACGGCATTAAATCTCTCCAAATTTTATAAAATACAAATTACTTTCTTTACTACTAAGTAAATTATTGAATGTGCTATATTGTCACAATGTTGTTATTGTTACACACGGTCTTACATACAAAATATAGACGTAGTTTCAGATTATGTGAAATCCAATTGAAGCGATTCTATTTTAAGAACAAATTTAGTTTAGTTTTAACTGTACAATTTTTTTTGGTTGAATTATATATTTATTTTTGTTTTTAACATTGTACAATGAATGAAAAAACAAATAAATTTAAAAATAAGATCTGCAGAAGCAAAATTATTTTTATGCGTCATAAATAATTGTATTAAATAATCATAATATGCTATAGGAGGTAAGCATGATTTAGAATTAGTATAATAATCATAGTTGGAGTCTGGAATGTCTGGATTCGAAATTGGAGTCATAGTCAGAGTCAATTATTTAAAATTTCAGAAGTTTGAGGTGGAGTCGAAACTTTTTTCCGCGACTCCACACCCCTGCGTTTTTTTATTATAATTTAAATAAAAAATGTACACAAATAAATAATAAAACATCTGTACCTGTCATCTACATCCTAATAAGGTTAAGATTGGTCTAAAAGCCATAACGAAATATCATTACGCGTTAAAGAATATATGAGTTTCCATGACATTGAAATTCTAAATAATACAATACTATTTACTAGTGTAATATGTTACAGTAAATGTAGATAGGGAGATGTGCATATTGTCCGGTAAATGTAGAGATTCGCTTAATAAATATATAGTGTTAATTAAAAATCTGGCCATAGGCGTTTAATTTGGGAAATCAGTTTTTCCTTGCGCAAAAGCCACCAATTAATTTTAGACAAAAATATTTTAAAAACTAAAGTTGTTGATAAATAAATAATAGATTTAATTTTGCATGTTTAATATCCTTTAAAATCGAATTTAAAATTGTATAAATATTGCTCATTGATAGTGATAGCCATATGGAATTGAAATAAAGTTACAAAGAAACGCGTATCGTTTGAACTGTCAGAATTGTAAGAAAATAGTAGTTTCAGGCAAGTTTCTACATTTACCGATAATGTGCACACTATCTCACTTTCGTAAATTTACTGTACTGAACATATACCTACATATTTCAGAAAGCAATACAGATTGTGAATCTTTAATATTTCTGATAACTTATTCAGAGTTTTGGAATACTGGAGTATAATAATATATTTAATTAATTTTTATTGACTCTTCCAGTTAATTAAACCCCTTATCATTTTTTCTTTTATAAAAACGGTGAGTATTTAGAGTTTAATTTCTAGTACGTGCCGTGCAAGCCGAACCCAAAAATATCAATTAAAATTTCGGATTTATAAAATTTTAGCAATGTGAATAATGAATGTCAATATTTCACAAATTTATTTTATATCAATTATTCCATGTCACTTTATTTGATGTAAACTGAAAGCACAAATAAAATTATATAAAAAATGATATGATTACTGTAGAATGCACTATATAAATATTTTTCGTATGAATATTTGCAGAAACTGGATATGACAATAAACCAGTATTGAAAATATCAAATCACCTGTAGTGCATATGAAACTCGATATTTTCCAGCATGCCTTTATCACGCAAGTGATACTAACAAGTTTATCGTCTCCTGCTACACAACAAAGAAAATAGGAAATCTATCTGTTTACTATATGCGGTCCAACAACACTCAAGCACTAAAATTTACTGCCTTAATAAAATCATACGACGCTTTACACTGCCTGGCATTTTTCAGACCATGTTTTTCATATCATGAAATTTTTATGTCACGCCTACAAAATTTTTTGACGTGCTATAAACTATGAACTGTTATTTTTTGCTTGCGAATAAATTTGTGAAGTTGTGTTTCATGATTTTTTACATTTTATGTGAGGCATAAAAAAGTTTTCAATATTTTTTGTTTATTTTCTGGAAGTGTTTGCAAATATTGAAGCAGGATTTGACAAACGATATTTAAAAAGTTAGTGCACTATAAATGAAAAGGTAGGATTTTTTGTTTGACTATTACGACGATGTAACTACTAGTCATATGACTTAAATTGCATTATAAAACGTTTAAAAGCGACATCAAAACACCTTATTTTTTATTTTATTTTAATTTATGGACTACTGTACAATTGCTTTGGTTATATGCAACCGATGAGATGATGAAATACGAGCCCTGTCTCGATTCAGTTAGCTCACTTTTTAAAACTTCATTTATCATGCTTTAACTAATAGAATTTGTAATAATAACTAAATCTTAATTTTTTTTATATTATACCGTAATTTTTAATTAATTTTAATATAAAGATTAAAAAATTAACGGTATAACACTAACAAAAGTCGATATATTAATTTCATATTATTTATAAATATTGGGTAACATCGCTTTATTGTAAATTACTACTGTAATTCTTTTATGGCCAGTTGCACCAACAAGGCTTAAATTTTAAGCTATGTTTAAACAAAAAAATTTTGACAGCAATATATTATAACTCGATGCAATATTGTCAATTTAAGCCAAATTTAATATTTAAGTTACGTTGGTGCAACCGGCCATTAGATATTTTGTTTAATAAAACCTAATAACCCTGCAATTTAAATTTGTATCTTTTTAGTTTGTTTTGAATTGTTGATAAAACAGAATTATTTCATTGTACATTAAAAAATAAAATATTTTAGAAAACATATCCTATGTGTCATTAGAACGACAAAATATCTACAATATTATTAAAAATTGGCGATAATTTATCTTTGTTACTATTTGTATCATATTAACTAAATAAAATGAAATTAAAGCGGATGGGCCAATTGCTATTGGACTGGATTCGTACAAGATAATAGATGAGATGGAAAGACCACGCTTTAGGCCATTTTTACATTAGAAGTTTAATATAGTTAGTTTTTAAATCCTCTGATCTTAAAGATTTGTTAACGTTTACATTAACACCGCACACTTTACCTCGTTCAATGAGAGAATGAACCCGATCACCGATCACGAACCAAATTTGTGCGGCTTTGCGCAGGTTGCGTTTCTTTTCTCACTGGTCGCGTACAAAATAGATCCGGACCTAGTTGCATTCTACAAATGCTAAATTGATGTTGCTCTGTGTATGCAAGTATACGTAATAAATTTTTAATATAATTGCATTCTTACTACATATTACCTGAAAACATCGATTCGAACTTCTTTGGCTTGTGATTGTAAATGAATCGCCTTCCCCTTAAAATCAATTTTTGAAGTTGTTGGAGTGCTTTCCTCGTTGTTATAATACGAGGGGATTTTTTTATGTTATCTACCTAGCAATGAAAACAACGAGTTAGAGAACAAATAAAATTTTATTTTTCAACGTAAGAACTGTTAACACTAACACACTTATTCCAACGTTTTTCTAATAAAGCTACGCCTGCAAAAAAAAATCTTTTGGTAATTCTGCAAAATACGACTCCACTGCGTTTTCCAAGTCATCATTCAATAAAAAGCGACTCTCTCTCAAATGTTTTTTGAGTTTTGGAGAGAAATAATAGTCGGACGTGGTCAGGGCTGTAAGGTGGATGTTGTAATTCGTCAAAGCCGCATTCATTGACTACTGTTTGAACAATTCGTGCTTTATGCACCCTGCAGTTGTTGTGCAGAAGCAGCATTTTCTGAGCATAATTGTGGGGTCTTTTTTTCTCGTATAGCCGGTTTCAAGTTCTTAATTGTGTCTGTAGACATGAAAATGTCACAGTAACTTGACATAAGAAAATTGTCACGATAGCATATTGTTTTCATAGCTAGGTAGATAACATAAAAAACTCCCCTCGTAGCATATAATAATTACGAATAAATAGGTTTCAATTAAGGTGAACATTCATCTAAACATCAATATACGCAACCCCCCTACCATTACATTTCGACTCGTCCATGTACGAATTTTAGGTTCTGCGCACACAAGGTTAGTGTCAACTTAATTCGCGGCAGCTATACAAACATGCATAAATATGCTGTTTATTAGTATACCAGTATCCCAACGAAGTACTATACACCCAAAGAAAGAATAATCCATGTGAATAGAGATTTACTATGAAAAAATGAATATTTTTGCCGATTGACATTAAAAGTGCGATTTTTTGACGGCTAATAGTTTGTAAGATGGTATTTTTACTGCTTGTTGTTGCTATTTACATAGGAACCGTTCAACAGATGCATAGCATCCGTTCAACAAACACATAGCAACAAAATTTGCTTGCGATAACTTTCAAAATAGGTATAAAAAAATAATCACTAAATTAATTTTAATTATAAAATCGGCAAAAAATAATGTTTTCAAGTTTCAACATGGCACCAAAAACAGATTTACAGTTTCGACATCATTCAGCGCCTCTGCTGTATATATATATATATATATATATATATATATATATATATATATATATATATATATATATATATGATATTTTAGTGCCTAGTTACACAAATAACTATTGTCTGAGAAATTACAGGAAAAAACTTCAGATATTTTTCATGATTAAAATTTTAATAAACACGTGTTTACTCATTATGTTTCATTTCATCCCCTGAACTTATAAAAGAAAAATATTACGCCGCCTTTTGCAAGAAAATTTAAAGGAGGTATACATAATCATAATAAATAAAACATAAGAAATGAGTGACGAAGAAACAAGAAAAAAAATCGATTTTAGTTATGCGCGCATATTTTCTCCCTAATTTAAAGGCAAACAAAACTAAAAAATATTACTGTATCCAAGTCCAAGTGATTTAGAATTCATCATATCAAGCTTGTTACATGATGATACTCGGTTCGAATCTGGTGTGTAGGTTGTAAAGCTTGATTTTACACTATGATAACATCACGAAAAGATATATTATAATTATTCAATCATCATTTACATTATAAGATACCACAATGATGCGTTTTGTCTATTGTGTACGGTGTACGGGTACAATTTTATTGCGCATAATTCACTGTACATGTTAAATTATTTTTCAATTCTTGCTCACTTTGAGTACTATATATAAGTGAGATTTTAAAACGAAAATTGAGTTGTTAGGCGCCCAAGATAAACATGTAGGATAACGCTACACTCTACGTCATATAGCTAATGTACATCGTCGTATAGTGAACGAAAAGTTACCGTTAGAGCGATCGAATCCAAAAAGTAGTTGTAGTTGTAAATAGTTCATTAATTTTATTTTTTGAGCAAACAGAAGGGCGTATTCTAATGTAGTACAATTTAAAAGAAAAAATATTATAATGTTATTAATTATGCTGAAAAATGACTGAATTTTGATAAATAAATTGAAAATTAATTTATATGATTTTCCATGTATTTTGTGCGAAAAAGATTACATGTGATGTACGACGTCCAATCATTGTAATGACGTAGGAGGAAGCAGTGCACCCGCCATTGATGTTTTCTCAGCTGATTTTTGTTTGTGGTTTATGGTTCTTGCTTGTTTTGATGTGTTTGTTATTTTTTTTTTACAAGTTTTAAATTTTTGACATCATTATATAGACAAATTATTATTAATAAAGTTCGTACTGAGTGAAAATATTATATGGTACGACTAACAGATGTCATATGTTTTTATATACGTCCGCCAGGCACCGCTGATTTCAGTTTTCAATGTCATGACGTTATGAAAGGAATGGATGTCATATCTTATACTCGTAATTTAATTTTTTAAGCATAATTCAAGAATTCACATCTCGCGTAAATGACACAAAAAAAACTTAAAATTTCGCAATTGTATTTCAAATTTATGGGTTTCAGAAAAATATAATAAAAAAAATCGTTAAAATACCCCATTGTAAAGATACTGTATTGTTAATTTAAATTAAGCAAAAACAGTTAAAACAGGAGTAGGAAATCTATTCTTATTAAATGCAACCTTTTGAATGAATCCAAATTTTTACAAAACAATATTTTTACTTGTACATGTTTTTGCTCATCTTTTAAAATTTAAATTTTAGTCTTATAGGTAATTCAAATGTCAAAGAGTAAAAGAAAATTCAATTAAATAAACCTTCTCAGCTTACGGTAACCAATGAAACATATGTAAGTGACAAGACCTATTTGGGACCTACTATGCTTAGGGTTAAAGGTTACCTTTGGGATACTAGATGTGATTAAAGTTTAGCCGGATATTACAGTAAATTATAAATATACATGTCCACCCATTTCTTTAGCATGCTTATATTCACAGAATTTGAAAATGGCGATATACCTATCTATGTACACCGTTGAAAGCGTTTATCAGAAGTCACCTAGCGGTTCTCGTGGAGAGAGCACCACAAATGTTCCTTTGTGTTTTGTGCTATTTGAAAATAAAAATATTTATATAGCTCTGCATATCGATTAAAAATGAATAAGTAATTAAATGTACAACAATTATTGTTAATAAGTTAACAATTCAATATGGGTACTGTGCTGCGATTGCCACTATGCCACCCCATACAACCTACGGATTACTGATCACTTCCCATCGACAGTGAACTCTATTACGTATATGGAAAGGACGCGCAATGAAAACGACTGAAGAATAAATAGTTTATGCAAGCCACAGTTGTGTAGTATATCTCTCTCTATCTCATTGGAGACATGAAGAATTTAACTACTCGAAACGGTTTCAGTAATTCAATATTCCTAACTGACAGATGTCAGTACTATTTACATAGTCCGTGAATTAAATTTACTAGAAATATAAGAAACTCTCTGTATGGAATTTATATAAAATACATAGAAATGATGGAAGATATTGTGCTGTCCACAACAGATAACCCCGACCATATGCATATCAAACATAAACAGAGTTGGGTATACTACACAATGAGTATGTCTGTGTTTTTGCGCCTGACTCAAATCGGTATATAAAAGAGGTAGGACCGGATCCATTTCATGTACGTATTATAGATTTCACTGCCCATCGAAGATGGAAAATTTTTATTTATAAGAATTATTGCAAGAACTCTACAAACTTCTACTGTATTTCATGTTGATATGGAAAACACTATTACTATTATTAAATTTCGAAACGGACGGAGACCATGCCCTAAAGCCGAATACTTCAGGCGGAAACCGAAAAACAATTTAGTTATTACAACTCATTTTTTTTAAACTAACACTACAAAATAATCAGATTTTTACAACATAGTGTACAGCGTGTCTCATTTGCGATGTTTTTTTTAGGGTATCTACTGTAATATTAACGATAGAGAAAAATCGTTTGCACATTTCAGGGTCAACTTTTTGAGAAAAGTTTAATAGTCTCCAAAGGAATTTTCGATCTCAGATCTCATTAGAATAATCAACATTTTAACCAGGTAACATGACTTCTAGTTATCTATTGAATTCTTTACCTTATCCGTTCAACAGCTTTTCACATGTTGGTTTATATTAGATTGATACATAAGTTCATACTGTTTTTGATTTATGTCAACGTTGTTTTAATTTTAAGCCGGATTTATAGATTGACGCTCTGTTTACATAACGCATCCCATTGGCGTCCCATTAACGCGCCCGCTTACACAAAATATGGTGTTGATTCATGTTTTGCGTTAGCGGGCCAAGCGATAATATGCGTCAATAATATTGTTTTCTGTATTGTCGTACAAAAACAGTGGCCTCTTAGAGAAACACAGTCATAAAGGTTGTTACGGATATAAAGATTGTTATCATAAAGACATTTTTAACAATCTTTATGAATTTGTCAATTCAGAACCTACGTCGGTATTATTGACAATCTTTATAAAATAATACTTGTGAATGAACCAGATTATTTGACAATAGCTAACTTCATTATGCATATATGAACTTAATCTAGCCTTATATGTCAACGCTTTATTCTTTTAATAATGTGTTGCCAATTATATTTAAAATGCACACATTCTGCCAAAACAACTAAAGAAGAATATGATATTTGTGTCATATTTGAAAACTTCTAAATTATTTAGAACGGGTATGTTAATTCCTACCACTGATCCCACCGTGACTGGAAAGTTATGGAAAGATTTTTTTTTTATTTTGATTGAAGAAAAAGCACACATTAGCACCAGAATAAATAACTAGGTTTTCACGAATACCTACCACAGAATATAATATTTTCAAAGAAATAGGTATGTACGTCAAAAGTAACTTTCGTCCACGACGGTTTTTATCGTTCTTATTATCATTATTTAAGTCGAAGCAGGATCCGTGCGAATAATCAACTGCATCCTGCTAATATTTAGCAGAAAGGACATTATTAATAATATATGATTGATGTAATAATCTGTCACATGTCAAATATTAGAAATAACAACGTGATAACAACCATAAATACATAGTTTTAGCAGTCGTTATGATAAAGACTGGCAAAACACGTAAGAATTGTTGACGGTAACCACCTTCAGTACTGAGAATACCAATTTTGATTTTAACAATTTTTACAGTACATAACAACCATAAAGACCATAACGAATATGCAAATATTGAGTTCTGAATAGGCCCCATAGTCCTTAGTTTTAACTGTCAAACGAAAAATTAACTTCCAAATGGTTGTAAGATATTGTACGCATGCGCGACGCACATCAATGTATGGGATGACGTAAAGCCGTGATTACGATGGTCGTAACGGGACGGAATGTAACGTAAAGTGCCTGGACGTAACCGTAACACAAAATTTTGGCATGTTTGAGTATGTGGTTAATTTGCTTCTAATGTTAACAGAATGGGGACGTAGCGTAATGTAAATAGAGCGTCTACCTATAAATCGGGAAACGGGCTTTACATTCTTTGTATAACCTTTGAATTTGCAAATTTGTTCAAAAAATAAATAATTTATGAGATATTTTCGAAATGAGCAAAAAATAAGTTTTTGCCTGTAGCTCAGAAACAAAAGATGATCGAAAATTCCTGTGGTGACTATTAAACTTTTCTCAAAAAGTTGACTGGAATGTGCAAACGATATTGCTCTATCAGTAATATTTCCCGAGATACCCTAAAAAAACATTGAAAATGAGATACCCTGTACAGTGTACAGTGTATTGAAGTTTCTTGAATGTGGCCTTACTAGGCGCCTATGTTAACACATCGAATATTTGATCCATTACAGGTGTATAACCAGAATTTGTTAAATGCATTACATGCATGTAGTGCTGGTTACATCAGGGTATTTCCGATATTGCTTTGGTAATATTGTTGTCGCATGGATTAACGACGAACACTGTTATACCAATCATTCATGAAACGGGTACCTGTCATGCTACTGCTAATTTCAATTAACATATCAAATTTATGCATTAGTTCGTATCGTTTTTATTGAATTCAAAATTTATTATTTTTTTAAAAAAGAAAATACATTCTCTTCCATTGATTATGATAGCCTCCCAGTTTTTTAATTCCATATTTGAACAAATCCGGTGGTTTGTAAGTAAATAGATAATCGGCTCAAATGGTTCTAGTATCGCCCGGTGAACGTTTGTTTTACTTTACAATCCATTTTCTTTTCACAATAATTTACACAATTTTTGAACAAATTTGCAAATTTAAAGGTTATACAAAGAATGTAAAGCCCGTTTCCCGATTTATAGATAGACGCTCTATTTACGTCTCTATTCTGTTAACATTAGAAGCAAATTAACCACATACGCAAGCATGCCAAGATTTTGCGTTACGGTTAAATCCAGGCACTTTACGTTACATTCCGTCCCGTTACGACCATCGTAATAACGGCTTTACGTCATGCCATACATTGATGTGCGTCGCGCATGCGTACAATATCTTACAACCATTTGGAAGTTAATTTTTTCGTTTGACAGTTAAAACTAAGGACTATGTTTTTGTACAATACAGAAAACAATATTATTAACGCATATATCGCTTGGCCCGCTAACGCAAAACATGAATCATCACCATATTTTGTGTAAGCGGGTGCGTTAACGGGACGCCAACGGGATATTATAAATGAAGCAATCTTAAATAATAAGTTCATCTTCTGCATTAGCGGGGACGATAGCGTTACGTAAAAAGAGAGTCAATTTATAAATTCGGCTTAAAATTAAAACAACGTTGACATAAACCAAAAACACTATGAACTTATGTATAAATCTAATATAAACCAACAAACAACATTTGTGAAGAGCTGTTGAACGGATAAAGTAGAAAATTTCCAGTTGTGATTTATTTTTATACAATTTTATATCATATCTATGAATGTAAAACAGAAAATGCTATCGAGTTAACGTAAGCAAAAAAGGTTACATAATTAAATAACAGCAAATATACCTAAAACCATTCTGCTGACATATTCAAATTAATATAAATAATTACTCATGCTAGGCTTCATCCACAGTGAAAATAAATTCTCCACCTTCATATTTTTTTCCATTTAATGCATTGTATGCCTCGACAGCAAAATCAGCCTGAGTCAGACTGCAAAAAGCGTCCATTTTTTGCTCGAAAAAATCTAAGTGCGATCGTCAATTCAAGCATTCAGCTGCAGTGCTATACCACTCAGAAGATGTAGAACTCTCTGTCATTGAAGGGAGCAAGGTCAGCACCGTACAATGAGGGTGAAGGCGTTGGGGGAAGCTAGCAATTTGCTGATTTAATCATTTAATTAATTTAAATGAGCTTTAGTTTTTATGAGTCGTCTTGTTGATAATTGGATAACTTTCATTTTGTCTCACTTAGTTATTCTTTGCAATTAATTCTCAATTTTGAAAACGACAATTAGGAAGAGATTTAATCTTAATTTTGTAAGATATTGTGCTGTTTATAGTTTATAATTAATTACAAAAGGTGCTAAGTTAAGGTTACATTACGTAAGAGAGAATATATTAACAATTTGATTTTATAAGTACAATAATTCTTTTTATTCGTTATCCTGATTACTATACATTTATTTTTTAGTCAAATTATAATTAACAAGATATCTACAGTGCTATGGTTCTGGGCGCCGATTCCCATATTTGCATACGATACCAAGTAAATAAAGACACAAAACTCACAACCGTAAATTTTATGCGTTAGGTTAGAGAAATAGCAACTGGCACTAGTGGCACTGGCTTTTATTTTCAATGCAATCAAGGCACTGCGGACAATTTTTTTTAAATCCCATGAAAAAAGGCTAAATCCTGTAAGTTCATTCATACTTTGGGTAAAATTTACGTACGCACGCGCATTTAAGCAAAATGAGCTTAACGTTGACGCTATTTATTTTGACGTTATGTAGAAAATCTGTTCTTGAAAACATTTAAGAACAGTATTTTATTTTCATTAATGTATAGAAAACCCCTATGAATGTAAAATTTTGATTTTCTGATAATAAGCATCTTTAGTAACACACATGATAGTTAAATAATTATTAAATTCATATATATATACGTATAAATTTTCATGGATATCATAATATTTTAAAATACATTCATGGACAAAAATATTGCACATTTTTTCAGTTTTTTCTTTTTTTTTTTGTATGTTTAAATATTTTTATTAAGTCTTTGTTGCGGTTAATATATATATATATATATATATATATATATATATATATATATATATATATATATATACACACACAGTGTGTTAATTAAAAATCTGGCCATAGGCGTTTAACATGGGAAAGTCCCCAATTAATTTTAGACAAAAATGTTTCAAATAAATGTTGTAGATAATTATATTCTACGCCTAAATCAGTAAACAGTTTTAATTTTGGATGTTTGGTAACTTGTACAATCTAATTTGAAATTGTATAAATATAGCTCATTTATTGAGTTACCCATGGAATTGAAACAAAGTTGCAAAGAAATGCGTATCGTTTGAACTGTCAGAAATTCAGTTTTCAATTAAAAGTTGCAGATAATTCAATGCTGCACTTAAATCACTAGACAAGTATTATTAGTAAAATCTAACACTTAAATAACTTTTATTATTATTATTTTTCTCAAAGCACACTACAATTGGAGCACACAAATAAAAAAATTCTTAAAACAATGCAATAAAAATAATGTATGGGACAACCAATCC
Organism: Ophonus ardosiacus; assembly: GCA_943142095.1. Taxonomy (NCBI): domain Eukaryota; kingdom Metazoa; phylum Arthropoda; class Insecta; order Coleoptera; family Carabidae; genus Ophonus; species Ophonus ardosiacus. Next base: position 27,397,476 of record OW964828.1, on the reverse strand, counting down.
TTAAATATAAACCAGCTAAATGATATAATCCAGACTTTTAAAATAAAACTACAAGAAAAAGATATAAATAGCGCAACAGTCTCAAAATATAATGGCCATTATAAATTATTAAATCAAAGCTTCGAACTTCAACAATATTACAACCTTAAAATCCCAATTACAAAATTACGAATTTTCGTTCAGTTAAAACTACCTAATAAAAGGTTTTTAATTATTTTTAACAACAACATATCATACAAATTTGATTCCGACACGATTTGCACAATTTGTAACCTCAACCGGCCAGATAGTTTGTATCATCTTCTTATTGAGTGTCCAATATTCTCCCCTTTTCGCCAGAATTATTTAATGATTTTCAATATTAACGAAATATCAGAATCAAACTTCCACACTATATTTCAAAATCCAAATAAAAAGAAAATCAATAATTTATTTTGTTATACAATAAATGCTATTAAATTAAGGAGCTTCTGCTTAAGCGAATAAGTAGAAAACATCAATTTCATTATTAAATTAGCTTAATTTACTATGTATATTTACTTTATAAATGCTAGTACAAATTCAACTATGTAAATAATCATTTATAATATTTCCTGTTATAAAATTCACTTAAATTGTTGTATTCACTAATGTTAAATGTATTTTCGTACTATAGCTTAAATAGTTTCAACTATAATAAGTACTTTATTATATGTCTATATAACTCAATTATTGTCATACTTTGTTAATATGTATATGCTAATCTTTGTAAATGGGTTGCCAACCGTCATTTGTATAAGAGCACTTCTCTCTTACAACAAATAAACGAATTATTAATTATTATTATTTTTCTCATTTTGTAACCTATAAAATTAAATTTCTTTGTAAATTTGTTTCAATTTCAAAGTTATCGCTACAAAAAATGAGCAATATTTGTACAGTTTCAAATTAGATTTTATAGGTTAGCAAACGTGCAAAATTAAATCTGTTTAGTGATTTAGGCGTAGAATATAATTATTTACAGCTTTTATTTGAATCATTTTTGTCTAAAATTAATTGGAGACTTTTGCGCAAAGAAAAACTGTTTTCCCATATTAAATGCCTATGGTCAGGTTTTTAATTAACACACTGTATAAATATATACGAACATCAAACTATGATGTAACGGTCAAGTGTGAAAAATCGGTAGAAAAAATAAAAGAAAACCTAAATAATATGCGGTATTTTTGTTTATGAATATATTTTCTTGATATTAAGTAATTATTATTGTCGTTAAATCAATTAATAAAACTAAATAATTATCTTTACATTAATCATAATTAATGACTTCAAAGTGTGTATGTATATTTTCCAATATACTCCTATGTTCGTGTAACAATGAATATTAAATTTCAATTAAAATTATATATTAATACCAATAATTTATTCCTACCATATGTTGCGATGTTGATAAAGAACAATCCATTATTTACAAAAGGATCAAATGTTTCATGTATAATTATCATGTTTTTATAATATTTTCAAATATAAATTGATTTAATTAAATATAATTAACTTTATTAAAAATATAAATTTGTTATACAAATGAAAATATTAAAATGTAGAAGTAATTACACAAATTAAATAGTTACACATTATTTATCACTTTTAAAAATCATATTCTGAGTATTGACTTGAATATAAATGAATAAGTTTAAATGTATGGTATGTCAAAGAACAGTAATGAAACTGTAATCTCCTGATTTGGTTTGCAATTTAAATTTGATTAACTTGTATGTGTAATTTGGAAATTAGATGACCAATGGACTGATCTAGGTAATGATGTTTTATGCATTGCGTTAGTTCGTGAAATTAAATGCTGATTGTAATTACGTTATACTTGTTCGTTTAATGAATTCAGTTTTATTCAAATTATTTTGAAACAACATTTAGTTTACATTACAAATTATGATGATTTAGTTAGTGTTGAAATACTCATTAATACGTACATTGTTTTCGAATATGATAAATTTCCCTCAATAATGCATAAATTATTTACACAAATGACAAAAAAAAAACACAATACAATTTCATCAATTATAGTGATAGGATAGTGCATTATGTAATATACATTATACAGGTAGAAATTTCACACATATTTATATTTGACAATATACAGTTCACGTTAGTAATGTTGGATGTAACACGTACACGGCAAAAAACGAAGTCTTGTGCATTACTGTACTGCACTGCACAGTACACCCAATTAAATAATATACAGAATATATGATCCCCAATTTATGAACAATACTTACACATGAAATATGTTGTAAAATAATTTAATTAAAAACGTTTCGACGAAGGTCCAAACAATTTATGAAATACATATATAACAGAGTACTTGTACTTAATAATAAAAAAAAATATTTTTTTTTACTGATTGGCGTTAAAAGCATGATATTATTGACAATTGTTATACAGTTTTACTTTCTCTGCCGGAGACGAAAGTAACAAATGTTATTGCCTAGTAACTGTTAATGTCAATACAACTATTAGGTTCAATAAGCCCAGCAAAACAAGCAACCGGAAGTAAAATTTGTTGAACAATTTTGCTAATCTAGCATTTGCTTGTTTTGCTTATAAGCATTCCAAGCAACAAATTTCTCGCTTGTACTGTTTTTATTTCTTTATATGGTGTGAAAAAGGCTTTGCGAGTTTTGTGATGGATGTTTAAAATTATTTAAATTTGAAATATTTTGTTAGACCTAATATAATTTCTTCAAAATTAATTCCACTATCTGAAAATAAATGTATAAATTCATATTCCATAACTTCGCAGTCCAAGAAAAGATGCGAGAGATACAGATGATTTATTTGACAGTTGACAACTCTCTCAATGACAGTTATGGTTATGGATGACATATGCAATAAATTTCGCTTGCTTACCTAGCATTTTCTTGATTTGCTTATTTCCTTGAACGCACCTATTCAAATTTGTTTCACCTCTATGCAAAATGACGACGACACAGATAAATATTACAATTAAAATTATTTTTAATTTTAAATAATCGGCGAAAAAATGATGTGTTCGACACGGTAAAATTAAATAGATTATATAGATTCAATACGTAGACTAAATTCAAAGTCACGGGGCGTCTATTTGCAGATTTCGGTAATGACGATATATCTGTATAGTTTAGTACGACTATAGCTATTTTCCATTCATTCAGTTTAAGGAAGAATTATAGATGGTGTATTGTTGTCAATGTTCATTTGTAATGATAAATTCCAACGAATAGTTTTTAACCAATCATGATGCAAAAAACTTGAAAATTCAACCAATGGGAACAGTATTATACTGATAAAACCCCGTTACCCCGATAAATTTCCGCTACCAAGTAAATAAACAGTTGTTATTGTTTATAACTGTCAGTGTGACAATTAATGTGTCAAGTTACATTTTGCGTTGTCTTTGGAATTTATCTCACCAAATACCACACGACCTCTCTGATTTTCTCAGATAAACTTTTATTTTTAAGCACTCATTTTTTTTTCGCTTTTAAGCAAAATCACTCAAGCAAACTGGCATTAGGTAAATCCCCTCCTCCTTCGGAGTCGGGATTTACCATGCAGTTTGCTTTCGTGTTTGTTGCTAAGCAAAAAAAAAAAATCGTGCAAAATAAAAATTTATCGATAAAATCAGGTCTTGAGATATTACTTCTGATAATAATAATTTTAACTGTAATAAGACCAATAAAAACAATATCACAATAGTAAGAGAAAGTGAAATTTAAAGTAGCAATATATAATGTATGCAATGTATTCTAAGATTGTACCTGAAGTTGCGCTTCTATCACTATAATGTCTAATCAAATCCTAAATGACATTATTATTTAGGATATTAGGAATTAGATTTTAAGGTTTTGTTGGAGCACACTATGCCCTAAAGAAATTGAAGTGCACTAATTAAATAAATTACACGCGTTGCTACAATTTGTGCTAAATGTAAAATTTAAGGTCTAATTAAAGTTTCTTTTGCTATTGACATGTAGTACACTGGGCATTCAGAATTACTTCAACAAAGTACAATTTTTCAATTGACACTTCTTTTTGGAGGATGTAAACTAAAAAATCGCGTTACGGCAGTTGAAACACGCGTTACGATCGGTGAAACACGCGTTACGGAATTTGAAACACTCCGAGGCAATTGAAGAGAAACTTCTTTACGGAGGGTGTAAACTAAAAAAATCGCGTTACAAAAGTTGAAACACTCTGAGTATGTTACACGAACGGTAACGCTGGAGTCACGACTAGAGCACTATAGTGCGCACGCACTTCCTCTCTCCCGTTTTCTCTTTCTGCAACAGTACAAGTTGGGGAGTAAGCAAGCGTGTTTGTGCTAGTGTTGGGCAAAACGATTCCGCTTTCGAATTCATTAAAAAGTTTCACTTCAGCTGTGCGATCACAATTTATTTTCATCATTAGCAACGAATTTGAATAAATTATGATATGACTAACTTGTAGTATTTGTATTATTATCGGTAAAACAAAGTTTATAATTTGGTTTAGTGAATTGAAAACCATATTAATTTGACTTTGGCGTTTATAACGAACGCGTTAGAATATTAGTTGTGTGAAATGAATAATGAATTGAAAATGTATTGCTGGTGTACACTAATTAGATGTTGAGTTGAAGTAGTGGGGTGACGGTCCGCGTCCGCATTCGTATTTAATTTCCATATCCCGGGTTGGAAACCGATCCCATTTGAAACGCGCAAAACAATGCATCTGCAAGGTAAACATTTACACGCTCCAGATTTAATTAACGCTTCAGAATTGGCAAATACTGCGTTGCATTGCATTGCAGTTAATATTATTTACGGGTGACGGAATTTTCCGATGTCAAACATCAAGTTTAAACAAACGCTTCACAACAATGCCTATTACCCAAAACATGGGATTATCATTCCCACTGAGAAATTGATTGATTCCATGCAAAAATTGCTGTTTGTTTAATGTCGGTGCGGTGCTGGCAAATTCAGTTTTGGGATTTGAATTACAAACAAAGTTGTAATTTTTGTACGCATAACGCGTGTTTTCCAATGAATTGACTAGTTAATATGACAAAATGAGTAAACAGAATTCCATTTAACCTTTTGTATCATCAGTATTGCTTTACAACCTAATTTAAATGCATGATTGGATTGCATAACAAAAACGAGAACGAGAGGAACATTTAATATTTATTACATAAATAAAAATCCAAGTAAAAACTGTCATTCTGTATACCGATATCCGATTTCGATCATCAATTTTTGCTGATTCTTGACGGGTCTGTAACAAACAGTAACCATAGTTATGGTTATAAATAAATATAATTAATATCATTAATTAGATTTTAATTATAATCTTCTAATGAGAAGCTGTTAAATGGGGTATTTGTTTATTATTTCATGGCATCACTAATTTAAATTTCTTCTATTTTTTTCTGTTCTGGATAATAGAAAATTAAAAATTGTATTATGAAGGCTGGTTTATGTAAGCTGTAAGCATTTTTTACCTTAGCATATATATATATATATATATATATATATATATATATATATATATATATATATATATAAATTTCTGACAGTTCAAACGATACGCATTGCATTGTAACATTTCTTTCAATTTCATGGGTATCGCTACAACTGAGTAATATTTTTATGCAATTTCAAATTAGATTTTACAAGTTACCAAACGTGCAAAATTTAAACTGTTTACTGATTTAGGCATAGAATATAATTATCTATAACATTTATTTGAAACATTTAGTCTACAATTATTTGGGAACTTTTGCGCAAAGAAATACTGTTGTCCCATGTTAAACGCCTGTGGCCAGATTTTTAATTAACACACTGTATATATAAGGCTGTAACCTTCTTAGCATTATGCCGATATCTTGTGGAAATTTCTCAATTCTTAATACGTAATGCTAATGCCAGCCAATCAGAAGAGTATTATGTTCGCGTACGATAGCTTGATTCTGGAGATATTCGTAACTGTCAATTTGAAGTTTGTTATTTTTGAAGAGTTATTTTAAATTGTCTTGACTAAAAATGAGTGCCATTGAAAAAAAAGTACAATTAATACAGTTAATTGAACAATGTAGATATATTTATGAAAAAAAGAAGTGTTAATTTTACAAAAAGTGACATTACCGGCCTGCTCTTATTGGCTTGCCCTAAGAAGCACATAGACCGGACAGCGTAATGTAAAGTTTAATGCATAGTTTAATGGTAATGCTAAGTTTACAGCTTACATAAACCAGGCTTGAGACGTAGATTGTTTTCTCTACACAAAACTATATGACTGTTTAAATGAAAAATTGTTAGGGCAGACAATATTTGAGTAATTAATAATTACCATCTAAGCATTTTCTCTAACAGTATTAGATTTCAAATATTAGCTGTCCTGTGAAATTTTATGTGGTGTCATATATAGAATTTTAGAGCACACAATTCTGAAATTTTTATGCAAAAATACATTTAATAACAAGTTGTACCGCTTATAGCTAAGGTCTTAACTACAGGTTAACAAAAAAAGTGCGTATCGAAATTTTGACAGTAATATTCAATAACTCATTTGACATTTTGTTTCGAAACGATATTGCCAATTTAACTATAAGGGGTGTAAATGGCCATAAAAGGTTTGAAAAGTGAAAGACGGATCGCTGTTGCTAACACTTACATATAAACATAAAAAATCTGATGTGGCCAGCACATGACCTCCCGCCAATTCCATGTTTAAAATAGCAATGAGCTTTAAGTAAAGTTTCACTTCCGATTGATCGTTTGTAAACAAAATCTACTTTGTTGTTCCTATAAAAAGAACGGTTTGTAATACGAAATTTTGGATTACATTTTATTATGTTTTTCCTGAAAAATCTGTTAGAGCTTCAAATTAAGTACTACATCCGGTTTATAATATATAGTCAAAATCTAATATGTTGTTTCAAATTATATAAGAGTATTAAATACCTACCAACTTTGCGAAGTTTTGGATCATTAATATATTTTAAGGAAAAATCGTCACACAATTAATGTCAAAATCATCACCAACTTCCTTATGCTCTAAAACGCAATCTGTGTAAATTCTTCGCCGTACATTATCCATTTCGTAAATGTGTAGTTGCAAACTATTATTTGACACTTAGAAATCACGTTCTTATTGAGAGCTGTTTGATATAATGCTGCAAACATCAAACTTAAATCAAATTATCTTGTATATCTAATATTTATGCATGATGGAAAATATATTATTTTTACAAACCTTAATGGCATTAGAATCATATTTGAACTACTAAATTCTTCTTAACACGGTTTCATTATTATTTTAATGAAACCTGCTTCGTGACAGTGACATTTGTTTAAATGTGTCAAATTTGTTATTAAAGTATTGTTTTTGTTTGACGCAGAGGCAAAGTGATGTACAAAAATAAATTATTTTATAATATAATATAAAGTTATTTCAAGTTATTTACTAAATGTTATTCTCGTAAAATTGAAGATTGTGCCATTATATTTAATTTGTATTGGTGAAAGTTGCTAAAAAATTATATTCAATGAATTTTTTACAAGAAAAACTGTTAAAAGCTTGTATAAATGATACTTCCGGTTATCCGATATACACTAAAAACTAATGAGCTCTTCCCACATTAGTATAGAATGGATATACAAAATTTCAAATTTTTCTGATTGATAGTATTTGAGTAATCGTGTCCACATGATCCACACACACACACGGACACACAGACACACAGACACACACACATACATACCTACAGACATAATTGTAAAAATGTTAAAATCGGATTCTGGGGACATCAAAACGTGCTTATTCACTAAAATCTCTATATCCGATTTTTAGCACGATCCCTATACCTCCCTTACGGTAGCGGGAGGTAAAAATTATGTAGTATGTATTTCTTCAATATTTAATCAAAATTTGTAGATATTGTTGCAAAATGAATTATTTCTTCAATCAGTACTGTATTTCGATTTTAAATTATATTAATAGTTTGTCAATGAATGTGTTTCATTGAATTTGTTAAAGGAGTTGTCCTTTATTTAACGTGCATTGTTGGTAATTGGTAACTTTGCTATCACCAACGAGAGATTTATCAATTCGTATCACTTACGAGTGGTCCTAGTTCTGGAGAGCCTGTTTCTATAAGAACTTTTCTTCAGTTCGTCAGAGCCCTACCTCTGCAAGAAATTCGTTTTGTGTTTGTGCTGCAGTTAATTAGAGCTTCGTCTACGAGCGCTCTGCCTGTGTTCCTTAGATTTGTACTCATGAGACCTGTCTCAATGGGGGATTCCACGATTTTTTGATTTTTTTATATGTTGTAGTATTTTTAAATTCAGAAATTCCTTAATTTTTCTTTTTTTTTAATTTGGCTTCTTTTGGAAGAAAAAAGGCAAATATTTGGTATCCACCGTTTCCCGCCTTACAACGTAAGCGAACCCAGTGCTGGAGTGCAATAGCATTATATCGTGCTTTCTCTCTCAGCGGCTGCTGTTACCCAGAGGTTCTAAACCATTTGTTCTAAAACATATTGTCCGGCTAAGGTTAAATCGCTTTATATTTGAAAATTTCATTTTGTTCTTATTTCCTTTTCTATAACTTATCGTAAATTTAGTATATTGTAAGTTAAAGTTTACTAGTATTTAAGTATTTGTAAAAATAATAGCGTGTAGTCGCATAACCACCATAACGAAATATTCAGTGGAACAGTCTAGCAGTCACTGGTTTGATGTTGGGAACGCCTACTTAGAGTGTCGGCCAATAAAAGAGAGCCGGGTTCGGTTGCGTCATTAAGCCCGGCAAAATCTGCGCGTTTTAAAAGTGTGTAATATATTTTAGCATTTATATAAAAAGTTATAAAACATATAAAAAAGAAATTTGCGTCAATAACACAGGTATATGAGAAGAATTAATTATGTATATAATTTATATAAAAATTCGATATGAGTGGAATCCCCTATTGTGCGTTCCTGAGAATTCAGTAGAAAGGTTAATAACTGCAATTCGTTTATTTTTTTGCGAACAATATTTTCCTTTTCTAAATTCAAAAATATACAGTCCACTAAATCTCCACCATATGTGTAAAATATAGATTTAGTAATCTAGTATGTGTTAGTTCAAAAAGTCAAATTTAACTATTTTAGATAGAAAAGTGAAAATATATGTACATAAATTAAAGAATATTTGTGAAAACGATTATTTAAATATTAATTCTTTCGCAAACTACAAGCGATTGAAAGTTTGCGGAACGTTTTATGTCTTAAGCAATTTGAATTTTAAATGGCAGCCTGCCTGTAAAAACGAGTCGTGTCGTCTGTATAGGTATATGCAGGCCTGGAACAGCGAGCTGTAAACGACTGTGATTGTGATCTCATAGTCTGAGTCCTAAGCTATCCCTTGCTCACTATACATGCAGCACATTACGCATGTATTTTTCATGATTGTTTTAATCATACACTGTAAAAAATTTCTCTGTAAAATTACTATAATTGTTATTCGCGTCCAAATTGCCTAAATGAATTATAGTAAATTTACAGTTAAATGTAATTTTGTCTACCATTTTTAAAATTACATAAACATAAATTCCATAAAAATTTTGATACATACTTTAAGTAAATTTACATATTAATAATATACATAATTTAAATTTAAATATAAATAATTTAAATTTAATATAATAAATTTAGAATTTGTCCATAACTCCTGTAAAAATAGAAACTAAAATAAAAGGAATTGAGTTTTTACATAGTTATTATAAAACTTGACAAAATTGATATAGAAATATTAACATATTACTATAAAATTTTATATATTTATTGTAATATGAATATTACATAGTAGTTCTAGTAATTTTTTTATATTTGTAAGGGTAAATTAGCAAATTTATATAATTATTTGCTATGTAAATGTAAGTTTATATAGTTTATGTAAAATTTGTTATTGCATACATATTATAGTAAAATATTTACTATAACTTTACGACAAAATCGCTATTATTATTTACAGTGTATATCAATACCCACTACTATTCTGAGAGCTTTTATCTTCTTGGTATATAAATAATATACGGTTATGTACGAAGTAAATTTTTTAAATGTTTATTAATGTTAAAAAATGAATATTAAAGATGCCGCGAAAATGATCTGGAGTGGAATCCCAAGACTACGCTATGATAGCGTAGTGAAAAATACCCCTTACATTTCACCTTCCTTCCCCCACCAATTTCCACGGTTGTTAGGGAAACGAAGTGTCGCTACGCTGTCATAGCGTAGTCTTGGGATCCCATTTCTGTGCCGGGTTTTACGAGTAAGGCCCGGTTTTAATAAAGTGCCAGTTAACTTATCCGCCAGATAAAAAAAAAATATCGCATCATTTAAATGAGGTGTATATAATTTGGTCAATTTATTTATGTTCCAATATCGATGCGATATTTTCATTATATTTGGTAGTTAACTGACACTTTATCCAGAGATGGAAAAACTGGGCCTAAGTACAATAAAAAAAAACCTGTTGTGGCCAGCACAATACCTCTCGCCAATTTCATATTAGGCTATAAATATTGTACTTAACATTTCTGGAACACAAAATATTTTAATTACATCTATTTTTTATTTTCCAATTCATTCTATGATAAAGTTTCCTCCTACTCTTCTGAATGTTCCAATTCATTGACGAGATAGACGGAGTCTTTTCCTTGTTATAAAAATAGCATATTATAATTACTCTATTACACCTCGACTTTTCCAAGTACGAATTTTAGGTTTTCCGCATTCAAGAAGAGGTTAATTTAACGTGCGGCAGCTATATCTATAATTTTAAATATTTAATTAATGATAAAATAAGAAATATTAAATGTACTTCTCAGAAAAAGCCTTCAGTAATGTCTCTGGATTTTTGGCACTGACATTTATATCATTTACAAACATTTTAATTTTTCAACTGATTTCCATAGGCTATTTGATGGATACAATTAAATATTTTACATATTCATAACTCTCTATCTCTAAATCTATAAAAGATATAATAAAAATGTTCGATATACTAGATAGAGAATTTTATATTCTTTAATATTTGTAATAACAAATTTCCAAAAAATAATATTTAGAAGATTTTTTTTAAGAAACTACTACTTCCGGTTGTCCAATTGTTTCAGCTCTTCCCAGAAATGTGAGTTTGAGGAAACTGCAGTTAAATGTTTTTTAAGTCTTATAGTTTTTGAGGAATCGACCCTCCAACATCCAGCTACACATACACACATACAAACATACACACACACACACACACACATCATTCTAAAAATGTTATAATCGGATTGTAGGAACTTTAAAACGTGCTTATCCACTAAAATCTGGATATGCCAATTTTAGTATGATTCCAATGCCTCTCTTAGCGAGAAGTAATAATGAAACATATTTATGTTTCAATATTTAGTTTGCAACAGATGAAAAATGAAATACGTAAATAGCAATGGGTCGGGGTAATATATAGAAATTTTGTTCCTGGTAAAAATATTGGATTACAAGACCATTTTGATGAACGATATTTAATTACAGAAAATAGAACAGTTAGTGACGATGGCATTAGTTTGGTAGAACTATCAAGAGATGTTATCATGTTACCTATATATACACATATTCATTTTGATGTTGCTTTTATACATATAATTAGCACTGTTTTAATATTGTATCTGATTTTAATTATGTGGAATAAGTTACATATTTATTTACAGAATATTTATGCCGTCGAACATTTTCTTGTATGTAATTCTGAGGGTAATTTAAGCAATATTTGTGTAGTCTTAATAACTTACGTATATAGAATGAATACGTAAAATCGTGACATAGACGTTTAATATGGGGTAAAAGTTTTTTATTTCGTATCTGTCGCGTAAAATTTATGCATAGAATTTAGAAAATAAAATTCTGAATTTTTGTGTGCATAAATGATTAAATTGAAGCTTTTGATGTTTGAGTAAACTTAATTTAAATGTGGAGGTTTAGTTTACTTGTGATAATTGAAGAAAATAAATGACTCGTTCTTACACAAATAGTGAATACGCACGATCTAAAACCTTTAGATCTATTTGCTTGCGGTGCCATATCAGAAAAAGTTTATGATAAACCGATAGATAATTTGGACACTCTATGCAGAAAAATGATTTAAGTTTGCTAAACCATATCTTCCGAGCAATGTCAAGTTGCAACCAATGCACTGGCAGATTTTTGTTTTGCATGTTTGCGTGCTACAGGTGAACATTTTGAACAAATGTTATAAAAAATAGCAGATTATGATATGTTATTTCTTTATTGTAAATAATAAATTTGTTTGAATTCATCGATAATTATGAATGATCATTTTTGCCCTGACATCAATGCAAGCAAACTAAATTTTGTATTGAAATTAGGTAATAACCAAATCATTTATAATTATTTTAACTATTATGTCACAACTTAATAAGATAATATTTGATATATCGTTTTGAAATTGATTTTTTAAAGTAGTGTTGCTCCAATAATATAAACATGAATATCTCTGAAACAAAGCATTTACGGACACTTGCCCAAATGAACTTGTCACCTTATTTTGTCGTTTTTAATCCATTCATATCTAGCTTATTACGTAAATTTTTTAAGTCGCGTTATTACAAAAATTCTTAGTACTTCATGTTCTTGCAGAAAAAATGACAACGTATTGAAATTCGGGTTGTGAGAATCAAAATAGAACATTTATTACATTTGACCGCACATCTCATAAGAATTATAAAAATCCGTTGTGGCCAGCACAAGACCTTCCGTCAATTCGATGTATTTTGTACAAATCCCATACCAAAAGGTCCTTGGAACAGATTCTATATAATATCATGTAAAATCGAACACGAACACATACTATTTTTTTCAAATTTCATACTAAAAGTTCATTTGAAAAGGTTCTTTAAATCCAATAAAATTATAACATAAACTACACTAAGTAATGTCCTTCCATCTTCTCTTTGGCCTTTCTCTGCATGTCACTTGCGAGTAACAATATGACATACCAATTTTAGATCCTATACTTTCCATATTTGCAGGGAATACATATTTGGTTTTGCACTTGCAACTGGCATCTGTCAATTAAATTTTTTTGAATAATTATGTCAGCTGTTTCCATGATAAATAACAAAGCTGACTAATTTTTGAAAATTAATTTCTTTATAATGCTTTAAATTTACATCTATTGAATATGAAGGAAAATCTATAATTAAACCGTATAGAGAAGAGTATTTTCTTTAATATATATAATAACAAAATGTCAAAAAATAATATTTAACTGCGTTTTTTTTAAGAAAAACTGTTAAAAACTTCAAAAAAGGGTACTTCCGGTGGATCGATTATAACCAAAATCTAATCAACTCTTCATATGGATGTACAGAAGAGGTATACGAAAGAATTATAATTTTTAGAATTGTAGTATTGGAGTTATCGTCGGAGAAAAATTTGTCACACACGGACACACATACACACACACACACACACACGGACACACATACACACACACACACACACACACATACATACATACATACAGACATCATCTTAAAAATAGTAAATTTGTATTGTAGGGACCCTAAAACGTGCTTATTCATTAAAAACTCACCACCGAATTTTTTGACCAAAGACAATACCTTCCTTACCTAAAGGTGACGGAAGGTAAAAAAGAAGCCAGCATCATAAGTTTAAAATATATTTTATATTAAATGCCACAAAAATGTTAATCGATAGTTATGGTTGTTTATTTAAATAAGAAAGTAAACAGTGCTTAATAATTTCCTGAATCCTTATTACTTCTACTTTTACTACTCTTTGAAATCTCATTTAATTAGCACAAAGAAATACTTCCAGTTCCAGCCATCTGGGAGTCAACAACATGCAACAAACTGAAATGATTCCAGAGATTTTTTCAATTAAATCCCGGCGATTTCCAGTCGAGTGGCGGTAATCTACTCGGCGTGGATCCACTTGGAAATTACAAAGTTTAGAAAATTAGTCAGGATGAATTCTCGATACGGATACGGCGTGGCGTACGCGTAAGCGGGACGCGGTGGAATAATCAATAGTTTATTAAACAGCTAGCGTAGCGTAGCGACGCCGGACAGCAGCGTTCGCATGATACATTACTGAATAAATTATCAGCGATAGTTGTAAAGTGATCAGCTAATTGCTAGCAAGATCCCGGATGTTGATGTTTTTTGCAAGGGATATGGATGATACTATTGATGTCAAGAGCGATATTATATTAAATACTTGTAAATCAGTTTATTCTCATTCATTACGTATTACTCTTAAATGAGATAAGTACTACTTTTTAAGATAAATTTAAAAAAGTTTAATAATAATAATAATAATAATAATTTTATTTGTTTAGAAGAGAATAAACTCATAAAAAGAAAATGGTAATATAAAATAAAAATATATAATAAATACAGTATAAATTGAAAAATATTTGCATAAATAAATAAATATGTAAAACATATAAACATTCAAAATAAATGCACGCAACTTGAGAGCAGGAATACAGTAATAATAGATGTCAAATATTTTTTCCTGGGAGATGTCGGCTAATAACTCCGTACTAGCATTGTCGAGGTTGCTGTAAGAAATGTATATAGCTAGATGTACGCTTCGAAGAGGATTGTAGATAGGACATTTGAAAAGGAAGGGATTGATGTTATTTTCTTCATATAAATTTAAAAAGTGTATAAATAACCATTGATGAATGTGACATTTAGGATTGTGCAGATTTCAGCAGCTCGTGATATATTTCTTTATTACAAGGGATAAATTAATTTAATATAAATAAATCTCTTCTTCTGAAACAAATTACCTAACCCAATTTTTTTCCAAAAAGCGCTAAAAGTTTCACAATGCCAAATTAGGTGAGTATGGCGCATATTCTATTATGTCAATTATGTGAAAAATTGAAAAAAACATACTCTCTGGTTAATTCCATATTTTCACTCACAACGATATTTACAAAAAATGATTAAATAAGTTCTAGTTATCGTAACTTTTGCAACTTACAAATGACAGAGAAATAACTGTTTAAAATTTTGTTTTTTACGGCCTATCCGATTTTTTTTAGTTTCCTCCCATGGGCACGGCCTTGATTAAAATGAATTTCATTGCAATACTAGTGCTGTAATATAATTTTTGAATAATACTCGTATGTACTACAATTCATTTATATTTTAATGAAAATTTCAATCAATTTGTTTCAGGAACTGACTTAGGGCAGGATTCTGTAAGTCCCATCAAGTACATATTATTTATAAATATACTGTTCATCGCTCAGACCAAATATAAATTAGACGCCGCATACAACCATTTGTTGTGAAGCACGAACTTAAATGGGCGTGCCGAGCTAGCTAGCGGAGTTCATGAAATGCGGGTTGCATTTGCAACAGTTTGAAAGTAACAACAGCTTGTATTTTATATGTAACCTATTAAGTGATTTGAAAAGGAAAAATTATATTTACAATGACGTTATCAAATATTTATATTTTACCGCACCTAACCTTTCAAAATCATCTTCGCACGTAAAATAATAATAACAAACTAGGCAAGCAACACGCTATACAAAACAAAAGCCTCGTTCCCTCTTATCCCCACCTAACCCCTCACCAAGGAAGGAATGGCTTCACAACAAAACATTGCGCAGTATAGGGAACGCGGCGTCTAATTTATATTTGGTCTGAGGTTCATCGCCTATTAGCACATGTACCTAAATTATACTTTCAAAGAATTATCAATTAAAAATTGTACATCTTGATGAAGTTTTTAAATATGTTAATGTATAAAATGTAGAAAATGATTAATTTATAATAAATTATATTTTCAATTCACTAAACTTTAAGGAGGACTCAAGCCCCCTAAGCCCTCCCCTGAATACGCCACAGATATCCGTATATGTATGAATGTATATATCATATATAACTGTTTCGTTTGCATGATAGTGAGGCTTCACATGAAATAAATCCTAAACAGTGATGAAGTTAGTTTATAGTACTACATAGTTCAACAATAATAGAATAAATACATGGTCGTAAACCCTCAACGGCCTGCTTAAATGAAAGTTAGGAGTCAATTTATCATGAAATAACCATTTTATTTTTCTCTGAGACTGCAACATATGCACTGTCATTGATTTCACTTCGATACCTAATAACTAGACTTCTATGAGAAGTATAGACCATGAATCAAAATCTGAACTTTGCCCTTACATTTTTCAGTTCTGAATAGCTTCGAGATATAAACTTCAATTCCGGATAAAATTAGGGGAAGCAAAAGATGGGATATAACTTTTCGAGGACAGAAATTTTTGTTAATCATCAGTATACAAAATGCATATCACGTTTTGTTATATATGTACGTATACTATTTATATCCATAAATTCAAATGGAATTAAAATATTAAATTTGTGTAAATATTATGTATTTCATATTTATAGTATCCATATTTTATAATTCGTCTGAAATTAGAGTCAATATTGAAACGAATTACGCTAAATTTCGAATTAAATGCACGATAATATTTATCATAAATTTAAATTAAACGAATTTATATTAAACTATTCAAATAATATATTTATTAAAACTTGGGATTAATGATCAAATTTTAAAAATATGGTAAACTCATTGAAATTCTTAGAAATCCGCCAAAATATATTGAAGTTTTTTTTCACAAACATTCAAATTATCAGGAAACATTTCAAAACATATTATATAATATATACATATATATATATATATATCATCACGGCATATTACCCATTTCTGGGTGTGTCAGTATCTACAACACATGTAGGCATCGGTAATGATGACGATATATTTTACCGTATGGGCGCTTACCAGGCGTCATCTCACGGGCACTCAAAGCTGGTGTGGAGAGTGCACCATAAGAGTCACTTTTGTGCCATTTAAAATTGGAAATATTTGGCGTCTGTCGGGATCGAACCCGGTTCCCCCAGCTTCGCGACCAGACACTCAGGGATGCGGCCACGGGACCCCATTAAAACATATTATAAGCTTAAAAACAACATGTTCAGTTTAAAATTTTATATTATGGATCCACCATTTATTAAAAATAAAAAATTCTGGATTTGTTTGATTTTTGTGTGCCTGAACGTCTGGTCGCGGAATCTAACAACAAGGGTTCGATTCCGACCAATGCCAATATTATTTTGAATTTTAAATGACAAATATGACCCCTATGACGCACTCTCCACGCCAGCAGTGAGTTCCCGTGAGGTGATTGGCACATCCTGGAATTGGTAATATGCTGTATTAATATATTATTATTTTTACTATTAAGAAAATGATGTTTATATAATATTTATTATTTTTTTTTTACTTATTTGTTAAAAAAAAAAAAATTAAATCCCTTACAATTATTTTTTCAACAGAGAGAACTACTCTGGTTCTTGTAGTATTTCAAACGTAAATCCTTATAATTTTTGTAGTATAACTAGTTCGAGGACTGGTTTTTGACAAGAATTTGTTGCTCAAAATATTATATGAGTGGAACTGAAAGATATGGAGCCATAAAACCGAAACTTCTATAAATGACTTGTTCAATTTTTTAAGGGAATTATTAAATGATAAAATAATTACTATTATAATATAATAAAATAATTTGTTGATAATTGTGAAATTCGGTATGAAACTGTTTCTTTAAAAAAAAAACATAATTCTCTTTTCTCTTAATTGAATTATGGTGTGGACTTTCAACTTGTTACATTGTTGATTTTTACTTCTAATGATACGGGTTGACATTTTGTAGCTCCGCAAAGGACCCACAATTTTAGAGAGTTTCAATCAACTTGGACGTATTATGTTGGTTGCGAAATTTGTA
Organism: Ophonus ardosiacus; assembly: GCA_943142095.1. Taxonomy (NCBI): domain Eukaryota; kingdom Metazoa; phylum Arthropoda; class Insecta; order Coleoptera; family Carabidae; genus Ophonus; species Ophonus ardosiacus. The sequence goes on along the minus strand of OW964828.1, from coordinate 27,379,563 downwards.
CTAAGGTTGGAAAACACAAACGATGTTACTAATCATCAGACCTCAACAGTTTATCAAGTAGTACTATACAAAAATATCAATTTGGCTAAGGAGAGAAAATAAATAAATACATTATATGAGTTACCAGAAGGCTTTGTTAACGATATGTAATAGATATAATCAGCATACAGTAGTGAAATCATAAAACAATCTTCACTTAGATTATATGACACGAGGATGACACGTGGTGTCAAATTTTAATTGTTAACAAGTTCGAACCTGCGACATTTTGCTTATGCTGTCTATCAATTTATTAGATTAGACTAAATGACATTTATATAACACAAATCATTACTTATTATGCACTAGAAAATGATTCACCTAAAAGTACCGAAAAGTATTTTTGAAAATATGTAGAGAAATAATGTTTTTCTACAATCTTGAGGGAAATAACGCGTACCCGCTTAAGCGGCAGATGGTCAGATGTCAAGAATACTTTCGTAATTTATCTTATTTTTATAGACGATTGCAAAATAGTTATTTTTGTAACAAGTGTGGAAAATATGTGATTCTGAAACGAATGTAAGTTTACGAAAAGAGTGCAGCAAGTTTTGGAATTTGTACGGTGTTTCAGAATCTCGTATTCCGTAAATGTTGAAAACAAAATTATTCTAAATTTATAACATATCTTCTACCTGGGCGGATATGCATAATATTTTAAAGCGGTCATGATAATTGTTTCCATGGCAACATTTCTAGCACTTCTGCGAGAATCAGCTATTTTTAGAACAGATACTACCCGCACGTTTGTAGTATAGTAAGAATTCCTAACAAATTTGTAAAGTGGGCAGAATGAACGATTTTTACTTGTGTAAAATAGTTACTTATGTACCTAGGACAAAAAATTGTTTATTACAGCAGAGCTTGAGTTTGCTTTCCGAGGCGAAGCCGAGGTAAAGCAAACAAGTACAAATTTCACAGTTAGTATAGAAGGATTTATCATTCCTTATAATGTAAGTTACCTATTAAATGCAGCACTAAACTTAGGTATTACAAATCCCAAAATGGATCGCATTAAAATTAAATCTCATGTTTAGCAATTAAATTCAACATAAACAGTTTTAGTACATTTCCTCGACGTGATTTCGCTATGCTGTGCTCTATTTACCCTCTTCAGCCCTGTGTTGGCATTGTCATTTCTAATTTCACATCCACAACAAACATATTATATGAAACCGAACAAATACGTGACCGATCCGAATTTAAAGAAGATTATTTCTATGCTGCGAGCGAACGGACGCTGCAAACTTGTAATTCAAAAACAAAAAAAGCAAAATAAATAAAAGAGAGAAAGGAAAAAACTACGTCAAGTTAAGAGAGCCGTACGAACGAACAAGTAGTGGATCTAGCCAGCCAACGCTGCTGGATGCAGAAGCAAACGCTGTAGGAATTTTAACGTTATCACTGCTGCTTTTTCTACAATAGCCAGCCAGTCAGTCAAGTTTGTCTCTGCTACTATGATAACAGATAAATGCTTTTTGCTATTCTTGCATTTATTATTCACATAATTGCGAAAATAATTTCAAATAGAGTTCTTTTAATTAATTTATGTCGCACTAAAGTATTATGAACTATTCATTACTAGGATACGGAGTATAAACCATGTCTACAACAACCGGGGCATTATAGCTCATAATGCCGACAATATAATTCGATCATCGTTGTCACAAAAAATATAATATAAATTATTTATTAATACAAAAACTATGTATTGTAATGATTTTTCCAGCGTTCGCTAGAGCATAGCACACCAACACGGGGTAGGCACATGTCGAGCTGGAAACAAGCCACTCAAGCCAGCAGAGAGTGTACAGAGAACAACAGCGAAGGAGAAGCCGTTAAATTGCACGTGTTAAACATAATATGTTATTTAGTTTAATAAAAAAAAAAACTGTTCAAAAGTAAATCAGTTTTTTCTACATCAAACGTAAGGTCTCCTAGGAGTAATATCTTTTCAAATATAAAATTACAATTTTCAAATTTCACTGAGAAAGAAGAAGAAACCCTTCTGATGAGGATTCTCTAAAAACTGTGGATCGAACCTAAAAATTTACTTCTTGACAAATACTTGATGAAGATTTTCCCTCATCTTCAGATAAACCCAAAAAACTTGCAATCAGATATATATAGATTTCAGATACCTTGCAATTATTGTTGGTGCACTTTACACTTCGTTGAAATAATACGTAAAAATCTGTGTCATCACAAGACCTCTCGCCATTTTCATATTACGCTATATAAGTATTGTACATATTTGACATTTCTGATACACACAAAAACACATATCTTCTTTATACATTTTTTAATTCATTCTATTAATTCTTATTCATCTATGTTAGAGATTCTTCCAATTCATTAATGAGATTGGCGGTATTTTTGAAGGGTATATGTAATATATGTATCTATAATTATAAATATTTAATTAATAATAATTTTCCTTTTGTTTGGTACCTTGGATGATGAATATGTGGAGAGGAAATTGATTTCGCCTTCTCAAGGTTCAATGTAAAACTTAGTTTTTATTTGATATTTGGACGTTTCGAGGGACCCAAGGCCCTCATCATCAGCAGAATTAAAAATTTATTTTAAAATAACAGTTTGCTTAAACATTGACTCAAGGGTCAATTTTAGAGATATGTTTGCATACGAGATTCCCAACTGCTAAAGCCACTTCACCTCCATACTATTTACTTGAGGGATTGAAACTTGATCGTGTCTCCGACCCGAGGACAACCAGTAAGCGAAACTTTTTGGAGCATCGGGGGTAACATTTTCAACCTCCATACTTGTTTTTTGAGGGATTAACATTTAATAAATAGATACTTTTAAATTTTTTTTTTTGGTTTGGATCTCACAATCCCATGTTTGTCACTTCGAAATCGGAGAAGCAATTGCTATTTTAAAATAAATTTTTAATTCTGCTGATGATGAGGGCCTTGGGTCCCTCGAAACGTCCAAATATCAAATAAAAACTAAGTTTTACATTGAACCTTGAGAAGGCGAAATCAATTTCCTCTCCACATAATTAATAATAAAATAAGATAAATTAAATATACTTCCCAGGAAAAGTCTTCAGTAATGTGTTTGGCTTTTTGACACACATTTATCTGTCAATTACAAATATTTAAATTTTTCCACTTATTTTCCATGGGCTGCGAGATAAATGTACACCTTATAATTTTACATATTTATATGTCTCTATCTTTAACTCCATAGAAGATATAACAAAATTTTTAAATGTATTGGAGAGAGATTTTATATTCTTTATTATTAGTAATAAAAGAAATTTTCAAAAAATAATATTTAGAATTTTTATTTAAGAAATTATTACTTCCGGTTGTCCAATTGTTACCAAAATCTAATCAGCTCTTCCCAGGAATGTCAGATGTCAGATTGAAGAAACTGCAGTTAAATATTTTTTAAGTCTTATAGTATTTGAGAAACCGTGGCTCCAACATCCACACACGCACACACACACACACACACACACACACACACACAAACACACACACACACATACGGACATCATCGGAAAAATGTTATAATCGGATACTAGGGACCTTAAAACGTGCTTATCCACTAAAATCTGGATATGCGATTTTTAGCATGATTCCAATACCTGTCTTAGTGAGAGGTAAAAATTAGAAAATAACATACCAAGTCCTGAAAATATGCCATAATCGCCGTCTCGTTCACAGTCGTCACCGTATTTTTCAATTTCTATTCAACAAATATTTTAAACTTTTTTTTACGTCATTTGCCCTCGATTTCGCAGGTAATAAATCTTCATTGGCTTTCTTCGCTCTCATTAAAATGTTTTTCGAAACATCAAATTCACCCTCCACCACTGCCAACGATAAAAAACGTCGATGTTTTTAAAATAAATAAAGGTTGATAATAAACCTATCAATTAAACAACATCCTTAGCAATGCCAAAGCTTAAGTATAATTGTAATCAAAATTATAATAAATGAGAACGTGTTTCACTTATTCTAGTGAGACATAAAATCTTATATGCTCCACGGGCGTTGTTGATAACATGCCCATGGACGACATCTATCCTATCTAGATCCTCGTCGCCCTCCTGGCATTATCAGCTTCGTAACGCCCTTGGTGCATAAAATACTATTAGGTACAAATTGTGTACGGATTATTTTAACAAATTCAAATAAAAACGGACCTTTACGTTCAATATTTTTGCACACTATTTATTATTGAACAATACTATTGATCGTCTGGAGTAATGATGGAACAGATTGTTGAAAGACCGGAATTTCGGCCAACGGATTATCGGTTATTTTCTTTAAAACCGGTTAATTTTGTGTTGGGTAAGTGTTTATTCAAATTTTACTTTTGCAAGGTACGTGTTGTATAGAACAGTTGTAAGTATATTTAACGAATGAGTACGAAAAATAGCAAAGGTTTTTTAATATATAAAAATGACGAAATAAAAGCTAGTTCCCTTTAAATTTCTGGAATCCTGTGAAATTAGGAAAGCCACAAAACAAAGTTTGGAATAGATAAATGAATAATAGCTTAATTCTAAACAAATTAGTAAATCTTACAGATCTGTAAATCTGAAAAAAAAAAAAACTGACAAAACGTATCTATTTATGTTGATTAATATAAAATTATACATAAGAGTGGCAGAGGCGTTGCGATTTTGTTCATTATTTAAAGATTTGTTCAGAAGAGAGCCATAATTTAGAATTCATAAAACCATATTCTTGGGGTCTCGTGGCCGCACGCTTAACTGGTTGCTAACCTGGGGAATCGGGTACGACCCCGATTGACGTCACATATTTCGAAATTTAAATGGCATAAAAATGACCCTTGTGGTGCACTTTTCACATGAGTGCTCGTGAGGCGACGCCTAGTAAATGCCCCTACGGTACAAATATGTTATCATATCATTACTGATATCTGTGACAAAGTAGATTGACACACACAGAAATGGGTAATATGCCGTGATAATATATTTATTTATTTATATTCTTAGAAGATGCAGTGACTTTCTTAATCCCTTTACTTTTGTAAATTACGATGTATACTCGTATCTAATTATTTTCCTGATGCTAATAAGTATTGCATTTTATTTATATATGAGTTTTAACAATATTTTAACGTGAGCCTAGGTCGATATTGTTGTATAACATAACAAAATTATTGAGAGATTAAACATCATGATCGACTCTAAATTCCGGTCTTATGGCCGAATTTAGTATCAACGTCAGGTCTTTGTTTCATCACTAGTCTGGAGGTATATTGAACGTTTGTGCAATATAAGTAATTTGTACTTACTACTTAGATGCCCCAAAATGAATAGGTTAGAAAACTAGTCTTACCTAAAACAAAAACATATTATTAGAATCATCTCTCACATTTCCGAAACATACGTATTTCACATTTATCTTCCAGGATCATTATCTTTCCCTCACATTTTTCAAATATTATACAACGACGCATACTTACAATGCCCCAACATGTAATAATGGGGTAAAAACATAAGCTGCATATTAGAATCTCGATGATAGAAAAGCCTGGTTCGTTCCCCAGTTAATTATACGATCTTAAGCTACTTGAATCGTAATGCACAATGGCACAAGTGAAATAAGCTGCACAAGCGTATTATTAACGGTAACGTGCAGAATAAGAACACTGCGAGCACTGCTCACTGCAAAGGGATGAAGCTAAAAGCTCAAGAAGAAGCACTCGATCAGTAGCGTACGAATAAAGTTATTATAAAATAATTTATAATAAAACATTTTTCCAATATTTCTTGTACTTTATGAAGAGGTACTTTATTTACTGAAAGATTATTACTAAAGTAATGCTATTATGATAAGCATGGTAGCATGGATAAAAAATGTCTTCATTCACTAGTGTTTTAAAGTAAATGAAGGGTTCTCACAAACATCGAACAAGTTCCTAAACTGAAGTTTCCGGTCGTGTTCGTTTGTGAGCAACAAGGTTTTGTTGAAACCGAAGTAAAGCACGTAAAATATAAAGTTGTAGTTTTTTTATTTAATAAGGACCAAATTAGTAGCCTTCTGAAAATAGGGGTTGATTTTATTTTTAACAGAATAATAAAAAGATGGAAAACATAAATACATACACTCATGTGCCTGAGTGTCTGGTCGCGAACCTGGGGGAACCGGGTTCGATCCCGACTGACGCCAAATATTTCCAATTTTAAAATGGCACAAAAAGTGACCCCTGTGGTGCACTCTCCACGCCAGCTATGAGTGCCCGTGAGGTGACGCATGGTAAGCGCCCACACGGTAAAATATATCGTCATCATTACCGATGTCTGCATGTGTTGTAGATACTGGCACACCCAGAAATGGGTAATATGCCGTGATGATATATTTTTATTTATTTATTTATTTATACACTCATTTCCCCTACTTGATACGTCATCAATTATTTCTGCTGAAAGAATTACTAAACTTTTATCTAGCATCTTTGTCGTACACACATGGCATATATAAGAATTTTATTCGCTATCTCATTATCGTACGTATTACATAGGGGTATACGCTATCTTCGTCCAAACAACTGCGGAAAAAGCAATAGAAACGTTAGTGTAATTGCGGTAACGAATGTCATTTTCAAATATTTGAATTATTTGAATATTCATGTGATTCACTCATTCATGTGGTGATTAAGGTGATTTTGGCGTTCATAATTTGCGTTTAATTGTGTGTTGGAATTTGTTCGTTCTTAGTATTACATTGTGCATTTTATATACGGACTTTCTAAGATTGCCGAAAATTATTTAAGAAAAAGACCTGATTGTATCAATACCATCAAAATTTTCGTGAAGCATATTTGACGTATTCTGCAATTTGTATCGATGTTAATATTTTAATTGAAGCCTGAAAGTATATGCCCTACGGCACTGGATGGAAAGAACACTGTCGCTGAAGCTGAACCCAGCTCACTCGCAACTGCGGTTCTAATTCCTGTGTTTAATGCAGCTAAACGCGACGTTTGCTCGCCGTGTCCCGGATCGTAAACTAACTGTCTTTGTCGTCCAGGATCACATCATACCTCAAATAAAACTAATTCTCATTAATCAGTACTAAATAAACTCATAAACAAATAATTTTTTTTTTCCTGAAATCGTCATGTCATCTACTACTTCCCTGCCGCAAAATCGGCAGGGAAATAAAATGTAAAGTTGCCATATTTATTTTTACAAACACTTTTTACGTTTTAATATGAAATACAATTATAAAATTAAAATAAATGATGTCCAGTATACATTTGTTTTACTTGATTTACTTGTTAAATGAAAATAGGTTATATGTACCATTCAGTAATTTTGAATTCTTGTACGATTTTAGAAAAAATAATACTTATCTCGTGATTGAAGTTCCTTTTCATGATTGATTATGGTTATTTGCCTGGACTACAATCTCCATATTAGTCATGAAAAGACAAACTTCCCTGCCTTGATATGTAAATAACTATTGTCACTCTTACAACAGAGAGTAAAATGCACCAGTGTACTGCGATTTACATGTGTACAGCAAGAGAACATTTTGTTCTTTTTACAGGTACAAAGTTTGTTTCCAACACTTTTTTCGAGGAACACTTAATCCAATTGCAAAATCGCATGGAATTTTATTTTTCTAGTCTGAGAGATTCTGTCTACTGTCTTAACTCAACTCACCCTGGCAAATACCTGAAGGATATTTTATAATGCATAACTCTTTCGATAACAACTAAATAGATGTTAATTTTATAATAAAGTAGATACGGGAAAGTAAGAATTCTTCGGACTTGCAGTCAATTAATAAAATTTATTCACGCCGACGTTTCGACTATACAATAGTCTTCTTCAGGGCTAGAATGGTCTAATCGAAAAAAGAAATCACATGTGGATAACGGAACATACAACATGGACAATTAAAAATATAAATAAATAAATATGAATAAATAAATAAATAAATAGTTAAAAACAACATATCACAGAGAGAAAATCGTCAAGAAATTAAAAACTTGTCTTGAATACAATACAAGTTTAAGTTCTTATATAACTGCGCGATGTCTTGTGTTACAATTTAGGATTCTATTGACAACTGACAAGCTGCGATATACCATCTGCTGGGAAAAATATGAACTTTCCGGTTTAGTACTGTATTGTGACTGTATGCTTGAGTTACATGTGGTTTAATCATTTGATATGAATAGAAATGGGAAAAAGTCGTACTAATTGTTGTGTATTCGGATGCAACTCAAGATCTGGTCGAGACACAGGCATTGGGTTTTATAATATTCCGAAACATGACTAAAATAAAGTTAAAATTACAGTGTAGGTGTTGAAATGGATATGGATTGACGAAAAGCATGGGAATGTACAATTCCTAGTGCAAAACAAATAACGAAACATATGAAAGTTTGTTCTCGTCATTTTAAATCGGATGATTACATATTTCCTAGCGAGTAAAAAATTCAATGTTCAGATTTTGTCTTAGAATAAAAAGTTCATGTTGTGTTCGTTCTAATTATTTATGTATTTTTCTATACAATTAAGCGTAAAACTTTAAAAAGAACTGCAGTACCATCACTTTGTCTTCTCGTATTTCAAGTAAAAGTTCCTGATAATAAGCGTTTGCTACGACAAACCAAACGTGTAAAGCCAAAAGCAGTAAACGCCAGTGACATTGCAATGCAGTAAATGAAGTAGTAGAGGATAATATTAATAATACATCAGCACCAGCATCTAAATTGTCTGAAGAACTCGCTAAATGCATTTTGATTTCATGTGGCTTCGCTCTAGTTATAAATAGTATGTGGTTAGCGTTTATAATTCGCTCACCTGCAATCATCAATTTCGATTGATTAAATATATATATAATTATAAATACCTTCCATAAACATATAGAATTAGCTGTTGTTTCCAGATATCTAAAATGTTCCATGATACCTAGCCTCATTTTAAATGAAAAAATTGTTCTTGTTGTTTTCATTCATATGTCACAACATTGCGAGTACTAACTCAGAAACAGCTGATCGGTCCAATGGTGCTGCCGCCATCGGACATGTCAGTTCTCAATAAACAAACATACTCCAAGCATGACTCATAGACAATGTAAACACAACGAATAATTACTTTAGAAATAGTAATTAACGTATCAAGGGTGTTATAAGGACAATAACGCCTGAGGTCAACAGTGTACTCTCTGAGGGCCTCTGGCCCGAGGTGGGTACGTTGACCGAATGTGTTTCAATTAAATACACCTTGAGAAGGCGAAATCCAAAGTTCCTTACCATCAATTTAAAGGAGGTTATACTTTTAATTAATTTTCAAAAATTGTTACTTTGTGCTTCATAGAAGGTTCTTGTAAACTGAGACGTAGTTACCACTGAATAATGCAGAAAGGCATTTATTTTAATTTACAAAATCTGATGTGGCCAACGCATGACCTTCCGTGAATTCTATGTATATTATGTAAATTACTTACAGATAAATTCTTCCGAAATATTGTATTTCCAGTAAAATTATTTCAGGAACATGCCGTGTAAATTGTATTTGACACTGACATCTGTCAATTAGTAATATTTACTACTACTATTTCCATGATGATGAAGTATTTATTTTAGATTACAATGTTTTTCCTTACTCGTATAAATCCTATTTTATTCGTTTTTAAATTATTACACCACAGAAGTATAAAAGTATTTAAAATAGGAGTTTAAGAAAATTATCCTTCTTATATTCTGAATGAAAAAAAAGTTTAAAGAAAATTCTCCAATGTTTTTCTTATTTTGTGAGTAAACTTTCAGACCTGGACTAAAGTAAATTTTCGAGCCGTTGATTTACATAATGACCATGTTTTCTTTATCCGTTTCCGTGAAACGCAGGGATTTTTTATGTGAGAATTTTATATCAGCTCGGAGGACTAGTTCTGATAAAACTTCTTTCAGATGCTACAAGGAAGTAATTCAGAGTTGATAATAATATTAGCTTGTTATTCATGAGTTCTCTTTTGCTTTATTTTTGCATTGGTTTTCCGGTGATAAAAATAACAGTATCAATAATGATTAGATTCGATCAGACTAGAAAATTGACGAAGCTTTATTAATAGTGGCAGAGTTTTTCTTGCAGTTCAATAATATTTTATGACATTTTTACATATCTTTTTTATAATCAAGTATGAGAGCGAAAGCAATAAGTAAATTAAAATAAAAAAAGTAAAATGAACAGTTATATATTTACAAGTGTGGAATATAACATATTAGTCACCAAGAAAAAGTTATGTATTTCACACGAGTGTAATACAACGTTTTATCCAACACTTATTTAAAATCTTCTTGAATTATTTTTACATTTTCGTTCATCGTTGACATTGACAAGTCAATTAATATACTATTTTAAATTAGAAATTAGCCATTGAATGGTTGTTTTAGTTTTGTTATTGAAAACAATTTGCTGTTATAATTATTGTCTGTCCTTGGGAATTATTTTAATGTTATATACATTAAAATGGATGAAAATGAGATTTTTTTTTTTATAAAACATTAAAGCCTCATTTCCACCGAATGTTTTATTGCTTAATGCATAATGATTAGTACATAAGACTTAATGCATTATGACAATTTACCATTTCCAGCTATTTTTTTTTAGTGACTAATTCAACAGAAATGTCATAATTTTTTCCCTTATTACTTGTTGTCTAGCAGACTGCAATTGCAGCAGCAATTCTTCTTTTTTTAAATGTGATGTACATAATTTTCTGTATCTATATCCATATCGAAAAATTAAAAATTTTATAATTATAAAATAGATTGACAGTTGACAGTTCAGGTAAGAAGTTAGCAATCTTTTGTTCTTACGCATTGCTCTTAATTCTTAAGCATTAATTATAGCTCTTACGCATTAGGACAATCGGTGGAAATAAAGCTTTACTTAAAAGCAGACGCAGCATCTTTGAATTCAATTCCGAAGCTAGCAACCATTAACTTAAACGAAGATGACGTCTGTCATTGTGTAAAGGTAAGTATCCAAGTATCTTTTAAAATAAATGTTAATATTAATTTAAATAAATAAGTTTCATAAAATAGTTATTCCAATAATAAAATAATATTGTAAACTTGTTTTCTTATATATATAAAAATGCAAAGCATTCTCTCGCGGAGTGAGTAATGTTGTATATTAGTTATTAAAAGAACCATAGTAACAAGTATATTATGAGTCGGTGTAGGACGAAATATATTATATTCATTGACAAATTAAGTTAAATGGATAATGAAACTTAACTTTCACACAATTAATAAAAACAGGAGTACAAGATTAAACTTCCATTATCGTATAAGCAACTTTCTTCAACAATGTCAAAATATATAATTTTGCATTAATCTAATTTGCTTCAACGCCGCAAATTTCTTGTTACAGATAACTCTCTGGATTAATAAGTAAACGTTGTTAGTTTGCAAACTTTACATGAAAGATGCTAGCTAATAGTTTCAATGAAAGACTTTATAAATTAATAATATATAATCACAATTTGTACATGTAATTTTGGACAACTGTAATTTAAATAACAAAGCTTAGTAAACACTACGTTGAAAGAGCTAACAAAAAGAAATTGTAATATATAAAATGTTGAAGACAGGATCGACTATTTAACATACACTTTTTTCTTTAACTCGTTTTAGCAACGTTAAAAATTATGTAACTCTTTAATGTTCTATTTATAAATGATCAAGAAACTGTTTAAAGTCATATTGGATATGAGCGAGACACTGGTACATTTTTCTTTTGTCAGTTTATATACATATTTTATAAATTTCATACAGAAAGTTTATTGCAATGGTTTCAGTAAAATTATTTACGAACTCGTTCGTACATACATATGTAAAGCGTAAACAATGATATCTATATTTGAACTGAACTGCTTACATGGTGCAGAATCATAGGTTGGAAGATTAATGAAATTTAATTTCTTTATATTTTTTTTATCTCTAAATACATTGGAAATAAAAAAGTAATAAACCGCATTGGGAAAGAATAACATATTCTTGAAAAATGGTATTTAACTGTTTTTTTTCTCAAGACAAATATATAGTTATATTTTTTGCAATTGTAGTATTGGAGTGGAGTTATCGAAGATGACAAAATCAAAACACACAGATATCCCTGTAAAAATAGTAAAATCATTTTCTAGGGACCCTAAAACGCACTTATTTCTTAAAAATTCATCAATAAATTTTATGACTAAGTCAATTATCCGAATTCTTAAGTGTGAATGAACGTCCAAATAACGATTTAGTTGAACCTACACTATGCGCACATAATCCAAGAACTCGAGTCAATACCTATGTTACCTTACACAGTGATAAATTACACCTGCGTGAAAATTTTCGACCCAGTTTTGCAAAAAAAAAAACGTTATTAACTTTAGTCACGTTGTTAACTTTGACAATGCTTCTTTTCTTATATATAAAAGTGGATTTATAAGTAACACAGAACATAGAACATAAAATTTAGCAGTGTCTCTGATAAATGGATATATTATTTTCCGTATGACCAAATTCTATGTTTTCTATGCTAAATTATGTTCTGTGTCAGTGTCCACCTGTAGTCCTTAGTATATAATTCTTACACATAGAGAAAATGATATATTTTTTAATTTAACAATGTGGATGTCTCAAACACCTTTAAAATATATTTATAGTGTTATTTTAAATACTAAAAATAGTGTGAACCTGCAGATGAGGGAAGGTAATAAACGATTAACTTCTTTCATAATTCTTCCAAGTACCAAAATTACTTTGAAGCACACTCCGCACGACAGCTACGAGTGTTCGATAATAAGTGCGATAGACAACTTTTAAGATAAAAATAAATTGTCTACCGAATTCTACGTACATTGCATTATATACCCATAAATCAATACAAAAACCGTACTACTTGTTATTACATATTTATCAATACAAACTAAATTTTTCTACAAGACAATTTGATATTTATGCAAAAAAATCACTTCTCTTTTCTTTTCCTTAGTTTTTCACTTGTTAAATGAAGAACATTAAATGGAATTTTGATTTGTGATTCACAATGCAATCAATAGTTGAGAATCAAGTGACGTCAAAGACAAAGCTTGGCAACAACTACAGAAACAGTCGTACACTCTTCATTTTCACCCTGAGATACTTTTCACAAATCTTATCCTCTTGCGACAATCCTTTGTGCGAGTTTTAGATGTTTCATCTTTACTCCGCTTTGAAGAATTTAATTTCTTTTTGTAATGAATCACGTTAGCCTTGGAAATGTTTCGAGTGTTCGATTCGGAAATGAGACAGGGATATTAGATGCTGTAGCTTAGTTTTTATTTCACGGCAAGAAATAAGAGAGTAGTTAAATAATTGTCAATGTCGTTGATTAGTTTTTCTCAACTACAGTTATTAAAAGGGGAGAATTTTAATTATTTCTCTTTGGAAATTAGTTTTTTAATCAATAAGAAGTTTAATAATTCATTGGTGACGGTTAATAAATTGGCTTTAAATCAAACTTTTCTTGTTTGCTTTGTGAATTATAGGGCAAACATTCATTTATTTTAGTGGTAATTTACATATTTATTTTAAAGGTGCTGGATGTCTACAGGTTTTGCAAATAGCGAGTGTGAATCTTATTCGTTAGTACAGTTTCTTACATTATCAGTTGCGTAAGTATTTTTTATAGGAGGTAGTACTTTCGGGGCGAGGACCGTAAAACCTCTGAGATTAAAAGCAGCGTATTGAATTAATTTTTATCTAACAGCGTTTACGATTTTATTAAAAAAAACATATATAAATTACTGGGCGATAAACAGTGTTGTGATGAGTAGGGATTTTTATAAGTTACTTTTGACATTTAAATACGTTAGTAATGTGATTCTTAATAATTCCTAAGGAGCACAAATCAGTTTGTTATTAGTTCTATTTACTTTAAAAACTTTTCTTAAAACATTTAACTTGCAGTATACCAGTTATGCAACGATAATTGATTGATTCTGATGTTTATGCGACGTTTATGTCAGGCGGGTGGGGCATCTATTCAACTAATTTACATGAAACTGAATTATAAAACGTAAAATATCACATATCATAATTTCGCATTGTAGTTTAAAAGACGAGAATAAAGTTGTACAAGGCAAAATAACTTAAAAATGTTATAATTCCACTAACTGTAAGTTACGCTAACTACATTATTAGTTATAATGTCATAATAAAAACTCTGTGTTCCTTGGGTTATTATTGAATAAATAAGCAAAAGTTATTTCGGGAGTATTGAAAAGGCTGAAAATTATTTAATTTATAAATGTTATCTAAATCTATTTTCACGGAAATTAAGTACGTACTTCACCCTTCTTGACGTGGCCACGTAATAGTTATCTATGTATTTAGAATGAAAGTGAATCCTTTTAGTATAAAGCATAAAAATGAAATAATTTTTGAAAAGTAACAAATAACAAGTAACAATACGCTTGTGACACATACACACACACACACACACACACACACACACACACACTATTTTTCTACCACCGTTCAAAAATGACCAAAAATTTGATAAAAACTCTTTGCTTCGTGTTAGACCGTATCCAACGTATTCTTGACGTACTCTATCAGAAAAAATTACTTTCGGCTTTTAATTGGAAAAATTGCATCATTTTGTCAATTACAAACATTAACGTTGTGTTCTACACTGATAGCTTGAAAAGTATACTTTTAAAACTGACGTAGAAAATAATTATTTTTGACAAGTTCGGGAAATTAGTGTTTCTGAAATGAACAGTTTTGGAGTTTGCAAGAAATTTCAGAATCACGGCTTCCGCATATGTTGCCAAACAATATTTTTTCTGCAATCGTCCTCAAAAATAAGGAAAATTACGTAACGTATTTAAAATTTTTGACATATCATCTACAACTTGGGAGGCAATGCATAGTATTTTTAAATCATCTTCATAGCTGCTTCGATAACAACAAAACAAAAATCTTGTGTTTTAAATATTTTCCGTACTTATTTTGAGTTTGAGAAAACTCATTTCTCGCACGATTGCAAAAAAAATATTACGTGCTTAGCCATACGCACCTAGCTTGTTACACTTCTGCATTATTTACAAGTTTATTTACGAATATTATATTACGTATTACGTTTTTATAAATTATTGGCAATGCCACTTTTATTTAAAATAATGAATAATTACATAAATTATTCATGAATATTACAAATTCGAAATGTTAAAAGATCATTAGAGTATTAGATGTTACTATATAGGTTCTGCAGCATATACGAGTTACGTTGATTGATTGGATTTGAATATGAGTCTTCAAAATGATAAAAATAAAAAAAAATGTCATTTTATTATACTTTATTAGGACGATTTTATTTTATTTTTTTTTTCAAGAGGCAAATGTACTTGATGTTTTTATTTTAACACAATTGTAATTTATGTTTTTTTAAATGAATATTGGAGGGGGATTACAATGATTTACTTTATCATTTCATCATTTCGAGACATTTACAACGGACATAAAATGAACGAGTGAATCTGTAGGACGGGTATAAGCGGTTCCTGCAGTAAGTTCTCCATAACAGGAGTAATTCCTGCGGCGGCAAGGCAGTCAGAGCCAGCCGCGACCAGCCAACCAACTACAAAACACAACGAGACATCATAATTCCATTTAATTTATAACTTCTTCTAATTCTCTGCTTTAAATGCACACGCGCGAATAAAATTACTCGTTCACTCCACAAGATAAAGTGGAGGTAGCACTCATTCCAAAATGGTTTAAACAGATTTGCGATCCAAAACAATATGCAAAAGAATAAAATACATGATTTATTTATTATATTACCAGTTAGTAATTATTTATGCAACAAGATTAAAAAGTGTTTTTTTTTTCACGGATAGGAAAGTTTGACAATACCCACAGTGCGGGACCCGAATTTTGACCTAGAGGCAAGGGAAAGAAATGCTCATATCGTGATATTCCATAAACAATAATTGTTGTAGTAACTTTGTGTCTCTAACTCATTTGTGTACGCTTATGGATACGAGTGTAAACAACGAACAACAATTGCACAGATCAACTGCCAATATAAGAAAGGCTACGTAGCTTTAAAACTTATTTGGGTAACTGTTACATGTAATATTAGGTATGCGCGAAGTAAATTAATTGTAATTCGTGTAGATTTAAACGGAGCGCATATATTAGACAGTGATTTGTGCTAACATATTTTTCAAAGTTCATCTTTTGTGTCCCGCACTATACTAGCTACACTTTTTACCCGAGGCACAGAATATACATGACTAATGTCAACAGAAGCGAGAAAGACAAAGAAAGATATACATATATGTCAGGAAAATCTTGAAGGGCTTTAGTGCTATAGCCAGTTTATGGGCCGAAATTTTAATTTTCAGTGAAGTGATATACAGTGAAAATTTTTCACTTGTAATCTGATGTAGGGTTCAATTTTCAATTGTTACCGAAGTGATATGCAATGAATAATTTTCACTTTATCACTTGGAGCTATTCTCAATTGCAAAGTGATCTGAAATAAATGAGCGAAAAAGTGTAATTGTATTTACCGTATATTGACAAAATTGGTTACACCTAACAAGAAAATATGAATTTGGTGCATTTGTTTGTTGACATTTGACAAATAACATCAAGACCCTGACAAGTGATATGATACAAATTTATCATTTCATATCATATCAAAATGGTGAAAACTGAGAATTGGTCCCTACATACGAATATATGAGTGAGAAAGTATGATATGTAAATACATATATTACCAGTATGTTGACAATACTGGTTGCGCATTACAAGTGCCTGTGTTTGTTAACATTTGCCAAATAATATCATGACACTCACTGACAAGTGATACGATATCAATTTATCATAAAACAATGGTGAAAACTGAGAAGTGGGCCCTAAATCACATAACTAATGCCATTTGTTGTCAACATTAATAGTGCAGAATGTCATATTTCACAAAAAAGTATTCTATTATTAACATTGATAGTTTCTTTTTGATTTTAATCACCCACTCACAAAATTACGATACTATTCTTATGCCCAGTTGCACCACTGACACTTAATATTTAAACTTAGTTTTATTCAGTTAACCAAATAAATTAATGTTAATTCCTGTCGAATATTTTTTTAATTATAGTATAAAATTGAATTGGCTAACTGAATAAAACTAAGTTTAAATTTTAAGTGTTAGCGGTGCAATTGGGCATTAATATTGTATGAAGAAGTAGTAAACGACTGTGCTAAGGATGAAAGAAAAGATGTACTCAGGATTTCAGTCAGTGATAATAATTTTATTCTACAGTCAACGTTTCGCCCCCATTTGGAGCTTCATCAGGGCAAAGAACAAGTTAAAATTTTTACAGTACAAGAATGTCATAAATATATCTAGAAGATATCGTCAAATAAAAATGTAGCACGTCAGCCAAATCATATTACAAAAGCACACAAAATTTTATAAAACCATGTAAAATGGCGAACAACAGTCACATGTGTAATAATTAAACATGAATTGTGTGCTTTTGTAATATGATTTGGCTGACGTGCTACATTTTTATTTAACGATATCTTCTAGATATATTTATGACATTCTTGTAATGTAAAAATTTTAACTTGTTCTTTGCCCTGATGAAGCTCCAAATGGGGGCGAAACGTTGGCTGTAGAATAAAATTATTATCACCGACTGAAATCCTGAGTACATCTTTACTTTCATTAATATTGTAGTTATTGAAATTGTTTTTTGTGGTATTTATGCAGAAATGTTGTCGCCAACTGCCAAGCTTATCTTTTATTACCCCTCAAATTATGTTACCTACCACAATAGCAAAGAACGATCTTCTGCTGTGGGGTAGTAATACAAGATACAGTGACATTTTTAGAGCACACGCATGCAGCAATAAACTCATACGTACACGTAAGTTTACAAGTTGCAGCAATGGCCACCGCCACTAGTTGTACAATGTACAGCACTATAGGCGAAGGTAGCGCCACATACAAACTTCTACATTACGGCCACGTTTATCTCGCCTTTCTCACTTGGCTTATTTCTACGACTCTGTGTCTGCAACAGATCCGGAATGTAGGGTATTTAAGCAGGTGCAATGCGATACTCTTTGTGAATATATGAGGGAATATTACGAAATACAAAGAAATAGAATAATATAATTTTTATATCTTTCTGTTACTTGGCACAACACATAAACATACACAGTGTTGGTCATACATATTGAGTTGTTATCATTTCAGAAAAAACTTAATATCCAATTTTTTTAATACAGTAATATTCACTTATAAAGAACCTCAAGGGACTGACAAAAATGGTTCATTGTAAGTGAAGTTCGTTATAAGTAGTGAATTACAAAATTATTAGGTATTTGAATAACCTGCATCGACCGAGGTGGCTTGGTGGTACCGTAGTAGATTCACGTGCCAGCGGTTCTGGGTACGACTCCTGAGTAAAGTATTGATATTTGCGTGCGTCCTTTTCATTGTCTCATGTCTATTAATGCATGGTATACTGAGGGAATGTTATAAAAAATAATTGTAAAAATTAATTCAGCACCATTAAATAAGATGTAAAATCTTTGATACAGTAAAGAATATTGTAATATAATATGTATTTCACTGCACACGTAAAAATGTATACAGTGTGTCCCATTTAGAGGTGCCACCATTGGGATCTCGAGAACTATAAGAGATACGATGTCGGTTAAATGGAACTTTTTGTGCACCTTTGGGAGGTTATCTCCGATGTGCTTTTGTTTTTTCAAAAATTCTCATAGGGCACTAGATAATGACGAAAAACTGAATATTGTTGATTTTTTCTTTTTCAAATAACTTCTAAACTATTAATAATTGAGAAAAAAGTTTCAAATATAAAAGATAGATATTTTTATTAACTAACCAGTGGCATACGAAATAAATTTTTATATCTGTAAATTTTTGAGATATAACACAAACTTATATTTTTTTAAATGGAACCCATATCTGATTTTAGTTTCAAAAAAATCAATATTTTTTTCTCTTTTCAATGGTGTAAGGGTTATTATGTTTTATATTTATTTTGCTCCTCAAATTTAATTTTTCTCTTTATTTTCCTGAATTTTCTAATTATTTCCCAGAAGAACATTATTATTTTTATTAATTATATTGTATTTGATCAAAATAATCTGTTTTATGCCTTTATTACTTAATATTTTCATTCTAGACTAATAATTACAAATTACACTATGATGTGCCAAGGGCGACCTGATACAAAATATAAAAATTAATTTGATACGAATTTTGAGCAAATATTTTTAAGGAAATAAATTATTTAAATACAAGGAGTATTTCCAAATAGAAATCTACCAATATTTTCAAAATAATTGTAATTTTAATACAAAATAAGGAAAAAATAATAATTTTTGAATGCAAAACAAATATAAAACATAATAACCCTTACATCGTTGAAAAGAGAAAAAAATATTGATTTTTTTGAGACTAAAATCAGATATGGGTTCCATTTAAAAAAATATAAGTTTGTGTTATATCTCAAAAAATTACAGATATAAAAATTTATTTCGTACGCCACTGGTTAGTTAATAACAATATCTATCTTTTATATTTGAAACTTTTTTCTCAATTATTAATAGTTTAGAAGTTATTTGAAAAAGAAAAAATCAACAATATTCAGTATTTCGTCATTATCTAGTGCCCTATGAGAATTTTTGGAAAAACAAAAGCACATCTGAGATGGCCTTCCAAAGGTGCACAAAAAGTTCCATTTAACTGACATCGTATCTCTTACAGTTCTCGAGATCCCAATGGTGGCACCTCTAAATGGGACACACTGTATACATACCACATAAGAAAGGTGATACATAATTATATGTTAGTAACAATAATTTACTTAAAAAAATCATACAGGGTGGTGACTCGAATACCCGAATATAGGCCTTTAACATGTAAAAACAGGTTTCTATAATTTCCTACTTCCCTAACTGTTTTAGGTAAAAAAGCTTCATTTTCGGCATGTTCATACCTAATTTCTGCCGTTACAAAGCATGTAAAATTATTTTTTCTTATTAATCCAGAAGCAGAATTTTAAGCTCTACAACTTTTATTTGAAACTTTTTTACTTAAAACAATTAAGTTCAAATAATAAGAAACCCAGGCCATAGGTTCCAGTACTTATTAATTACTGGAATCTACGCCTGGTTTTCTTATTATTTAAACTTTTTCTCGAAACATCCATTTTCTAAAATAATTTAGGAAACATCAAGTGATCGGAATGGTTGGATCCAGTATTGTATCTGGGTGACTTATTCGGCGAAGTCCTTAGTTTTCTATTTGTTCTATTTATTATTTATCTATCAAGAAGTACGGCGTTACTTCTTCCTAACATTCTAAATATATTTTTTTGTTTTATACTGAGATTTTATTGTACTTGTATAATTCCAGATTTGTGTGCTTGATACCTTGATATGTAATTTAAATTAAATGAAAGTACAATAATTGTGTATTTATATTCTTACAGTTTATACCTTATTTTACCCGCTGGAGTTAGTTGAATCGTTCCGATAAAAGACGTATGCGGCGACGACATCCAATTGCACACAAATTTCGTAAATTGTAGCCAGTACTCTTTCAGGAAAAGAAAAATACAGAACTTTACTCAAATATTGTTTTTATTGTATATAACATGTTTTCTGCACACATACAATTCTAATTTTCATTGTATGAGGAAGTTCCTAAATATCAGAGATTGGCGGTATTTCTGATGGATATATGCATTTTACCTACAATTTTATAAGAAAGATTAAATCTACTTCCCAGAAAAAGCTTTCAGAATGTCACTAAAACTGTTGATTTTTGACACTGACATCTGTCATTTACAAACTATGTTATAAACATTATTATGTTATAAACATTTGAATTAGTCAACTAGTTTCCTTAGTGCCTTAGCCTCTGCGATGAACTACATTAAATTATTCTATATATTACAGTGCCTTTTATCTCTAAACCTATACAATATATAAAAAAAAAATTAAGTGTATTAGATGCAGAATTTTGTTCTTCAATAATAGTAATAGCAGAAATTTTCAAAAATAATATTTAGAAGATTTTTTTAAAGAAACTCTTACTTCCGGTTGTCCAATTGTTACCAAAATCAGCTCTTCCCAGGAATGTCAGATTGAGGAAACTGCAGTTAAATATTTTTTAAGTCTTATAGTATTTGAGAAACCGTGGTTCCAATACACACACACACACACACACACACACACACACACACACACACACACACACACACACGGACATCATCGTAAAAATGTTAAAATCGGATTACTTTTAGCAATACCTCTTTTAGCGAGAGGTAAAACAATAAAACAGTAAATGTGGTGACTCCATTATCTAACGTATCCGTAAATTTTATAATTTTTTTTTATCTGTGATTACAACTTACTAATGTTATTATTAGTATCCTTTATTCATACCTATGTATATCAAATGCTTCCAACTTGAAGGTGAAAAATTACCCACCATCATATGTTCAGGACTTTACTTCACTACATGCGAATTTAGATATTATTTTTATTTCCCTTTTTTCAACATTTCCCACATTCCAACTCTGTTTCCCCCTAGCGACACCACATTTGTTAGCATTGTTACCGCGGGGGAAGACAGAGAAGACTGAAACCGCGACTAGAGGGTTGTTACAGCTCCACACATACCGTGCTAGTGCTATAAGCGCGTGTGTGACCAAAACGGGGATGGTACATTTCCCTGACATCCTAACATTTAAATTCTCTGCTTTCGCTACTTTCTACCACGGCCAAATGATCATTGTGATGGGGTGATTGTTTAGAGTGGTTATAGGGCGGTGTTCAGGGTTCGTGTGACAATGATAACTAATTTAGTGGTGAAATTATAACAATATTAAAAGAATTACATATTAGAGCATAAAGAATTATATTTGAGCCCCCAACAATAACCATTTCAGTTAAATTAAAAATTACCTAATTTTTGGTAAGATGAAGATTTTTTTATATGCATATTTATTAATGATAAATTTTCTGCAAAAGATTTTTATATTGAAAATAGGTTCTAAAGAATTAAGGAGCTCTGGAAAACTAACACAAGTTTTAGCAAAAGAAAATCTGATGTGGCTAAGCACAATACCTTCCGTCAATTTTATGTATTTTGAACAAATCCCATACCAAAAGTTCTTTGGAAAAGATTCTATATAACCAGCACAATTTTAACACGACCGTATACTATTTTCTACAAATTTCATACTGAGAGTTCATGTAAATTGCACTTGACACTGACATCTGTCCATTAGAATTATTTGAATATATCAGCTGGTTCCATGATTATAGCAAAGCTGGCTAATTTATGAAAGTTAATCTCATTATAATTCTTTAACTCTACCGTGAGTATTTTTTAACGTGAAACATTGGGTTTGTTATAAAAAAAGGTTACGACCTGACATTTGATTGACAGCAATGTATTTGCTTGTATCATTTAAAATGAAACACAGGAAACGAATAAGACAGAAGTATTATATTTACATATTGAAAGAATTTAGCCGAGTCGAAACGTCACTCGGAAACAAGGTGTACACAATATTTTTTCTACATCTAAATTTAATTTTTAAAAAACAGGGATAATTATTTAAATAACATTAACCTGTATTGACTTCTTGACAGATTCGTTCTCTATGTTTATTTTAAATGAGACACGCAAATACATTGCTGTCAATCAAATGTCAAGTCGTAACCATAGACATGTTAAATCGTATAGATAGACAGTAAGATATTCTTTCATATTGATAATCACATAAAATGTCAAAAAATGATATATAACAGGATTTTTTCAAGAAAAAACTATTAAGGACTTCAAATAAGAGAACTTCCAGTTGACCAATTATAACCAAAATCTTATCAGCTCTTCATATGGATGTAAAGAAGAGGATTAAGAAAGAATCATAATTTTTAGAATTGTAGTAATGGAGTTATCGTCGAAGGCACAAACACACACAGGCATACAGACGATCATACACACAGACATCATCCTAAATCTAGGAAAATCGTATTCTAGGGACTCTAAAATGTGCTTATTCATTAAAAACTCACTACCGATTTTCTTGACCAAAGACAATACCTTCCTTACCCAAAGATGATGGAAGGTAAAAATTGCTGTGGCCAGCGCAATACTTCTCACCGATTTTATATTACCAACTTAATATACATATACAAAATTGGGGAACATTATTGGCTTGTAGCATAAGCCTTGTTTCGCAAATGCCAAAATTTCAGTATTTAATATCACCCTTATGAACAAGGAATGATTTTTTTCCAAAATATTTATTTGAATACAAAATGTTCTGCTTTTAAAATAATATTTAAAAAAAATCTTCTTTAAACATACGGGTGAAATTGGCATTCTCAAAACATCGTTTTCAAAACAAGGCTTGTGATACCAGCCATTGTTAATGAAGTCTATTTTCCGCAGACAAAGAAATCTAGCATTAAGAATAGAACATGATTTCGTATTTATACAATTGAATATTAGCATACTATGTTTTAAAGCAGTGTGTACGAATAGGTATGACACAATATGTACATCTTGTGGCCGGCTTTATAAACAGCAGAAAAATTTACTTCCAAAGTAAATAAAATTTATTCCTTTAAATACTAGTCGAATTTTTGACAGTAATATTATAAATGTCATAAAATGAATACAATTGATTCGAATTTATTTTGCTCTTTATAAAACTGGGGGTTATTCAATTAAAATGTAAGTAAAATTAGCAATGAAACAAACAGAATTCCTACCTCCTGCAATGCAAAGAGAATAATCCATGTTTCTGACGACAAATAAGATTGAACAAATAATCTAGAGTTGATCATTTTAAATGTCACCTGAATTCTTGATATTCAATCATCGTATTCTCCGAAACATTAGCTCAGAATTCTGCAATTATGTACAATCAGAAAATGAAATACATTCCCTCCATTCCAAGAGATTCCTGCATTCAGATGCAATGTTTCATTAAATCAAGTTTCGTTGTAATTAGTCCCGAACAAAACCAACATCCCGCATACATTTCCATTTCTTGAGCCAGCTTTCTCAACTGGCACGCTCGCGATGCAGAGTTTAATTGTCTGGATTTTGATTGTTTATGGCGCGAAAGGTGGCGTCTTGATTAATTACACTCGAAAAAATATGCGAATCGTAAATCAGTTGGCTTACCGAGTTCTGAGCTGCGAGAGACAGCTGCAGAGCAGCCGCAGTGTTTTGTCTTGCGACCTTCATTTCATTCTGTTCATTATGCCTGCACCCTGCCGTATGATTTCAGCGGGAACGAATGAACGATGTTTTATTGTTGTTTTAATTTAGTTTCATTTAAAACGAAGTAATCACAGATTCCCAGTTTTTGGAGTTTAATTTACAGATTGCTAATTACTTTTTTTCAACCGAAAAAGATAAAAGAAAATATCACGGGAGAAATAAATACGCCTGAAAGGAAAATTAAAAATATAATTTAATAACAGGGAATACTACAAGTACACTCATATATTAAAGAAAAACGTTTTGATCTTTATAAATTTATAAGTCTTCCAGAATCCGTACAAGAATTATTTTACTTGATACAATGTTACAACAAGTCAATATTACACACAATAACTAATAAAACACATTATTTGTGTCGTTCACATTAAAATTCTGTGTATAAAATCATATTATAAAAAAATTAGACAGGTTCAGCGAAAAAGGAGTTAAATACTCCTTACATTGACATAAAAATTCCGTCAAAAAGATATCACGTATATAGCGATATCTTGCTAAGCTGACCAAACACTAAATTATGACTTTATTAGGTATATAAAAATAATATTAAACAATTAAACTCCTCAAGATCTTTATATCTTCATTATGAATATCATTTCTTCAACTTTTCCAAATAATGAAATTATAATACATATTTATTTAACATTGTCAATAAGTAATGCGATAGGTGAACGAAGTTTCTCAGTCCATAAAAGGATTCATTATCACAAGAAAAATTTAATGGCTTTATTATGTATTGAGCAAGACGTATATTGATTACAAAGAAATTAAAAATAAATTAGCTGACAAAAAATTCAAGAAATAAAGCGGGTGGGTCAATTGCTGTGAGACGGGGCAAAAATAAAAAAAAATGATTTGCTGTAATGAAAGAGAAATAAAGATATTCCTTGTATTTTTTTATTAATATAAACAAAAACAAATCTAAACCACAAGTATCACAACAAAGCGTGTACCTAAGATTATATAACTGTCAAGCTATAGTTATCACGCATAAATATATTTTTTCCTACAACCGTTCGTAAAGTATATACTTTACGCACTCTTTACAATGTGTAAAGTGTAACTATTCAAGCACTTGTGCGTGAAAAGGTTTATTTACTTGTCAACTAACACTAACAATATTTGAAGATTCCTGTACACTTATAATCACTATTATTAGAAAAAGCACGAACATTTCGGTTGTAGGAAAAATATTGTATGCAACTCGCGTGTAAATAGTGTACAGTTACATAAATAACTATTATCTACCTACATGTACTGGGTTCAGTCCTGACTTATTATTTACCACTTCACCTACCTGCTACCGAAAACACCCTTTCGATAGGTGTACTCTTTGCAGGTGTACATAACACTTTTCTTTAACTAGTGCAGCACACCGGGAATATTGCGGTTTGTTTTGCTCCCAAAAACATAACATGTCAACGTTCAAAACTTTCGTACTTAAAAGTAGATTAATTTCAGGCTAAATTTGATTATCATCTGAAGAATGTGCTGAATGTTTTTTTGCTAATTCAACTTCGTGAATTTTTTCTCTTTCTACTTGTTCTAAGTTATGGGCTTTGTCACTTTCATTTACATAAGTTTTAATTTGTAAAGCAAGAAAACTTTGCGTTGTTAAAGATTTTTTTAAAAACTTGTCTATATCAATCAAAGGATCGAATAGAGCTGTTTTAATTGTAATATCAGTTAATAGAAATCTATATTCAAATTTTAATATTTGATATCATTTGCCTTTCATTCATTTTCTTTACTAATTTCTAAAAGTGAATGTAATTCGCTTCTAATAACGATGCAAGAAGTAATAGAAACATAATTTTGAACGGAGAAACAATCAAAGGCTATTCGAAAATACTTTATAAATTCTATGAGTTCATGTAATAAATCCCAGTCTTCCGCATTTAAGAGCATAGACTCCGTAAATTGCGAAAAATGCACTTTTTAAACTCTTTACTCCGACTATTTTACTCCTAGAGAGATGTTATATACATTAATTTAAAGATTACAAGAATATTAATAAATGTAAGTAGCAAAAAACTGATATTGTTAATACTTTTTGAGATATAAAGTTACATTAAAATGCAAAATCCTTATTTTTAAAGTGCTATTACTTATTCCCTATTAGATATATTACAAAAAGAAAATCACGATATGAAAGAACATTAATATATCTATAAAAAGTAGTAATACTTTTTTTATAAACATCGCCAGTAAATAAATAATCATTGTTAAAGTTCAGTAAAAACCGTGTTTTTAAACTCATTTTCTTCGTATTTCCAAATAATAAATCTCTTCAAGTTACATACTAAAATGATCGCCGAACATTAATCTATAAATTTTTCATGAAAAAATTGTTAATAATTAAGCCAGTTTCGAATATGCGTTAAAATACTAAAGCATTAATAATACGAAATAAGAAACACAGATGGCGATACTGAAAGCAAATTTTTCGTCTAAGAAACTTTCACTTCAAGGGCTTATAAGCTCCGCCTTTTCATCTGTTACCATGACAACCGGGTAACCAAATTCTACGAATTTTTGGTGGTAAGATAAAATTGCGGACAATCGCCTTCACCTCTAGTTGTTTGTGCGATGAAAGTGAAGTAGGACAAATTTGCCAATATTATTAGAAAATATAAATTAATTATATTGTATTAGTTAACAAATATTTATTTTGAAATATATTTAGAGACAAATTAATCATTTTAAACTCTTTGATAACATGTCAAATACTTGTGAAATTGTCAATTCAATATTGGGCGCAAAATAAGAGTTATCTGTTTAACTAGGCACTAAAATACCAGATATACAGCACAGGCTGAATGCAGTCGAAGCTGTAAATCTGTTGAAAACATGATTTTTTTTGCCGATTTTAGAATAAGTATTAATTTAGTGAATATTTTTAATACGAATTTTGAATGTTATCGCTATCAAGTTATGTTGCTATGCGTTTGTTGAACGGTTGTTACGCGTTTGTTTAATAGTTTTATGTAAATAGCAACAACAGGCAGTAAAAATATTTTTCTTCAAACATCATAAAAATAACATCTTTTGTGACTTGATTCACAAGGTACAAATTAGCTATTTCTACTCCGCCGGCGTTGAAATGAAATAAATAAATATCCATAGAGCAACTCTATAAAATGAGCGAATAAGAAATAACTTGTAAAATAGAAACCTGTCATGTCGCCCCAAGTTGTCCTATGCACTAGATAACCTAACAATAAAGTTAGGTATTAAAAACCTCCAACAGCTGTCAAATTTAAACTGATAATCTACAAATTGAAATATAAACAGTTTATATTTAATGAAATAACATATTATAAAATATCAGACTTACATATTGGTAATGACGGTTTGGAATTAAAGTGATAAGTTTTTCAGCTACTCCTCGACATATCATACCCTTCATCAACATTGTTGAAATTCCATCCGATTGAACAACTTCAAGGGCCGTACATGACAATGCTTCAAATTCTGATATAATTGCACATCAGGAGAATATAAAATTTTATATTTTTATTTAAACGTCAAAACGTGAAAATTTTCACTTGAATGTTTATAACAAAAAGTGAACAAATACGAAAATATCCATAGCAACAGAGCAATTGAACTCAGCAAACGGTCTTCATGTAAATTATTTATAATTATAGTAACGTCAAGTTGAAATTTTTTAATTTAAATACGTAAGTTTGAAGAAAAAATATAATGTGTCATTCGAAGTAAAAGTGTCAATGTATGCCTCGCATGCAATTGTCCGACTCGCTATCCCTCGTCGTGCAAACTTACAGGCTCGCCAAACAATGTGTCACTTTTACTCCTAATAACACAATATACTGTTTTACTTCATGGGCAGTAAAAGTGATATTTTACAGACTATTGGCTGTCAAAAAATAATAATCATTTCTGTACAGAATTTATTAATTTAATAATCTTTCTTTTTTTTGTTGTCAACTATTTATGTAAAACTGTCATATTTAAATTATCATTTATAATTGTATGTTAGGCATATTTTGTCAATTATTTATTAAAATAATAATTACTTATTCCCAAATATTTCATGTGAATTATTCACATATTTACAATTTGTTGTCTCAGTAAACAAATTGAATATCAAATTAACTTAAAAAAATTAAAAGATTTTTATATTCGTCTAGTTTATATTTAGTAACCAATAGTATTCCTACTTTTGTAATTCTATGTTTAAAATAGCAATGAGCTTTAAGTAAAGTATCACTCCCAGTTGATGGTTTTGTAAACAAAATCTAATTTGTTTTTCCAATAAATAGAAAAATCTGTAATAAAAAATTTTGGAAAGTATTTTTTTTTTCCTCAACAATCTGTTACGAGCTCCAAATTAAGTGCCACTTCCGCTTTATTATATATGGTCAAAATCTAATATGTTGTTTCAAATTATATATGAGTTTTAAATACCAAATTTGAAAAGTTTTGGATCATATTTTAATATATTTTTTCAAGAAAATCTGTTCAGAGCTTCAAGTAAAGTACCACTTCCTGTTTATCAACTTTACTAAAAAATTAATTAATTTATTTATTTGATTTAACAGTTTTAACCAAAATTTAAAATGTTGTTCATCTTGATATAGAAGTCTTAAATACTGAAATTGAAAAGTTTTGGGTTATATTTTAATATAGTTTTTCAATAAAAACTGTTATGGGCTTCAAATAAAGTACCACTTCTGGTTATCCAATTTTACCCAAAATCTAATCGACTTTTTATATTAGTGCAGAAAGCTTAAATACGGAAAAAAATTATTGGAAGTTTAATATAAAAGTTATCGTGGACAAAAATTTGTCACATACCTACACACACACACGCACACACACACACACACACACATACATCATTGTAAAAATAGCAAAAACGTGTTGTGGGGATCCTAATTTGTGCTTATTCATTGAAAGCTCACTATCGAATTTTTGGACCGAAAACATACCTCCCTTACCTACGGTATGGCGGGAGCACAGACTGTCTGTGGCGGGAGGTAAAAATGAATAAGAAACACATACATTTTGATTAAGTTAATATTATTTAAATGGAAAGTGATATTATGCATTAAACGGTTTATAAATTACCATTTATCTTTTATGCTTTGTATTATTTTACTTCACATATTTTTGGAGTTATTGTGTTCCTTAAAAAAATATTTCAAACATAAATTTGGTTTTTTATTATTTATCAAATATTAGCAGAACTAGAAAAACCCCAAGTAATGCGTAAATGAGTCAAAGTTGCACTTTCAGTATTTTTTTTACAAATGTATTGAAATACATGGTAGGGATAGTTAGGGGCTGGTGGAAAAATGCAACCCAATCATAAATAATGAACGCTGGAGGTACAGGCTAGCCCTTCCGCTACCAGCCACCACACCGCTTCACGGCTAAGAAACTTGGAAGACCGGCCGACTATGCTCTTAACTTTACATTAGATTTATTCATTTTAACTAACATATTTGTAATGACCCTTTTTGACAACCAACATTAACAAAACACTATGCCATCTTGTTGGTGTGTTCTACCAATTCTTAATTCTCGCAGCAATTTTGTTTCAAAATTTGTATGCAAAATGATAAAATAAAACAATAAAAGAGCGCGGTGTGCCGTTAAATTTATTCGGCGGCGGCCTGGCGGTGCAGCGATAATTTTTCAACGGCGGCGGCGGCGTGAATAATATTTCGGCGGCAGCGTAGGTCGGTGGCGCGGATCTCTATTACCTATTATGAGAGCGAACATATGTGTGAGTATGTTTTATTTTTGTGAATTTTGTAAAAAGATTTAAACGAATGTTCATGTGTACATGAATTTAAGTTTATCGTACCTTGATAAAGGTACAAATATATACCTAAACGTCGATTTTATATGAATAAAAATTATGTATGTACGACTGAGAATTCGAGTAAAGGTTAATTTCTAATCTACGCGTATATCACAGCAAAGAAATTTATCCATATTTATTACTAATAGATCATTATTAGGTTATCTAGAAATGAATTACCGAAAATAGTTTAAGATCTTGAGCAGTACCGAATCCAATTATGAAATATTCACTTGATTATTTTTTGACATTTCTTACAACCAATAAAATGTTTCATTACCTTATTATTATTATATTTATTCTTGCCTAACCGGTTTAGAATCTACATGTTTCAT
This sequence comes from Ophonus ardosiacus, assembly GCA_943142095.1. Taxonomy (NCBI): domain Eukaryota; kingdom Metazoa; phylum Arthropoda; class Insecta; order Coleoptera; family Carabidae; genus Ophonus; species Ophonus ardosiacus. The sequence continues at coordinate 27,348,983 of OW964828.1, read as the reverse complement.
TACCTGTCACATGTCAGCGTTTTAATAAATCCTGCCATTATTATAGTGAGAATAATGCTCTACAGATTATTCCCGGGAATAATCTCTGTAGCTTTTGTTTTGTCAGATAGTTATAAACACATAAATAAAATGAACGAAAAAAATCGATTTAGTGACGTTTCTTATCATGAAATAAATGAAACACCGTAATTATTAATAATTACTCGGTATGAAAGAGATTATTTATATTTATTTTGCCCAGTCAAAGTTATTTTCTACTTGTTAAAACATATTTGCCATTTGCACCATGTAAATGAATGAAGCTAGTTAATTACGACAGTAGATGGCGACACATTAGTAAGATAGTGGCTTTCCGTTGTTTGAAACAAATTTGTGGATCAAAAAATAATCTAAGTAAATATAATGCCTGGTAACAAGTTTTCGAAAAATCTGTCAAATATTTTCAATTTATTCTCATTCTCTTGTTATATTACTACTAGCAATAATTCTAAATTAATTAATCTTATTTTTTGTTTAATTTATTATTTATAATAAGTATATATATATGTAATCTGTAACCCTTTTAGTACCTTTCGGTGTAAGGGTGCCGGGCGCACCGAGCCGCAGTGTGATAAGTTTTTGTTGCTGAGCGTTCACCCATCCAACAAATCGCTGCTGTGTAGCCTGCTCGGACTTGCCGATCACAAAGCTGACACCATAGACAAAGAAAGATATATACTAGACCGAGCTTCCATCATGGCGGCAATGTCCAGCTTTGTGCCGAATTGAATAACTATCGAGACGCTAATTCTAGTGTAAATTTTACAACATAATGAAAAAAAAGTAACTATGCAGTAACTTAAATTACGTATTTTACATCATTTCTTCATTTCAAAATAATACAGCTCAGTCGCCCAATAAAAAGTACGAACAATATTTAATTTACATTATTTTTACAATAATTATAATAAATATTTTCTTCAGTTGTAGTGAATTTTATTTATTTATGTTGGCAGCCGAGCAATCTGTCATTTCTGTTAGTGAGAGATTTTCAATTTTATTTCTTTGGTTAGTATTTGTTTACAAAGCTTGTTGCGCTATTTGTTTTATGTACAAATATATTTTATTATTGAATTTGATTGTTTTCAGTCTTTACGGTATACATATGTCTATATTTTGTTAGTTTCAGAAAACATATTTGTGCTATTTTTAAATTTCCCGCCTTTCTATTAGCGTCTCGTTATGGCGCCCATCGATTCTATTTGGCACAAACTCCTAACATTGTAAACTCGGTCTAGTATATATCTTTCCTTGTCTATGGCTGACACTGCCAGTGTCACACTGCCGCACTGGTGGCTTATATATATTGCAATTCTATTTTTTGGGTAAATGGCGTGATGATGTATTTACTTTATTTATATACTTGTAAATTGAGTTTCGCACTAATATGGTTATCAATCTTTACCTCATACAAGTACACAACCTAAACCCAATGCATCAAAATTCATAAGATCCGCGAAAGCTTAACCTATATCAACGGCTACAAAATCGTCAAAATCCCAAAAAAATCCCAAAAAATAACAATAAATCTATATCATAAATAATGGAATATGATAGTATTTCAGTCAGTTTTGATGTGAGGCGAACAATTTTCTTAAAATAGATTGATAGAGTCTCGTCCTTCCGCGGAATAAATTACCTTTTGTTGTTTCATTTCCGACTGTCATTTTTTATCATTCGTTATCGCTTTACCGCCGGGATGACAAGACAGAGACGGCTTTGGAAACATCTTACTATCAACATTGAGAAATTTATCATCGCGGAAGAATAATAACATACGCGATATATTTAGGTTACATTTATCATTGTATGTACTTACATAACAAAGATATTTCATAAAAATACGAATATATCCGGATATTATGACGTGGCTAAGTACGATGAGAAACTGATTGTGGTTCTGATAGCATGAAATGGATATCAATAAGTTTTTTCACTATATTTTTATTTTCTTTTTCTAAAATAATAAAGAAGTATTTTTTGTTTCCTCATTCAATAATCTATTTCGTTGTTTTTCCTAGCTTTGTGTATTTGGATGTTATTCCAGAATATGGTATATGTAAAGTTTTAAAATGAGTAAAATTCATACAAAATTTCATCATAGTAATGTCAAATGCCGACGTCATTCTGCGGCGCCATTACAGATCGTCTAAAAACGCTGCTAACTTTAATAGTTATTTAAAATTTATCACAAAAATTATTTTATTTGAATAAAGTGCACAAAAATTGTCATTAAAATCTCAGAAATCGGTATGCAATGGGGGATTACGGCTCAATCGAATTAAAGGAAAATAGTAAAAAATTACGAATGTATATGCTGAATAACGAATATTAATAAAAAAAATGAAATGGTATAATTGAGATATTTCGGAAATAAAGGGTTTTTTGTTATAGCGCTTCGACACTAATATGAAAATATTTTGATTGGCAACCGAGAAACCGCCCATATATGCATTACAAATAGCGTGTTAGGAGGTGGGGATTACTACCAATGGAAGTTAAGAAATTCAAATTCGAAAGGAGGGGCTAACATTCCTGTACGGCAGTTTTCAAACAGTTTTTATTTTAAAATAAATTTCTTGCATTAAACTTAATAATTTAAATACACCTGTAATTATAAAGTATGTAGACTTATACAGTGTTATAATATTCATTTATTTTTATGTAAATATAACTTAAAATAGCATATATTTCAAGAACATTTAGGTCCATGATGAAAACAGTTTGATATAAAAACACATAAATGTGACGTCACGTCAATCTTTTCAAAATTCGGGAGACCATAACTCGCTTATTAATAGGAATTTTTTCACCGGATTTTCATCAATAGTCTTAGTTTTCCTAATATTTTCAGATGAAATTATAAAAAAAAAATGGTGTAATCCCCCATTGCAGTGTTACTAAACCTTATGATAACTACTGTACATGTAAGATAATTTGGGCACGTGTATAATGTAGAATGTACAACAGTAAATTTGTAAGTAAAATGACAAAAATATGTGCAAGAACAACTAACTAAATAATTCTGATGAATAAGTTTGAGATAAAACACACAATTTTGAGTGTTCTTTACGTTAACTTAAATATTCGAGGTTAGCAGCATTGAATGTCAAAAAGACAGATTATATTTAAACATAACATATAAAATAAATATTCCTTTCATTTTCACAATTTTTAGATTTCAACTAAACTTTAATATAAACCTCGGCACTGAAGTACCTTTTTATCACTCATATGGTTTATTAATAAATTCCATATTCGTGATAAAAATTAAAACTTCAGTGCCTTGCTACATAAATAACTATTAATTACAGAAATAACTACATTCAAGTACCTGTTCGGCTGTGTCCGATGTTGCACTTTTATAATCCTAATATCTAAATCCTAAATTTATATACCTTAAATCTAGTGGTTATTTAGGATTTTAGGAATTAGATTTTAGGGTTTTTTAGCATCACACTATGCCTTGAAGTTAAATTAAATTAAACGAATTATGTTCGTTGCTATAATTTGTACAAAACGTCACATTTGCTGTCAAAGAAAAGCTTCTTAGCTTCTAATTTATGAAATATAATATTAACATTTACTCTCAAGCATCAAATAGAATCGAATTGTATAATTCATTTTTGTTGTTTTAAAGTGTTGCCATACAAACCAATGGATATCACTAGTGTGCCATTAGGAGTTGTATTTATGTCAAGAAGACCTAAATCCTAAATACTAAATGCCAAAATGCATTGTAAAATTTAAGTTTTGAGAAATACTCTATTAAAATAAAACAATAACTAGTAAAAAAATTCACACACAACGTTGCGATTCATTCTCCGCAATATATATTGAACGATCGTGTGCCGTATAGAAAGCGCCTTCTAGGGTTTTATTTTTATTATCGAAAATAAAAATAAAAGTGGATAGCACTGAATAAGTAGAGAACTTTTTTTTGCAATTTTAGAGTAAAAGGGTGATCATTACTTGATGTAGGTAAATAGTATTCATTCACAAAAATATTTTGTAATACGATATTATTTATAAATAGTTTATATTGGGTATAATTCCGCAATATAATTTAGGATACTGTGTACAATTAATGAATTAAATTTCAGCTAGTATTTCAACAACTTGCCCGTGTTTAGATCATTAAATTTATTAATATACCTGCTCTTAATTCCAAAACGTAAATATTTTCTTCGTTGAGAGCAAGGTAATGAAGTAAGTGTGGAAGTTTGGAGCAAACAGAATGGTGGAGAGTGGTCTAATGCTAGGAATTATTCTTTTCCATTAGGCAGAGATGGCAGATCTTAATCCAGGAAAAGTTATTGTCGGAGCAATTAGCGATAATATGTCTTGTGTCGCCTCCTTGCTCCTGGCTCATTAGGAAGTATTGTACCCGGTACTCCCACTCAAATGTGCGAGCTCCAATAAGGTTTAAACCGCGAAAAATACGTACTGGTCTTACAGAAAGAATTAATGGAGGCGCAGGCGGATGGAGAATATTACATCGTTTTCTTTTTACCTCCCTTGGTAAGGGACGTACAAGGATAGTGCTAAAGACAGTATATTGAGATTTTGGTAAATGACAACGTTTTGAGGTCCCTAAAATCCGATTTTAACAATTTCACAATGATGTCTATGGGTGTGTGTGAGTATGGGTATATACCGGGAGTTTATTTTATCAGTAAACATAGGGTATATCATTGCCATAGTTACGGTATGAATGTTTGACAGCAATGTATTGAAGCGTTTATTTTATGAGTAAACATAGGCGTTTAACATGGGAAGCAGTTTTTTGTAAATACAAAGTGTACGGCAAAAATCAAGCCATGCTATTGAACATGATAATAGTACATTATATCTTGTACATTATTTAATATTAATTACTTTAATAATATTGCAAAAAATATAATAAATTGTAAAAATTGTCAAATAAATAATTGTTTCAGTTTTTTATTATGCAATATGAAAAGATTTGCGAATGTCTCCGTGGCGCAGTGGTCATAATACTAGCGTCTGAAATTTTTGGTTGGGGTTCGATTCCCCATTGGGGTAATTATTTTATTTTTTTTACATAAAAATTGTTGAATTTTTAAAAATCAATTTATATTTCCATATTACAATCATGTAAAAATGATATTAACATTGTAATAAATAAAGAGAAAATGATTGAGATTAATTGATTACAATAATCAAAATATTGATGTAATAACAATGTATTGTATTTTATTTGATAAATACAGTAAAGACATACTATTTGCACAAATTTATTATATTTCAGTTATTTTTATTAATATCAAAGGAAATGCAATGCATTGTTATTGCATCAATATTTTTATTATTGTAATCAATTATTCTCAATTATTTTTCTTTATTTATTACAATGTTATTATTATTTTTAAATGATTGTAATATGGAAATATAAACAGATTTTTAAAAGTTCAACAATTTTTGTGTAAAAAAAAATAATATAATTACCCCAATGGGGAATCGAACCCCAACCAAAAATTTCAGACGCTAGTGTTATGACCACTGCGCCACGGAGACATTCGCAAATCTATTCATATTGCATAATAAAAAACTGAAACAATTATTTATTTCACAATTTTTGTAATTTATTGCAATTTTTGCAATATTATTAAAGTAATTAATATTAAATAATGTACAAGATGTAATGTACTATTATCATGTTCCATAGCATGGCTTGATTTATTGCCAGACCTTTGTATTTACCAAAAACTGCTTCCCATGTTAATCGCCTATGTTTACTCATAAAATAAACGCTTCAATACATTGCTGTCAAACATTCATACCGTAACTATGGCAATGATATACCCTATGTTTACTGATAAAATAAACTCCCGGTATGTATGTGTGAGTGTGTATGCGTGAGTGTGGATCCTGTAGACGCTCTAACTCAAATACTACATCATTTAGAAAATTATGAAACCTTGTATTTCAGCCCTATTCCAATATGGAAAGAAGCCATTAGATTTTGGTGTAAATCGGATAAACGGAAATGGCTCAAAATGGTTTTTCTTCGAAAAATTCCATTAAATGGCATTTTTTCGGAATTTATGGTTATTGAATTTTCTACAGGTATGCGTTAATACTTTTTTGATTTTATAAATAAATTAACAAAAATAATCTTTTCTACATCCCGAAGCCTATGTTTTACAGATAAACACAATTCCTTAGTTATACAGCTCATATTTCAAATGTTTGTGACTGACAGATAAATGTCACTGTCAAAAAATGAATCATTTCAAATTAATAATGGTGACACTTTAAAAAGAAAATAGTAAATAGAACAATAGGAACAAAGGAACATGTTATGTATTTAAATTAATAAAAATTAAGTATTGTGTTGGCCACATCACATACTTTATTTCAGATAAGAATGGATTGGTGTTAAGATAGGAGCAGTTTGACCTGTTTGATTGGACAATATCGGAGTATTATCCAATCAAAAAACAAGATCAAACTGCTTCTATCTTCCCACCACTCTATTCTTACATGAAATACAGTATAGTCTTTACTTTAATCCTTATACCAAATGAAACATATTGGAAAATCAATACCTATATATTATTGCAAATGGTTACATTTTAATGAAAAAAGTAATCAATAGGTACATTATTGTCAATATAAGTATCTAGATTTCAGTTGTCACTAATGGGGCACATTAGATACGACGTTGATTACAATCTGGTTCATTTTATTTTTCCGAAACTATTAGTAAACGGGGAAAATGTATCAAATAAAATGGGAAGGTATTTTTATTGTAAGTACATGTAAAAAATATTGCTAAATTTTTGAAATACAACATAAACTCGTACCTCTTAAAATCAGAAAATTGATTATATAGATAATATACAGGGTGGAATCAAAAGTCGGAAACACGGGTTTTCTCGGAATTTATTACAGATAGGTACAAAAAAATGTTCAGATAAATTTTTCGTGTTTCTAATAGGCGACCTAAATTTGCATAAATCTGATTGAAAAAAAGTAATTTTCGTAGATATTATTTTTAAGTGGAACAGCCTGTATATTCTTACATCTATTAATAGAAAATATTTTTTTCCTTACAAAAGTCTAATGATTTTTGTTTATAAACTTCATAGTTTTTGGGTTATTGAAGAAAATATTAAAACGTTTTTATCTCAAAATAAAGTGTGATGCCTTGAAAACAAAATTACTAATTATTAAAGAAGATTTTTTTTATTGTAAATAATGCATAAAATAAATAATACATAATGCACACGGTAAAACATATAGGGTGGTAGAATGAACAAGTGATTAAGTGTGATTAGCTAGGAGATGACTAGCAGTGTTTTAGCGCTGTCAGTCGTTTATGGATTATTTTAGAGAAAAATACTTCAAATAAAAGTTGTGTACAATTAATTTTTCTATATCTGCTATATTTGAAGTATTTTCCTTTAAAATAATCCATAAAGGATTGACAGCGCGAAAACACTGCTAGTCATCTCCTAGCTAATCAGACTTAATCACTTGTTCATACTACCGCCCATTATGTTTAAAAAAATCTGATGTGGCCAGCACAAGACCTTCCGTCAATTCGATATATTTTGTACAAATCCCATACCAAAAGTTACTTGGAAAAGATTCTATATATCATGTAAAATTGTAACATGAACATACAGTATGTAAATTGCACTTGACGCTTCCTTTTTTATTCTTCAGCTTTTCCCTATTTTATTAGAGGTCTCTGTTTCTTACTTTTCTCTTCCACTCATTCCTATCCAAAGCATCTTCTTCACACAGTTGACTTTTTGACCAAAGACAATACCTTCCTAACCTAAAGATGACGGAAGGTAAAAATGTTCAAAATTACCACCATTCTCTCGTACACACGAATAAAGTCCTTTTTAACAAATTTTGATTTGTATTAATTGTATTATTTAACTCGACAATAGCTTGTATTATTCTAACAAGTTCATCGATAGTAGTAATGGGTGCATCAGAGATTATATTTTTATAGCTCCCCTTATGAAAGCGAAAACAACTCAAAACAATACACCGGTCTGTAATTTTGTGTTCAAGGCACTTGAAAAAAAAAAAAAAATTAATATTTTCTTCAATAACTCAAAAACTATCAAGTTTACAGACAAAAACCATAAGACTTCTTTAAAGAACAAAATATTTTCTATTATTCGGTGTAAGAATATAGAGAGTGTTCCATTTAAAAAAGATATAAAAATAATAATATCTACGAAAATTATATTTTTTTTCAATCAGATTTATGAATATTTAGTTTGCCTATATAAAATACTAATAACTTTACCTGACCATTTTTTTTGTATCTGTAATAAATTTCGAGCAGAAAATCCGCGTTTCCAATTTTTGGTTCCACCGTATATATAATCATGGCTTACCCATTACCAACTAGAGTTCGCGATTAATGTGGTAGTCACATCAGCTTTTCTTAAATTTGGAATAGGAGTTGAAACCTACCTGAAATTTGTTTTACCTTTAAAATCTAAGATACGAATGAAAATTTATATAAGTATCGTAATTATCTTAAAACCTATGGGAAATATTATGAAAAGCATATCTAAGATGGCCTCTCAAAGGTGAATATCTTTTAAACTTTTCTAATATCCGAAGTTCTAGCTGCATTTAAATAGGTATACATACCTACCAAATGATTAGTACAAATTATTGCCAACAACGTCCAGCAACAAAGTTGTAAGATTATCTACCGATAAACAAAGAATTATATTCCTTGCGATATGTCCATGATAAACTACACTAATTGATTCTGTACTAAGAGATTATAAATGTGTTTCGTGACTTAAAGCACAATAGTTTCAAATCAAGATAAAGATTGAAATGCAAAATTTAATTAAAATACCTATTCCAGCACTTGCAGTAAACTAAAGTGCAAACATTTCACCCAAGTAAAAGTTTGTAGTAAACCTATAGTTGGCGATTAACCTCTAGGTATAGGTAACAACGGAATCTGTCCTTTACTCTTAAATGTCAATAAATGTAAGAGATTTCAGCGAATCTCAAACAATAAAAAAGTAGAATTCCAGAATTGAAAAATTATAATTTTTTATTTAAATATAGGTACAGTTGTTTATCAAGTTTATATTATTTGTGTCTTATTACTTCTTTGAGGAACAACCAGAAAGAATTTTTTTACGTGAAGGCAAGAATTTGGGTGGGATTTAGAATTCAGCTCTGTTACATGTCGTTCACCATCCAACTGCCGTTTTCCTTTTCCTACTACTTCTGTACGGTTAAGAACCATTAAACAACGAACCATCCCAGCATCCCACATTTATTAAATAAATATGAAATATTTACATTTTCTCTCATACTTTCATTATACTATATACCCATTATGGCTAGCAATTAGACAATCTATAGTTTTCATTAATGAGTTAATTATTAGTAGTCATTTACAAATTAATTCGACCGGTGTATTAAAAATGTTTCATATTTTATAGGCAGGACAACATTCAACATAATTCCTTTTTCTGTAAATCTGAAAACGATAAATGCAGAAAAAGATATCATAAGCTATAGATTTGTAGACACAACAGGAATATACATAATGTCGAATGCAGTAGGTAATACAGACAAATTTATATGGAACTTAATGTTATTTATGTAGTAAAATAATTGGTACAGTACATACCTAATCTATTTAGCCATGAAATCACATAAGAATTCCAATTTGTCTACATATTTAACCAAGTTTGATTAACATTAATAGAGTCTGTAGTTTATGCAGAGGTTTGAGTACCAGAAAATGAGTGAAGTTAAGCAGCATTATAGTCGTAAAATTCTTGGTAGAAGAGAGTAATGGATCAAAACTAATATATCACAATAATTTTTTGGTATAAGTAATTCTGATGAGGCCGGGAATCAATTGAGGTTATATTTAACAAAATCTGAAAATGCTTAAATATTAAAATTTTCAGGAACCAAAATAATTCTCATTTCTATCGTTCGTTGTATGATTATGGTAACTTTTCTCTCTACATATTAAGAATATAAACAAGGTATTCAGTATTAAATTTTATTTTATGAATTTGTCAGTATAAAAATCTTTTTTGTATTTTGTGGAACCCGATGAAAATTATTAAAAAAAAAATCTGTTGTGGCCAGCACAAGACCTTCCGTCAATTCGATGTATTTTGTACAAATCCCATATCAAAAGGACCGTGGAACAGTTTCTATATAACATCATGTAAAATCGAACACGGACACATACTATTTTTTACAAATTTCATACCAAAAGTTCATTTGAAAAGGTTCTATAAATCCAATAAAATTATGACATAAATATACACTAAGAAAAATGCACTTGACACATTTTACTTTCTGCTTCAGCTTTCCCCTATTTTATTAGGGGTCGCTGTTTCCTCTTCTCTTCCACTCATTCCTGTCCAACACATCTTCTTCACACAGTCCTTCCTTTCTCAAGTCTTCTGCGATACAGTCCTTCCATCTTCTTTTTAGCCTTTCACTGCATGTCAATTGAGAGGACCACTATGAAATTCTAATTTTTCATCCCATACTTTCCATATTTGGTTTTGCACTTGCAACACACATCTGTCAATTAGAATTTTGAATGTATCAGCTGTTTCCATGATAAATAGCAAAGCTGACTAATTTTTGAAAATTAATTTCTTTATAATGCTTTAACTCTACATCTATTGAATATGAAGAAAAATGAATAATCAAACCATATAGAGAAGAGTATTTTCTTTAATAAATATAATAACAAAATGTCAAAAAATAATATTTAACTGCGTTTTTTTAAGAAAAACTGTTAAAAACTTCAAATAAGGGTACTTCCGGTGGATCAATTATAACCAAAATCTAAACAACTCTTCATATGGATGTACAGAACAGGAATACGAAAGAATTATAATTTTTAGAATTATAGTACTGGAGTTATCGTCGGAGAAAAATTTGTCACACACGGACACACATACACACACACACACACACGAACACACACACACACACATACATACAGACATCATCTTAAAAATAGTAAATTCGTATTGCAGGGACCCTAAAACGTGCTTCTTCATTAAAAACTCACCACCGAATTTTTTGACCAAAGACAATACCTAAAGGTGACGGAAGGTAAAAATATAATTAGGAATCTTTTTCAACTTTTGCGAGACTATGTTATTTTGGTAAAAACTTTTACAAAAATAACACATAGGGGGACTAATTTGGTTTTTGTAAAATTACAAACGTACATCCTTATATTTTACGTGCTTTGTTTACTTTTTGAGAAAACTTTGTTGCTCACAAGGATCGGAATCGAACGATATGTCACCATAAATCGGATATTTAATCAAATATTGTAATAAATTAAATTGTTTACCGTCCAGACTAGATAGATTACATACAAAATGATAATAACTAATAAAAATTAAACTACTGTTTTATAAAAGAGAATATTTGATTATAATTTAATCAAATCTCTAGATAATAGTGCATTTCAGATATAAATTGTACAACTATTTGCATGCACTGGTCGAGTCCGCAGTTGCCGTGGCTTGGATTCTTGCAAGTTCGCTGATTGATCTGAGTTAAGTCATGGTTCAGCTGGTGCAACCTTTAGCAAACAACGAACAACAGACGGGGGGTGTATAACCGTGTCCTACTCTGACCGCTGCAATCGAACGACTTTGATGTTATTGTTCAAGATTTGCAACTTGCAAGTTGCCACAAAGGCTGTTTATAGTTCCGGATTAATTGGATGATTGGAAGTACGAGTGAGTGAAGAGGGATGAAAGTGGTTGCGGGTTGTATAATTAGGTTGGGGTCATATTTAGAGTTTGTGGTTAATGTAAACTTCAATATTAAACGTGGGGATATAACAGGGTACAAACAGAAGTGGTGTAATCATTAGTGCCCTCGTTTAGTCAACAGTTTCAAAAATTCCCAAATAACAGAAAAAGTACTCCAAAGGAGGGAAAACCACAATGAACGAGTAACTACACCTGATTAATGCTTCGCTTTTGGAAATATTACTCTAACAGCCGAAATTGTATATGAAACTTTGTGAAACCTTAGCAAGTATTTTTATTGTAAGTTCCTATCCGAAATAACAATTAATATTTACCGGTATTCTGAAATTATTGTGAAGTTAACTCAAACATACTTTGATGACGTTCGTAAAGTTTATGAAAAATATTTGTCTACCTTTTAAATGAATGTATTTATAAATAATATTATACGCGTATATGTTGTTGCAACTATAAGAATTGGGCAAGTTACATAAAAAGTGTAGCTAAGTTGTGGATATAGTTACGGGTATTTTGTTTTAAAATTACCTATTACCTGATACTAAAGCTTTTTTCAGTACCTATGTATAATATGTTTTAATATATTACGTTATAAAAAAGCGAAAGGCTATAAATATAGCTACATCCTATTCAATATACATAAAAAAGTTTCTAAGTTAACATTTACAGCCAATGGTTAAAAAGTTGTTCAGTTTCAGTTAGAGTTACTTTTTATTAAAAGCACCAAATCTACAGATAAAAACAAATTGCTATATTTAAGCAGTTTGTTTTCTAACTGTAGTCATTTTTAAACTAACGGCCCTCTGACAGTCTGGCGCTATATTTTCTTCATTATCATGCAGAATTTTTTTCTTTAAAAAGCAAAAACATGTACCGTTGCTAAAAGTGAACCGGTTCTACATTTTATCCAAATTTTTTACCTTATATACATAGTTTTGTGAAATCTATCTTTAGACATCACAATTTAAAATTATATTGTAATTGAAATTTAATTTTTGTGTTGTTTTGTGCTTTTAGTGGTACACAACAATAATAATAAGTACATTTTCAGACAGTTACTAATCAACCAAAGTTTTGCGTAGGCGCTTATACAAAAATGTATACAAAGTTTTGAAGCTCTGACATACACTTTTACAAAATAATGTAGTACAAAAATATATAACATTTTTAGGAAAAACAAATCGAAAATATTTTACAACAAATTTAAAATACTCAATCTGGAATCTCAATAATATGGATAAAGTAGAATAAGTTTTTGTAAGCCCTGTTCCTTTTACTTAATAACTATGTCTCAAATTAAAAAAAGTGCAATGTAATAGTTTAGTTATTATTATATTTAACTGTTACCTGACTACTAATTATTAGTATTAGGAATTAAATTACGAATTCACATGAACAAACTAACCTATCTTCTACAACTACGAGTAGGTACATAATTGTTAGATATTATTACATGTAAAAGTTTATAAACTGTATTGCTTCTATAGCATACTCGTATTTTCATAATAAAATATAATAAGAAAATATACGAATTACAATGTACATATGTACATACGTACAAACATACGTACGAGGAGTCGTTTTTATATTCCCGGACTAGGCATGAAAAGAAAAGATTAGAAAAGCAACAAAAAAATATTTTTCAATATAGGCCCCTTGCTTTTGCATACAAGTATTACATCGTTTTAATAACATCTTTAATACATTATAAATAAATAAATAAATAAATAAATATATATATATATATATATATATATATATATATATATATATATATATATATTTGGTTTGAATTTCTATGAAACCACATTCAGTAACGACAACTTTTGAAAGACTAGATTTGTGAGCTGGTGCATTGTCGAGCAGCAACAGGACACCTTGTGTGACAATACAAACTGACAGATATTAGAACTAATATTGCTGCAATTGTTTTGAAAATTGTCACATACGTTACTAAGGCATATGTGATTAATATACAATATAATGAAAAAAAATTACATTACATCTACGAATTGCATCTATGAATTAAGATTTTATGCTGTCAAATTTAGTAGTGTCGTTTACATAGATTTTATGAGGTACACAAGATATTATGTACCCTTATAAAAACTAAGTAAAAGACACTACTAAATTTGACAGCACAAAATCTTAATTCATAGATACAATTCGTAGATGGCCTTGATCGGACTTCTTTCAATAATTTTACTGTACATAAGTAATACATACATACACAAATACATATTTACATACATAGTTTGTACATGATAGTCGTGCTTTTTGTTCAAAAAATATCACTATTTTTTTGGAATTACAAATTTGCACAAATAATATCCTTAACAGGTGAACAGTCACAGGTAACTTTGCTGCACAGCGCATATATTATGAAAAGCAAATAACTGAATTCAGCATTTACTCCCCGCAAACATAAACGAAGCCGGAATCTATAGCAACTTGGAGAATTCCATATTAATTAACTAATTAATTCATTACAAATTTCCACATGTATAAGCATTAACACAACTTCTCCTTTTGTCCAACTGTGAGACACGTGAATTTATAATATTAAATTAGTACCTATTATGTGGTGGCGAGCTCGTTAGAGCGTTCGTACATTTACATTATATATTTAATCAGCAAGGATGCAAAACTGCAAATATTAAGAACATTTGTGTCAATGTGTTTTAATATTTAGGTTTAAATAAGTAAAGTTTAATAATAAATTTATGAAATACTTTATTGTTTTATTGTAGCAGTGCATAAATTTTAATATTATATTGAACATTCGCGAACAGCAGGTTATGCGTTGAATTTAAACTATTAAGTATTTAAAAATCATAGTAAAATGCTGCTATTTTGAAATGGGAATGGAAAATAGTTATTTTTGGAACAAGAAGCGGGTGAAAATTTGTATTGAGTTTCAAAATTACGTTATCCGCAAGTGTTGCAAAATATATTCTAAATTTTTGACATGTCGTCTAGTACAAGTCTTATCTTTTAATTATTTTTTCGTACTCATTTAGAGTTGCAGAACATTTATTTTCCGCGCTCATTTTTTCTACATCTACACAAAAAAGAGAAAATTCTTGAAAACACGAGTTCAATAAAATTACCAAAATTTTCTACAATATACTTTGTAAATTGTTGACTGTTTGTCTTAAGTTTTAAATTATTTTTAATTCAAAAATACACTTCTATGTAATTTAAGCGATTATATATAAGAAAAACTTAAATTAAAATTGAAATACGGCGTATGGTGCAATTTTACATATTTTTTACGTCCTGGTTGGCTATTGGTTGTGAAACGCATGCCTGTTTAATAATAAACTCAAACGTCATAGTTTGACCACTGCCACGAATACTATAGGCCTGGCCCAGCGAACAAAAAGCCCGGATAATGTCACATTAATACATATCACACTGTATTATGCCCGTATTCATAGTCGATGCTCAATCTCGTACTTGAGTATTACTTCGCCAAGCATTACTCCGGTCGTTCTCGACCTCAAGCACATCATATGTTTCATAGTCGAAACTTCGTGAATTCTCGGTTTTCAACTGAGGATTTTAGAGAATTTGTAATAACTATGTTGGTATATTTGTAAATTTTAATATTTTTCTCTCAAATCGTATATGACATCTACATATATGTCACAGGTTACAGATACATGAGTCATCACGGATATATCTTCTTTAAGCAACCCTTTTTCATTGTTATTACTAAGGATTCTTCTACTATGTCTACAAATTTTAAAAATTGTTGTTTATCTTCATGATTCATTATTTAACTTAGATGTCATATGTGATGGAAATGACAGTTTGACAGTTTTTTTTAAATATTGATCAAATCTATCAAATTTTTTTGAAAAAAGCATCAATCAGTACTTGAGCATTACTCAAGGTTGCTTGGAACTCGCCTAAAGTAAACCTTTGATCGAAGTACGAGTGAAGAAACAAGTAGCAACTATGAAACGAAATCTGGTACTCAAGGCAGACTCAAGTATGAGTCGAGGCAAAGTACTGACTATGAATACGGGCATTAGAGTCGCAACCCCAGAGTTTAAAACTTGTATTTCACTTGCAGTGGAATCGAAATTCAGGTCAAAATCACTGTATTAATATACGAGCCCTGCGTCAAAATAATTCGCCCATATCTATTTATTATCATTATTCATATAAAAGGAAGTTGTTTACACTTATTCAATTATTATTCCTAAACTTACTTTTATGTTATTAGAGTTAATTAATAGCTTACAAAAAATGCGGTATCATAATTAATAAATGTGTAGCTACCTTGTAAAGAGAAGGGATGTAGGCGAATTCTTTTGACGCAGGGTTCGTAAATATGTTATGAAGTATATAATATTCAATATAAATATGTATAAATTATGAATATTTCAAAATGACAAACAAAAATAAAACAGAATACATTCCGGTTTTCTTTATCAGAATAAGGAATAATGATTATCGAACAAGGAATTCATAAATAATAAAAAATAATTCAACAATGTATTTACCAGGAAAATAATACCTCTCTTACAAAATAAAATAAATAAAACAATAAGCTTTCAATATAATAATATTTAGGTTACGTGTGTGAATGTTTAATGAAGATACATTCAGCTATTTTCCCGTGGTACCAGTAAGTATGATCAACTGCGTTTTCTTTTCCAACTTCCCATTTGTTTTCGTTAATGCATCGTACTTAATTTTGACATAATTATTCAATATAATAGAAAAGGATATTATATATAATATTTAGCAATTTACATACCGGGTGCGATTAATATGGGAAAATAGTTTTTCCCTGCGCAACAGTGGCCTATTAATTATAGACAATAATTGTTGTAGAGATTTAAATTCTACATCCAATTCAATTATCACATTTTATTTTGCTCTTTTCGTAGCGGAGTAAATTAAATTTAAAATTATATAAAAGTTTATTCTTTATATTATGATTGTTATATAAAATTACAAACAAATATAGACATTTTACCCGTCAATAGCTATTTGCGTATTAAAACCGCAAAATCCGACATTGTCGATTGAGAGGTTGTTGCCGCGCGACGAAGGTGTGCGGCATTCTTTCGAAATCGACAATCTCTCGAAATCGACAATGTTAACAAAAAATAATAAAATGTACATTTTGTACTTACAGTACTGCTCAATAAATAATGATTGGCTAATATAAAAGATACGGTTTAAACTCAAAATGCTTTTAAATGATTATATTGCTACATTAGCCTTTTTTTCCATAAATTAGAGCGCGGAAGCAAGGATTTGATGAGTTTTTCTAGCACAATGTGTGGTTAGTTGTCACGCCTGTAACACTCAAAAAATTAACAAAAATTTCAAGGAATTTGTGATTATATAGACATGTATGTGCATTGACTGACTTCTCGGAATTATTTAAGGTAGTACGATCAGTACTCTGTAAGTCATAATAAAATGTAGATTTTTTTAACTAAAATAAAATAATGTTAACATGTAAATTAATAACTTAAATTTAGATGTTACTTAAGACTACTTATAATCGAATTTACTTAATTATTTATTTAAAATAATGTCATTTGACTAGAGTACTTTTTTGCGTAAATAATTCTAGCGTGGATCTGGCAACAGCGTATCGCAAATGGCGGATACCAGCACTTGTTAGCGCAGTTGGCGCGAATTTGGATATTATTTGTCATTTTGAATTGGAACTATTCAGACCATTCTGACAATTATTGAGTTTATTTTTTCTGGGTTTATCGTCTTTTGTAGTACTTGTATGTGTTAAAAACCCCTCAGATAGTTATTGTGTTTATGTTTTTTGTATTTTTCTTTTTTTCTTTCATCCGACTTTGCTAAACGTTCACTAGTCGGATATGTCATTTATTTGTCAGTATGGCTGACAGATATTTTAATAATTTTTCATTTACTTATTCAAATATCTTCAGAACTGTACGTTAGAATACTTTATTGTAATTTTTATATAATCTATGATAGTTGATTAATACAAATTACAGTTTTTTGTATCTTTATCTATAGCAATTGTAGTTAAATTATATAAAAAATGTGCGTCTGACATAAGATACCCTACTGACTACATCTAAAATATCCAATTTTCAAAAATTAAATACTCGAAAACGTCAGATCTCTCAAAAAATTAATTTTTATGTAAATACTATTGGTTAATAACATATTAAAATTTCAGCTTCTTATCTATACATTGCTCTAATGATCGTACTACCTTAAGTAACGAAATAACTAATAACTTTATTGTAATCAAAATATAGTTAACTCGAGATCAGATGTCACAGTACAACTCGCAAATATCGTCGCCACTCTATACATACATCTACCGCCATCTGAATACAATCATTCCTATTACTAAACATAACTGTTCACATAATTTATTTTATATTTAATTTTATTTTATAGTTATTTTCCATTCTTTTTGAGTTTTTATTCAATCAATTCAAGCATTTTATACTTTCGTTTTGGTATTTTTTTTATTTTCACAGCAGTGTGGCATTTTGTTTGGTTATATTAAATTAAATAAATACTGACAGAGTATATGTCAAATTGACTTGTGAACGTGGTAAATGTGTAACTACAGTGCCATTAGTTCCTAACTAAACGTTTTCATTACGAATGTATCCAAGTGACATTTCTCAATATTGTATATTTAGAAATTTGGACAGCGTTTTTTTACTTTGTCGCGCATGAACGGCAAAGTGGCATTTTGCGTTGACAAAAGAGACCGCAAATGGCTACTTTCTATAGTGATTGTAGAAAAAAATATTTTCTTAATTTTCTTTATTATACGTACCTAAATATTACAATATTTTAAGCTTATTGTTTTATTTATTTTATTTTGTAAGAGAGTTATTACTTTCTTGGTGAATATATTGATGAGTTATTTTTATTATTCATGAATATCTTGTTCGATAATCATTATTCCTTAATGTCACTGTGATAAAGAAGACCGTAATGTATTCTCTGTTTTGTTTTTGTTTGTCATTTTGAAATATTCATTATTTATACATATTTATAATGAATACAGCATATTTTATAACATATTTAGAGTATTACAGTGACTTTGACCTGAATTTTGACTCCATTTTAAGTGATATTCAATTTTTAAACACTGGGGTTGCGACTCTTATACAGTTCTTATACAGAGATGCGCGCTATGTTCTGCCTGAGTATATGACGTCATTCGCGCGCTGGATTACTATAGAAACGTATTTTTTATAAGATGATTGGTATGTTTACGTCATACTTGTCAAATGAAATGTGATCTTCTATGTAACCATAGTGAGTTACCGTTTGATAACGGATGAGTTACAGAATCCCACCCCAGGCCTGTTGAATTCAGTCGGCAGTGGTTTGACAAAAATCAAATTAAACAGAAAATTACTTTTGAACTGTTTTACAGTAAAATGTTTACTCAGGAACAAAAAACATTTATAGTGAAGTCATATTTTCGCAATGGTCAATGAAATGAACACGGAAATTGGATTTATTCTGAAAATAGTTGAAAACAATAATTTCGGCTAATATTTCCAAATTTCGTTCATTATGACGGACTTCTAAATGGTTACTTCCAACAAGATTCAGCTAGATCACTTATTGCCCAAGCTAGTTTGGAATATCTGCAAGAATTTTTCGATGATCGACTTATTAGTAAAGACCGATATCCTCCAAGATCAAGTGATTTGAATCCTTTGGACTATTTCGTATTTCCGTATCTAAAAAATTCAATTTTTAAAACTCCAATGCACACCATAGACGACTTACAAGACATGTTACCAGAATATGTTAACAAATTGATAAAAATATGCTTATACGTGTGTTTGAAAACATTAAACACCCAATCAATTTATGTGTAAATGTTGCAGGAGAATTACTAATAATTAAGATTTTTAGAATCACAGGTGCCTATTTGAACTTTGACTGAGTGTCCGGTCGTGAATGTGAGGACCCGGGTTTGATTCCGACCGACGCCAAAACTATTTCTAATTTTAAATAGTAGAAAAGTGATCCACGCCAGCAATGACTGCTCCTCAAGTGAGGCGTGGTTAACGTCCTCACGATACTGTCACAATTATAATCGATATCTGTGTACAAAGCAGAGTGGCACACCTATCAATGGGTAATATGTCGTGATGATATATTTATATTTATTTAAAACTGGCATGTGGTTATGAAACAGTAAAAGAGCAGCAGGCAAATATTCACACAAACAAGCAACTATAATCCAAATGAAAAATCCAGACACGTACTAGAAATCACTTCAAAGGAATGGGGTCTAAAACATAGCGGCAAGACTACATGTGCATGTATGAGGTCACAAATGTATGTGTTTTAACAGAAATACTTAAAAACATATTTTTTTAACAATCATAACTTTTAAATAACAAAAAATATATTTTAGTAACATTTTAATTCCGAGATTCAGAAAAATAAATAATAGAGAAATGGTGATCATCGACCTCATTCAGCAATTAAATACAAATTGCTAGTTGTACAAAGAGTATGAGTAATAAAATTTTCTTGTGAAGGACGCGTCTCAGTTGCCAGAACAAAAAGCTTGCGTAAAATAAGTGGAAATAAGTAATAACACGGTTCGGTTCACCCCTTATAAAAGGAGTGATGAAGCTGATATTCTTAGAGAAAAATATGTCGCCGAAAATTAAGTTGCCACCTGCAACGCAACTGCTACTTTATTAAATTGCTCGCTTTGAACAGCTCTCCTGCAAATAATCTGATTTGGGCTTTCTTGCGGTAATTTCATATATCGGGAGAGGGAGTGAGTAAACTCATACCGGGTTTATTCGATTATTTCCTTCACATCCCAGAAGCTGTGAAATACCAGCGGTATTATCTCTGTTCTCTGCACTGTAATAACCTATTACTTGCTCTGATTTTATTGTACCAAGTTTTATCACTGTCTTCTTAATAACGCTATACAGTATAAAAGATATAAAGATAGTGTAATATAGCGAAGTTATAGATCGTATGAGTACAGTTAAGGTTTAAATCATATCTATTTTAGTTTTATTGTTTCGTAAATCGTAACACACGCTTGATTGATACAAAGTTTCTTCTTCATACGTCACACACTTGAAACGACTTGTGCTTACTATTATTTACTGTGATTTGTTTTTGAGAGTTTTCAAAAGCTATTTTAAATTCATAACTCGTTCGCAAATATTCAACTCATAAATTTTAATAATCATTGAAAATTGTACTATTGTTATTTACATATTTTAAATTTTAAAATTAATACTTAATCAAAAAATTAGATTAAAATTAATTTTAAAATTGTTTAAGAAACAAGTGTTAGGAATTTCATTCTTATTAAAAGGTATAGATCACTAACAACTTTTATACTGAAAGTTTTAAAATTAACGATATTAGAAATTTGAAACTTTAAATTTATTGAGAACATATGTAATTAGAATTTTTTAATTACCATCTAGTAAAATCGCAGAGTAACTACACGAATTTGACACACTACAACCAAAAGATGAAGTGCGATATTTATCTAAATAAAACCAAATGGAATGGTCTTCAATATATTGGTTCACAAATAATGCTAGTCGAAAATTTTCAGTTAAACTCATTTTATACATAAATATACCTTCCTAAGAACTTAAACATCGCATCAAAACTATTGCATTATTGAACATTACAGAGAAAGGAAAGAATCTCGTTAATCCGAACACCTTTTAATCCCAAAGTTTCTGTAACGAAAGCGTAGCCCCCCTTTTCTTTCGGTTTGTTTGACGATGTATAAAGAAATCATCGTAGCTAGAAATTAAAATTTTAAATGTTGATAGTACAATAAATCGATTCATTATTAAATTCTTCGTGTTTCTGCTATATAATTTTCCATGTGAATTAAACACAACAATCTGCTTTGTACGCTTATATTGGTATTATGATTACATATTGGTATAGTACGGGCGCTTGAAGCTGGCGTGAAGAGTATACCATAGATCATAGATGTCACTTTTGTGCATTTTTTTTTACTAAAACCCAATAAATCTAAAACTAATAAATAAATATGAGTGTAAATGTAGAGGCAATTAAAATATTTATTTATACCGACTAATATTTTGTCTTGTATATTTTAATTAGAAATATTTACGTAATATAAAATAAATCGTACAATCGAGATCTCGAATTTCTACTCTCGTCTCGAGCAAATCTCGAGGGCATTACTCTCGTCTCTTCTCGAAATATCGAGACGAGAATAAGGTTAATCTCGTCTCGAAAATTCGAGAAATTTGAGATGTGATATCGAAAATGCGAGATCGCGCGGCATCACCAACCAGTAATAGTAGTAGTAGATAATTCTGTGACTACGAACTATACTTGCCGTCAAATTAATATGGACTGATGTTCAATTTTTTCCCTTCTTTCCACCACGTCCCTTGCCCTGCGGTGTTGCCGCTTCTTCATAACTTAGCATTTTCAACATGAGCAACGGAATTGACAACAGTGTAAAAATCTTCAATCCATATTTATTTGACGGGAATTATAGTGTTCTTCAACAAGTAAAATAAAAACTCGATTATCCGTGTTCATCGGGACCAAGCATATGACGGATAATTGAAAAATGCGGGCAATAAAAATGTTGCACATGAATGAATAAAAATCATTTGTATTTACATATGTATTCTTACAATAAATAGGTACACTTCTGTGCAATAAAATTAAGCACAAGTTTTGCGACTATTTTTTCGCAAATTTTAGTTTTGTAATTCGGGTTTATTTTAATTGCTTAGCATCAGTTTCAATGAATAACATAGACCATACTTCATCTCCATAAAATTGGTAAATAAATAGAAAAATTTTCATTTGGTAAATGTACACATAAAAATAACGCCTTTATTAAATGACCAAAATAGAAACATTTTGAAAAAAGAGCTATTAATAAATACAAATTTTGAGCTCTTACTTCATTTAATAGCCGAGGAACTGAATGAATCAATTGTCTTGTATAATGCAGATCATCCACCGCTTCTTCCCAGGTATTTTGTACTGCTTCCCATAATTCTTCTGAGTTTTGAGGATGAAAATTTCTTTTATATAAAATTTTTGTTGTCCTGCCCCAAACATTTTCTATGGGTTTGATATCTGAAGAAACCATCTTCTATTCTAGTTATAATTCTTATCTTAGAATTACTGAAATGACGCGGCATTTTGACATTAATAAGAAACATGACAAATTTACATATTTTCGTTGCTAGGCATCTTATCATGTCCACTTTAAACTATAAAATATTTTGTGTGATTAATTTTATTGCACAGAAGTGTACATAAATTCTACGCCATTCTCTTAAAAAAAGTTACATAGATGAAAATAAAAAATAATTACTCTTAATAAGTGGTACATAATACATCATATAAAATTATAAAAATCATATAGAACAGTATGGAATGATTTGGTAAAATAATTAAATACTTTTACTGATTCACAACAGAGCATCGCGAACAATTTTTATTAGTAACGGATAATCAGTCACACGATTGATAAATTTTTTCGATGCACGAATAATTCGCGGCACGGTTAAACCGCGTACGATTAGTCGAGGGTCTACTGTATAGCCAAATATATAAAGACACATTAGTGACTTTTTGACATTTTTCTATTGTTATTACTTGTGTTTATTAGTTCGACAAGAATATATAAATAAATTTTTATGCAAATACAAAGTACCACATGTATGTACATTATTATGTTGCAATTTATTGGATTTGTATCAAAATGTTAAATTTCTTATAAAAATGTAACAACCGAATCGAACCTTTAACCTAACCTAAAAATGTTCATATAAGTAACCATTTATTTTACAAAATAATGATAATTAACATAGTTAAAAAACTGATGTGGCCAGCACATGACCTCTCGCCTATTCCATTTTTAAAATAGCAATGAGCTTTAAATAAAGTATCACTTCCGGTTGATCGTTTTGTAAACAAAATGTAATTTGTTGTTCCAATAAATTGAAAAATCTGTAATACGAAATTTTGAATTATGTTTTATTATGTTTTCCTAAGAAATCTGTTAAAAGCTCCAAATTAAGTGCAACTTCCGGTTTATCATATATAGTCAAAATCTAATATGTTATTTCAAATTATATATGAGTTTTAAATACCAAATTTGAAAAGTTTCGGATCATATTTTAATATATTCAAGTAAAGTCCTCCTTCCGGTTTATCAATTGTAGAAAAATTGTAGAAGTCTTAAATACTAAATTTGAAAAGTTTAGGATTATATCAAAATATATTTTTCACGAACATCTGTTCCGTGCTTCAAGTAAGTATCACTTCCGGTTTATCAATTTTAACCAAAATTTAATATGTTGTTCATCTTGATACAGAAATCTTAAATACTAAAATTGAAAAGTTTTGGGTTATTATTTTAATATAATTTTTCATTAAAAACTTTTATGGGTTTCAAATGAAGTATCACTTCTGGTTATCCAATTTTACCCAAAATTTTATGAACTTTTTATATTAGTGCGTAAATACGGAAAATAGAAATTATTGAAAGTTTAATAAGAGTTATCGTGGATAAAAAATCGTCACATACACACACACACACACACACACACACACATCATTATAAAAATAGCAAAACGTGTTGTGGGGACCCTAATTCGTGCTTATTCACTGAAAACTTACTACCGTATTTTTGGACCGAAAACATTACCTTCCTTACCTATGATATGGCGGAAGGTAAAAAGAAATACTGACCAAATAAATAAAAGTGATATTATAATCTGATAACTTTGTTAATTTGAACACATCTGGTTTTTGGTGTTCGGATTATCGAGGCTCTACTATTTCAAGAAATTCCTTTTTCTTCTTAACAAGTTTGTTATAGAAATCACTTTTCTAAACTTGGTTAAATACTTTCCAACTTCGTAATGAATAAAAACGGCAAAGTCTGGAACCTATTGTTTAGCATGCAGAGAGCGTTGAATAGTGTTTAATAACACAATAGTACAACAAATTAATCCCGAAATGTAATTTCCTACAAAGTTTGCAGCAACAGAGCAAAAGCAACACTTGAGCATTCTCGCCATAGGTATTCAAATATCCACATCTGCAAATTTAAATTCCCGAGAGATGCACAACGGAATGGAAGTGTAGGTCCCTTGGACTGATACTCGTATGTGAGACAGTAGCAGCGGCGGCGGAAAGGGGTAGTGCAGCAGGAGTACGGCTTTTCGTGATTTACACACAAACTTCGACTATTAAATTTAATTCAAAACGTCCAACTTACAAATCGCAGGGGGGTGAACTTGTACACACATGATGGAGGACACAGCAGAATGGAATGGAGCCTGAATCAGCGATGCTTGCTATGCGAAATCCCGATGCTTATTTCAATCCAACTTTGACTTATGTTTACCATTTGGATAGGGTAGGGAATTGATTACATTTACGTTTACAAATGAATACCATGTATGTATTTGCTATTATAATTATTACAACGTTACTATATTGCACATTTCAAATGTTACATGATTCAACTATATTTTTATTGCGAAAATATTATTTTCCAGAAAATTACTTTTATTAAACATACAAATGTAGTATTTGATACACAGCTGTCCAGGATAACGTGTCTAACATGGGGATCTCGAGAATTATGAGATATACGAAGTTGGTTAAATATTCAAAGAGACAAAAGTTAAGGAGGCTATTTTAATGACGTTTTGTTTACCCGGAAAAAATAATATTTTTGCAGTTATTAATTTCTGCACATAACTTCTAAGTATTTAAGAATAGCGGATTTTGGTTTACGTTTTAAAAATTATAATTGTACAGCCATGGATGTCCAATAAAAATATCAAACTTTTATATTTGACACATTTTTCTAGATTACCAATAGTTTAAGAGTTATTTATGAATGAAAATTACCGTCAAAATATTCCATTTAAGTCTTATCTCTTATAGTTTTCAAGATCTGAATGGAGGCTTTCAAAATCTGGACACATATATACAAATTTATACATTTTTTTCATACACTATATGCGAAGTAAATTACTAAGGTCGATAATCAATAAAACTGAACATATTAATTCACCAATTTTGGAGAGAATTGTCTCATCTGAATTGCGTGAAGGGTGTGGTGCTATGGCCTTTTTATCAGCAGTATCAAATTTTTTTAAGTGGGTGTATAAACGCAGGTATACAATAAAATTTAATGAAGATGTATTTGTGGCACATCCACGGTGGAATTTAGTTCACAAACGTAAAGCGAGCGTCTTATTTCTGGCTGTCATAATTCTGACAAGCATGTGACGCGTACTTATATATTATTCAGAATTTACGCTGTCGGGAAATATGAAAACATTTTTTTCGCAAATTTAACAGCGTGGCAAAAACAGGACTCCAAGGGTTAGGTTAGGTATATACTTCATAAAATTTGAATTAATATTATATTCCTGCGACAGAAGTACTTACTTTCTGTTTCGTTTAATTGATATATGACGTATTAAATAACGGAATTTCCACTTTACTCTCAAGAAAATGAAATGGGGTGGAATATTGTAGGGATGTATTAATTAATGTAATGTTCTAGATCCGTTTTAACAGAGTTATAAAAACGGTGGTGCAAAAACCTAAAAACTGTTGAAAATGATGTTTTCATTTGTTATATTTATCAAAGTTGATTGATGAAAACTAAGATCATGTATGTTTTTCATGGTATGTAAATCTGCCCGATGTCATTTATGTTTAATAAATAGTTTTTGTGTTAAAACGACCTCTCTTTATGTTCTTATATTTAATATTATTTAAACATCATTTCTTTTTATTTTTACTATTATGTATTTACATACCTTTGTTATATTAATACTGTACTGTCAATATTGTAATTATTGTAATTATTGTAAACATTATTATTACTTTTGTTTTACTTTGTATTAGCAGAGTGAACGACCAGTGGATACTGAACTCTTGCTATTTGATCGTATTTTGATCAATAAAGTTATTATTATTATTATTATTATTTATTGTATAATTTAACAGATTATGTGTCCAGATAACTCTACATGTGAATAATAATTGGTAATTTGTTGGTTTTAGTAATTTTGTGTATAATTGTATAACCTGAATCATTAGTTGAGAAATTTAAAAATGGACACAACTAGAATTCAGATTGGTTTGTTGGAAGGAAAATTAAATTGGTCTACATGGAAGTAAAAAGTTTGTATTCTGCTGAGAAGTATTGTAGGAGCAATGGACGTAATAGATGGAAAACTGATTATGCCAGATAAATTGAATGAAGATGTACCCGTAGCTGATAAAATTAAATATGAAGCTGCTCTTGAAAAATATATAAAGGCAGATAGTGATGCAATGGTAATTTTAACAACCAATATGATAGAAGAAACACTAAAAAAAGTTATACGTTTTAATATTGCACGACTAGTTTGGGTTGAGTTACACAATTTGTTTGATGGCATTTCGGAAAATAAAAAATACATTAATGTATGACTTATTAAGAGTTTACGATTGGAATTTTTTAGAAAATTTCAGTCATGAGTTTTATTGTGCTCTATACAGAATTTTGGATTCCTATAAATCTAAAATTATTGTTCGTAATAGTAAATTTCCTATTTGGTCTTGTAAGAACATCATGTCTAAATTATATAATAAATATGGTACAGCTAATAATTTAATTATTACGAAAACATGATTTTATCAAATAGTTCAGATATTGTTATTGCTTTTGCCGCTTTCTTCAGTAATGATAATAACGCGCAAGTAGATGTAATTTGCACAGATTTTAAAAAAGCGTTCGATTCTGTAGTTCACAATATTTTACTTCACAAATTAGAATTTATCGGTTTTTCTGAAAAATTAATAAAATTATGTGAATCATACTTATGTAATAGATTACAATATGTTCAAAGTAATGGTTTTACGTCTTTGAATTTTGTAGGTTTTCTTTGGTTCCACAGGGCTCTGTGCTCGGCCCATTGTTATTCATTCTTTTTGTAAATGATATTACAAATATGCTAAATCTATTATGTATGCCGATGATTTTAAAATGTTTATTAATATTTCCAATATTCAAGGTTGTTTTCTGCTACAAGATGACTTAAATTCTATATATCGTATCAATGGTCGTTAACCAACCACTTTTATATAGAAAAGTGTAATGTAATTACTTTCAATAGAAAAAGAAAATCCATTTTATTTCAATACAGGATGTGTAATTTAATTGTTAATCAGGTTAACGTTATAAAAGATTTGGGTACTTATGTTCCTAGATTCAAAGTTAAATTAAATTTATTATATAGATCAATTAATTCGTTCTGGTTATAAAACTTTAGGTTTCATTTTGCGCTTCACATCAGATTTTAAAAACTTATCAAGTTATACATCTTCTATTGCTCGTTTGCATTAAGTATAATTGAATACGGTGCCATTATATGGAATCCCTCACAACAATAATTAACTCTACTGAAAATTTTCAAAAAAAGTTTTGTGAAACAATTTACTTTAGATTATTTAATTATGTTGGATATTAATGTTAACAGCTAAAAGAGAAAGAACCATACACAATTTAACGAATCAGTTGTGTGCTTATGAAAAGCATTAAATTGTAAAGCTGTAAGTACTACCCAAGAAGCTTTAATCAGAACAAAAGTTTAAGAAAAAGGGTAATTTCATATGTCATTATTGTAAATTTACAGGACATAAAATTAGAATGTTTTAAATCTGAAGCAGATGATAAACGTATTAAACAAGAAGATAAGAGAGGGGATATTTTGAATAAAGACAGAAATACAAATTTGTTTTCTTTAGCTGTTGAAACAAATAATATTTTCTCATCAAAATTTCGACAAGATTAAAGTTAACAATATTAAGTATTTAATACGAGTCAAAGGGTTGATGAAGAATTGAGAAATGAGCTCATTTTCAGATGTTTAAAATTTTAGAGGAATCTGATCTGATCAAATTGCTCATCGGTAGAAATTACCTAATACATTATTTAAAAGAGAATTTCAACTAATTTCAAATTTTCAAACCGCGTTATCGTATCTTTAACAAGATGAGAGTAGGGGATGCAAAAATAAAAAATGCAGGAAAACGTGGACAATTCTTATAAAAAAATCTGTTGTGGCCAGCACAAGACCTCTCGCCATTTCCATATCAGGCTATTTAAGTATTGTACATATTTGACATTTTTGATATACACAAAAATACATATCTTCTTTGCATATTTTTAAATTTTTTAATTAATTATTCACTCTTACTTTTCTAATGTTCGAGATTCTTCCAATTCATTGATGAGATTGGCAGTTTTTCTGAAGGGTATATGTAATATATGTATCTATAATTATAAATATTTAATTAATAATAAAATTAGAAATATTAAATGTACTTCCCAAAAAAGTCTTCAGTAATGTCCCTGGCTTTTTGACCCTCACATTTATCTGTCAATTACAAACATTTTAATTTTTCTAAGTACTTGTTTTCCATGGGCTCATGTCATTTATGTTTAGTAAATAGTATTTGTGTTAAAACGACCTCTCTTCATTGTTTAATTTAACAAAAACTATTCATTTTGAGGATCAAAACGGTCATAAAATTTGAAAAATATTAAGAGTACGATTTCCGTAAATTGAGCCATTTGCCAGTTACGCAAAGTATGAGTATTACAATAATTGGACATTGTACTTAATATGTGTTTTTTATTCTATTTTTCTTATTTAGTTTAATTATTTTATTATTAAATAAACTAATTGCAATAATTATACATGATTAATGAAATGAAAACTAAAATTATGGATTTGTGTTTGATACTAACTGCACAAATAAAAAATACTAAAAACAGTTGTTTATAACTGAACTTTGTCACACTGTTTTTGACTAAAACAGTGTAATGAAATAAATTTTACCTATATCGCATTCACAAAGTGAATGTTGTGACACTGATTTTTTTCAAAATCGTGTTAAATGAATAATTATGTATAAATGTTTTTAGGGATTTTTTTGTGTAGTTGGTAGCTTAATTTAAATGTTAAGAACATATCTTTTATTTTACTTGTTATTACTCATGGAACAATATTGAAATTAGATTTTTTCTAGTAAAATAATTACATCAAACAGTAAATTCTTTTAAATTAAAGTACATAGTATTTATTTGCAAGTTCATAACATAATAAATACAATTTTTATCTCTACCAAATGTCAAAATAAATTAAATTTCAAATGTTTATTGAAACTGACAGTGCTATCAACCTTGATATTTTAATATTTCTTTCAATAATAATTTTGAAATAGAAGTAAATTAATGCATTTTATTGCATTAATGCAATAGTATGAAAAAGACGTATTACAAGTCCATTGGTAATACTTGTCTGTCAATATACTATTGTAATCGCGAAATAGAAAAGATATACTCGTATACTTTTATGCAGGATGTTTACAGACATTCACTTTTTAACGAGTGATACTTCAAGCTAAAAGAAAGCCACAAATGTTAAATCACCTTAGTAAGAGTTGTATAATAAAAGAAAAAAATTCTAAATTCTTCAAAAGGTCCTATATTGTTACATACGAGTATAATTGAAGTGCAATCATTTTATCTTTTT
The DNA here is from genome assembly GCA_943142095.1 of Ophonus ardosiacus. NCBI lineage: Eukaryota > Metazoa > Arthropoda > Insecta > Coleoptera > Carabidae > Ophonus > Ophonus ardosiacus. The sequence continues at coordinate 27,318,532 of OW964828.1, read as the reverse complement.
CCTAATTTTTAATGGGTACGAGTATGACGTGAATAAAAATAGCCATACAATACCATTAAAAATAAAAAATATTTAAGCGAAGAAACTAGTAATGAACCTGAATCCGGAGATAACATACTAAAGCCGGGTTTATGCAGCAATAACATAGTCACAATCATAATCATAGTGGTTTTAGGACACAAACATAATCATATAATTTACAAAATTTTAATAAATATTCATTATTTTTTATTACAACCGCGAGGGGACACGAACAAAAAATGATTTTTTGCTTATGCAACCCTCTTCATTCAAACCCCCCCTTAATTTATAGTCATAAGAACAGTCTTAAGAGAGGTGGTCGTTTATGCAGCATTTTTGTTGTGACTATTAATATGTCACTTTCTAACCTCATTTATTTTTACTTATAATAAATATTATATTTTCCAAATGAATAAATATGGATACGTTAAAATATAGCAGAGAAATAATAGTTGTTGCTAGTTTGTTCATAATAAACATTACAATAATTAAAATAGAAGTTATGTTTTCTGATGCTGACAGTTCTCAAACATGCGTAGTTTGTAAGTCGTCATAATCGTAGTCATAAAATTAAAATTAATCCAATTCTGTGATTATGTTTATGTTCATGATACTGACTATGACTGTGACGACGTTGCATAAACAGTTCTACTTTAAAAACATATTTTAATTCTTAAGACTAAGACTACAACTATAACAATGACTATGATATTACTGCATAAACCCGGCTTAAGCTAAAACCTAAAGATTTCGGTCGAAATGCGGAGAAGTGAGGGACACTGACACCAGTTTTGAGCTGAGGAGTAAGGAAAAAAATGCTTATTTCGTAATTCCATAGACGCCGTCAAAAATAATTACAGCAGTAACTTTGTGCTTATAATTTATTCGAGGACGCTGAAGTATGATCCGAGTGTAAACAAGACAGGAACTGATAGAATCGTCCATTTGCACTGCCAATATAAGAATAGCTGCATAGCTATAAAACTTATTTGGGTAACTGTTGTATGTTATATTAGGTAAGTGCTAGTAAATTAATTGTATTTCATATGGATTTAAACGGAGCGCATATATTCGACATTCTTTCCCTAGCTCATTCATTCGTGTCTCGGACTACAATATAACTCGTGTATTAGGATTATTGAATCTATGTACATGAGATTAGCATATCCAGCAATGGATTGTAATGATATTTGTTTTTTTTTTTAAATATCTTTTTGTTTGTTTTAGCAGCATGTTTTTTCAATCTCATGTATTTTATACAGTACTGAAAAACTTCTAACATTTCTAGTAAAATAAAGCTATCCTATTTGTAAGTCGCATTAAAAATGTGTAGTACATGGTTTCCCTGTAGTAAAATGATAGGAAACAGTGCGGTTTGTACTGCTGTGTGCAGAAGTGTGTTGTAAAGAGAATACAACAAACAATGGATATGGGACATTCTAGTTGGCCGGAACTCGGAACTAGAGACGTAAATTCCATATGCATTTGTTTAAAAGCATTCCCGTCGACGTGCTACTTAGTTCTAATTACCGCGATTTATGTTGCATTAAAATGTTTCCTACGTGCGCGCCCTATGAACATTCGCGTTACCAAAGAATATGTGAGATGAGATAAAGTTTTTAATTAATTAAAGTATGACAAGTATGTGAAAAAGCGCTAGTACCTACTCTAAATAGTTGTTTCTCTGATATCTTCCAAAGTAGGTGCAGCTTAATGTTCGTGTCAATGTTGCTGCATCATGTAAAGAGTTTTTCGTTTAATGAGGTTAGTAACTAAACTACTCAATTTACCGGGCCAGCTTGAACTTTTGTGGGGTCATATGCAAGATTTTACCACGGGGATTTTAAAAATAGAAACATAAATGTAAGTACTTGCCTATTTTTTTTTATAAAAGTAATGATATGAAAAATAAAAGACTTATTAAATTATGTGTAGTTACATGTAAAAGAGTTTTAGACGAGACAACTTAAAGTGGTACTATCTTAGAAGCATTTATGACAAATTGAAATAAAAGTTAAATATGTTATTTTTTATGAGTTTATGTATGCAAATATCTGAGCACAGAAAATACAATGTCATAATTAGTGATATCTCTTTACCTATTAATTTTAGAGTAAATATGTAAGGACAATAGTTTTTTGTATTAAAAACTATGTCTAGCGAGCTCTCAATTATTCAAATTCAAATTCATTTTATTCGGCATACTACAAATACATGAGTATTATTACAATAAAATATGTTCAAAAATATATCACAAATACACGAGCAGATAAAGAAGTTACAATTACAATGGAAAATCAATTTTTCTTGTGTAACTTTAAACTACATGCTTATATTTATACACATATATATTATTGACTTGGTTTATACATATTTCTGTATGTTTCTTTTTTGGGACCTAAATAAATTATTATTATTATTACAAACACATTAAAATATGTTAAACAATTTCATAAAGATGAGTTAAAAAATGACAAATTAACAAATACAACACAACAAATTAAAATGTGATCAACTCGAGTTCAATAAAGTATAGACACTATTATTAAATACATTTTATAAAATAGTCTATGTTATAATAACTTTGTTTAATTATTTCTTTTTTAATAACTTTCTTGAACTTAGTTAGGGGCAGTTGTTTAATATGGTCAGGTAGTTCGTTATAAAATTTTACACAGTTATGGAACGGTCCATTTCTAGTCTTTTTTAATCTGTTATGAGGAATAATTAAGTTTTTATTATTTCGAGTATTGTATGAGTGAGTATCCTCAAATTTTTGGAAGTGGCTAGGATTCTTTTTTGTACAGACCAGGCACTCTAGAATATATAAACCGGATAGGGTTAAGATTTCGAGATCTTGAAATAACGGTTTGCAATGTTCCCTTGCGGGTACCTCTGCTACAAAACGTATTATCTTTTTTAGATAATAAATATCTTGGTATTGAATGAACTCCAAAACCACAAAATAATCCCATAGGAAAGCAACGACTGAACTAAGGCGAAGTATGTGATCCTCAATGTATTTTTTGACACTTGTCCTGACAATTTTCGGAATTAGGCTAATTTTGTTAGTTTCTGGTGCCCTTCATGACCGTGTTTATGCCACTTCAAGTCTGGATCAATAAATATCCCTAGTAGTTTGGCATGTTTGTTGGAATTATTTTTTCCGCTTTGATAAGTTATAATGTCAGTTTTCTCTTCATTTAGCAATAGTTTGTTATCAGTAAACCAACGAAATGGTCCAACATCTTTGTAACTCGTGAAAAATGTGAAATAATGACAAAAAAAAAAAAACAGTCTCTAAAGTGGTAATACAGGAAATTCTTTTATAAAATTTATTATTATTTTATACAAATGTTAAATTGAAAAACTCGAAAAATTTGTTTTCCTTCCTATTAGGTACTTAAAAATTGTTCAAATTATTTAGCATTTTTCACAAGATACGAAGATATTTGGCTAATAATTTTGAGCTCACTACAGAAAAGTTCAATGCATTATGTTTTATGTTTAAAAAAGCAGACTCCCGGTATGCATGTTTACTTGCTCATATCTACAATACTTGCTCGCAATCTAGTGTCTTCTTCTTATACTGCTCTTGAACACAGATTTATAACGTTATTTACAAATATGGAATACGGCAACGTTAATGTAAACCTTATTAATTATTATTATTATTATATTAGTTTATTTAGCATGAATTAAGTATGAATTTTAGAAAAAATTTGAAAAATCAACTGACTTCGCTAGGACTTGAACCCGGAAATTTTTGCCTACTAGGTACAATTTTTGACGAATATTGATCCTTATTTTTCATTGTTTCAGTGCTATTTATATAAAATATACTTATTTGTCTGCTTGTACACAAGAAAGCAGAAGAGCATTTTAAGATAAATAAATTTACACGAGATTCTAATTTAGTTTGCAAGTTTTGAAAACTTTTAAACATTTTTCAGCAGCTTAATATTATTTATAAATTATGACGTGTAACTTACATATTTTTCAGAAGATTAGATCTAACGGGGAAATGGATAGAGTGTACATACCTGAAACAAAGAAAATTGCGATAAATATAAGATTAAACAATGGAGTAACAATTACTATTTTTTCAAGAAAATGATGTTAAAAGTAACTGAATATTCAACACTCACTGGTTCAAGAACACGAAATCTGCGAATTACAAGTACATTACCTACCTTACCATATTTTCTAACAAAGAACACAGACAAATAATGTCGGGTGACTAATAAGTAATAATCCAAGTGTTTTAAGTTCAAACATCGACCAAGAATGAAAAAATCTGACATGACCAGCACTTTACCTCCTGTCAATTCCATATAATATGTCATATAAATACTATGTAACTTGTAAAATAGAAATATTTGAACATCTTAAAAGTTTGCATTCTGAAGAATTAGTTGTAAGATTCCAAACTTATTCATAATCGTTTATCTCTAAATCCATTGATTGTGAAAACAAAAATGCATAGAAAATAAAATAAAAATGTAAATATAATAATAAACTTTATTGATATTAATCAAAGGCGGGGGTTCAGCCAGAGGATGCTTTTCAACCCAAGCCAATACATACATACATAAACACGAAATTACATTGCGTTATTCTTGAAAAATAATACATGTGTATCAGTGGCGTAACTACAGGGGTTGTATCGCAACCCGGCGCCAAGGTGCTATAGGCGCCTACCGGCTGTAAAAAACTCGCAAATGTGAAAAAAGTGCAAATGCTTAAATGACATACAGGATGTCCCAGATTTAAACGGCATGAACCATGGATTAAACAGGTAAAAATAAGGTGACAAGTTCATTTGAGCAAATGTCCGTAAATGCTTTGTTTCAGAGATATTCATGTTTTATGGAGCAGCGCTACTTTAAAAAATCAACTTTATAACGAGATATCAAATATTATCTTATTAAGTTATGACATAATAATTAGATTAATTATAGGTAAATGATTTAGCTATTACCTAATTTCAATACAAAATTTAGTTTGCTTGCACGGAGGTCAGGACAAAAATGAAAATTATCGATGAATTCAAACAAATTTATTATTTATGTACAATAAAATAATAACTATTATTTATCACATTTGTTCAAAATGTTTACCTGTAGCCTGTAGCAAGCAAACATGCACGACAACGATCTACCACTGTATTGGTCGCTGCGTGACATTGCTCGGGAGATATGGTTTTGATTCAAAGAAATTCTCATCTTTGGTTACATGAAAATCCTCATGCAATTAAAGAGAAAAATTTTCACTATGAATTTCAATGTAATGTTTGGCTAAGTATTATTGAAAATTTTAATAGGCTCTTTCTTTTTGCCAGATCGTTTAAATTCAGAGAGGTTCTACAATTTTCTAAATAATGATTTGAATTATTTAATGGAATAAGTTACATTAGCAGTAAAAAGAAACTGTTGGCTACAGTTAGATGGCTGCCCTGCACATTATGGGAGACAACCAAAAAAGTGGTTAAATTTACACTATCCACAACGGTGGATTGATCATTGATCGGAGCGAACCTGTACTATGGCCAGCCCGTTCGTCCGATCTAACACCTTTAGATTTCTTTGCTTGGGGTGCCATAAAAGAAAGAGTTTATGATGAACCGATAATTTGGACACTCTACGCTGAAAAATTATTCAAGTTTGCGAAACCATATCTCCCGAGTAATGTCAGGCTGTCACGCAGCGACCAATGCATTAGCAGATCGTTGTCGTGCCTGTTTGCTTGCTATAGGAGATCATTTTGAACAAATGTGATAAATAATAGTTATTATTTTATTGTACATAAATAATAAATTTGTTTGAATTCATCGATATTTTTCATTTTTTGCCCTGACCTCAGACAAGCAAACTAAATTTTGTATTGAAATTAAGTAATAGCGTGTTAAACAACTTTTATATATAAAAAAAAATTATGCAGTCGTTATTTACCGAGATATATACTATATTCCATACATACTGGGCACTCTCTAGAACAAGTTTTCAGCATATCGTACAAGTATATGTCTAGTTAAGAATTAAATATTTTTTAAATGATGCTTAAAAGAATTGACGGACAGAGATTTCATGTCGGATTATATATATATATATATATATATATATATATATATATATATATATATATCATTACGGCTTATTATCCATTTCTGGGTGTACCAATCTGCTTCTATGACAACATACGACATATCTGCATCGTAGAAGACGTTTGCCAGCCGTTACGTCACAGCGGGCTCTCAAAGTTGTGCCATTTGAAAATTGGAATTCATGTCTGACAGTTAAGTTAGCAGACGGTTTAACCAGATATGAAAAAACTCATCCTTAATTTAAGTGAATTATGTAAAAAAGAACATAAGTTACCATGCACAGAGATAAATACATTTATAAATATTATTAACAATTGTGTAATATGTGTTTTACTTTATATAAATATTAACACTTCAATTTCACGATATTTTGAGTTATATGTAAATAGCTTCAATTTTGTAACTAAACATACTTTCCTTTTGAAAGTTTTCTGTTAAGCGCAATGAGTGTTTAGTGTTCCAAATAAATTCCTAATGTTCCCACAAAATCGGGGACCGAATTCCATTTTCTCGCTATTCCACTGGTGCATTGCGCTGTTGGCTAGCGGAATAAAGCTAAAGTTAGAGTGGAAAGTGGAATCAGCGAAGAGTGAAATATGCACAGCAGAAGAGCGGAAAACAGAAAACAGCAGATAAAAACCTCAAAGATCTCATCTTGGTTCGTCTGTCAGAGGACAAAAACTGTGTAATATAATTCCACTCACAGCGTGCCAACATTCGTGGGGCTGATAAGCCGAACACATCGGCATTATCGAGTTATTTATTCGGTGGTAAATCTACGTGCCCAGCATCGGCTTATTTACCACCTACGCACCCAGGCCGAGATCTATTCACTTCAAACGCACAATAGAAAATTGTCACGGAAAACAATAAGCCTACCTGACAAATGTAACGCAAAGGGAACGAAAAGGTTCCTATCGTACACATTGCACTTTAATCAAATATTGTTAATATTGAAAAATATGAAACTTGGATGGAAAATAATGTCGGAGCATGAAACTTACATAATAATGTTCATTCACGAGAAGAAAGTTTAACCCCGGGTTTTATTATGAATAAAGAAAAACTAATCAATTAGTAGTCTATGTATGACGATTATAGTTGATATTTATTCAATTTTGACATTTTAATCCGTCAGAGCTGCATCAGAGTTAGGTATTAATTAATAACGACAGTTTAAAAAACGTCAACATAGAATAATAGTTATTTTAACTATCAAGTGTGTTAATGAGGACGATTAATGATTGAAACATTTTATCCGAGTTAATTGTTGAGATTAGGAATGACGAATTCCGATAATTTTGGTACCCAAAGTTCCCGAACAACAACCCGAATAGTATCACTTATCCGTTAATTATCCGAAACCCCCGTTATCCTTTAAGTATATATATATATATATATATATATATATATATATATATATATATATATATATATATATATATATATATATACCTCGTTAATTTGTTAATTACCATTTACAACAAAATGCATTATTGTTTACATATATATTTATTAAATAAAAAGTAATACAAATTAAATAGTATACTGCATCTCTATAAAAAGCTCAACATAAATAATATTAATTAAGGTATGGTAACAAAAATAAAATAACTTTTTTTTATATAAAATACAAATTTAGTTAAGCACTGGTTAAACTTCAGATTAAGAAAAACTAATATTTCTATTAGTAAATATCAACAGAAATGATGTATCTGTCTTGCTCTTCTTTTAGATACAATATTTCAGGTAATCGAGTAAGAAATTTTATACCCGGGTACATTATTATCGAGTAGGTTCCGAGTACCCGGGTACCCGTCGTCATTCCTAGTTGAGATCATTAATCGCTAATTAGCACAAGTGCTAGTTACAATATTTTTCCGTTGACCGTATCTTACTGATCTGAAAAAAACTAATTTTATTCCATGACAAAAATTGACAAAAGTTAATGTGATATCGTTTATTTATAAAAATTATCTATTAACGAATGATTTGCTATACATTAACATAACCTATTAATAAACGGTCAAAGGAAAAAATATAAACTTACCACAATAGAAAAAATATATAAAAAACAAGTTTCATAAAATGTTTTTTACCTCCCGCTACCCTAGGTAAGGGAGGTATAGGGATCGCGCTAAAAATTGCATATAGAGATTTCAGTGAATAAGCACGATTTGATGTCCCCAGAATCCGATTTTAACATTTTTATAATGATGTCTGTGGGTATGTATTTGTGTGTGTATGTGTGTGTGTATGTATGTATGTGTGGATCCTTTGTACACAATTACTCAAATATCAATCAGAAAATTTTGAAATTTTGTATACCCATTCTATGTGGGAAGAGCTGATACAAGCTTTTAACAGTTTTTTAGAAAAAAAAAAAATGCATTGAATATAATTTTTCAGCAACTTTTACTAAGAAAAATTGAATATAATGGTACAATCTTCAATTCTACGATAATATAATTTTAAATAACTTTAAAAAACTATAAATATAAATTTATGAAATAATTTATTTTTATTCAATTTTGACTATCATTATTAACTCCATAGCAATACTTTTTTCACATGTGAATTAAAATTTTTTTAAATCACTCTCATAAAATTTTCACTCTGCAACAAATAATGCATTTAAAATAACATCAGGTACGAAAATAACACTTACCATAATATTTATCAAACATTATCAGCCATTTTCATTAATTTTCACGGCACAAATGACCGACAATAAATCATTTTTTGCACATTCGGGCGTAAAAGTCGGACAAATAGCATTATTTTAAGGGCGAAATGACACTCTTTTTCGACCTAGTGCGAAAAAGTAGTCATTTTCGCCCTAGAGCTTTTCGTGCCCAGTTAAAAAAATTACATCTATCATTAACTTGCTTGTTTTCATTGTTATTCGTGACAACGTACATATGTCAAATTTGAACATCGTTTTACTTTGATCATGGTGATGAAGTAACACTACTCCGAATGTGCAAAAAATATTGTATGTATTACGGGCGAAATATATTTTGGCCCTAGGTGCATTGTAACCCTCCGCTACGCGTTGTGCTTCAATCTTGCACCGCGGGCCAAAATGTATATCATTTCGCCCTTAATACATAAACAGCGACGATTGTCATGCTCAGCCTACTAACTGATCAGTTTTTTATTATGTCAAAATTAAATATTATAATGGTTTTTATTAGTATTTCGTCAAAATTGAATAAAATATTGTACAAACCACGTGAGCTAAGAATGTTTATTCACTCGAAGAAATTAACTCACTTGCCCTTATGGGCTCGTGAGCTAAACTTTCTTCTCATGAATAAACATTACCTTAGCTCACTTGGTGTGTAAATATCTATTATACATCATCTTGCCTATGCGTCAAACAAAAATATAATACTTTATACTTTAATAACAATTTTGACGTATTTAAACAAATGTGACTGTCATATTTACATTAATAATGAAAAACCATGTTAAGGAGAATTAAGTACAACTATATTTGATTTGTAAATATAAATCTGTCAATATAAGTACGTGTTTTCAAAGCGTCAAATATTGGTTTACAACTACACATTTACGAAATGGATCATGTACAGCAAAGAATTTACACACAGATTGCGTTTTTAGAGCACCTGGAAGTTGATGCTGATTTTTCGAGGATTATCTTTTTCTTTGATGAGGCACATTTTCACCTCTCTGGGTATGTTAATAAGCAAAATTGCCACATATGGGCATAGGAAAATCTTCATGTGATTTACGACGTACCATTACATGCCCAAATAAGACCGTTTGGTGCGCACTATGGTCAGGTGGCGTCATTAGAACTTACTTTTTCGAAAATGATAAAGGTCGAACTGTTATAGTTGATGATGAGTGCTATAAGCACATGATAAAAGACATTTTACTTAACGCTCATTGCTATTTTAAACATGGAATTTGCGGGAGGTCATGTGCTGGCCACATCAGATTTTTTAATACCTATACTATTCTTGTACATATTATATTTTAATTCTAAACCGAATATTTGAAGAAAAATGCATATTTTTTTTAGTACATTTTAAATGAAAGTTTATGCAATATTTTTTTATTGTAATAAAATAATAATAATTTTTTTTCTTATTAGACAAATTTCACAATAATTGTAAAATATCTAATCGATAATTTATAATATCAAATTTAAGGCTCTTTAAAAAATAATATTTTTTAAAATTTAATACTCAGAAGGTATATAAAAATTCTTGCAACAGCAACAGTGTTTATCAAATTTATCAACGTATTATTTTAATTGACCATATATTTTTTTATGGAAATTTAATAAAATGATGAATAAATTATTAAATTTTCAGTCTTTGTGACGTAATATTGTGCTCACAGTGGAAAAACCTTTCCTGCGATAAAAATCCGCGGTAGTAGCTAACTAACCTATTTTCCAAGTCTGTAATAAAATTTTTCGCGCACGACTCCATCTTTCACGTAACAAGAACTACAAACAACGGATAATATTTAACCACGTACGTTCCCAAAACACTCCCTGTAGAACAAAAATAAATTTCCCAGAGAGAGTTGCTGGTGCAGTTGCTGTTGGTAGCAGTGATGTTATGTTGCTGTAGGCATGACTACGATCACGACCACTGCTTGGCTTATAAATATTGAAAGCGAGATTTTGACCAAGGCAAAGGTCGACCGCTTCGGGCGATGTATTAACGCCTTTTGAATTTTCCTCGCGTCGCTTCAAGGTTCTTCATCCAGGGAATTGTAATAGATTACAGGGTATTTCTTATATAAGAAAAACAACCCAAGTTTATTTTTATAGCAAAATGATACATAAAAAAGTTCAAAAACAAAGTAATTCTGAAGCATTTTCAGTGTAAAAAGAGATTTTGCGATACAAAAATATTGGAAAAAATTAATAATAAAATAATTATAATTACGAACTTACTCTGATTATCTGCATATTATATCTGTTAGGGCCGGTATTTTAAATTGTGAATAAAGGTTTAATTAATTTTTTGTAAGAGTCGTTTCTATATGTTTACCGAAAGGGTTTTCAAGGCACTCAAGGCGGTAGTTGCAAATTACTTATCGGTAATGCCCTTTTCACATTAGATGTTTAAGGTAGGATATTTAAGAGAAGCTGACTTTAAGATCTAGCGTTCTAGTGTGAGCGCGCAGATACTGACTTTATCATCACCTATCTTCAAGACAGATTTTCGTGTTTTAAAGTGCGATCACGTGGTACTCGCTGCCAACATAAAGCTGTTAACTATAATGCCCATTTTACATTTTTCTATTTTAAGAATCGTGCAAAAAAATTGTAATAAGCATTGCGGTCAGCAAATGCTCTTCTACCGGTATCTGATATATTGGAGATCTCGACTTTGTCTCGATCTCCAAAATCATTCTCATCCGGTAGGAAGCAATTACTGCTCATGATACTTAAATAACTATAATCTTCGGAGAAATATTTTTGTTGTCTTTTCATTTGCAAAAAAATTCATTCGAACGAATAACATTTATTATTCACAGTTTAAATTATTCAGTAGTTTGGTAACGAATAATCGATTTATTCCTATGTTCACTACAATTGCACATTTATTAACAAAATAGATATATTATAGATTTTTGATGAATGTGATATTTTGAACCATGAATTAATAAATAATGTGAGATATCCTTCAAGAAAAACTCCGTTTATTAAAACAAACTGTTCTCAATTTATTTATTGAAACCATGATTATTTTTAAATCATGCATTCTATCTACCGTTAACACGAAGGTTTTATTCGGCAAGCAGTTTTTACAGTGTATTGAAAGATTTTGGGACTATGCATAAAACTGTTGTGACTCGAGTAATTAAAAATATGTATATCTTAAACGATAGAATACACAATACATATATTTATTTGGAACTGAAAGGAAGGTAGAAAATATACTACGAAAATTTCATGATAAATTTCGTTTTCCTTGTGTGATTGCTGCATTCACTTGTTAAACTATAGTCTCCCGAAAAAAAGGCATATGCAATGATCGTTTTATTTACTAGTATCAAGTGCCAACTATGGTTGATGAATCAAAAACTGCAGGAAGTTAACTTTAGCTCGTGCATGATGAATCAGCTGTTGGTTACTAGTTCTTGCTGTGTCCAATATATTCGAAATTACAGCTTGTCAAGCTGTGATTAAGATGTTTAGCGCCATAGAAATCAGTAATTAAACGTTAAGCTACATTTTAACAATGGGAGCATAAAAAAATAGTAAATAATAAGTACATCAAAGTTAAATTGAAATGAAACTACATATTTACATGGTGTGTAAAAAACTATTTCAATTATATTTTTGTAAGAAGGATATAATTAAAAAAAATATAAAAATTCAAAAACGAAAATTAAAACTTATATTTCTGATTTTAGATTGGATACAGTGTACTCAGTGTAAATTTGGAAATAATTATAGTCAGTTGTGTTTGAAACTTAATTTTTTTTTTGTATACTATACATTTCTACATAATTATACCAATTTTCATATTTTTAAATTAATTAAAATTAAAATAATGACAATATATATGAAAAATTACCCCATTTTTAGCGTGTTTGTAGAAATCTAATATCAATATCCATATATGGAAAAAAATTAAATTTTAATATGTTATAACCATAGTCTTTATAAATAATTTAAACGCTAATTTTTTCGATTTTTTATATTTTGTTTATAACAATTAAAGATGTAAAAGTGTTAGATCTCAGCTTCTATTAATAATTAAAAATTGAAATTTGAAAAGTTGATTTAAAATATAATTCTACAATAAAATATTAATAAATTTTTAGTAGAAATTGATTAGTTTAATTTGAATAATTTTTTATTGTTAAAGCGCACCATGTGTACACGCGCTCACACAGAAAAAAAATATTAAAATTAAACTAATCAATTTCAAAAAAAATATTATTAATATTTTATAGTAGAATTACATTTTAAATCAACATGCTAAATTTCAATTCTTAATTATTAATAGAAGCTGAGATCTAACACTTTTACGTCTTTAATTGTTATAAACAAAATATAAACACATAAAAAATAGCGTTTAAATTATTTATAAAGACTATGTTTATAACATATTAAAATTTAATTTTTTTCCATTTATGGATATTGATATTAGACATCAATAAAGTTGAGCATTTCTACAAATACGCTAAAATGGGGTAATTTTTCATATATATGTATTGTTATTATTTTAATATTAATTAATTTAAAAATATAAAAATTGGTATAATTATGTAGAAATGTAATAGTCTATTTAAAAAAGTTTGTTTCATAATTTTGGAATTTTTTTTTAAACAAGTTATTAAGTTTCAAACTCAACTGACTATAATTATTTCCTCGATAATAGTCTCATTTGTACATCATATCATGTAGTTCCTTTCTATTTATTCAGATTTTACAGATAATTCTTTGCTGTTTATTGATAATTTTCGGTCAGTATGCCATATGAAGTATGTGTATTACACAATTTGTGTTTCGCTGAAAAAAAAAAACGACATGAAATTCAATGTTTTTTTATCGTAATACAAAAAAAATGTACTTCCACCATGATACAACCAACATAATTACGCGTCCTTATTTATTCAATTATATTATCCCTATATTTATACATGTATATTTCATGATGGCAAAATGTTAAATTAAATTGAAAATGTAGGTATGTCAATAGCAAACAATGGTTTGTTACCCATTCTAAAATAATGTACTATCAATATTTTCTTTATTACAAAATTTTTCAATTAATTACGGCTAACAAAAATTCCCCCAAATAAACAACAAAAATTTTCATAACAAAAGCAACACCCAAAGTGAATTTTACGTGCACATAAAAAATAATTATGAATACATATAAAAATGACCACAACCCTTGTGTGGTGTACAAAGGGCGCATGAGTCAACGTTGTGCAGCTCTCTACAATTTACAGTTCTAAATAACGGAGTGTATGCGGTCTCTCTAATTGTCACCAACAATTGAATTTTAAAACTGGACCACAGGTCCGCCCCCTCGTTAGAAATATAATTTACACTCGCACTCCGTTCTGCAGCACTCACGGGCACAGGGTCGAACTCAGAATGAATTACATTATGTATTAAATTTAAAGGGAGTGGTGAATCAACAGTCAAAATATTTTCTTTATGAATGAATTGTTCTGAAGTGTTAAGTATAAAATTGAATTCTACGTCCACAGTATCCGAGTGATTCGGAATTCTTAGTAACTTGTAGGTTTCTTTTAGAGGTTGACGGTAAATAATGTAAAAGTAAAAGCATGAAATATATAATTAAAAAAGTGAAATTTTCAATTCCAGATTCACACAGAAATCCGTTAAATATAAATATATCATCACGGCATTTTACCCATTACTAAGTGTGCCATTATCTACAACGCACATGTAGACTTCGGTAATGATGATATATTTTACCGTGTGGGCGCTTACCAGGCGTCACCTCACGAACACTCATAGCTGGTGTGGAGAATGCACCACAGGGATCACTTTTGTGCGATTAAAAGTCTGCCCTGGCCGGGATCGAACCCGGATCACCAGATTGGTAACCAGACACTATACGCACACGGCTACGCGACCCCGTTAAATAAGTTTATAAAGAGATTGGTAAAATGTAATTTTTTATATGGAGTTTTTAAGTATTTAATTAAACAGTTACTGGTTACGTAGCAGACATATCACGCTTAAAAATTTAGTGACTGAATACTAACTCTTAACTCCAATTTGTTTATATCGAATGTTTTAAAGTGACTATAAGATAATTTGCTTTTATCTGCTACAGTTAAATAGGGACAAATAGAAAATTTCACATAAGTTTACTATAAATTGTAATAATACCGAAACGATCACGATCTTGAAGCAAACCTCGAAAGAAACAGTTTTTAGTAGTCTTGAGTGTAATAATATATATTTTTTAAAATGATTTACATTTTTTTTTAAATTGAGGTTAATCCATATAGCCTTAATCGTTTATCTCGCAAATTTTCAAGTCGGTTAAATAAATGGCTATTGCGGTTTATAAATAATAGAAAGTCGGTTAGCCGGTTATTTATGGCCAGTTGCACAACTTATAGTTTAATTGTTAACCATGGTTAAATTGACAATATCGTATCGAAACAAAATGTCAAATGAGTTGTTAAATATTGCTGTCAAAATTTTGATAAGCACTTTTTTGTTAACCTGTAGTTAAGACATTAACTATAAGCTATGCGACTAGCCATTAATGATAACAAGTCAACTTTTTTTGCTATAATAAAGTATATTTATTATTAACAGGTTAATCGGTTAACTAGTTACTGGTAGATACATAGTTAATTTTTTGCGGTTAACCAGGTAACAGGTTGATTGTATTAACCAATTATCACGGTTAAACCATGGTAGGTAATCACGGTTAACCAGTTTCTAATTTATACTTTTTCTGAAACCACTAATTAGTTTTTACGTACATATATCTCTACACAATACACAAAATATCAAAATCAGGCTGCTGATGGTAATACATGATAGCAAAACGTAATGTGCATAGACTCACACGGATATAAGTGGCTCCATGTTGTAGAATCATGTTCTTTGTGCAGTGCTTAGGTAATGCTATTATCACTGTAGCCCAACACCTTGAAGTTGGCGGTCAAAGTCCTTGCAAAAGACCAAAGTAGCGTCAGAACTACATTACAAAGGACGAGAAGAAAATCAAGAACTTACATACCTTTCGAAAATGCATGTGATCGTACGGAATGGAATTCGAAGAACAAAACAAAAAAAAAAAAAAAAATCTGCAGGCCTTTTGACTGATTTTGAATATGCTATAAAACTTCATATAAATTTTGATATTATTTATTTTATTTTATTTTATTTTATTTTATTTATTTTACAATTAAGGAGAGCCAACAGCCAATACCAATATAGGCTCCCACGCATTAAACATTAAATATTACAATTAATTTAAAATAGAACTAACAGTGCTAAATAAGTATATCTTAAAGATTATTACAAATTGATATAATTTGTGCTTTAAATTTTTCTTGTGAAGTACAAAAAAGATCAATGTCATGAAAATGATTATTAAAAGATAACATAATTCTCATAATTATGTAAGAGTTGTTAGTGTTATTACACTTTTAAAAACCTCTCCCGGACTTTCTATATGTGAAACACCGTATTGTTTTCAAATAACAATAATAATACGTCCTATTTAATCAATCTATATTATAATATGTATTTTGTATTATTTTTGGGTACGAGATTCTAGCTCGGTATTTCCTTAATATATTTTATTAACTCTTTCAAAAAAATTCGTTTGCTAACAGTCCTACACTACATCATAAAAGTGTCCTTGTAATATCTTTTGAAATATATCATCCACCACTGTCTGCCTATTACAAGATCTGGACAGTAAAGGCTTGGCGAAAGAAGAAGAAATAAATGAGTAGCAGTCCTGCCCTGAAGTCCCATGATGCGCACTCTACGAACGACAAAAAAATTTGTTAATTCGGGTAACTTATTTACGTCACAAGCTTGCGCCACCGTTGGCGCGCTTTAAAAGTGGTTTTTTCTACGTGCACAAAGAACTTTTTGGTTGTTGCTGCTTCGTCAACCCGTCGCGCGCATTGTTCACACTGGAAATATTCTGTTTGATGCGACTGCGAGAGGCAGCATTCGCGACATCTCGCGCACATCACCATAAGATAAATTACACTCACGCTGGATTTACATGCACAAGATACTCAATTGAATTTTCAAAGAAACTCCACAAGAAAACATAAAAACTTATTAAAATGACAATGCGATCCTTACATGCATAATTTTTCTATAAATATATAATCAGATGTACTCATATAATGTACAAATGATAAATAAGTAATCCATTTCTGTCTGTACAAATCTGCTTTTGTTAGCAAATTTCGGTAATGAGCATAAATTTGTAACGTTGAGGGCGCTTACTATTAATAGACGTCATCTCAGGGCTTTCAAAGCTGTAGGTCATGTAGTGATCATTTTTACTATTTTAAAATATAGTTTTTAAGTATGATAACGGTTGATTTCCAAGTCGGGCTGACAGAGGCATAAACTTTTAATTTTGGCAGTGGGTTCACTATTTAATTTTTAATAAGGGTGCATATTTTTATAAATGCAAATAATACAATGAAAATGACATACTTATCTTGTAAATTATAATTATATTAAATTACGTGTACATTTAACATGAACTTAATATCTATTACTGCAAAAAACAGAGTGAATACTAGAAACCGTCACACAGGCGTTTAAAATGGGAAAACAGTAAACAGTTTTTCCAAAAAATTACCTGTCCCGTTCAACGTTATGTAGTGATTAAAAAAAAAAAAAATAGAGATTTAGAGAATAAAATACTGCATAAATATTTGGGTGTCAAAACTTTTAACTTTACACTGTTGATGCCTGAGTAAATTTATTTTAAAAGCGTGGTAAAAACCGATTTATTATGAGTTATATTAAGAAACGCTTTTGACAGATTACCTGTTTTTTTTTTTTAATCCATTTTACCTCGTCTTTAAATTAAGTTTATTTGAACACCAAAAGCGTAAATTTAAAAATTTTAGCATCCAAAATTCTGAATTTTATTCTCTAAATCTTTATTTATAAAATAACATATAACATTTTTCGGCACAGATAATATTTGGGAAGTACTGTTTTCCCATTTTAAACGCCTATGTCACGGTTTCTAGTGGTAACTCCTGTAATATATTTATATACCAATAAAACATTCATACTGGTCACTTGCGAAAGACGTACTTGCGCTTGCGCAGTCTAAATGTAAATGCGCAGGTACTACCTTTGCATTTGCAGTGAATACATTTTGTGTACAAAATATTTACATAATATAAATATCTTATATCTTAGGCATACATTTTTAACTGATCGACATATTATTACAATACAGTGTGTCCCATTTAGAGGTGCCACCATTGGGATCTCGAGAACTATAAGAGATACGATGTCGGTTAAATGGAACTTTTTATGCGCCTTTGGGTGGCCATCTCAGATGTGCTTTTGTTTTTCCAAAAATTTTCATAGGACACTAGATAATGACGAAAAACTGAATATTGTTGATTTTTTCTTTCTCAAATAACTTCTAAATTATTAGTAATTGAGAAAAACGTTTCAAATATAAAAGATAGATATTTTTATTAACTAACCAGTGGCGTACGAAATAAATTTTTATATCTGGGAATTTTTGAGATATAACACAAACTTATATTTTTTTAAATGGAACCCATATCTGATTTTAGTCTCAAAAAAATAAATATTTTTTTCTCTTTTCAACGATGTAAGGGTTATTATGTTTTATATTTGTTTTGCCTTCAAAAATTATTATTTTTTCCTTATTTTGTGTTAAATTTACAATTATTTTGAAAATATTGGTAGATTTCTATTTGGAAATACTCCTTGTATTTAAATAATTTATTTCTTTAAAAATATTTGCTCAAAATTCGTATCAAATTAATTTTTATAATATTTTGTATCAGGTCGCCCTTGGCACATCATGTAATTTGTAATTATGAGTCTAGAATGAAAATATTAAGTAATAAAGGCATAAAACAAATTATTTTGATCAAATACAATATAATTAATAAAAATAATAATGTTTTTTTGGGAAATAATTAAAAAATTCAGGAAAATAAAGAGAAAAATTAAATTTTAGGAGCAAAACAAATATAAAACATAATAACCCTTACACCATTGAAAAGAGAAAAAAATATTGATTTTTTTGAGACTAAAATCAGATATGGGTTCCATTTAAAAAAATATAAGTTTATGTTATATCCCGAAAATTTACGGATATGAAAATTTATTTCGTACGCCACTGGTTAGTTAATAAAAATATCTAACTTTTATATTTGAAACGTTTTTCTCAATCACTAATAGTTTAGAAGTTATTTGAAAAAGAAAAAAACAACAATATTCAGTTTTTCGTCATTATATAGTGTCCTATGAGAATTTTTGGAAAGACAAAAGCACATCTGAGATGGCCTCCCACAAGCGCACAAAAAGTTCCATTTAACCGACATCGTATCTCTTATAGTTCTCGAGATCCCAATGGTGGCACCTCTAAATGGGACACACTGTATACGAAATATAATTAAAATATTAGGGCAAAATTTCTGTGGGAGGACGTCCATGCACCCACATAGTTTACGCCTCTGCGGACCGGACAAACCACTGTCAGTCACAAAAAGCTTTCAGCCACGGAAGCTCATATACAGTGTGTCCCATTTTACATTACGTCCTTGAATATCACGAAAACAATACATCGTAATAAAAAGTATGCCGAATCAAAAACCTTCATAGTTTTGAGGGGGACATCGGATTTTGACAAAATGGCCCCCCAGCCCCCAGGGGGGCGAGAAATTCAGATACTTTTCTTGTACTCCCAATAGTGAATGACAATCGGCGATGATGGACGTCAAGTCATTTATTTAAAAAGCTTTATTGTCTGTCATTTGTGTCGTGAAAAATAATGGAATGATTTAAATTTTTTTAACTCACTTGTAAATAAAATGTTACTTGTAGTTGTTGCTATGGAGTTAATAATGACAGTTTAAAACGTCAAAATTGAATAAAATAACTTTATATTGATATTACAAATGGGTAATTTTTACCTCCCGCTACCCTTGGTAAGGGAGGTATAGGGATCGTGCTAAAAATCACTTATCGAGATTTTAGCAAATGACCACGTTTTAAGGTCCCTAGAATCCAAATTTGACATTTTCACGATGATGCCTGTATGTGTGTATGTGTGTATATATATGTGTGTGTATGTGTAGGGATTTTGTCTTCGCTCTAACTCAAATACTATTATTCAGAAAATTCTGAAACCTTGTATTTCTTCTCTACTCTAGTAAGAAAAGAAGCCATTAGATTTTGGTGTAAATCGCATAACCGGAAATGGCACTTTATCTGAAGCTCATAATGGTTTTTGTTCACAAAAATTCCATTAAATGCCATTTTTCGCATTTTGTCATTATGAAAATTAAAGATTATTGAATTTTCTACAGGAATACATTAATACTTTTTCTATATATTTTACAGATCAATTTAAAAATAATTTTTTTTATGAGTCCCGAAGCCTAAGATAAACACAATTCCTTTGTTACACAGTTCAAATTTCAAATGAATGTAACTGACAGTAAATGTCACTGTCAAAATACTAATCACTTCAAATTAATAATAGTAACATTTTAAAAAGAAAATAGTAAAAAAAGCAATAGTTTTATGCAATGGAACAGTTTGCTGCGTTAGTAAATACGTAGGTATATATTTAAATTAATAAAAATTAAATAGCGGGAGGTTTTGTGTTGGCCACATCAGATTTTTTTTAAATTGTTTTGTTAATGTTGCTATAACGCGCTTTCATTAAAATAAATGCAAAATAAACAAAAGCATGTGGTTAGTGATGAAAGGTACTCTCTCCAGGGTATAGTTACATAATGTTTCGTTTTACACGCTTCTCCCTCTTGTAAAAGCAATATTTGTCTTATGTAAGGAGTTCCATACGTTTTTTAAAAACTTTGTTATTCTTTTTTTCGTGTGTTATCAATTTGTTTGACAAATAACAAAACGAGGTTCTAATATTTTCTTTATGGAGATTAACATTGGATTAACGTGGAAATCCTCATTGTATAAGTAGGTGGGTGCAATTATTTCTAAAATGAAACAAATATATCAGCTTTGATCAAAAAGTGGACTATGAAAACACATTCATAACTGTTTTCGCTACAGAAATGATATTTATGGATCAAAGAGAAGGGTCCTTATTGTACATGCTTGCCTAACCGTTTCTTCAATAAGTTGTGTTGAAGTACTCAACCTTTTTCACTTATTCGTTTTTAATGAATTCTTTGATCATTTTAAAGTAAACTACAATGTAAGCGACAAATTCAGTATACTATTACATAGCTCCAGCAACAGCAACCAGTTCTCTAATATTAATACAAGTAAAGAGACATTCAGCTTGAAGCTAAATCTAAATCAAATGCTGTAAGTACAAGTGTCCAATCCAATCTCCAATTGTTTTCAAGATATGCTTTTTTTGTAAAACATAACGTATTCAGCTACGTGACCGCTTACGTATGACAATAGTTAAATGAAAACCTTCCTACAGATAAGATTGATATTGATAGTGTTTTATTGCATATTGCATACATGTCGGACATAAAAAGTAGACGGATGCAATTCTTTGTGTAAAATAATTAAAAGAGCTTGTTGAAACGCTGTCATGACACTGGACAAAGTCAAAGGAGGCAACGAGATCTGATCAAAAAGAATTTGGACTTTGACAATATTTTCATAATTATTCAAGTTCCATCAATCAGATTTTCGGAACAAAGAGAAGAGTCCTTGCATTAATAGCCGTACAGTCCTAGGTCACTTCAGTCAGTTGTAATGAAGTACCTTCTCAACCAATGTCCGTTTTTCATATACTACTTTTTTAATGAATTAACTGATTACCTTTAAGAAATCTACAATAAGGCAGTCAGCACACTGTGCCACGCAAATAGTAAACTATATATATATATATACAGGGTGTCTCAATATTTGAAGAGATACGAAGTATACAGTATGAACACTGAAAACCGTGACATAGGCGTTTAACATGGGAAAACAGTTTTTTTCAAATATTATTTGTCCCGTAAGACTAAGTGGGAGTTTTTGATATGGTTAGAAATATTATTTAATTTGGCATCGAAGAGTATCTAAATACTTCTAAGTTAATGCCTTATTATTGAAATATTTACGAAAGTATAATCCTACTTGACAGTTATTACTTATAATTTATTAAAAACAGTAATCATGGAAACGTATTCGGTAGCTGCCTTGTTTAAATCAAGGCTCCATGATAATTTTTCACTAGTTCAAATCACTCCCGGTACAAGTTAATATTTTTGTTATTTTTATATTTATTTTGTACAATGTATTATTAAATAAATTACAAAATTAAAACGTAAATAGTTTGGTACATCAAGTGTTTTCTTGAATTTACCATACTATTTCTTTGTTATATCACTGCTAATAGTATTAACCAAAAAACTAAAAGTAATCACTAATAAATAAATCTTCACACAGGTTTGTCAGACGTGTTAGACTTTTATTGTCATTTTTCGATACATTCTTTCCGAAAACTTTGTAAATCCAATGGATTTTTCATTAGAAGAAAAAATTAGTATAATTAAATTTTGCAATCAAGAGATGAGTTTACGAGAAATTCGAGATTTTTTTGCTAGGATATATTCTGATAGACAAATTGCATCCCATGAACGAACTACACGAATCATTTTAAAATTTGAAAAAACCGATTGCGTTAATGACGAACATAACATTTTACTGCTGGTGACGACCAAATTCCAAGCTTCATAGTTAGAGATTATAGGTTAATAAATATATCAATAAATACTTGCATATTCCCTGAGCGATGGAAAAATACAAGAATCATTCCTGTTTTTAAGAAAGATGATAAGTCTTGCATTCAAAATTATCGCCCTATCTCGATTCTCAATAATTTTGCTAAAATACTTGAAATGGTAATGTATAAATTCATTTATTCCAATACCCGTAGTCTTATTTCTTCAGATCAACATGGTTTTATGGTAGACAGATCAACTACCACAAATCTAGCTTCATTTTTAGAGTTTGTATCCGAAGTGCTAGATGGACGTGGCCAAGTAGACACTATTTACACTGACCTGTCACGTGCATTTGATTCCATCGACCACAGTTTACTTTTACATAAAATCAGTAATTTTTGAGCAGTCCCATCTGTAATTAAACTTCTAAAATCGTATTTAGAAAATCGCATTTGCTGGGTAACCTATAATGGTATCAATTCATTTAAATTCGTCGCAAAAACAGGGGTACCTCAGGGTTCTAATCTTGGTCCACTTCTATTCGTTTTATTTATAAATGATCTTCTTTTGTCTCTGGATTGTAACGTTCTAGCTTATGCTGACGATATTAAACTGTACATGAGTACATGAGTATAAATTCATTTGATGATGCTCTAAAATTACAAAATAATATTGATCACACAGTTACTTGGTGCACTCATAATAAACTTGATTTAAATATTAATAAATGTTGCGTCGTATCTTTTACATGTAAAAAGAATAAAATTAACTTTGTATCTATCATGACAGATACCTATTCCTTTAAATAGAAATATTTCCATTAAAGATCTGGGTATTATATTTACATCCAATTTTCAATTTATTGAGCACAGAACCTTAGGTTTTTAATGAGAGTCTCCAAAATGTTCAATATCAAGGTGGTAAAATGTTTGTATATGGCTTTTGTCATAAGCAAGCTGGAATATGCTTCCTTAGTTTGGTACCCTTCATATGCATATCTTCAACAAATGTTGGAGCAAATTCATCGTAGATTTTTAAAATATCTTTCGTTTAAATTAGTTAAGGTATATCCTGAAAGAGGTTTAGACCAGGCATCCCTACTTCAACGTCACTCCATGCAGTCTCTGGCCGACAGAAGAGAACTTTCGTGCGTAAGATTTCTTTGTGGCTTGCTCTCCAACAAAGTGGATGCCCCATTCCTTCTCTCTCGTGTGCCATTTCACGTACCCATGCTGGAATCCAGGCATTCAAAGATGTTCCATCTACCTACACCACACACGGATATTTTAAAATATTCTCCAGTATTTGTTTGTTGTAACAATGCTAATCTTATATGTTTAGATATTTTCAATTAAACGTTATTTTCTGTTGTTATTAAATTGTTTCAACTCATTATTTGAAATAACTTAATATTCTATGTAATTTTGTCCTGTAAATGGTATTATTGTTGGGCAATAAATGTATATATTATATTATATTATATTATATTATATTATTTCACTTCTTGATGTACCAAAAAATTATTTGTTTTAATTTTGTAATTTATTTAATAATACATTGTACAAAATAAATATAAAAATATTAACTTGAACCGGGAGGGATTTGAACTAGTGAAAAATTATCATCGAGCCTTGATTTAACAAAGTCAGCTACCGAATACGTTTCCATGATTACTGTTTTTAGTAAGTTATAAGTAATAACTGTCAAGTAGCATTATACTTTCGTAAATATTTCAATAATAAAGCATTAAATTAGATACTCTTTGGTGCCAAATTAGATAATCTTTCTAACCATATCAAAAACTCCCACTATACTCTTGCGGGACAGATAATATTTGAAAAACACTGTTTTTCCATGTTAAACGCCTATGTCACGGTTTTCAGTGTTCACACTGTATAGGCTGATAGTACCAAATCGTTACACCCCATGGTTTAGAGAGCCGAAAGGTAAATTTGTAAAAAAAATTCAATACTACTTAAAATAAGGAAGTTATAACGATTTTTCGAAAAACAAAAGAACTCCAATAACTACGATCCGGGGCATCAAATCAAAAATTGGAACTAAGAAAAGTTGTTTGTTTTAATGAGTTCTAACTACCATTTTTGGGTGTAACGACTTGGTATTATCACCCTATATATATGGATATGGATTTCTTTGTAATTTTGTTTCAGTTTCACGGCTATTGGTACAAATAAGTAATATTTGTACAATTTCAAATTCGATTTTACAGGTTACCAAACGTGCAAAATTAAATCTGTTTAGTGATTTAGGCGTGGAATATAATTATTTACATTTTTTATTTGAAACATTTTTGTCTAAAATAAATTGGGGACTTTTGCGCAGAAAAGAAGGAGAAGAAGAAGAATTGGTATCTCGAGAACCGTAAGAGCTACGAGGTTGGTTAAGTTAGACAAAAGTTGCCCCGTTAGGAGGCTATTTTAATGGTGTTTTGTTATTTGCGAAAAAATGCATAGGTCACTAGATACAGGTGAAAATGTAAATTTAGCGATTTTCTTTTTTTGCTTATAACTTTGTTATATGAAATAATACGAGATTCTGGTTTGCACTTTCTTAAGGCACTTTTGTATGGTGAATTTGCAGAAGTTCTCAATTTTTTTTTATATCTAATCATTTTCGAGTTACTGATAGCAACTTTTATTTTTCATATGGAGGTCATATTAAGCTATGGCATTTTTAAATAGATTTTTTTTAGCTTTACAATGATATAAAACAATAATAATTTATTTTTATAATTAACAGAAAAATTAACAAAAATTGTTATTTATACTAAAATTAAATTGAAAAAAGTAAATCGAAAGCTGCTATGGAAACAACGAACAACGAAAAAGTGCAACAATTGAATTTCAGAATTTTACTTGACAATAGTAGATTATTACGAGTAATAAACGAACTTTGACAACGAATGTAATAACTCAACATATCATATTTTTCCCAACGAGACAAATTTTCACTGTATGAGCCCAATTCTCAATTTTCACTGAAGTGATATGCAGTGAATTTTTTTCACTTTATCACTCGGAGCTATTCTCAATTGCAAAGTGATCTCATATAAATGGGTGAGAAAGTGTGATATTGTATGTATTTACCGCATGTTGACAACAATGATTGCGCATAACAAGAAAATACGAATTTGTTGCATGTGTTTGTTGACGTTTGACAAATAATATCATGACATTGACAAGTGATATGATATAAATTTATCATTTCATATCATATCACAATGGTGAAAATTGAAAATTGGGCCCTTGATGAAATGTGAAACAAATAAAAAAAAAAACTGTCAAAATTCAGTGTTGTCAACTGTATAAAACTCCGCTATTAATGAGAAAATTGTACCAACCTTATAAAAATAACCTAAAACTTTGGGTTAGCTAACATGCAGTTTCTACTTGTTTGGAAAAAAGTTTACGGTGGTAACCTTACATTAACTTGATGTTACTTTTAACTTTTAACATGTTTCATAACCGCATGTTAACTTATACTTGGTAAAACCGGGCCTTATAGTTAAAGTCTTAACTACAGGTTAACAAAAAAGTGCGTATCGAAATTTTGACAGCAATATTTGACAACTCATTTGACATTTCGTTTCGAAACGATATTGTCATTGAAACAGAAGTAATAATTTAATTATAAGCGGTGCAACTGGCCATTAAAGATTAAAGATTCACTAGTTTGCTCGCGTGTCTGGTGACTGTAATAGATTTTTTCATATGTTTCTTAATAATTTTCAATTTTTTCACCCGAAAAATTAATAATTCATCTTTTATTCATGTGTAAAACAAAAGAATGTAGACTTCTTATATATCATCGAAAAGCTTATAAATAAGCAAAAAGATGATTTTCAACATATATTGCCATTTAAAAAATCATAAAAAATATATCATCACGGCATATTACCTATTTCTAGGTGTGCCAATCTGCTTTGTCGCAGATATCGGTAATGATGGACACGCGGCCCTTTTAAAAAATCATAGGTTTGTGTTATATCTCGAGAATTATTAAGATTTCAATAAATCCAATTACGCCATTTTATTCTACCTAAAAAGCGGTATAAAATTTGTTAAAACTATTTTTCTCTATCATAAATAAATAAGATATGGGATATTTCCGAAATGAGCATAAAACGAGTTTTTGCCTGTAGTTCAGAAACAAAAGATCGAAAATTCCTGTGGTGACTATTAAACTTTTCTCAAAACGTTGACTGTGGAATGTGCAAACAATTTTGCTTTATCATTAATATTTTTCGAAATATCATTAAAAAACCTCGAAAATGAGACACCTGTACAAAGCTGATTGGTATATCCAGAAATGGGGAATATGCCGTGGTGATATACGTTTTTATTTTATGTATTTATAATTCAGGTAGGTGAAGTACATGGTCGGAAATAGTAAGAAATGGGATGTGATACTGACAATCTCAGCTAAAATTCATGTGAAATAAATTATTAATCTAACTATGACTGCATAGAAAGAGATATCAGTTTAGTTAGGTTAGTGTTTCTGAAGTAACGTCTGTTTAACGACTACTACTATAAAAATACACGTTAGAGAAATATGCGAAAATATACTGGCACATATAGCAATGAATTTTGTTTTGTTTACAATTAATATCGATTATAGAATTTGTATCCACATCCTCTAGCACTAGGTTATTATGTTATTAAGCGAGCGCACTAGCTATATTGAGCTATTAATGTTCATTAATATAAATAGCAATTTCTCATTAATGTACTATAAATGTCCATATTTTGTTGATAAATTATACATAAACTGTAAACGATATTAAAGCTAAAGAACAGTATATTACTCAACAAACATGTAATGATAGCTATAACTCTGAGGAGTTTGAAGTATTCAACATGAGCCGCAATTGACTACATTTTATAATTCCTGTTAAGTTAGTTACAGCCCGCACATGTAATTTAACAATTTGGTAGATTAACAAATTTTTTGACCTTTCAAAATAAGTATGGAATGACAACAAAATTTTCTGATGGTGTCAAACAGATATATGTATGTACTCGTAGCATAATTACATATGAAACTTTTGACAAAACAGAGTCCAGTGAAACAATTTTAGTAACAGGTTTTTTAACAAAATTATGACCGTATCAAACGGACTTAACATCAGCGACAAGTCATTTTTAATCAATCGCAAAAGATTATTTCTCTGGATGCAAGCTTGTGATTGTAAATTATGCTTTATAACTTAACCATTTAGGCTTAGCAGTTTGCAGTGAGTTATGATGTTATAACACATCGAAAAACAAATATATAAACGTATCAATGTAAAAAATTCCGCAGGAGTAAATGAATAAACACTATTATATATGTACGTGTTATTGTTTGTGTTTTGCATTTTACTTACAGTAACAAAATCCCTGTAATATTTTCAGTATTTTCCTGCTCAAACTATATAACATCAACAAGAAAATCACAGAGCATTGAGGTTGTTGAATTTACTTTTGATAATACAACAAACGAAATCAATTTACTTTTGCAGAGATTTGCAGGCAGTGGGCACGCTATTGGTAGCGTACAATGCGCCCTCTGTGCTCTAGCATCGGGCCTGCTGTAAACTCGCGAGTGCAACTGAATGCTGAAAGCTAAAGCTTGCACATGCGTCTCAAAGTGAATGCCTTGCCTTGTTGACAGAAGTTTTATACTACTACTTTATATCACGAGTTGCTGGATGCTATATATTCTATTAACAAGTTTTATTTGGAATATAATAATGACGTCTTGTAAATATCTTTGAGAAAAAGATACCGGCTGTCAATAATTTTAAAAATTGAAAATCCCTGACATTTTAATGACTTCTAATGACAAAATTTAATTTTTTCAATAAATTTCTTATAATTACATGGTGTTTCAACAAACGAGTAAAAAATATTTAAAAAATTATCTCTACAAAAAACAAGACAGCAAAATTATTTTCCTCGGCAATTAATATAATTTCATAACTTTTCTAGGTAGGTAATACTCAAGTTGCCGTCAAAAAGTATGGACTGGAGATTTCTACACTGTTACCAATTCAGTGGCAATGTTGAAAATGCTAAGATATGAAGAAGCGGCAACACCGCAGAACAAAGGCCAGGAGAAAGGAAAAAGTTGAGCATCAAGTCCATACTTATTTGAAGGCTACTATAAATACTATAAGATTTCCAGACATTTCCTGTCTGTTGGCTAGCCATAATCTAGCTTGTATTCTGTTACTAATACAAACAAATTTCAAGAATAAATTAAATATGCACTCCTCGAAAATTTAGATAATATTAAATATTTTAAATTTTATTTGTTCGATCCAAAATTATAAAAATATCTATGATTACTTCTACCGCATACCTTGCATGTTAAGCAAGTAAAAGTTGCTAGATCCCTCATGTTGCTAAGCGTATTAATGTTTACGCAGCCTGGATAAAAAGGTAGTAGACTATTTAATTCTCATGTGGATAAATTTAAATTATTTTTATAAATTAAAGGGTGACAAAAGCAAGTTAAAAGGCAAAACGATCAAAAATGAATTCAAGAAAGGATCATGGAATGTAAGAGAGACATATGAAGAAGGAGTATTAAATAATTTAAGATTAGAAAAGTACAAACTGCAAGTGCTGGCACTAAACAGATCTAAACAGAAGGGGTTTAGTCTCATGGAGATAAATGGGTTGGTTTTTTAGCTAGTGCAGAAATGAAGAGGTTTACTAATATCAGAGAGAATTTGTTAGCTAAGATTAATGCCTGTGTGCACCGGTATCACTTAAATGTTTTCCTTAGTTAAGCGCCCCTTACTTTGTAAGTGGCCCTTAAGCTTAAATATTTCATTAATTGGACACACAATTATTCCTGCATAAGATTATTTAAAAACTATTTTTTGTAAGAAAAATATTGAAATGTGTACAAATTGTATGGAAATTCCAGCTCATGTTCAATACTTACTTAAATCTAATACACTATTCTGTGACAAATGGAAACTTAATTCGCAAAAATATTGGAAATAGTTAATGCTCTTATTTACATTTCGCGGAATTCCATTTTCTATTATTCTAATGCATCTAAATCATCGTCGTCTTTTATTATATTAAATTCAAAATCCATTTTGTAAATCGAACCTCTCTATCAAACCAATCAAAAGTTGTATAATATTTTATTGAATTACAAATGTCAAGTAAAAATTCTTTGATGCATGCGTATAGGTACGGCTTAGCGTTACGGGTTAAGTGACGGATGATCTACCATTTAACTTAAGGGTAGCTATTTGCAATTTAAGGTGTACTTAATATTTAAGTAGAACCGATGCAAACGGCCATAAGAGGAACATATAGGAATATAGGTTATGCCAACTAAAGTAAAAGATTGGGGACTTAAAATTAATTTATATGAAGAATTACGAAATATAATAGATAGAATACCAAAATACGATGTAAAAATAGAGTTAGGGGACTTTAATGCAAAAATCGGAAGGGAAAATCACATCAAGAGCTTAACTGGTTGTAAAAATAAACATGATATATGCAATGCAAACGGACGGATGTTAGTTGACTTTGTAAAAGAAAATAAATTTAGGATAATGAGTACGTATTTCGACCACAAAGATATCCTTAAAACAACTTGGGTCCTCCCAAACGGAAAAACTGAAAACCAAATTGACCACTTCACGAATAAAAAGAAACACTCCAAAAGAATTCAGGATTGCAGAAGTTACAGAGGCGCGGACGCAGATTCAGATCATTTTCTTATTATCGCGAAAATAAAACAAACACTCCCGGTAACAATCCGAGAAAGGCAGGAGAAGCTAAGGAAATATAATATTTCCGAACTAAAGACCGAAGAAACTAAATAGAAATTCGCTAAAGAGGTAACAGAGAATCTTGAAAAAACAAAAAAGAGCAAAAGTATTGAAGAAGAATGGCATAAAATGCAAACAGTGATAGTCAATGCGGCGCAAAAATATCTAGGAGTTAAAAGGAAAGTACCTAAAGAAGACTGCATAGATGTCAGACTGTAAGAAATATACAAAGCAAAGAGGTAGGTTGTTAAACAACTATGCAAAAAGAAGAAGAGAAATTGGATGGAACTAAAACTTAGCTTTCTGGAAGAGTACTACATAAACAAGGAAGTACGTAACTTCTATCAAGAAGTTAAGACAAATAAAAATATTCAGCAAGGCTCAGCTAAATATTGTACGGATAAAATGGGGAACTTATTAAGTGACAACGAAGAAAAACTTAATAGGTGGGCGGAACATTTTCAAGAGTTGTTAAATATTGAAGGACAAGAACAAAAAGAAGGAACGGGGGCGGGGGTAATATGCAACGAAGAGAATGATAAATATCTAGAAGAACCAAATGAACGAGAAGTTCTAGATATGCGATTTTTAGCATGATTCCAATACCTCTTTAGCGAGAAGTAAAAAAGGTTATTTACGCAGTTAGTAATGTAAGTGGCCTATTAAATGTTAGGATCCATATAAGTATAAAAGTTTTGTATTTATACATTCTAGATATACATTTTTTTATAAATTCAAAAAACGTCCATATTCATATTATTTTGTATTTTATTGGACAGTTTGCATAAAAATATATTATGAATATATGCTTTGATATATAGGTTTAAAAATGAACGATCAACGAAGAGTAAATTTAAATACTTTATTACTTATACGAAGTAAGAATGTGTGTTAATATAAACGTAGTTTAGCAGAAAAAGACTAATATGAACGTATGCGTATTAAAGATATTAAAATAAATCTTCGTAGTTTTTAAAAGTATTCAATTCCTTTAATATCTGTAGGTAAATAAAAATAAAACTATAAAATATTGATTGCGATATTTTTCCTTGAAGCTAATCTGTTCGTATTTTTCTCAGAAATAAGACTCAATTCATAATGGATAATTGAGCAATTCTATCATAACGAAATTTTGCAACAATTCAAAAATAGAACCAGGAACTTCAATCAAAATTTGATTTTTCTCTAACTCAGTCTGTTGAAATAAATGTAGATAAAGAGAGCATTGGGGAATAAGAATCTAAGAGCGGTTCCTTACCGCTAAGTTAAATACACACGAACCGGTAGAGTAGGAACGATGTGAACCGGTCAAGCTGAAGGAATCGAGAATAATGAAACGGGAAGCTCGGCAAGTATTCTAAAAGACAGTTGTTTCAGTCTCGTCCAGAGATAAGACAGAAATTGAGTTCAGACGTGAACTAGAAAACTACAGTTTATGCATTTAGAGCAAATACGTTTATATCGAAAATTAGGTCACGTAGGAAAAAAATAATATTTGCCCCATAATAAAAGATGTGTTAGTCGTACGCGTTAAGGTGTTACTATTATAAATTTTATGCACATATTGAACGACCTAGGGGCTGATTTATCTGTGCAAGGTTAAATAGATATGAAAAAATTGCAAAAATGTAAACAATAAAACAAGAAACAAGTCTATATTATTTATTTAATGATTGCATGTCTAGCCTCTGCTCTCTTTATGAAAGTTAAAAGTTAGTATACGTTTCTCGATAACGGTGAGAGATAGATATATTTTAAGAACTGCTGTGTAGTCTTCATACAACGTGCCTAGACGATAAATAAACTTTATTGTAATTATAAAATTAGGTCTGTATGGACAAAAAAATTGCTGCTGGTGCTAAATTTTTTAACCGTATATTGAAACTGCAGGTTAAAGTTTAGTAAGAACTTTAAATATTTAAATAAATAACATTTATAAGCAAAATCTGAAATGGATATACTCGTATCTAGTAACCTAGCATATATTTTTTTTTGGGAAAACAAAGAACGTAAGTCTAATGATCTTGTAATTGAGCAATTTTGTGTAAGAAAACAACTTTGAATTTCTTATAGGTATTGGGATTCCAATGTTATATATGTTATCGTGCTAAAGATCTGTGGTTTATATGAAGCTGTTACTAGGTATTGTTATTACAATGCATTGTCCGAATATTATTTATGTTATTCTTTTCGCGTGTCACAATCGCAACCACGTGTTTTTCTCTTAGAACCAAGATTGATTCACTTTTAGTCAATAAAATTACGAAAATATAAACAACTCTAATTTTATTTTTTGGTTGGTATAAGTAACGTCCCATAAGTATTTAGTTTTGTAAATGTAGCACACAGTCATTGTTTCTGACCACTAACCTAAGTACATAATGTACTCGTACTTCGTTTTAAATTTACCGGTCATCTAATTGTATTTAGGCTAGAAAATTGTTAAAATAGCACACCGCACATTACATTCGCTTCAATTTAATTAATAATTCATTGTAAATATACTTACATGATGTAGATTTGTTTTCCTTCCGCCATTTTATTAATTACCCTCCGAACAGCACTGGTAAATATATAAAGTTTCTTTTCACATAATAATATTAAAATTTAATAGAATGAATTATCTATGTTACGTACACAAACAGCGTGTTACCAGCCTGTTTGACAGCTAACATAAAAAAGTAATTGTGTAAAGAACTGTTTAGATCTAATTCAACAGTGAATTTCTGTAACTTGGTTACAATGAACAGTGTTAAGTGTTCTTCGTTACTTATAAAAAAGTAATTTTGTTAATACTTTCCTTTCTTGTATTAAATATGACGCATGAAATGACAACTGTTGGCCATATTATTATTTTTTTAAGTAAGGTTTAGGTTTGCTGTCAAACAGGCTAGTAAATCTCTTTTTGTGTACGTAACCCTGGGTTAACGTAACTCCAGGGTTAACCTGGATATTCACAGATTATAAATACGTACAAAATGATAAATATATTTAGTGTGGTTATGTTACAGTACAGACATTGACGTTACAGGGGACATTGCAATGATTTCTTTATTAATAAGTTTAATAAACTAGTATATTTCAAATTTATCAATTAATATTTAGCTCTAGAGATTTATAAAAGTGTCTATAATACAATGTTACTTATTTCAAAAACAAGTCTTATCGTGGAATTTGAACAGGAATTCGACTAGTGTACTATGAGTAGCATAATACATTTTTCTATTTCGGTGTCTTTGCGTGAATATAAACAGAAGGAAAACACGTCGTTAAGAAGATTTATAAAAGCACTGTTTTTGGTGCTTTTCGGTTTCTAGAGCTGTCAAAACTAACAGGTGAATAGGCATATAATCTCAAATTGCTGGAAAATGAGACACGTGCGTTAACAGATTGCCATATAAGACTTGATTTTTAATATACTATGACAGTTGGCTACATTATGTATATCTATTGTTTTCAATAGTTGTAGATAAAACTGATTATTTTATTAGATTTTTTTCTACTTCTGTAAAAATATGTTCCTATTATATTAATTTTTGCGATTAATTATAGTAAGCATAATTCACTATTGTGAATTATGAATTCATAATTCACTCTTCTCGGTGAATTTTAATTCTTCCGCGATCACCCTTCCTCGTCCGTCTGACAGTTGATAGTTTTCTGACTGTCACTGTTGTCACTCGTCATTTTGTATTTATGTGTTTACGTTGTTCAACCGATTTCTAACGTTTTGAAAAATGCTAAAATGCGTTCAAATGGATAGTGAAAGTGACGAGGAGAACTGCACTCCGCTTGAAATAGTTCAGTGAGAATTTAATAATGAATTTTACCATCCCGTCTCTCAATCTTATACTATTATACAAATTTTACAATATATCTTCACGCCAATCGCCAACAAGCATGTAGCTCCCTTATTATCAGAAATCATAAATCAATTTAAATTTCTGTTTGATAAATATTGTTCCAATAAATTATGAATTTGTAAAATTGTTTCTAAAATACTTATTTAAGTTATTTCCAAATTTATATTACTTGCACGAGTAGAATAAGTATAGGTACTATTATATTCGGGATAATTGTCATTATCCATTCGGATGATTTGCATCATTCGCCTACGGCTTGTGACGCAAATGTCATCTTCGTGAATAATGATTACCATAATCCCTCATATAATAATGTACTATTATATGACATATGGCACTGTTTAATATGGGAGCAGTTATAATAAATAATACAGGATAAATATAAAGATATGCGTTTATTTAACAAACGTAGAAACAGGAATGAATGAACGGAAATTGGAACTGTGCTTCTTTTTTAAAATGGTTGAAGGCAACTAACCGCTAGATGGCCAGTACCAACTTTACAACAAATTCACTAATACATCACAGGCACAAGTTGTTACAACAATAATTTTATATAATTTCATTATATTTTCCAAGAATGTACAAAGAAATAAACTTGAAATACATATCTATTCATTTGTTTATAATAGGTGAGTACGTAAGAAAACATATCTTAAAATTTATTTCACACTCGATAAAATAAATTTTTCTCGTTATTTTATGGAAAATGTGAGAAGCAGATAAAGATTAAAATTCTCCCCAATGCCCATAAAATTCATTTTAATGTTTAGATTCCTCCCGTAATTTATTTCCCCAGAATTGCAATTTAAAATGCATCGAATCCATCCCAGGCGCATTCTTTAGGCTGGTATGGTATGTAGCGGTGTTTTACCGGTTGCCGCTACCGCGTTTCTCTGCTGGTAGTGGTTCTCCGATTCGGAATCATACGGTATCGCACTCGCCGGCTCGGTTAACCTTTGCAGTATGCACGTGCGAATTTACCGCCCGTTTAACCGATAAAAACGGTCATAAATTATGCGCAGGAGACGTGTTGCATACAAGTTGTAGTTTTAAGGTGGGATTAATAACCGAATGTTTGGGTTTGCCAACAGAAGGTAGTGAAGAAGATAAGGAAATTCAGGTATGCCGGATGTTGAAGAAAAAATTATATGTATGTTAGATACGTAAGGGTTATCATGTATGGGACTTATTTATTATATGCTTATCTAAAACGGTTATTTCATTTAACCCTAGAACAAGGGTGTTATGAATAAGTGTGCGAATAGACGTGTCACCTAATTTGAAAATTTATTTTAGAAAATGTTATGAAATAATTTTAACGTTTTAAGTAGTCACTCTTAAAATTATGTTAGTATGTGCAGATTATTAATAAAATAAAATATAAATTCCTCATGTAGGTACATTAATGAAGTATTTCTTGTAAATTTCTTTTAAATATTTATTAATCGCTCAATTTCTTATTTTAATATCTGCTTCATAAAGCAACAAGTACAGTTGAATATTTGTTTCACACAGCCCAAAATTTTAAAGGAATTCCTACACTTGCTATAATGAAATATATAATAAAAATCTGTTGTGGCCAGCACAAAACCTTCCGTCAATTCGATGTATTTTGTACATATCCTATACCAAAAGTTCCTTGAAAAATATTCTATATATCCTGTATAATTGTAACAAGAACACACTATTTTTACATATCCATACTGAAAGTTCCTTTGAAAAGATTCTAAAATCTAATAAAATTTTAATACGAATACGAACGTACATTATGTATTGCACTTAACACTTCCTCCTGCTTCAACTTTGCCCTATTTTATTAGAAGTCGTTGTTTCTTACTCTTCTCTTCTACTCATTCCTGTCCAAAGCACCTTCGTGACACAGTTCTTCCTCTCTCAAATCTTCTGCTATACAGTCCTTCCATCTTCTCTTTTGCCTTTCTCGTACTTCTGGCATTATAAGTTCCTATCTTGAGGCGAGGCCGCAAATACAAGTCACTGGCGAGGGACACTCTGTCACATATCACTTTCAGATCATATACTTTCCACTTTGGTTTTGCACTTGCCACTGACATCTGTCAATTAGATTTTTTGGAATATATCTGTTGTTTTCATAATTTTTGCATCGCTGACTGATTTTAGAAAGTTAATCGCTCTTAATCTCTCTATAACTATATCTATTGAATATGAAGGAAAATGTATAATCGAACCGTATAGAGAATAAGATATTCTTTCTATTGATAATCACATAAAATGTCGAAAATGATATTTAACTGCGATTTTTCAAGAAAAACTGTTAAGAACTTCAAATAAGGGTACTTGCGGTTGACCAATTATAATCAAAATCTAATCAGCTCTTCATATGGTTGTAAAGAAGAGGAATATGAAAGAATCATAATTTTTAGAATTGTAGTTTTGGAGTTATCGTCGGAGAAAAATTTGTCACACACACACGGACACACAGAAACACACACAGACACACAGACACACACACAGACACACACACACACAGACACACACACACACACACACACACACACACACACACACACACATACAGACATCATATTAAAAATAGTACATTTGTATTGTAGGGACCCTAAAACGTGCTTATTCATTGAAAACTCACCACCGAATTTTTTGACCAAAAACAATACCTTCCTTTTGACGGAAGGTAAAAATTTAAAATAATTGTGAAGTCATATTAACAATTAAAAACTATTTAGAATTAATAAATAAATATAAATATATCCTTAAGGCATATTACCCATTGTTGGGTGTGCCAATTTGGTTTGTATACAGATATCGGTAATAATGTTGCCACCTTCGAACCGTGCAGGTGTCTACCAGATGTCACCTCATGGGCATTCAATACTAGATGAGAATAAGTTGAACATATGTTTTTCAAAGGCCAGTTTATAGTTTTAGCATTTACCATTCACAGTTCAGTCATATTATTCAAAATAATAAAATGTAGTAAGCAAAATTTATATTCTTTTCAATGATGAATTATAAGTTCATATATTAAAAACATTTTAATAAAAATATCTGATGTGGACACCACATGACTTCCTTGTACACCTGTTACACTATACATATTTCGTTAATAATTAAAATATGTATTATGACAGACCCAATCATAAAATTGCACGTATTTGACACTGACATTAAATTCTTTATTTTTTTGTTATTTTTTGTCCTAATTCATAGCAAACTTAATTACAGAAACCAAAAAGTACGTAATTTTTAAATTTACAGAGCTAATTTAGTCATACTTGATGTTTTCGACGCAGAATTCAATTCTCTAATGGCCGTATTCATAGTCAGAACTTCGCCTCGACTCATACTTGAGTCTGCCTTGAGTACCAGATTTCGTTTCATAGTCGCTAATTGTTTCTTCACTCGTATTTCGATCGACGGTTTACTTGAGGCGAGTTTCAAGCAACCTTGAGTAATGATCAAGTACTGATTGATGCTTTTTTCAAAAAAATTAGGTAGACTTGATCAATATTTAAAAAAAACTGTCAAACTGTCATTTCCATCACATATGACATCTAAGTTAAATAATGAATCATGAAGATAATCAACAATTTTTAGAATTTGTAGACATAGTAGAAGAAGCCTTAATAATAACAATGAAAAAGGGTTGTTTCAAGAAGATATATCCGTGAAATGACTCATGTATCTGTAACCTGTGACATATATGTAGATGTCAAATAAACGACTTGAGAGAAAACTATTAAAATTTACAAATATACCAACATAGTTATTACAAATTCTCTAAAATCCTCCCTAAAAAACCGAGAATTCACGAAGTTTCGACTATGAAACATATGATGTGCTTGAGGTCGAGAACAACCGGAGTAATGCTTGGCGAAGTAATACTCAAGTACGAGATTGAGCATCGACTATGAATACGGGTATAAAACTTTTATTTGAAGCATTTATTTCTAAAATCAAAATAACACCATTTTTTTTCAAGAAAAACTGATAACAGCTTCAAGTAAAATATCACTTCCGGTTAGACTATTTTAACCAAAATCTACTATGTTATTTCCATTAATATAAAAGTATTATATACCAAATTTGAAAAGTTTTGGATTATATTTTAATATAGTTTTTCATTAAAATCTATTATAGGCTTCAAGTAAAATACCACTTCCGGGTAGACCATTTTAACTAAAATCTATTATGTTATTCCCATTGATATAAAAGTCTTATAAACCAAATTTGAAAAGTTTTGGATTATATTTTAATATAGTTTTTCATTATAATCTATTATATGCTTCAAGTAAAGTACCACTTCCGAAAGTTACGTAACGACCAAAAAGGGACAACTAGATGTTATAACAGTCCTAAATACAAAGTTTTTACTTTCTACGGCTTCCCGTTTTTCAGTTATGCGAGATACGTACGTACGTACAGACGCCACGACGAAATTAGTCAAAATGGATTCAGGGATGTTCAAAATGGATATTTTCGTTGAAATCTGGAAGCCGAAATTCGCGATTACAATACTTCCTTTACTTCGTACAAGGAAGTAAAAAAATATACTCCTACGCAATGTGGTAAGGTTCCAGGAATTGATTAGTAAGCAAATTAAACACTATTTTATC
The DNA here is from genome assembly GCA_943142095.1 of Ophonus ardosiacus. Classification (NCBI taxonomy): domain Eukaryota; kingdom Metazoa; phylum Arthropoda; class Insecta; order Coleoptera; family Carabidae; genus Ophonus; species Ophonus ardosiacus. Next base: position 27,279,703 of record OW964828.1, on the reverse strand, counting down.
TCATAGTTTTTTAATGAATGATATTCAATAATCGAAATTAAGAATATATATTGGCTCCATAAAACTTTAACAGAATGTTTTAAGGTCGATTTATGCAGCCTACTTTTTATTTTACCTTTTCTTTTTCTTTTACTTTACAAAAGTTGAAGATGTGTTAATAAATGTACGACTTTATGTGCACACTTTTAATTTTACTTTAAGAACTAAAGTTGACCAACTTTCAACTTAAGATCGTTAAAGTAAAAGAATTTCACAATTGCGCATGTGCACCACTTCACGTGACAAACGTCAACTTGTGCTGTATTTATTGGTTTTTGTAAGATTGCAAAAATTAGAAAATTGGTAAAGCTACAAGTAATATAGCAGATGCACAAATTATTACATTTATGTCATTATGTCCATTTTTACAGGTTATAATTATCCCTTTACATTTATGACAACTGATATGCCAGAAAAATCACATCTGCGCATGTGTACCGAAAGTTTTAAAGTAGCTGCATAAAGTACCAAATTTAAAGTAAAAGTAAAAGCGAAAAAGAAAAGAAAAAGTAAAATAAAAAATAGCCTGCATAAATCCACCTTTAGACGATACTCGTATTTGAATCTGAGCATTAACAATTTTGCGCCGAAAGTGCTACCTTTCGTGCCTGTTTTGAGGGACGAAAGTGGCCATTTTCGGCTGAACGAGTCTTTGTTTCCCTAGTGACTCAAAGTAATGACGTAGCGGGATGCAATAGGATGTATGACACTCAAGGTGGCATTTACGGCGCAGGTATTGAAAAAAATATCGTGTGCGCTACGGGACGAAAGCATTTCGCGACTCACACTCGTCGCAAAATGCCTCTTTCGCCCCTAGTTGCACAATATACTATTAATCTTTTTGTTCCGTCTGCTAGTTACGCTGGTGTCGAGTGGACTTTTAAACATTTATTGATACGCTATATTAATATAACTATTTTAAACGCATAGTTTAATGAATTTAATAATATTAATAATAATCCAATTATCTTGTTTGAGTTTTTGTATTATTTAAAATTAAGGTCTCACACTAAGAATAAAATTATATTTTACGATAGAACCATTTCTTGTAACTAGAAGGTAACTATCCGATTAAAATTTTACCTCTTTGTGTACAAAACAAAGCAAATTTCATCCTCCTATTGTCCATTTTCATCTTAAAAGCCATAAAAAGAAAGCAACCAATGTTTCAGTACAAGTTTAATCTTCTTAAAAAGGATACGTCTACGTTACGTTACGCCGGCTGAAAAATATTATACTTAAAATGCATTAAACTTTCATATTGGATGCAACGCTGGCTTCCTTAATAAGGGCGAAACTTCACAGTAATTAATTGTTGTTATTTACGGCTTGTATTAGCGTCAGACCCCCCCTGTTACACCAACCATGTGCCTCCGCCACTGGAGAGCTTATTAATGAGCCCCTACAATGTTTTTGTTGATATTTTCCCCGATGTGGAAATAACTTATTATAAAACAATGAAATAGAACTTGTGCATTACCGTCACTCATTTGTCATTTTCCGTTTTTTGTTATAAAACTTTAACCATTTAGAAATTATTATCACACGAACCAAAATGAAGTTTTCAAGATAAAAACAACTTTGTAGAATTTTTTATTGTTTCTTAAGCGATTGTTTTGTTTAGATTAAATTCCGATTCTTTTGAACTGTCAACGCAAGATAAACGTGGTTTGAATTTCTGTTTTTAACTTTTTAAATTTAATTCCATGATTTATGATTGTTATGCAGGTAAAATTTTTATTACATTAAAAATATTTCATTTCCTGTTTAATGTTTGTAATCATAAATTAATAATTTATGGGCATAAAATTAAAATTGGAGCTAATCTTCAAGTTGAGCTATAAACCGTTAACTTGAACAATATCGTAAAATTTTAAATAGTCAATAAAAAGCCAGTATTAAGTTACTTTCCAAACATTGATTTCTTTAATTTACATTTATTTTATTGCATATCTTAATTACAAACTAATAAATTAATTTTTATATAACTTATCAATTCACATGTGTGTTTTTTATTTTGGTCGATCATTAACGTAGAAATACAATTGTTTTGAACTTTTTAAAAACTAGTTTTAAAGTTTATAGAACACAGTTTTCAGAGTTTTATTGCATTACATAAATATACAGGGTATTACTGAACTTCAGGTAAAAACTTTAAGGGCATAAAGTACTGATGAAAATGAGTAAAAAAAGCTTAATCAACATTGCTCTGATCTTAACCTTTAACCAGTTTCCGAGAAAGAGGGCATTTTGTATTAGAATCGAAGAAAAACTGATGAAGATACTGATGGAACAAACTTTTGTTTTTGCCATTAAAAAGACTATAAAAATGTAATAAAATTTTATACAAAACATTTTTCAAAATTTCTATATGGAAAATAGAAATTTTTAGAAGTTTGTCATGAGAGTTATCGTGGAAGAAAAAATAATCATTGTAAAAATAGTAAAAACGTATTGTGGGGACCCTAGTTAGTGCTTATTCACTGAAAACTCAATTTCGAAAACATTACCTACCTACGGTATGGCGGGAGGTAAAGACATGTAAATAAGGAAAAAAAAAAAAAATCAGCAGTAAATTACAGCATTAAGAAATCGTGGAAAGTTTCTAAATTACAGGAAATATATCCCCATTTATTCTTTTTGTATTTCGCTTTAAGCTGTGCAACAAAATATCACGATTTAAGCTGCCAATAATATGAAAATAAGTAGCTATAAATCTCCTCCACAATTCGATGTGTGCAATAAAAAGTAACGATGCCTTGCCACGTAGAAGTGTAGAGTAAGTGCAAAAATTCATCAGTTTTAAATAAAACACGCGAGGGTTTCCCTGGAGGTGAACATAACCTCAGATTTTAGAGCGGGAGGTATAATTCACGGCTCTGCGCTCAAGGCACGCTACCTATTATAGATAAGGATAATAGAAACTGCTCCCAGCTCAATTATAGATATAGGATAGATATCGATATTTTAGGCTTGCTCTTTATAGGCTTTTTCTTTCAAGTCCTGAAAATTTTTAAGGAAAATATATAGGTCAATCAAGAAATCAATACTACATATTATTCTAATGTACCTACTTATATACTCAAATATGTATATTAAAATTTAAAATGTTAATTATATAAAAAGAAAAGAAATTTTCTTTTTTTATATTGGAAATGAAAGTAATTTTTAAATGTTTCCTTTATAATAGGTAATGGGTTCTCATTATCAATGGTATGTATTTTGTACAAATACCTACAAAAATATATTAAAAAGTGCGGAAATACATATTCTCAAAAAAAAAAAATACAAACAAAAAATTCATATTAATAGAAAGTGTAAGTTTATGGAAAAATTCACAATGTCTGTAAATTATAAAGCAGAGTTTAAATAGGTACAAAATAAGTGAAAATAAGGGTAATTTGAAACATTTCAACAAAATAATAGCGTTAAGAGTTGGCAGTGTCTATAATAGAGGATCGCTTATGAGCAATAAGGGCTGGTTTATAATGGATGTTACCAATGAGTTATTCTGTTTAATCTATAACTTTATAGGGCGACACTTCTATATTGCGGTTCATAATAAAACACAATATGATGCTAATTTGTAACTTAAAATTTTTATTATATCTTGTATAGATTTAGAGATAAAGACACATAATATATAGAATATTCTAATCGCAGAGGCTAAGGCATTAAGGAAACCACTTGACAAACTCAAATGTTTATAACATAGCTTGTAAATGACATATGTCAGTGTCAAAAATCAACAGTTTTAGTGACATTCTGATAGTTTTTTCTGGGAAGTATATTTAATCTTTCTTATTATTTTATTAATGAAATATTTGAAATTATAGGTAAAATGCATATATCTATCAGAAATACCGCCAATCTGGTTAATTAATTGGAAGAATCTCTGACAAATAGGAACTTCCTCATACAATGAAAAATAGATATAATTAGAATTATATGTGTGCAGAAGACATGTTAAATATAATAAAAAACAATATTTGGGTAAAGTTCTGTAATTTTTTGTTATAAATCGACGGTCCGATAGAGAAGTACAATACAATACTTATATAGCCTTATATGGAAATGGCGAGAGGTCTTGTGCTGGCCAAAACAGATTTTTTACTTTCAGACAGAGATATAAAAAAACAGATAGACCATGTAAGGTTAATAGGCTGGATCTTTTTCGGGTTTGCTATTTTTATCTTCTTGTCTTATTCATTACCAGCCAGCTTTCTTGCAGAATTGAGTTTTGATTATTTCTTATTCGTTTCATATATTTTACAGCTCTCTTTCCTGTTTTTAAGGTTTTCATCTCTTCCATTATTACATATTTTGGCCCAACATCCATTTTATGTACCTACCGCACTTGTATGTCTTTTATTTGTTTATACACAGAAAAAAAAAATCTAAATTGTAGTTAATTAACTAAATAAATTCCATTTTTCAGCCTATTAACATGTTTCATTAAATTATCTAAGTTGATTTAGTTAAATTTTCTACATTTGTAACAACAAATTATAGTTATATCTAGAAGACCATGGCCCAGAAACCCGAAAAAGATCCAGCCTATAATAAATGCCGGCCATGATAGCCTTAGTAATTACACGTAGGGTTATATTGTGCGATTTTAAGAATGATTATAAAGTATGCAGATGAAAATAATATCTTCCATCCTATATGATAAATGTAAGTGAAAAGAATAAATTTATTTCCATTATAAAAACTTAACCCGAATTGAACCGAAAACTCGAATTAATCCGAATTTTTGATGAATCTGAATCTGAACCGAAAAAATATAAATTCAAACCAAATTATTAATATTTTACTATACTCGCCGTTAAATAAATATGGACTGATGCTCAATTTTTCCCTTCTTCTCACTATGTCCCTTGCTCTGCAATGTTTCCGATTCTTCATAACTTAGCATTTTCAACATGACCAATAAAACTGGCAACATTGTAGAAATCTCCAGTCCTTATTTATTTGACGGCAAGTATAGTACTCGTATCATCTTTTGTGCTTGTAATAATTTACCGCTCTACACTGAAATTCGAACTCACAACCGATGAATTGTTATAATTTTCATTTTCTTGAACTGAAACTGAACCCAACATTTATTTCCTGAACCTGAACTGAATCTGAACCACAAATACATGTCGGTTCAGGTCCCAGATTATAAACAAACTTAAAAATTTACATCTATCTGAATGTTTTTTGAAGAAATTTCACTTGTTCAGTAATTTTTATACATATACACACAAACAAATTCAATCTTAACCCATATGGTGATTTAGCATAAACCCGAATGAGAGCATTCATGTAGCCATCAGCCTTCGCCATCTATTTGTAATTGAATCACATAGATTGTCAATAAATAGTCTACAGTAAATAAGATTGAAAACTAGCCCATCCTAAGCAAACATAGTACGATACTTTTTTATTCTACATGAAAAAGGATTATGTTATTTACTCACATTGACATATTTATATATTTCATTCTTTCACGTTTTACGCAAGTTCAAGTGTTATGGTCGTGTATGAATATTGATGATTAAGAAGTAATAGAAATAATAAAGACGAACTTCATGCTCGAACTCAGTTCGAACCTGAGACATTTTAATTTCGAAGCAACATCGTTGCCAGTCGCCACTTCAATTTCATAAAAGGTAAAGGGTTAGCGTGTATTCACTGAAAGACATAATTATCTTATATTCTAGTATCTTTAAATAAAATCAATAATAAACATTTTTTATAAGTATGTACAAGTTTTGATTCCACAAAATCCAGTTAATTAATCGACTGTATTCACTGGCATTTGAATTACAGTATTTCCACTGTTTTCATTAAATTGGATTTATAGAATGACAAGTGTCAGTAGCAGACAATAATATAACATCACTCAAAAAATATCAAGCTGTAGGAAAATGGATTACTTGTTATTTCTCGAAATAATAATGTTCTGCTTTTTCACTTGGTACAAAACGCGGCAACACGCGTGGAAATCATTATAAACAGAAAAAGAAATAAAAAATAATTTATTTTATGACAACAAAATCACTAATATGTCTGCATATGATTGATTTATATTCTCAGTAACAGCAAGTTTTACCCATAATCAATCATACCAAATATCGTTTTTCAAATATAAAATGACATTTTTTGCGAAAGAGGGTATTTACGTTTTATTAATTTTAAATCTCATAAATGCACTACGTCATATTATAAATAAAAATCTGTTGTAGCTAGCACAATACGCTTCGCTAATTCCATTTTATGAAGTACTATAATATTTAACATTTCTTGTATATATAAAATATTCTAATTCTTTAAATAGATTTTTTTTAAATAATGTTAAATTCATAACGAGGAAGTTTTTCGTACTCTTCTGAATGTTTTAGATTCTTCCAATTCATTGACGGGATTGGTGGTATTTCTGAAGAGTATATCTACCTATAATTTTAAATAATTAATTAATAATACAATAAGAAGTATTACGTTTTCCCCAGAAAAAGCCTTCAGTAATGTCAGTTTTAAAACCGAGCTCCCACTACCGTCCAATAAGTATACCGGATATTAAGGGATACATGTGTACATAGAGATTTAACATGTAAAAACAAGTTTTTAAGTGCGCATTGATCTCCAAATTATTTTAGACAAAAATGCTTCAAATAAAAGATGAGCATAAAATTCTGCATCTGTATATTCAGAAATTAGGTATGAAAATTCGAAAATTACGTGAAAAATAGCGATAGCCAGGGAACTGAGACAAAATAATTAACAAATATTTAACGGATATCTGTAATGTTAGATTAGCTTATTTTTATAAAGTATTATTTCTAATTTCTGTTCCAGTGAATTCTTCCCGTTCAAGTAACAAGCATTTGAGAAATCGCCCTTCGAACATTCACACTGACATCATCGTAAAATTGTTAAAATCGGAACGTGCTTATTCATTAAAATCTGGATATGCGATTTTTAGCATGATTCCAATAAATCTCTTTACCTTCGGCGGCAAGAGGTAAAAAGTTTACATTTGAAAATGGTTTATTATTGTAGAACTTACCAACATGCAGGAGTAAAAAGAGGCCAATGATTGTAATATGAACGTACCTGAAAAGAACAAAAAAATTATTAAAAAGGTCTGAGAAAAAATTAAATACTCGTACATACTATTTTAAATAACGCAAAAAAAAAAACAAAAAGGATCATCACAGGAATATCACGGATCACCTACCTATAGCCTATAATACAGATGGTACAGACAATGTGTTTTTAGAAATACAAATTGAGTAGTGAAATCCACAGATTGAATAATCGAATTAAAGAATCAAAGCACACTGCGATGGTTTGGTGCTCTGTAATACGCAGAGATATATTAAAATGTTGAGTTTTGAAAATATAAAGATAAGAAACCTGAATATGGTAATTCCGGGAGAGATGACACAGAGCTAGTTTTCCTAAGTGGTACTGAGGTGGTACTATAGTATCATTGAATCGTAATTTTAAAATTTTGTCGATAAAGTTTCTCGTAGAGAAGTTATCGTCATTTGTTTTATATGTATGCTGCGAAAGTTTTTTTTTTTTTTTTTTTGGGTATGTCATATCTTTTGTTGTAACTTAGGTTTAACTTAGTTTTTATAACAAGATTCTTATTTTGTTATGTGAATAAGGGTTACATTTGTGGATTATTAGCTGTTTTTGCACTTTGTTTGTATCGCTGCGAAATTTGAAAGCGTGTTATCTCACATACAACATCGGGAGAGATGACACGGACAAAAAAATTTTCGGTATAAAGAACACAAACTGGTTTTAAGAACTTTATCATTATGTTAAAAGAAAAATTATTATTTTTGTATTTGTATTTTGTTGTTTCTTCAATTTTTTGTTTATAAAATAATTAATTTTTATTGGAAGGATAATTTTTTCTTCCCACTTGGCCTTCGGTACGGTGCCGATTGGCCAATGACAATTTTTATTATTCGAGTGTTATTATTTAGGACATACACAAACATTCAAGCCCCTGGTCTGGTGGCAATCGAACCCACAAGCCCAAAGCCGAGCGGTGAATGTCGCTTGAACGCTGCCTATAACCGGTCGACCACCAAGGCGGCTATGTAAGGATAATTAAATTTTATGTTTTCACATATACATGATTAAGAAACATTATTTTATATCATTAATACTACAAAATAAAGTTATTCTCTGTTCAAAATTGTGTTAATACATACTTATATCATTGCTATCTCATTTTAATGCACCCCATGTCTTCTAACCCTGCATAATCAGGATACATGGCATTTTTCATTTTTTTTTATATTTTTAAAATTTTTGTTAAGGCTTTTTAAAATTGAGTAGTTTACGATAACCAATTATAATCTACAAACACCACTATTTAATATTGCAATAATTTTTAACTGTTATTTAGGTAAGAGTTATTAGACTTTAGAAAAGGTGTGTCATCTCTCCCGGACTTAGCCTATAGGAAGATATTTTGAACAACTACAAAACAATAACAGAAAAATTAGTTATTAATAAATGTAAAAATACTTGTCACTTGGCAGTAAAATGTTATATACAAGCACATTTCTAATTTTAATATTTAAACTTCACTTTGATGAGACATTCAGTAAATACATATACATACATCGTCGGATTTCTGGTAAAAAGACTTAACCGCCATTTGACTAGTTTTGAGATAAACAGGAAAAACTTGTTTTTATTTACAATATTGATTTATTTAACAAGATATTGTGTTATATCGATGAGATTAATATTTTATACATTTTTCAACATACTTTCGCAACATTTTGAAGCATATATCATGAAATATTTAATAAAAATGTTTTTTTTTTTTGTTCAATATAGCTTAATACCTAAATTTTTAATATTTATATAGTTGTGAACACCAGACTAATAAATAATATCAAAATAAATTAACTTTTGTGGAACACAACTCGTTAACATCTCCCATTACATTAACACAGAATGGGGTTTAAGACATTTCGTATAAAATTTCTGTGCGCATCAAATAGTGTCAGATGGCGTTTACGAAACTTTAGAATGAATTACCTTCTAACATAAATTTTTTGGCGCTCAGATATTGTGTTTAGAGCATGCGTCGTGAAGAGACGTATCCGTTTATGTGCATAACTCATTTTATCATTTTTTGGCGGTTAAGTCTTTTTACCAGAAATCCGACGACATATCACACTTTCTCACTAATTTATATCAAATCAGTGCAGATGAGAACAGCTCCAAGTAATAAAATAAAAAAATACCATTTTTTTATAAGAAAAGTATAAAATTCACATTTTTACCAACGAATTTATGCATTTTATTTCAGTTAAATAATACACCGCTAAAATGGTCTCCTATTGATAGATTACTGTAACTTGGGACAAGTCCGAGATTTCTACCAACTTATTATAAACTCTAACTACAAATTTATTCATCCATGACTAATTATTCATTTTACTTTCATTTAAATATTGAATGAGTTCTAATATCTGGAATTTTTCATTCGGAATAGTCTATTTTTTAAAGTATTGCTTAACAACTGTTTGTAAACCATGCGATATAAAAAGAAACTAAAGTGAGCGTTGGAGAAATAGAAAACACACAGTTTAATAAAACTCTACGTGGAACCTCTCGCTTTTTGTGTTTTTCATACGACAGTGTAGCAATTCTACAAGTCGTCAGGGATTTCAACGAAACAAGTTAGCATTAAAAACCCCTATGGATTCCGGAATAGCATTTAATATATGCAGAGGTAAGCTTACAATATCCCGAGCTGATCTCAACGCATTTTTCACTCCTATGAACACGAAATATGTAATGAAGCCACTGTAGACTTCCCGGCTCCTCTGTATTTGACTTTCAAGATAAAATTACTTCAAAATAAATATGTAATATGGATTAGATAAAAGATGTATGCTTCAATAAAATTATTTAATAAAGAATGTTTGCTGATTAAACAATTTTCAGATTTATGCCATTTAAAATTTTACAAATAGCAGAATCACACTCAGGTTTACATCAGCGATACATCTACACGACATAGAGATGAGCTTACCGATATTTTATTTTACCGATACGATACACAAATTCTCTCTTAACTTCTATTGGTACAGTATAGAACAGAATAAAGAATGGATCGATACTTACAAATTTTTATTATATTTAAATTGACAAAGTTGGCTCTATACTTCTTTAAGAATTTAGACCTAAATAATTTTACTCTTTTATTCATTTTTTTATTATTTCAAATGATATACGTAACAAAAAAAAAAAAAAATCATTCTAAACAAGAAAAAATTCAAGTAACGTTTTTAATCTGGATTAGGAACATAAAACAAAGGCTTGCTTTCGAATAATATTTTCATGCACTATTTGTGAATAACTAAACTGCTCCTGCTTTCTTATACTAGTCTCTTGCTCTCTCTAACAACGAAGCAACATATTAGAGGTGTTAGCGTAGTTTGGCATAACCTCCCATGAAATCACAAAGCTAGCATATGGGTTTAGCGATTTATTTTATTTCATATCTGTGGTATATGGCTTATGTTTAACGTTATTTGTCTAGAAATAGCGTCTGTCGAAAACTACTCTATATTTGACATTAAAGCAGACATAACCTAACTTTTCGATAAAGATAGCTAAAACGTTTTACTTTTTATTTTACGCAACTGTACTATAAAATAACGTGAACAGTATGTGAAAACGTTGGTGAAAACATATTTTAATGTTCAGAATACCATTCGCCTAATCTGCAATTTTAACGTTCACGTTATCTATTTTGACTTTATGTGAAAACTCTTTATTGTTATGAAAGTATATTCTTTTCTTTTAGATGAGTATTTACCTATGCTGCTATTTATTACAGTTATTCAACAGGATTAAATTACAAAATGGGTTTACATGTATAAACATTCATGCCTTAGTGGCATTCGAACCTAGAAATCCGAGCGTACTCATGACTAAGACCCGTTGTTCTATCCATTGAGCCAGTGGAGCTTTATTGTTTCGAACATTAGGAAAATATATGTAAACAGAGTAATCATAATCGTATTATCATCGAAATATTATTGTTGCATGATCGTATCGAGAACATGGATATACATAATTGGTTCTATTACAAATATTGGAGCAAACAGCAATTCATCCTGATCGTATCGTTAATGCAAATCAAGCTTTCCTTTTGAAGTACATAACATGTCACATAGGTTAGATTTTTGATAATACAGAGTGTTAAAAAAACAAGTGTAACACGTTTATAAGACAAAGAAGAAATCAAAATAAGTCGAAAAGTTTTATGCAATATGTCTCTAAAAATGAATAATTTTTTGAGATATGACTGGTTTTATATAAATTTAATTATTATGTAAATACCGAAAGCCATTAATTTATTTGTAAAATTTCGAACAGTTCGGAATAGGATATGAACAAAGAAACGTATGTCAATTTGACACGAGATATTGTCAAAAATGTTATCTAAAGAAATCAAAACATTTCTTCTTGGATCTTATTTTAGAAATGGATTTTAATTATAAAACGGTGAATGACAAAATTCTTTTGCTGTCTGCTATAACGAATATCGGAAAAATTACATTTCAGGATCAATTTTGACAATTTGTTTGAATTGAATAAATGATCAGACATACATACATATGTTTCTCTGTTCATAGTCTACACCGAATTAGGATTTTATTTTTTAATATATATATATATATATATATATATATATATATATATATATATATAATTCATTCTTGGTGAATGTCGAAGAAATATTAATTCAGCCATTTAGTTATATCGGGAACGATATCCTAATAACCGTGTACCTCAGAAATCTAGTGTACGGAAGCTGTTACGAAGATTTACTCATTCTAGTAATGTAGCATATAAAAAAAAAAAATGTTTTGTGCAGTTGATGAAAATCGTCATGTAATCAGGAATATTGGTATACTAGTAAGATTTCCGTACAAAGAGTTTTAATGAAACATCGCTTTCATGGATATCATATGACAACAAATCAAGAACTGTAAGGACGAGATTTTCAAAATGAGTTACCAATACTATTAGAAAATGTAAATTTACACTTAAGATATTGCATAATATTTGCCCCGTCAAATTCGGCAAGAAATGTAACTCAGTATTTAAATTCAACATTTGAGGAATGGATTGGGAGAAATGAACAAACAAAATAGCCTGCGAGATCGTTGGATCCTATTTTTTTTTATGGGGAAATGTCAAAGACAAAGTGTATAAAGATGTTCCATTCCAACTACAATTGAAGACATGAAAAACAGAATTACAATAGCATTTTCATAAATTACAAAAACCATGGCTTTATTAGGTAGAACACTTTTTACTTACAAAATATAAAAATGTATGGACGTTGAAGAGCAGACATACGAACAGCTTTTATAGATTTATTTTTTATTATTTCATGGAATACTTTCTGTGTGATTATTTATTAATAAAAACATGAAAAGTTTCTGTGCTGATCATTTTAGGACTATAATGAATAAGAACTGTTTTAAAGAGAAACAAAAAAATCTTCAAAATTTTGTAAAAATGTTTCATAAAAAATGTAGTTGCATATCATTGCGCGAAAATGGAACACCCGATAGAAAAATTATACTGCAGATATGTGGGCATTTTAAAACTTTAATGTAAAATAAACTTTGAAAAAAATTCGATAATATTTAAAATAATCGAGTAAAAAGAAAAGACAGAATTATGGACCAACCTGTATGTATAAATAGAGGTACCAAGTAGAACTCACTTTGTTATTATTATGACCAAGAACAAAAAATGACTCACCTGCTCACATGCGCTAACGTAGGAATGCACGTGAGAAGATCTGATTCCCATTGAGATACATTATTATTGAAATGTGTAAAGGTTTTGTTAAAAAATATCATATATTAAAATCATTCCTCACTTTTTTATTTTTGTGTTGTTTCTAGAGGGCTTTGTCATTGCCGTCAAAGTACAGGCCTGGAACAGAGAGCTGTAATGCTGTAAAAGACTGAGGCGTCACCGACTGGGGCCTATGCTATCCCTTGCTCAGTAAGCAAGCAGCACCATTGTAGCACACAGCGCATGTATTTTTCCCGATTGTTTTAATTATGTTTCAGCAATCAGCACTTCCTGAAAATTTTGACAGCGTTTATCTTCTTTATTATTGATAAAAAACACTAGCTTAGATACACAAATTTTAGCAATGTCTTTATTGCAATTTCGGATGTGAGGCCGTCATCAGAAGATTGAACATTACATATTTTTTTTTGCAGTTTCTGACAAAGAGAATCTAATTTACAAACGGTTGAAATCACTAGTTGTCTGACTACAGATCTTGAAAAATTTAGTACTACTTATTATACCTGGCTCCTGGCTTACATAATTGTCATAATTTAAAATATTTGGTAAATAATAAAAATTATTGCAAAGATTCTCTCAAAAAATCTGGTCTACATAAAATAAATTGTAGTAACTGTAATTACATGTATACAGAAGTGTTAATACTAAGTAGTTACACCCGGAATGGGGGATTACGGCTCAATTGAATTATAGGAAAATAGCAAAAAAAATACGATTGTATATGCTGAATAACGAATATTAATAAAAAAATAATATGGTATAATTGAGATATTTCGGAAATAAAGGGTTTTTTGTTATAGCGCTTCGACACTAATATGAAAATATTTCGATTGGCGACCGAGAGACCACCTATACATGCATTACAAATAGCGTGTTAGGAGGTGGGGATTACTACCAATGGAAGTTAAGAAATTCAAATTCGAAAGGAGGGGCTAACATTCCTGTACAGCAGTTTTCAAACAGTAACAAATAATTTAAATACACCTGTAATTATAAAGTATGTAGACTTATACAGTGTTATAATATTCATTTATTTTATGTAAATATAACTTAAAATAGCATATATTTCAAAAACATTTAGGTCCATAATGAAAAAAGTTTGATATAAAAACACATAAATGTGACGTCACGTCAATCTTTTCAATATTCGGGAGACCATAACTCGCTTATTAATAGGAATATTTTCACCGGATTTTCATCAATAGTCTTAGTTTTCCTAATATTTTCAGATGAAATTATATAAAAAAATGGTGTAATCCCCCATTGGCAGTTAAAACTTATTAAAATAAACAACTTTTCTTAGTTCCAATTTTTGATTTGGTGCCCCGGTTCATAGATATTGGAGTTCTTTTGTTTTCGAAAGATCGTCATAACTCCCTCATATTAAGGACTATTGAAAAAAAATCAAGATCACCTTTCGACTCTCTAAAATATTTACATTTACAATTATTTATTTTTTTAAATAACAAAATGGCGATCGATGAAAAATTTCAAAAGAAGATTTTTTGATAACCACTCCATCGATTTTCGGAAGTAAAACATTTATTCTTCTTAAACTATCTACTATAACATTTGTCCTAAACATTTTTTTTTTCATTCTATCCAAAAAAAGTCTTTATTCATTTACTTGACTTACAGATAAGTATGAACAAACTAAAAAAAAAAACATTTCAAACGAACATTGGAACAAAAGAAGCAAAAGACTTTTTTTGGATAGGTTGAATAAAATATTTAGCACAAATGTTGTAGTACATAGTTTAAGGATTTTATAAAAGTTTTATTTTCGAAAATCGATGGAGTGATTATCAAAAAATCTTGTTTCGAAATTTTTGATCCATAACCATTTTGTCATTTGAAAAAATAAAAAATAATTGTAAATCCAAATGTTTTATAGAGCCGAAAGGTAATTTTGAATTATTTTTTCAATAGTCCTTAAAATAAGGAAGTTATGACGTTTTCTTCGAAAAACAAAAGAACTTCAATAACTACGAACCGGGGCACCAAATCAAAAATTGAAAGTAAGAAAAGTTGTTTGTTTTAATGAGTTCTATCTGCCATTTTCGGGTGTAATGACTTAGTATTAACACCCTGTATACGGCAAACAAAACGTAATTTCAAAGTTAGTACAATTATCATGTTTCAGAAATAATACAAATTATTCCAATGTAGCTAAACATTTACTTGATAACAATCACATCCGTACGGAGTCTGACATGAAAATCATATATTTTGAAAGGAAAGACTAGAGATTAATCATCCTAGAAGCGTATGACTTCATAATATACCCAAAATTGAAAGGAAAAACCTTATGAACGAACAACTAGATTTATTAGAGGCGTACTGTCTCTAATAAATTAGGCATTTATTTACAAAATATTTACTGTATTGACATTAAATTTTGTTATACTTGTTTACGGATAATGTAAGTATTTATTTTTACCTCCCGCTACCCTAGGGAGGTATAGGGATCGTGCTAAAAATCGAATATAGAGATTTTAGTGAATAAGCACGTTTAAATGTCCCCAGAATCCGATTTTATCATTTTTACAATGATGTCTGTAGGTATGTGTGTGTGTGTGTCTGTGTATGTCTGTCTCTCTCTGTGTGTGTGTGTGTGTGTGTGTATGTGTGTGTGTGTGTGTATCGTGTGGACACGATTACTCAAATACTATCAGGCAGAAAATTTTGAAATTTTGTATAATCATTCTATACTAATGTTGGAAGAGCTCACTAGTTTTTAGTGTATATCGGATAACCGGAAGTATAATTTATACAAGCTTATAACAGTTTTTCTTGTAAAAAAATCATTGAATATAATTTTATAGCAACTTTTACCAATACAAATTGAATATAATGGCACAATCTTCAATTCTACGATAATAGCATTTAGTAAATAACTTGAAATAATTTAAAATATTAAATTATAAAATAATTTATTTTTGTACATCACTTTGCCTCTGCGTCAAACAAAAACAATACTTTAATAACAAATTTGACATATTTAAACAAATGTCACTTTCACGAAGCAATTACATTAAAATTAATAATGAAACCGTGTTAAGAAGAATATAGTAGTTTAAATATGATTCTAATGAAATTAAGGTTTGTAAAAATAATATATTTTTCATCATACATAAATATTAGATATTAGTCCAGTGAACGAAGAATTTTACCCTACAAAACGTCGAATAGTTCTCAATTTTTGATATGTTATATAGGATGGTGCAAAATTTTGAGTTTCTTTCTACTTTACATCGCAATAGCTCCGTAACACATTTTAGCGTAAAAGTCCTTATAGTCCAATCTTGTAGAGAATTTAATTACTTACATAATCCAATTATTTTTTTACGATCAATGCAAAGGAGTGGGGATCAATTTACAAAAAACGATAAACTAGTTTAGTGCAGCAACACTTTTTGGTTTATTATTTCTAATTATAAAAGTATTATTCAAACAAAATAATCTATATAGATGCAAAATGTACGTAATTATGTGTTGACGAACGTCAATGAGTCTCATGGGACTATTAGAATTTTTTTTAAAAATAAACAGAACTTCTTTCTTTCATTTGTCTGCGACTTCTTTCTACTCTTCAACTCAGAATGAGTTATTTATAAGTATTGTATCCTTATCTAAGACTCAATTTTCTAAGACTTTGGCATATTATGTCTTTTGTGAAACCAATAGCGGTGGAGCAATGTTGCTTCCAACATGGTGAAAGTAGCAATCTTATAAAAATATTGAGTTTTTTATAACTTTTCCTAGCTATAAGTAAATCATTATGAATAAATTTCATTATATTCTTTTAGATATTGTACCCAGCTCCTACAGATACGGAATGGATGAAATATAAAATACACAGATTACAGCGAAACATCCATTTTGAAAAATTTCTTTATTGACATTTTAACCACCGAAAATCGGAAATTTTTTAGCTTTTTGCTTATAACTTCTTTCTGTTGCATTTTAACGCAAAAAAGTTATATGACGACTTGTAGAGGACAAAATTTCCTGTATATTTGGTCCACGAAGTGTTTTGTAGGAATAATGACAACGGAGCTATAAAGCTCCAAAAAAGGACAAAATTGCGTACTTTGTTAAATTTTGAGTTTCTTTCCAATTTACATTTCGCAATAACTCCGTAACACTTCAATTTAGCGCAAAAGTGCTTATGACAAATCTCAAGAATTTACTTACCAGCAAAATCCATATATCAATTTTGTTTTATGACCAATGTAACGTAGTGGGGGTAACTTTACAAAATAATACGAAACAGTGATTTTTTCAAGTTTAGTGCAGCAACGTTGTCCAGTTTTTATCACTATACTTGATTTTATGATACGGAATTAACATGATACGGATTCCACGAACATAATTCTGAGCTAAAGAGCAGAAGAAAGAAGTCGTAGACAAATAAAAGAAGGAAGTGCTGTTTTCTAAAAAGTTTTTTTCTAATAGTCCTGTGAGACTTCATTGACGTTTACCAACATATAATTACGTTCATTTTGCATCTATACATATTATTTTGTTTGAATAATACTTTTATAATTATAAATAATAAACAAAAAGAGTTGCTGCACTAAAATAGAAAAAACTATTTTTATCTTTTTTTTTGTAAATTGACCCCCACTCCGTTGCATTGATCGTAAAATATAATTGTATTATGTAGGTAATTAAATTCTCTACAAGATTGACTATGATGACTTTTACGCTAAAATGATGTGTTACAGAGCTATTGCGAAGTGGAAAGAAACTCAAAATTTTGCTAAGTAAGCAATTTTAACCTTTTTTGTCAGCATCATAGCTCCGTTGCTATTAATCGTACAAAATAACTTTACATAAATATTTTGCAGGAAATTTTATCCCCTACAAATTACTTTTTTTGTGCTAAAATGCACCAGAAAGAAGTTATAGGCAATAAACTGAAAAAAGTGCCGATTTTCGCTGGTTTTTACAAGAGGGCAGTGGAAGCGGTGGAAGGGGGATTGTGGAAATTAGGATTTTTCACTAACCAACCATCCTATACAACATATTAAAAATTCAGAACTACCCGACCTTTTGTAGGATACCCCCTTTTTCAGCCTCCGTTCACTGGACTAATATACAGGATAATTCGATTTAAGTTTGATGTTTGCAACATTATATATCAAACAGCTCTCAATAACAACGTGATTTCAAAGTGTCAAATAATAGTTTGCAACTACACATTTACGAAATGGATCATGTACGGCGAAACATTTATACAGATTGCGTTTTAGAGCATAAGGAAGTCGGTGATGATTTTGACAATGATGCGTGTGTGACGAAGTTGGTATTTGCCACAGATTTTTCAGGAAAAACATAATAAAATATAATTCAAAATTTCGTATTACAAACTTTTTTATTTAATGGAACAACAAAGTAGATTTTGTTTATAAACGATCAATTGGAGGTGATACTTTACTTAAATCTCATTGCTATTTTAAACATGGAACTGGCGGGAGGTCAAGTGCTGGCCACATCAGATTTTTAATATTGGTTTTTATTCATGGATAGGTATAAACATATATTAGTTTTTACGTTTTTATATACATATTGGCTCGTACCACGATCAGGGTTCTAACACCGGTGTTAGCTAGAACCGTGCAAACGGTTGACACATACTTCAGAGTTATAAAGAAAATCAGTCATGCCACTATACTGATTAGACCGACAATGTACTGACAGGCATATGTATTAAATAAATTGGCTTTATTATTTTAAATTGTTTAATATGACTTGTTTGTTGCTTGTTTAATCAGTATAGTGGCATCACTGATTTTCGTTTATAACCCTGAAGTATCTGTCAAGTCGTCGTCAAGGTTCTAACTAATACACCCAAACATCCCCATTTAAAACAATGATCGTGGTATGGGTCATTGTGTTTTTTTTAATAAAGATTTTTTCATATAAATCTTATGTTTACAAAACTAATTCTTAAGAAAACATATGGTACAAAGTGCATTAAATGAAAATAAATAATGTTTTCCCGTAAACATATAGATTAAAACAATAGTTTGATTTGTATTTTTTTAAAAAAGGGAATTTCCTAATCCCACCCCACACTAATGTTTTATTGAACCTTAATGTATATATACTTTTAAGATCTGTTTTGTAAATTATTTCATATCTTCTAAAGGCGTAACTGCCGAAATTACGTAATAAAGGAATTTTGTTAAATTGTGAAACAATACCTAGTGTTTTATTTCTTTTTACAATCATGTTTCACCGAGTGCCAACAACTTCATCAATTGAATTTATTGTATTTATAAGAAGCTCGATCTATGTTATATACACATTTACATTATTTTTACTTTTTTATTAGATACAAGCATTATTTACATTAAGAACAGCTCTTCAGCTCGGCTGCATATAATACCCACAGGCCTCGAGCTGTGACGTCACACAATGCTGTTCTAGGCCTGGACATAGACGGAATTGGCATTGTTCAAGATATTGTTATTCATACGCGACTTTAAATCATCAATGCTTGTTTATAAAAAGAAGTAGAATATTGTTCTCTACTTATTATACCAGGTTTTTAAATAAATAGTAAACAAGGTAGTTCCTTATTGTGAAATAAACATACATTTTACAAATACATTTTCATACGTAATATAACAAGTGATATGATTATCATCGATGATATTTTCGAGTGAAACCGAGTTGCAGATTTCACGAGTCCGAAGGACGAGTGAAATGTGCTGCTTCGGTTTCACGAGCAATATCTTCGATTATTAATCATATCACGAGCTTATATTTAATGAGAGAATATAATGAATTTTTGTTAAAATTAACTGTCAATGTTGTAAAAATCCCTTAGTAACGGATGTAAATAAGGTGATAGTTTCTTTGTTTTTTATAATCGCTGTGATAGACATGTAACTAGGGAAATTCTGAATGTCGATTGGCGGAAAACATGTCACGTGACTAGTGAATTATATTCTCACTATAATAATGGACTGTATCTACATTAAATAAACTGGTAGTAGTACTTAGTTCTTTTTTAACGCGTCAGATTGTAAACCTATGGTTTACGGATCATATCCCGCACTTTACGTATCAACTAAAAATAAGAACTGCAGACTAATTCAATATGAAATAGTATGTCTTTTGAAAAATCTTAAGGTAATTTGGAAATTAAAGTAAATTTGTTTTTTTTTCGATGCTCATCCATCACGTAGGAATATAGCCTGATATATAAAATAAAACATTATAAAATATGTTAGGAGGAAGTAACGCCGTACTTGTGATAGATAAAATATATTAACGGATTTCTCGGCGGTGATTGTAAGGAAATATACTGTTGTTATTCCATAAAGTAGTTAATTTTATTTAAATTTCCAATATTTCATTACACATTTTGTAACTTCATCAGGGAATACTAAAATGTACATAATTTTGTAAAGGTAAGTTATACCTTATTTTATTTTACTTACAAATAGTTTTAACTGGTGTAATCACTTGGCCAAGCATTTTGTAAGCGAAAGAACAGCATAGCGTTCATATAAGAAAATTTGCAATACCACTAAACTTTACTTGTGCTAAATTGAAACCAATTTTTGGATCCATTGCATTGAGTGGAGTGCACGACAGAAAAGAGAAAAGGTATTAAAATTCTCTCAACTTACAATTCTAATATTAGTGTTTATTAGCAATTCTATTCTATTCACTTTATGGCACCTACACCTACGAATCATCCGAAGCGGCAATAAACCCTATCACTCCCTTTAAGTCACACCATATTTGACAAGAGCCACATTTCACTGCATGCATTTGCAACAACATCGAGTGCGCGACGACGCCTGATTTACGTATAAATCCCATCCGAGATCCGATCTCGGCACTTGTCGGTCTGCGTTCGACAAGCAAAACATCATGACAAATGCCTCATGTCTCCGCATATACAGCCTGTACGTATGTATGTATGTATTCTGCAAAGAGCGCCAACGTTCAAGAACTTGATTTGTGAGATTGTGCTGATGGTTGCGGATGACAATGCGATTGATTTCAAGAACATAATTGATGGGGGAAAATGATAGTAAATTGATTCAAGACTAAATTTGTCATTTACAAAAGGGATGCTTTATCAAATTTCTCGATAGTTCCAAATGGTTTCACATAAAGAAAATAGCTAGGATCAACTCCTTCAGCAATGGACTATAACGCAATAAACAGAATATCTTATATTCAGAGACGTACACTTTTAATTTTGGTTGTGGGTGCACTATTTTAATTTTAAAAATCTGTTGTGGCCAGCACAAGACCTCTCGCCATTTCCATATTAGGCTATATAAGTATTGTATTGCACTTCGCTTTCGAACCGTCGTTTTATAAAAATAAACTACAGAACTTTACTCCAATATAGTTTTTTATTGTATTTAACATGTCTTCTGCACACATATAATTCCAATTATATCTATTTTTCATTGTATAAGGAAGTTTGTAAATGTCCGAGATTCTTCCAATTCATTAACCAGATTGGCGGTATTTCTGATGGATATATGCATTTTACCACAATTTTACCTATAATTTCAAATATTTATTTAATAAAACAATAAGAAAAGTTAAATATACTTCCCAGAAAAAGCTATCAGAATGTCACTAAAACTGTTGATATTTGACAATGACATGTGCATGTTATAAACATTGGAATTTATCAACTGGTTTCCTTAGTGCCTTGGCCTCTGCGATTAGTTTATTCTATAAATTATAGTGTCTTTATCTCTAAATCTATACAAGATATAATAAAATTTTGAAGTGTATTAGATGGAGAATTTTATGTTCTTCAATATTTAATAAAAAAAAACTCCCAAAAAATTATATTTGGAAGAATTTTTCTAAAAAACTACTACTTCCGGTTGTTCAATTGTTACCAAAACCTTTTCAGCTCTTCCCCAGGAATGTCAGATTGAGGAAACTGCAGTTAAATATTTTTTGTCTTATAATTTTTGAGGAATCGTCCCTCCAACATCCAGCCATACACACATACATACACACATCCACACACACACACACACACACACACACACACACACACACACACACACACACACACACACACACAGACATTATTGTAAAAATGTTAAAATCGGATTCTAGTGACTTTAAAACGTGCTTATTCATTAAAATCTGGATATGTGATTTTTAGCATGATTCCAATACCTCTCTTAGCGAGAGGTAAAAAAAGTATATAATAAATAAAAAAATATATCATCACGGCATATTACCCATTTCTGAGTGCGCCACAATATGCTTTATCGCAGATATCAGTAATGATGATGACATATTTGTACCGTGCGGGCGCTTACCAGGCGTCACCTCACGGGCACTCATTTCTGGCGTGGAGAGTGCACCACAGGGATCATTTTTGAGCCATTTAAAATTCGAACTATTTGACCTCGGTCGGGTTCGAACCCAGTTCCCCCAGGATCGCGACCAGACACTCAGGCACGCGGCCACGGGTATATGTTTTTATAAATGCAAATAATACAGTAAAAATGACATACTTATTTTATTATTTACAATTATATTAAATTATGTGCACATTTAACAAAAATAAAATTAATATCTATTATTATTAATATATATATATATATATATATATATATATATATATATATATATATATATATATATATATATATATATGCAACAAAACGCGGAACATAGGACTTTAACATTGGATTTTAAAAATGTGCGGATATTGGCTCCCCTGTACATTTTAGAGCAAAAGTACAAGAACAAAAAGTTGTTTACAATTAATTTTTATTTTTAAAAAAAAGTATTCATTGAATGCAATAGAATGTCTGTAGCACTAGATATTTAGAAAATAAAATATGACACGTTAAATTTAACAATGATTAAAATTTAAAAAAGCTTTTATGAAACCGGGCATATACATACCTATATGATAACTGATAACAATAAATAATAATCAGACGGGATAATTCTTCACTCTGTAATTAGGGAAAAATTGCCATTATCACAACAACGAACAATTAGAGTGAATTTCAAAGTCTACGTTTAAAAACAGAATATTTCGGCTCTGACTAGCTGGTACTCCTACCCTTGCTGAGATGTTGTCAACCCACCAATTAAAAAATCAAAGCCAGAACCTTAGAGTACAATAATACCCATGGTATTGTGCCATGATCATTCCGAATGTTTTCAAGTTTCGAAATATTTCGTCGCTTTGCTTCCAGGCATATTGGTATTAGATCGCCGCCGTAAAATTAAACAAGTGCATTGGCTTTCTATTCCACTGAACATCCTCCTTACATTCTCGACTTGTCCTCATTAGATTATCACTTATTTAGGCCACTCAAACAGGCATTGGGAGGGTAACGATTCTAAAATAACTGGAAGAATTTGTGTGCAAATGACTTTTGACCCGGCCCACATCGTTTATGACAGGGGAATCAAAAAGCTGTCATTTCGGTGATGTAATTGAATAGAAATTATATAGAAAAATAACCTATATATGAATATATTTTAACTAAATAAAGAGTTTTTGAAAATGTCCGGTTTATGTAGGTTTGCGGACCGGCATTGTTATTGGCTTTGAATTTATTTAAAATTAAAATTAAATCTCTATGTAAAAATATATAAAATCCATTTCCAATTACAAAAATTCAATTACATTTCACTAGTAAAAATAATCTCATAAAAATACGTGTGTATGTATTTCCAATGCAGACATTATAAACTGTCATTGTGTACCAGTATTCTGTGTCTATTCTCGGTAACTGTGCAACAATTAAAATTCAATTTGGAAGTGAAACAACCTTTAGCGGCAATAAACTAAATGTTAGAGCGACATATCAAGTCAGGATACAGACATGGGTACAATTTCTCATTTACATATATGCACGTTGTTGTATGCACGCTGCATCACCCTATACTGTTAGTCTTAATTGCCATTATTTACATACAAACATGCCGTAAGATGAATACGGCACAATTGTATACGAGAAATGTTTTTGATATGTTTATGTTTACTGTTATGATATGATAACTGTTTGCGAGAAGTAAATAGAATACTATGCAAAACGTGAAAAGGCAACGTTTTATCACGCCTTCTATTTTCAGAATGGTAATTCTCTTTACATACAAAACTCACTTTATGGAATATTTTAGATGGCAAGGGAAGTAATAAATGGAGATTTTAGGTTAAGCAGTAAATAAATAAATAAATAATTATTTGGTAATTATAAATTTACATTTGAATATAACACAGACTTTTTTAAAACAAAAAATCAAAATGTGTTATAAATATTGGAAATAATTATTTGTGGATCTAGAAAGCCATAGATACTTTATGCCCGTGTCACACTCTCATACTATAATGTTATCTTAGTCCATTAAAAAATGACCAAAAAGATGATAAAATCTTACTCTAGATGATTTCCTTTTTTCAGTTAGATATGCTAGTCGTTCCTAAGGTACTTTTGTGTGGTAGCTACTACCTACATAAAATAAAAAAAAACTTACTAACTCCTTTTAAGAGGAAAAACTACAAATCATACTGTCAATTACAAACGTTAACTCTTTTTTTCTGAACTACCGGCTTATTTTCAAAACGGGTGTAGGATAGTATAACAAGAAATGAAATGGCTCATATTGTACATGAGCAAGAAGTTTGTGGTCCGAGCCGAAGGCGAGTAGCGAGTACTACGGTTTGCGAATTGTAGACTATACTTTCTCCATCAAAATTTAGAGATTATACAAAAAATGTTTCTCATTTAGAGAATAATTATTTTATTGTATTTAATTTTCTGAAGATTTCCAAAAAACCTGTAAAAGTCAACACAGGATTACGATACTGTTTAAAACTATAAAACATCAAACGCGAATTCAGAAATAAATAAAAATAAAACAAAAAAATAAACAAATTCTGATTCGTCGAAAGCCGTGCGAAATTATTTCAAGCAGTTGTTGGAATGATAATGATTCCAACATAACTTTTAGTTGTGTAGAAAAAAATATTGTTTATGTTAATGAACTTTTATGGTCGAAGAAGTGTTTTATTTGGCCATGCAGCGCGGATAAAACCGAGACAAAATGTATTCATTTTTTCTACCGTACTACCGTCTACTGTTATCTATATTAAGTAAATTACTTCACGACAATAACTTAAATTGAAAACATTTTTTTAATAGACCAGTACATTAATTTTTCTACAGTCATATCGTAATTTAAAACAAAAAAGGTTAAGTAAATTTTTATAATTGGAACATCTCTATATTTGCCGGTGCTGATTCCGGTTTGCTCAAACTAAAAAAACATGATGACAGGAAATTAGACACCATGGTTGAAGATTGCGTCGAAGATTCATTTACAAACGATGAAGTTTAAAGAGCTGCAACTGTAGAAATGACATTTTAAATTTGGAAAATAATCACTAAAACACATTTGATTTACCTTTCTAGAGTAAGTTTTAGCAACCTTTTATATTACCTAAGTATGTTACTAGTAAAAAAAGTGCTACCTACTTTTATCACTAGAATGAGTTCAAAAACATTTTAGCAGTTTGAATATAACAGAATAATTAAATTTATTATTTAATATTTAATAATGATAATAATAAAAATAATAATAGTAAAACATTTTGAATAATATTAACATAATGGTGGAATTTTGTGCCGGACCAGTTATCGAAATGTCATTGCACAGATTTAAAGAACATATTTATATATCGTTAATGTTAGTGATTCTTAATTATATCAAGAAATACGAAAACGTTTATTACTTCAACATAAATATTATGTACTTCTAATATTTAGAATGTTACGTATTTTAGAAAAGATTATTGAAAACCTTCTAAATGTTTCAAAATTAATAAATACCTAATATATTTTTTGTTCTTTAGTTGATGCTCAATAATTTATTGTGTACACTTATTTCAGTCCTCATTTGTGGCGTAATGACGTCTCGTTACTGCTTTGTGAATAAGAAATCAAAGTACCCACTCGTTTTCGACGCTGAAGGTGTTACTAAGAGCCTGAATCCAACTAATGGTAGGGCTATTTCACGTGTAATAAAGTAAGCAGTAGTTAGACGGAGAATAGCAAATAAGAAATACGAAAAGAGAATTTCAGGGAACTGTTAGTTGACGGGAAGGAATAGTTCGTTAAAGTAAATATAAGTGAATTATACGGCCAAAGGAATGCAATATAAGATAGAATGTATATATTGAATAATAAACCCATAACTGCCAAGAAAAATGATACTGAGGGAAAATTAAAAAATAGGTGTTGCGGTTATTTTTTTTTTTAGTACTTTCGAGCATATAAGATCAAAAAGAAGTCATTTTGAGAACACCTTTAAGAAGGAGTGGATTCTCATTTGTGTAATCAAAAATAACTACCAAATTCCTGGTTATTTATTTATCGTATGGCTAATACACATATCTAAGCAACAAACAGGGCCGCATTTATATCTTCAGAGGCCCGAGGCGCAGTGACCTGTTGAGGCCCCTATTTTTATATACTTTAAAATATATCCGGTGAAAAACACCTGGCTATTTTAAATTAAAGGATAAGTTGTTAATGATTATTAAATCAAAATAATTATGGAGTATTTTATTATCATTAGTATTTCAAAAACAAAAATAGTTCGAAAACTGTAAATAAAAATATTATCTACCTATATAGTACACACCTACATAACATTTAACGGTTACTATAATTACCCTACAGTGATATTATCAAAATAAAAATAGAAAAGAGGCATTCTCAGAGGCTGAAAGAACCTGTAACACTGGTTTCCTCCTGAATAAAATTTAACAGCAACTACTCGAGGGTTAGAATCCAGCGAGTAAACGTGAATATAGGTACAATCGCACAAAAGTTGTCAAATGTATACGAATAAGGTATACAATATCAAGAATTTGGAATGAGATACATACATAGTCACGGTATCACTAACTAGATGGCAGTGGCAGTATCAGTAACAATAACAATTATGAATAGATTCAAAATCAAAGCTTATAATAGCAAGTGTTTTAAGTTTTAAGATTATTTTTTGTAGTTTATGAACAAAATAAAAATGTACGAAAAGAACTTTTTTCTGAGGCCCCCCGGAAGATGAGGCCCCCAGCTAGCGCCTCATGCGCCTCTGCTTAAATGCGACCCTGGCAACAAATATAACATATTAACATATTCTTAACTGGAAACAAACGTCTAATTTATACAAATATTGAATTTCCGTCTGTCTTCAACAAAAGGTCACTGGCGTGTTCGTCGGAAGCTCTAAAATTGCACTCTTCTACAGCATGCTGTACATTCTATTCTTTCTAAGGTGTGGTGGATAAAGCCAGTAGATTTGATTGTACCTGCAGCGGGATCAGTCGCTACTTGTAAAAATATGAATGATATTTAAATTGTATAACGTAAATAAAAATTGCGACGAAAATAATTTAATTCAATTTATTAACAGAAACGATGTTATCGTGTCTGTACAAACGTTGAAATTACACTGGAAGTTTATTTTTCCGTTGTTGGTAAGTTGATAATTGACAATTTATTGCTCTTGGTAACCTAGTTCATTGATTTCGTAATTTTATTTTCTAACATAAGCAACTATGATGCTACATACTTCTTATTTCTGGAGTTCAAAACAAAAGAAATCAAATTTAATGCGAAATTTGTGATGCTGTAAATATCGGCCAAAGTGGAAGACAATTTAAGAACATCAAAAGGCTAAAGACAACAATAAATTCTGTACTGGTTTTGCGGCACATTGTGTAGAAAATAAACATACCTTTAACGGTAATTTTAAAATATTGCACGTGCAACAAAAAGGATTAAAAATAAACTTGGAAAATTTGGAAATTCAGAAAGCTATTGTTAGGAAAGACAACATTGTAAACGGATGGTTAGATTTAGGAAACTCCCCGATTCTACCAGCTAGGGTTGCCAGACCTTCTATATTTAATAGAAGTCTTCTGTATTCAAAGAAAATTTTCTATCTTCTATGTACCTAAAATATATAAGCAAAATCTTCTATATATTTCGGCTTTTCAGAATAATATTATAATATAGTTATTTTCGTAACAAAAATACCAAATATCATGCGAGTGTAAATTGACGCACGACGCGTAGCGGAGTGCAAGTCAATACACACGAGCTAAGATATTTGTATTTCATACAAGTTATGAACATTATTTTTTAGACGAGCTTAAATAAATTTTACTTTTTTCACAAAACTGAAATTTAGGTTCAAACGTACGGACAGCTGACAAATGAATAATGTATACATATAGCCAGAAAATAATGACATAGTAACCTAGCAACCGTGTCAACTATTACGATATGAAATATATCATAACACTAATGTGATAAGTTCAACTTTCAGTGTTAGGATACTACGTTGTTATGTCATACTTATCACAATGGTCGTCTAAAAATAATATATTTTGATTTTTGGTACCACTTTTCAACATGTCCGAATCTAGTGTTGCGTGTGTCGATTTCAAGAAAATTCCAACTCGATATTTTCATTTATCTGAATATATTTAATATGTGTTTATTTTTAATACATTAGTAATTATATCTAATGTAATGATAGTAATAAATGATTTATTTGAATCTTCTATATATTTTTTGAAACTTCTATATTTCCAATTTAATTCTTCTATTTTCGACACTACTACCAGCTGTAATCCCGATAGTATTTAAAGATGCAATTTCTCTTTGTACCTGATGATGATCAAGATCCAAATTATCGTTGTGATAATAAACCATATTTTGTGAAACCTACCAAAGTTATTCTTCAAACTTTATTATTAAAAACAGTTAGCAATTTATTTACCTATTGACATTATATGAATTTTCTTTAATTATTCTGAAATCAAGGTGCATGCATCTATAAATGTAATAAATAATAATAGTATTAATCTAATTATTTTTGAGCTACTAGTGTTGCAGAGAAGCTAACTATGGTACTGGTATAGAATCAATAACATTTAAATATGTCTTAATTATCAGTTTTCACTTTACTTCATTTTACGTCACTAAATATCATCATTATTATAGAGATCTCTTACGTTCTAATTTTGTCCTTCGTTCCAAATTCCTTATTTTATCCTTTCCTTTCTTTCACGTTCCTTCGATCCTTAAAATAACAGACATAATACAGATTAATATCTAAATTTGCATAGTATCTTAAATAAACTTACTTGGCCTGTTAGAGATTCAGTAATCTCATTTGTTTATTTAAAACGTAAATCTCATTTTGACATTTGCTAATTAACCTTGCAATATATTTGACCGGCATTGATGTATAGTGTGCGCTACGCGCTGCGTTACACTATCACACAGTAGCGACAACGGTAAAACGGTGTACTTAATAAATACATGATATTGTATTATTTACAATTATCAACCTATCCTATTACCCTTAAATTAGCCCTATTCTATGCATAATATAGAAGTAGTTTGTTAGGCGCGTAGTATGCAAGCATTATTGTCTTCTTGGTCTCGTATATTCGTCCCTCTTTCCGTTTTTTTTTGTAATATCCGGATTTTTGAATTTTTCACAACTTAACGTAAGTCATTGGAAGCGTGCGAACGTCCTTGCGCGAATTTCTCTAAGTTGCGAGTCTTAAAGGCACTTTTAAGTAATTTCGGTTCAGTAAAGTGTTTTGTACAAATACTAGCCGAATTAGGGGATCAGCTCGCCAAGTTACATATTCCGTTGCGAGGTTTTTGGGTGCTTTATTTCGGCTTGGTTAACCTCATTCGGAATTCCCACGTGGGGATTAAGTGCACGTGGTTCGCGACTTGTTCTATAAAGACTTTCCACCATCTCGCCAAGGGCTGAATGATTCGTTGGGTGGTTATCATCGTCTCTTGGACATCTCCACACGGTGTGTGCGATTCGCCAGTACCTTGCACGCGCCGACCACTCAACTGTTACTTCCACAACCCTACCGTTCCTGAACAACAGTCGCCACTCAGGATTGATCTGGATAACTTATTGTCAGACTTTTATATTATTTATATTGTTATTTATTATTCATCAACACCTTTTATTGTTGTACTGGAATCACCGACTATAATATTACTTGCATGTTAATGTGCTTAAGGCTCATTTTGGAAGATTTTACGATCTACTTTGGGTCATAATACATACATTATACATTTACTAGACTATATATACGTTATTGTTATATGTTTCATAATTTTATAATAGTTGATTCGCTAATAATTTGTTTGCCGCGGAATGTCCGTGCCCCGATTTCATCTGGCTGTAATTAGCCCTGCGTTCACCGTTGGCCAACGAGAAAACATATGATTGTCTCTCGGGTTACGGGCTCATTCGCGTCTCCAAATTATATAGTCCATTTATATTTAATATTAAAATTCAACTACATTTATTAAACGTTCATGTTGTTAAGATCTCGATTATTATTTTGCAAAAACTTTTATTGACGTTTTCAGGCAACAATAAAAATTGAGTAACGGTAGGTAAAATTACATTATTTTATTCGTTTTCGTAATTTTGCCATCAAAAATTACGTGGCGCCCTAACGACCATTTTTTTTGCGTTGTTCACTTCACTTTCAAGAACCACCCCTTCTCCACTGTAAAGCTGGCGGCCGCACCTAAAACAACTAGGGTGCGTAAGCTAGAATTGCATTATCGCTTAGGATAGAAACAGGAACAGACCATACAGCCCACCAAGTTTGGAAAAGGGCCCTTACATGGTGGAAAAAAATATTATTAATGGAAAACAGTCGATACCCAAAGATATTATACAATAGACTTGTAGAACTAGATAAGTTCCCCAATAATAAAGTCTGCTATAATTGGGCTACTCAGATTAAAACATTCCTAATAGCAAATGACGGTAAACATTTATGGGACAACCAAACCTTAAATAAAAAGCAACTTGATGATATAATACAACGCTTCAAAATTAAATTACAACATAATGATCTGGAAAACTCTAAAAATTCAAATTATAATAATTACTTTAAACTCGTAAAACATGACTTTAAACTTGAAAATTATTATAACCTTAACATCCCTATTTCTAAATTACGCATCTTCGTACAATTAAAACTAGCAAATAAAAACACTGTAATAATTTTTTATAAAAACATAATATACAAGCTAGAGAACGACGTAATCTGCCAAATTTGCAACCTCCACCGGGCAGAAACCCTATTCCACTTTTTATTTGAATGCCCACAATATTCCCCTATCCGCCAACAATACCTGAACATCTACTGTACTACCCAAATGAGTGAGTCAAACTTTCATACCATTTTTGAAAACCCTGACAACAGCGGCGTCTTGTGCATTTTATAAGAAGGCAAGCAGCAATGGCGTAGGTGAGGTATAAAAAAAATGCGCCGCAGGCGAATTTTTTTTTCATTCAAGGTCAAATGCCTTATAATTGACTTACATGTTTCGAAGGGATGTGCAAATGCATGTTTTCCCCTTTCATGTGCAAAAAACAAAAATTGCCAGATCACAGACTTGACGTGATATTGCGTTATGTATATTATTTTTATTATTATTCATGGGTTAAGTCGCAAAAGCCTCGCTTAATATCATTCCATACTGATTTTTCTTTATTAAATAATAAACATGGTCAACAATATAATTTTAGTAATGTTTCACTATCACATAGCCACATATGTTTGTCTTATAAATAGGTATTAAAATGCCTTGTTATATGTTTAACAGTTGTTGTTAATAACTTCATAAGAGGAATTGGTCTGCCATTTGCAAAAAAGTTTTTTTTTCTTCAAAATTGCCAAATGGCTTGTAATTTTTTTATTATTATTGCACAAATGTTATCCATTCTGTATAAAAATATAAGGATTATTATTATTTTCAAAATTTAATTGAAACAAAATAAAAAAATGTAGAATTATAAAATATAGATACCTTATAAATAAATTTTACTTTTATTCGTATCCTATTTTAACATTTACTATCTATTTCACTTAAAATTTGTTCATGGAAGCAATATAAAAACTGCTTGCAGATGAACCTAAACAGCGAAATATTTTCAGTATAGAAGGCTACTTGTTCGGCAATGTTCGGTATAGTGTAGGTATAGGCGGTGTAAGCACTCGAAGTTCTGCTTACCAGCACGTTTTGTACAACATGGTAAGATCGTAATAGTACGTATCCCAGTGATAGAATCAGATTAAAAGTAACAAAATATAAAGGCAAGCACTGCTTGCCTTGCTTGCATGGAGAAAACGCCACTGCCTGACATTAACAAAATCAATAAAGTGTTTTACTATACAATTAGTGCTTTAAAATTAAGAAGTTTTTGTCTTAACGAATAACACAAAATAGCAAAGTAATTAGAGGGAATCAGGTCATTTATATTAATGAATGTATAATTTACATAGCTATACGATATTTAAAAGTTTGTGTATTGTTGTTAATCTTAATCATAATAATGAATGTATAATATATATAGGTAAACGGTATTTAAAAGGTTGTGTATTGTTGGTAATATATTAATGAATGTAGCACAATGTTCCAATCACGTTTTGTATAAGATTGTATGATCTAAACAAAATATAGATTATTATTATTATTATTATTATTATTATTATTATTATTATTATTATTATTATTATTATTGCATTATCGCTTATTCGCGCTGCACGCGGAGCACGTAGCAGATCCCACATCCTATATTACAGCGGTAAGAATGAGATTAATTCTGAATATAAAAAGTTATGATAAAAAATTTCATATTACATCAAGTCTTACCTTTAAACATTCTAACCTTACAGGCAGAATCGTCCAGCGGATACATCGTAAATGAATATTTATATGGAAAATGTAATAAAACACATCTATAGTAACAGTACCTAGTACTTTGAAATATACTGTCCATTTATGATATTGCATAGTGTATACGAGTATTTTAAAATAATTAATCATTGTTGTAAAAGGAAGAATACACTGTGATGTTGAAATATTGTGACAACTTTAACAAGCGTTAACGATAATATTTGTATTTATTACAGTAATTCTTGACATTTATGAACTATATTTTACTGAATAACATTACAAAAGATAATTTGTATTTGTTTGAATAACTACATTTGAATAAAAAGTTTCCACGAACAAATACACGAAATAAAACATTAGTTTTTATATCGAATATATTGTTCATCCAATAAAAGTGATATATGACTTCATTTTGACATGTATACAATCAAATCAATTCGCCTAGGTATTATTTATATTCCCCGTGTAGGGAATCCAGGCATTTATAATGTAAATCTCAGAATAAATTTATCCCTGGCGTAAATAAAATATTACAAAATGAACATTCACAAAGTTTCAGGAAAAAATTCCACAAAACTTTTAAAAATTTCAAACAAACTACAACAAAAAATAATAATGGAAAAACGAGAATTCTTTGACACAATTAATAAGAAATGGACAAAAAGAGAGAAGAAAAACAAATATTGGAGTAAATTCCTAAGAATTAAATTTAATTTTCGTGTAGCGGACATCGTACTACATACAAAACTTTATTTTTCAGGCGTTCACTTCTGGTTATTTGAACTTTTTCCCAGCTGTTATTATCTGTTACAGATGACATTTTCAGTTTTGAGTGAAGCCTGAAATGGCCGAAGAAGGGAAGACGTCTGCGGAAACAGAAGGTTATAAGGACAAGCTAAATATCACAGCAGCTAATAAGATTAATAAACAGTCCATATAAGGCAGAATATTGTAAGAATTAGTATTTTATCTATAACTACAACTCTGCAAAATCATAATTATGCTAATACTTATAAGAGGGATATGTTATAATAGTTATTGCAATTAAACTAATTACACTGATAAATTAAATAAACTAAAAATCTTATCCAAGTTTTATAATCCAAAGGAAAGCAATTCTAAATGGACACTATTTTTATTCATTTAGTCTACCTACCTAATTTGTTGTATGCTATTTTATCCCATAATCAAATGTATTACATTAAAGAACCATGTCTCTTTAAACAGACATAAATAAAGATTTTTTTACAAAAACCGAACATGTCTAAAATTTCAAACGAAAAAAATATAAACTTTTGTGACTGAGTCCTCCGTACATAACAAGCATAGAAACAAAATTTATAATTTAAAATTTCATTTTATAGGTCCACCATTCAATAAAAAATAAATTATAAATATCTGGTTTGCTTTATGTAGGAAATTTGAATATCCCCGATGAAAATTATGAAAAATAAGAACTTTTATTTTTATTATATTGCAAAAAAATTCAAACCCATTACGAAAATATTTTCAAATAAACAGGTACAATAATTTTGTTCTTGTACAATAGGCTATTCCACATTTTTTCTTTTTTTTAGAAGAACTTAAGACCAAATGTGAAAGTCCGAGAAAAAATTGCTCCAAATAAGCAAGATATTAAGGTACGAATTTTAATTTATAGGTACACCAGAAGTAAACCAACAGTGGTTCACATGCTTACGAAAAATGATGAGCAAATTACAACATAATGTATATTTAAATTGTAATATTATATTTCATTATTCGATAAATATAAGATATTATTAAATTTAATTTACTTCACTTTTTTTCTCATTTTACAAAAACAAAGAAAAAAGAAGTTAGTAGATATTTATACACCAAGTGAGCTAAAAGATAATGTTTATTTATTCTTCGCGTGAATAAACATTCTTAGCTCACTTGGTTTATATAATATTTTATTAAATTTTGACTTTTTAAACTGTCATTATTAACTCCATAGCAACAACCATAAGTAACACTTTATTCACAAGTGAATTAAATTTTTTTAAATCACTCTCACAATTTTTTTAACACACTGTAACAAATAATGCATTTAAAATAACATTATGAACGAAAATAATACTCACCATAGTATTTATCAGACATTCGCCCCAATTCTGTAAGGAACTTGTTAAGTCTTAACAACGTTGCTAATTGGTTATTTGCTATAGCAATGTTGCTAAGACTTAACAACTTTCTTACAAAATAGGGGCGATTATCACACATTACGGGCTCGTGAGCTAAACTTTCTTCTCATGAATAAACAATATCTTAGCTAACTTGGTGTACAAATATCTATTCAACGAAATAATAATAAAAACCATTATAATATTTAATTTTGTCAAAATAACAAACTAATCATTAGGCTGTGCATGACAATCGTCGATGATAGACGTCAAGTCATTTATTTAAAAAGCATTATTGTCTGTCATTTGTGTCGTGAAAAATAATGAAAATGGCTGATAATGACTAACACATACTGTGGTGTGTTATTTCCGTGCCTGATGTTATTTTAAATGCATTATTTGTTGTACAGTGAGTTAAAAAAATGTGAGTGATTTAAAAAAAAATTAATTCACTTGTGAATAAAATGTTACTTATAGTTATTGCTATGGAGTTAATAATGACAGTTTAAAACGTCAAAATTGAATAAAAAAATTAATACAAAAAATTATAAAGTATTTTACAACTGGGTAAGTACTACTAACATTAAAAATTGTTTCCCTTAAAATCTAATGCATACTAGTTTTTAAATTAGAATTCCACTTGTGAACGAATTTCATATCTAATAAGTTTCCATTAAAATCTAAGTGAACTGGAGTTCAATAATTTGAAATTAACTCATAAGCATTACTATTATATTCGAGTAAATTAAAACAAGATATATCATTTTGTACAATTAGCATTATGAAATTCATATTAAATCTCATTAATAATGTAGTTACCAAGATTATCAGAAATATTAGATCAAAACCTAAATGTTAAGAAACAATTAATAATAATGAAGGAAATGTAAACTAAATTTATCCAATTGTTTATACTCGTACATACAAATAGCGTATTATATCACTAATTTCAAAATTTAATAAAGTTAATATATTATTGACTACTAAATAACAAAGGAACAGTATTGATTGTATTGATGTCAGATGTCAATTTATGGCACCTTGACAAAGAGCAAACACTGTATCTAGTGTTAATTAAGTCTTCATTACGACGACGGTAATTTGTGTAATTATGAAAGCTCAATATGCCAATATGTCGATATTTGACGACTGAAAGGAACAACGTAATTGTTGCACACAACGGGCGCACAGGACACTGGTAACTCAATAACGGAATAGATATTGACTTTGACAATGCAGTGCAATGCAATAATATTCAATATACGAGTAGGTATAAGATTGTTTTGAGTATCATAACTGCCGATTATGTCGATTTTGACATCTAAAGCTAATTTATTGATTTCATAAAATTAAGACATTATCAATAAATATATTTATATTTTATATATATATATATATATATATATATATATATATATATATATATATATATATATATCTTATAAAGATAACATCTTTCTCAAAGGAAAATTAACAATATATAAAAGCTCTACTCAATGAAGATTTGAGTAATGTCTCTACCTGGGTTAGGGATAATGGTCTTAAGATAAATGCTGAAAAGTATACTATGCTAGTAGTAGGCAATTATAGTTTCAATACACCGATTCTACTTGATGGCGTCCCATTGCAATGTACTGAGGTCATTAAAGGTTTGGGAATGTATATCGATAAAGACTTAAATTTCAGACATTATTTAAATAAAAAACTCCTTGCAGCAAGATTGAAACTTGAACATTTATATCAATTTAAAAATACTCTATCTTCTGCTACCAAACTTAAAATCGTACAATCTCTAATCTATCCTTTGTTTGATTATTGCGGCTGCGTATATGTCCCTAATTTGTTTAAAAGAGACAAACACCGTATTACACTTTTCCAGAACTCCTGTCTCCGATTCATTTTTGGTGTGCGCAAATATGAACATGTGTCTAATTTTCGACACAAAGCTAATATGCCCTACATTGATGAACGAATTAAATATTTATACCTATGCCTAATTCATAAAATTATTAAATGTGATACACCGTGTTACTTGTTTGCTAAGCTAACGGAAAAGCGTTCTTATTATACTTTACGCGGCTCGTCGTTTCTTAATATCCCTTCCTTCAAAAAAAGTAAGTTTAAGGGTTCATTTTCGTATTTAATATGGTTTTGGAAAAGCTTTCTTTAAGCGCTTTCAAGATAAAATTAAAAAGTATTTTTCTTGTTTAAACTTAATTTGAATTGAAAACATATTAGTATTAGTACTCTTTGTATTCAATATTCTATGCTTGTGTACTAATGTCTATATTAATTAATTTTCTTTTGTTGTTGTTAAACTGGGTTAGGTGGAAGATTATTATTATTATTATTATTATTATTTTAAAATTCTCTTTTAATGCTATTTTCAGAATGTTATGATAAACAGAACAATTATTTTAACATAGGTCAATATTACAAATATTCAAATTATATGCTTTATTTTTTATGCTTATTATTTTAGAATAAAGCATGTTAAGAACGATACACTAAAGTTATTTGTATGTATTAATGAAGAGCATTGTACCTAGTCGTGCTATAAATTCTGTCCCTATATCAACAAAAGAAATCTGATAAAACAGTTGTTATTTAATTGTCACATACTAATGATCTTAAAAAAAAAATATTCAAAATGACCGCCTTCTTCTTTCACACACTTCTGTAAACATTCCGGTCACTCACCTATTGCAGCACGCAAAACTTCCAGGGTATGGAAGCTGCTGTTTTCACCAAATTACTCTGTGGTACCTCAATTTAATTAAACCGCCAAAATATAGAGTTAATGTTCAGAGCTCTCGGGAAGCTCCAGAGAAAATCCTGAATTTAAAAAGGGGCCACCATACATCGTCAGTAATTATTTGCCGTATTACGGCGTTACAAAGTTTCATTTCTGCGAATAAAGGGTAAAAACGGGAACAGAAAATAACCAAAGCGACATATTATAGCAAGTTGTAAAGCCATTGAATGACTCCTTCATCACTGGTAAGCACAGGATTTTTCAGCAAGATTCGGCACCCGTGCACAAAGCAAATTTTCGTAACTTCGGTTAGAGCTA
Source organism: Ophonus ardosiacus (assembly GCA_943142095.1). Classification (NCBI taxonomy): domain Eukaryota; kingdom Metazoa; phylum Arthropoda; class Insecta; order Coleoptera; family Carabidae; genus Ophonus; species Ophonus ardosiacus. The sequence continues at coordinate 27,241,781 of OW964828.1, read as the reverse complement.
AATTGATCGAAACTCATTGCACTGAAGATTGGCTTTCTGAAAGTCCGGACCTCAGTCCGTTGGCTTACTGCTTATGGAATATATTAGAAGAGAAGTCACGATTAAATAATTTTATTCTGTAGATTATATTTAAGAGTAGAACAATCTAGATGACTATAAATTTCGATTTCACCAAACTCGCTTAATGCTAACAGTTAGAATAACCCAATAACAACAACAAATATAAATATTTTTCGATTTAGTAATTCCACCTTTCTTTCATTACAATACCTCCCTCTTGTGATACATTTTTACCTCTCGCTAAGAGAGGTATTGGAATCATGCTAAAAATCACATATCCAGATTTTAATGATTAAACACGTTTCAAGGTCACTAGAATCCGATTGTAACATTTTTACAATGATCTCTCTCTCTCTCTCTCTGTGTGTGTGTGTGTGTGTGTGTGTGTGTGTGTGTGTGTGTGTGTGTGTGTGTGTGTGTGTGTGTGGATGTGTGGATGTGTGTGGGTGCGCATGGCTGGATGTTGGAGGGACGATTCCTCAAAAACTGTAAGACATAAGACCTGTTTAACTATGAATTCCTCAATCTGACATTTCTGGGAAGAGCTGAAAAAGTTTTGGTAACAATTGAACAACCGGAAGTAGTAGTTTTTTTTTACTCTTCTCTTACTCTTCTACTCATTCCTGTCCAACGCATCTTCATGACACAGTTCTTCCTCCCTCAAATCTTCTGTTATACAGTCCTTCCATCTTCTCTTTTGCCTTTCTCGTACTCCTGGCATTATAAGTTCTTGAGGCGAGGCCGCAAATGCAAGTCACTGGCGAGGGATACTGTCACTTATATCACTTTCAGATCATATACTTTCCACTTTGGTTTTGCACTTGACACTGACATCTGTCAATTAGAATTTTTTGAATGTATCTGACGTTTTCATAATTTTTTCAAAGCTGACTGATTTTTGAAAGTTAATCTCTCTTAATCTCTCTATAACTCTATATCTATTGAATATGAAGGAAAATGTATAATCGAACCATATAGAGAATAAGATAATCTTTCTACTAATAATCACATAAAATATCGAAAATGATATTTAACTGCGTTTTTTCAAGAAAAACTGTTAAGAACTTCAAATAAGGGTACTTCCGGTTGACCAATTATAATAAAAATCTAAACATCTCTTCATAGGGTTGTAAGGAAGAATAATACGAAAGAATCATAATTTTTAGAATTGTAGTTTTGGAGTTATCGTCGGAGAAAAATTTGTCACATACACACGGACACACACACACACGGACACACACACATACAGACATCATCGTAAAACCAGTAAAATCGTATTGTAGGGACATTAAAACGTGCTTATTCATTTAAAACTCCCCATCGAATTTTTTTACCAAAGACAATACCTTCCTTACCTAAAGGTGACGGAAGGTAAAAACTGAGTGGCATTCATCCAGGTTAATTATAAATTACTTCGAGTAACATATTCAACAGAGAAAATAAAACATTATCTTAGTATCTAACATAATTATTCATAATATAAATTCCCATCATCCAGTCTATCATTAATCCTCTTATTTAAGTTGTATCTATGCTCGTATCTTCAGTTGCATGCTCACTCATAAATTATCCCTCATTGCATAAACCGAACTCATCCTCTTACGGCATCTTTTCTCTAATCCACTTACATATGACCCCGAGCTTGATCCTTGCCCCACATGTGCCGCCCATGCGTCACTGCAGCATTGACTTATGTGGAGCGTTTAGTTTAACAAATGCCCCACAACGACTTCCCATTGTCTTCCGGGAATTTAACACGGGAATTAATAAAAAAGAACTCTTGTTTCTTAACCTCGTCAAATGAAAGAGAGGAGATTGAATTAAGTTTTTGCAGTGCTAAGTATATTATTATATATGATTATTCAGCATTGTCTTTTGATCTATAAATATTATAAAATAATTAATATTAAGGTAAAGTTACTTGAAATAACATTATTCTATCATGCATCAATATAATATTAATTTAATACCATAGGCATAGGCGCAATATTACATTGCATACTATTAATAAGTCATAAATATATTCACAGAAGTAAATCCTAAAACACTTTGTAATTTACATTTATGCCCACATGCTGAACAACAGAAAACTAATTAATTAATTTATATTGTATTAAAAATAATTTTAAATTCCTTCAGAGGATGAAAATTCTTGTCTACTGTAATACCAGTATTTCATTTTTATTGTTAGTTTGTTAGTTGCAGGTTGAGTATTACGTTGAATTGTTTAGAACTTCCCTAATAACATTTCTCAACGGCAGTAAAGAAACTTCCCAGGAATTCTGATTTGTCAATTTAAAATTTCCAGAATGTTTCTATATCGAAAAGTGGTTATATTGTAGAGAATTTTCCAACTTGATTGGAGTTGTTGTGGGTTCTAAAGCTGAGTTTTTAAAACTTTTTACTAGTGCAGTTGAGAAAATATAGACTATATTCGTATAAAGTATGTACTTAAATTACAGTTACAATCTATACACCAACATAAGTTTTTATGGTATACAATATTGAAATACATATACGAGTATTAATGAATTTCCAAACACACATTTTATTCATAGCTGGATATATTAATCTGCTTCACAAAGAGTTTGATAATGATATTTATGTACAGTACTAACAGCCGAAAATGGAACATATGCTTTATAAACTTTATTTTTTATCCTAAAATTTGGTTTACGTTATAAATGAATTTGCAGCATTTTAACAATTACCCACTGAAGAATTTTTATTATAAATAAATGATGTTCCAAAACATGTTGTCATATTATTTTATATTTTTATGTGCAATTACAAATTTTTATGGAAAATAGTGACAGTGACGTCACAAAAGTTTAAATAAAGAAACGGCTGGTGTTTGTACACTGGCAAGTGACATCTATATCAAATTCGAACGTATTGCATACATCTTTATTTATGTAGTTGTGACATTGATGTCACAATATTTACCCTAAAATGTTAATAATAATCGTGAAAAGTAAAAAGAAAACATGAATGGTCTATTTTGGAATAAAAAATCTGTTGGTGTGCCAGTCCGCTTTGTACTAGTACACAGATTTCGGTAATTATGATGACATTATATTTGTACCGTACGGGCGTTTACCAGACGTCATTGCTGGCGTAGAGAAAGCACCACAAGGGTCATTTTGTGCCATTTAAATTCGAAATATTTCTTTTGGCGTCAGTCGGGATCGAACCCGGTTCTCCAAATTGTTTTAATTACATGGCTATATTCAAAAAAATTGGCTCTTTCGTGTCCACCAATAAAATTATAAATATCGTAATTATGACAAGGCGGCACATAATTGTTACTGCTTGTTTTTTATACTGAATGTCAACCTGCCATTATTTGTGCCACTCTGTTGAAATGAAGAGATGCATTGAATGGATTTCCTGCCACCTGTATACTAAAAGAATCTTACTGTTCCTTAAACATAAATGTTATTTTTGTTTAAAATAGGTATCGTATAGAATGAAAACTGCAGTTTGAGTTAGGTTATCAAAACCAAAATCGGTAAACTAAGTAGGTACAGGAATATTTAATAAAAAAATATGAGTTTGTTTCAATTTAAAAAATATATTTATAGTCTAAATTAAAAACAGTACCCGCAGATAAATTAAAAGTTTTTTACATTTTATTGAATTAGAAAGTATTAATTTTAAACTAATTTCAATATTCATGAAAATGCAAAGGTCGAAGAGTTCAAAAGTATAAGTTTCACTTCGTTAAAAATGAAATTTCGTTATTAGCAGCAAAAAATAAATCTGATTGCGTACATCAAAACTTTATGAAATTTGTGTCATCACCAACCAAATTTTTCTTTAAATACTTTCGTATAATTTAATAGCCCAGATGTTAGATCTATTCACAAGGAATTAAATATTCATTTCCGGAATATATAACTTGATATAAGATATAAGGAATTATTTTTCTTTAAGTTAAATTTGAGTAGCAAGGCAAACATACAATTTAGGGTGCTACATTTAATTAACTTACATAATTATTAAACCAATCATTACCGAAAGTTTTCATCAATATATTTTATCAAACAAATTTAAACGATTAAACAAAGCTATATTCTAGTTACATTTATGAACTGAACACACGGCAGAATTTTCAATTATTTTCGAAGCTATTGTGATATAATTATAGTTATTTACGTATAGAGGGCCGAAAGAAAGGGTTTACGCCTGCGGACGAAATTTGAAGCCCGACGCGAAGCGGAGGGCTTTTATTCGTCCAAGGGCGTAAACCTCTTTCGGCCTGAGGTACGTACAACGTTTTACGCACAACTGAAACCAAATGAAACGTAATTTTTAATTGCATGACTAAAAGCTTGTTGCTATGTAAAAAATATTAGATGGCCAGATGGCTATGCCAAGAAACATTTCGGCGATGCGTTGTATTGGCAACCATTTGTTTTGTGTAAACAAATAATTAAAAATGTCAAGCATGGAGCTTCAACCTGAATATGATACTGAAATTTCTGAAAAAATTTTGGTAGAAACTAATGAAGCTTTAGCGGATTTATGTTCTGGCAAGTCAAAGGACCGATATCAAAACGAATACGATGTGTTGCAAGCCTGGTTGACAGAAAAAATGTGACAATTTTGAACGAAACTGTGTTGCTCGCATATTTCAATGGCGATATATCAATATTACTCGTATATATTTTTTACCGCCCGGCGGGCTTTTGCTTTACACTTTACCGCCCGCAGGGTGTAATCTTTCATTTTCCGCCATGGTAACTAAAATATAAACAAACAATTACAATACAGTTGTGCGTAAAAAATATTACTTTTGTTTCTATATAGTAAACACAGTAAGCAACCTTTGTTAAGAATCCATAGCTTTTAATAGATTTCGAGACGTATAAATATAGTGATAGGTATTCATTTACATAAATATTAGAAATGAGATTTAATTTTTTACCCGATACCTACATGTAAATTCTGATAAATATTACAGATCAAAATGTATGGCGTTATTTCAAGAGTAATAGAGTTTCGTATATCAGTAAAATATCATTCAGAAGTTTTAGATGAAAAACTGAAATAAGATTGAACCATTAAAGTTGGTTCTTTATGTATCCTATTAGACAGTTTCATTAAAAAGAAAACCAAATTTCAATACCTACAGCACAATGAAAGTAATAAAATACAACAAAATATAGTTGATTTGGTATTGCAATCACACTTGTAACCTTTAATCTAGGCCCTGTTTTAAGCTAACCTACATTCAGGCGGTATAAAGGCATCCACAGTGGCGTAATTCAGTGCAGTTGTAGCACGGATTCCCTTCAACAACAAAGCTACGAATACGACTACAGGCTATATACGAGTACTCGCTACAGGCTACCGGGCTTCGAGTAAAATAATCTAAGCGCCGCCCGCCTCGCTAGATTTGTATATTTCATCGGGTATTACCGAGCTCTTCTAGACGCAAAAACTATTCCAGCTATTTGTATCTGCTCGCCCGTATGCAAATTCCTGGATAGATCCACGAACAAATCGACGGAATTTGATACAAATCTACAAAAGATACCTACTTGGTTTTTTAATGGTGTCAAAAAGATTTTTTTACTGTTTTTTATACAAACAAATAGAGGATGTTGAAATCGTATTATAAACGATAGATTTTTGTATATTCCAAAACCTCAAAGTCATAAAGGCATGGTATGCAGGACGAATTATAACAATTGTAACAAAAGTGAAAAAAAATTATAAAAACATAGGGCAGCCAGAGGGTGATGTTTAATTGGTCACCGTTATATGTCATTTAGGCAACAGGGATACAATTTGGAGGATCTGTTTTAAAACATGGAGAATATTTAAAAATTGCGGTCTGATTTTTCTAAACATTTCTTAACATAATCTAAACCAACGCACAATTTTGTAATTCTACACATCTAGTTGACCGTATGATATGAGTACTCGATAAGTCGATAAATGACATCTGATAAATGTCCTCTACGGTAAAAATGTATCTATATTACCGTAATATATAAAACGTACTATGCACTGTTCTTCCAATAACAGGTATAGATTTATGATAAGGTGCCATGTTTCATTATGTCAAATAATTTGATTTGAGTTTAATGAAATGTGCATAGGTTTGAAATTCCTTAGATCGTTTGCGTGACAGTTCTATAAGAATAATAGTGCGCTAGTGGACTTACAATAGTGGAGTAGTCAACTTGGATGTGGTGATCCTTAGAATCAAGCTAGGATAATCAAAATTAGTACTTGAACTAATAGAACAGCATGCGCCATTGGTCGGCTATATCTATATAAGTATATGTATGACCATAATGGTAACAATAACAAAATGTCAAGTTTTGAATCACATTCGAAAACTACAACTAGACTTACTGGTTAACTGCAAGTATGTAGGTACTAAATTTATTGGAATAATTCTATTTTAGTTGTAATGATTACTGAGACATGAAAAAACTAGAATTTTAATTATACCAGAATCAGTATGGTATACCAAAATCGGTCAAGCAGCGGATGCACGCCATCACTTAGTATAAAAACCTTACTGCATTAAAATCACTAATAGCGAAAAATGAAATAAAATTTCAATAATGTTTAACCGTCAAAAAGTGTATAACCTTTTTTTAATTATTACTGAGGTGAATAGTAGAGTTCATTACTTATCGTATATGACATGAAAAATATATAAATAATGTACATCTACTTCATATTCATCGACCTTTAAACTAATAGACGTAGCGTACGAGCAAAACGCTTGTCCCGCCATAACGGTGCAGACACAGTATCTCTATCCTTCAACGGTACGGAAGTTAAGAAATTAAGAAAACGCGGCAAAATAAAAAAAATGATTTGACAAGAGTATAGATTTAATTTTTTTGTGCCTAAGTAGTTTTATTATATATTTTTAATACAATATATTATATACATATTATTTATAGGGGACAAGTAATAATTAAGAACTTACATATGAAATGACAAAGCTGAACCGCGTACGTACTGCTGACTGCACGAAATACACCGTTTCCCCATTATTTTGTCGCATACACACCTCACAACACATATACGTATGTATTGACAGAAATAATTGTAAATGTTCTCCAAAAAAGTAAATAATACACAAACTGTCACGAAACGTCAAAAGTAGATTTTGACAACTATTTAGTGATAGAGAGCGATGTATAGATGTTTACATATGGCTTATTTGTTGCTATAGTCGGCAACATTGATAATTTGTATGTTTATACTGTCAAAGTTATTATTTGACAATTTGAAAAATATTCGCATCGTGTTTGAAACATTTTTGTGCGTTGTAAAGGCGTATTTATTATGAAGTAACGCAAGCGGTAACGCAGTTGCAGTAAGGTAACGCAAAAAATAAATGTACGGTACAGTATATTTACCGTTTTATAATGAAACGCAACGCAGAGCCGTGGAAGTAACGTAACGCAACGCAACGCCAAAGCTGACCAACTTTCATCTTTCTACCTTACTTTTATACCTCTAGCCAATCAGAATTTAGTGTTTCAATTTTACTATAAAAATCTGTATTATCGATATGTTCGTGAACTGTCAAAATTATATAATAAATTCTACATTTTATGGTTAGACCGGTTAGATTTTCAATGCGATACGAAGAGTAATTATGGATGATAGAAAATTAATCGAATTAATCGATAATCACCGAGACAGAAACAGTATTGCCGCAGCTATATCGTCGTCACTGTCCATTTCTATTCAAATTATTTTATACACTTATTTATATGTCATGTGTCATAAAGACTATAAATAAAAGTGAGTTGAATTTCAACAATATATACAGAATTCTTTTGATTGGTAAGAAATGCTATCTTCGGCGTTATTATAAATCACTTATTTTGTGTTTGCGTTACTGATTACGTTGCGTCGTTGCGTTGCGTTTTACGTTACTTCATTATAAATAGGCCTTTAAGGTCTAGTAACGTTAAATGCGACGCAACGTGACCGTTCACACAAATACAAAATCTGTGATTTATAATAACCGCCAAAGATAGCACTTCTAATCAATTAGAAAAAATCGGTATATTTCTTTGAAAATCGGCTCACTTTTATTTATTGTCTTTATGACATATATAAGTATAAGGTTAGTATTATAAAATAATTTAAATAGAAATGGACAGTTACGAAAATATAGTATTTATTTTGTAGATGTGACAGTTCATGAACATGTCGATTATATGGATTTTTATAGTAAATCTGAAACTCTAAATTCTGTTTGGATAGCGGTACAGTAGTAAGGTAGAAATATGAGAGTTGGTCATCTGCGATACGTTTATTGCGTTGCTAATTGTGGCGATGCGTTACATTTCATTATAAATCAGCATATAGGAATACAATGCGCTCATATTTTGCGTTACCTTACTGCAACTGCGTTACCGTTTACGTTACTTAATTATAAATAGGCCTTAAGTTATTGTACTTTGAAATAACAATGTATGTAATCTGTATAACTCTTTTCATAAAGATTTTAGAACCTATGTAAATGTACCAGTACATTATGTCACATATCTAGTTACTTTTATTCAATTTTTATTAATGACGTGCATCGGCTGCTTGACTGATTTGAGTATATAACAAAGTAACAACGCATTACCTTCATGCCCCTTTCACACTAGATGTTTAAGATAGCTGAACTTAAAGATCTATGATCTTAAAGATTGGTTGACGTTCACACTTGATATTTAGATCATTAACGCTGCTGGTGCTGCCATGGATATCGATTGTTATTGTGTCAGTTTTGAATATAAAATTTGCTGATGAAAATGTTAGCTGTCAAAAATAATGACATACAATATGGAAAATGAGTCAAGCTGGCTTAAACCATGGGTTAATTCTGCAACTATACCCAAATCGGTCAAGCAGCCGATGCACGTCATTAATAAAAATTGAATAAAAGTAACTAGATGTGTGACGTCATGTACTGGTACGTTTACATAGGTTTTAGAATCTTTATGAAAAGAGTTATATAGATTACAATCTGTTATCGATATGTTCATGAACTGTCACACCTACAAAACAAATACTATATTTTCGTAACTGTCCATTTCTAATTACATTATTTTATAATACTAACCTTATTTATACTTATGTATACCATATAAAGCCAATAAATAAAAGTGAGCCGAATTTCAAAGGAATATACCGAATTCTTCGGATTGATTAGAAGTGCTATCTTTGGCTTATAAATCACGTTGCGTCGTTGCGTTGCGTTTACGTTACTTTATTATAAATAGGCCTTTACAATGCACAAAAATGTTTCAAACACGATGAAAATATTTTTCAAATTGTCAAATAACAACTTTGAAAGTATAAACATACAAATTATCAATGTTGCCAACTATAGTAACAAATAAATGAAGTAGATGTACATTATTTATAACTTATTCATGTCACATACGATAAGTAATGAACTCTACTGTTCATTTTAATAATAATTATATAAGGCCATACACTTTTTGACAGTAAAAATGATTGAAATATTATTTCATTTTTCACTATTAGTGATTTTAATGCATTAAGGTGAAAGGTTTATCATTCTTCTAAACCTAAATAATTAGCGGATATATGCAAGAAATATCAGTGTCATATTGGAAGAAGAACTCTGAGAAGGGAATGGCAATACATGTGCCCGAAACTGGATGTCATTTTATATTTTATATTTCTTTATATGCTGTACATACTTATTTTATACCAAATTGGACACGAATAATTAAATAAATTTAAAAACACCTTCAATACTATGACAGTTTTAGTTGGCAGTACCACGTGACCACACTTTAAGACGCAAATTTCTGTCTTAAAGATAGTCGATATTAAAATAATAAAGCTTACTGCCTTGGAAACCCTACCAGTAAATATGAAAAAAATATGATCGTGTAAATAGTACAGAAAAATCTGATGTGGCCAACACAAAACCTCCCGCTATTTAATTTTTATTAATTTAATAACATACCTACGTATTTAGTAATGCTTCAAATTATATTATGTTCCATTGCATATAACTATTGCTTTATTTACGATTTTCTTTATTATTTAATATGTCACTACTATTAATTTGAAGTGATTAGTTTTTTTGACAATGACGTTTACCTGTCAGTTACATTCATTTCAAAAATAAACTGTGTAACAAAGGAATTTGTTTATCTTAGGCTTCAGGATTAAAAAAAGAAAAATGATTTTTAAATTTATCTGTAAAATATATAGAAAAAGTATTAGTGTATACCTGTACAAAATTCAATAATCTGTAATTTTCATAATGACAAAAATGCGAAAAAATGGCATTTAATGGTATTTTTTGAAGAAAAACTATTATGAGCTTCATGTAAAGTGCCATTTCCGTTTATCCGATTTATACCAAAATCTAATAGCTTCTTTTATTATTAGAATAGGGTAGAAATACAAGGTTTCAGAATTTTCTGAATGATAGTATTTGAGTTAGAGCGAAGACAAAATTCATACACATACACACACATATACATACACACACATACATACACACACATACATACACACACATACACACATCATCGTGAAAATGTTAAAAATGGATTCTAGGGACCTTAAAACGTGGTCATTTACTAAAATCTCGATATGTGATTTTTAGCACGATCCCTATACCTCCCTTACCAAGGGTAGCGGGAGGTAAAATTGAGTCTACAGAGCGAAAAAACATAACATATTTTAATTCTGCTTTGAAGGCAACTATCCCATTGAGTTGGATTATAATTTTGCTTCTCAAAAATGAAGAAACTATTCTTGTCAGTCAAGACTTTATATCCAACCACATACAAACTAATCTCTTGTGAATGTTCGGTGTCTTCAAGAGACACATAAATGGGGCCGCACATACAAGTTCCAGGTCCATGAATTAAAATAAATAACTTGCATGTGATGCACCAAGCACAGACACGATTAAATAAATGTCACCCTACAGGCGACACACATTTAACGAGTTAAATGTTACATTTCTGATTAATTAATAAAAATCTAAATTAAAAAGTTTGTTTTATTAAAGGATTTTATTAGATACATTGCACAAACTTATATAGCCTTCTTTTTCGACAATATTAGGTCTGGATAGTACGTTTTTTTCATTTTCATATATTTATAACCCTGTCCGCCCCTGCTTGTATGACAAACGTCACCATTTTTATTTCCACTCACCTGTGAAATATGTCCACATTCGCTTTTCACTATCCTCCTTCCACTTGCTTACTTTTTGGCTTCCATCTTTATTGTACGGCTGCCGAGTCTACGACTAATGCATTTTTAATAATCACCATAAATCAGCGATCACAATTGATACGAAATGACAATGTCATAAAGTGTATCATTAATATGATATACATGACATGCTTGCCAGATTGTTAGCCTGGTAATGTTGTTGGTGTAGGTGTTACAAGATGGGAGATATGTGCATTTGAGAATGGTACAATGTACCTATACAATGTTTTGTGATATTCAAGATAAGTGCGTGGATATATACTGATAAACAGATATATTGATTTCTTTTGTTAATAATATCATCATAAACCTAATTTTCTTTTTATATAAATAATTAAGTACCTATTCATAATCGTATTAAAAGGTATTAGAATTGATACCAGTAGAACAGCAGCGGAATTTTGAGAAATTTAAATTAATGGAGGCTAGTAAAACCTGTCAACTACATTCAAAGCCGCAAACTAATATTAGAAAATTAAATTTGTAGTTTCATTGATTAATTTCATATATTGTCTGTGACAAAGATTTTTACAAAAATTGATTAACTTGGTTTTAAATTTTCTTTCGCAAATTAATTTCAATGATAGATAATAGTAGCTACATTAAAATAAAAGTTTTATAAGACATGATTTTCTAAAGAACACCTGCACTAAAATGTCTTATAAAACGTGTATTTTATACTATTTTTTCTATTTTGGTTATTTTGTCAAAAAATAGTTTAAAATATTCGTTATTTCATTTTCTAATTTATGACCATTTATGAGGAATATTTAGTTTTTATTTAATTGTTGGTAACAGTGATTGACATTTACTAATATTATTGTCTAGAAATGTATTTACCAACCTAATAGAAATTAGGTTTGAGTTCTTTTAAGAAGTACATACTCTTTAACTTCCAAATGAGTTTCATAAGTACATATTAAACAACCAAAATAGAAAAATTCCTTTTTAGAACTATATTTTCCACGGCCTACCTGATTTTCGTATTTCCAATAATTCCAGCGTGACCCTCGTAATTAATCTCGTATTTAAAACATTTTGAACGATATGAACTCAAAGTTTTGTAGAATTGAAATGACCAAATATATTTACCTATTCCAAATTAATTACCTATGTATACTTACATATATTTATTTAATTAATTTAAATTTGTTTTCTTTCTTACCTGAAAATCATTATTGTACAACCATATGTATTATTTCATTAATTCACTTTCTCATTCTCAGAAAATAAATTTATTAATTGTTCATAACATTCGGTATTTTGTTAGGGAATAAAAACTTCAAACACATCGATATGAATAACAACAATAGAAAGCTTTTCTTTACAATATATCGATATGAGATTATGAAGGAGTTACGAAAGCATGTGCGGCTTTGTTATGTAATTTGAATTTGAATCTAATCTAAACATATGGTTGATTTTGTTATCAGAAATTACAAATTATTATACGAGTATAATAATACTTGAATATAATTTAACATTTTTGCTGAATTAATATAACAATTTTACTTAGATGTTTTTTTTTTTTTTTTTTGGAAATTATGTCGTGTGGCCATAATATTGCTTTGTTCTATTGTAGTCAAAAACCGGTTACAAGGTATATAGGTAACTGAAACTGGTCCACAGTTTCATTAAAGAACAGTGTGAATAAGACTTCAGTTTCTTCTTTTAAACCTCATCCCTTTCATCATTAATTCACACTTGGGTGTACCTTCATTCACAAGAATTTATATCGAATATCGTTACGAATATTAATAAATAACTATACAATAGTTACTTGTATCACTAGTCTAGAAACTGCACTTTGAGAGTGTCACTTTAAGCGACGCCTTTAAATACCGCCAAAGATCAGTCGCAAAGCAGTTTCTAGACGTGTGATGCACAAGATTTTTTGTGTCGACGTCTCACTATATTTATTAAATGAATTTGATTTATTGTCCATATGTGAAATACTAGGAATTTTTATGTTAGTAATATCAGAAGATTTGAATAATTTCAAATGATATGAATTTACAAGCATAACATGCAACATCAGCAACCCTTTTTATCAGATTTACATTGCAAGGTGTAATATAATACTTACAATTAGCTTAAAATGTGTTCATTTAAGTTACAGTTTATAAGTCAGTACTAAAATTTCTAAACATTTTGCTAATTCTGGTATTGAAAATACTTTTACGAGAGTAGTACCAACTTTTACCCATAAAATTCCCTGTATTTTTGCCAACCTATGCCAGTAAAAAAGTGTTTTCGAACGAATTCGAGTAACGTAATAGTTATTTGTTATACGAATATATTAGTCAAGATAGAAAAAGTTTAGTCACAATGCCCGCAGAGCGAGTAGCTAATTTTCTTTAAAGATTAATATCTATTCTACATGAGTTAATGTAATACAATGTTTTATCTAACTTCTTAAATCGTTTTAATGTTTTCGGTCATCGTTTGACCGTGACAAGTTATTTGATATACTATTTTAAATTATGAAGTAACCATTGAATGGTTGTTATGGTTTTGTTGTATTGATATCGATTCTGGTTCTGCAATAATTAAATGAGAACGTCCCTTTAAAACATATTCACTTAAGGCTTAGTGGAGTGCCGTAAGGTTTATACCTCGGAACCCGGATCCACTGAACGGATTTTTGTAAAACTTTTTGGAAAGGGTTTTTAACACTATATACTAAAATGTTTACCCATTTATTTTTGCCGATCTCAATTTTTTAATTATTAAAATAAATAATTATTATTTTTTTGGAATTTTCATTCATTTTCTGTTATACCTTTAATTTTTTTTTGATTAACGTTAGATTTTACATAGGATAACTAATACATACCTGTCCTTGAGGCTGTTATTGGCTTCCTCAAGCAAAATAAAAGTGGATGATGATATCATTCCAATTGACTCACTACTTTTATTTCAACGTATTTGCGTTTTAAAAAAATCAGACGAAGAACTAAAAACCTGTATGACTTTTGAATTAGCCCCTTATCCTCTGGCTCTTTTTGAAGATGGCGAAATGCGCAAAACAAAAAAATCTGCAATATATGACCTATTCCCAGAAATGACGGTGAATGTGAACGATGTACAAAAATTTTCCTACGTAATTGATGGAGGGATGTTACTATCGAAAGAACTCGTCGCTTTAAAAGAAATGCATGTAATGACATCATATTTGGCAAAAAAATGCCTCTCAAAATAGGACAAGAGAAATTTTTAGTGAATGCCATAGATATGCTACGAAACACACTTGCAGAAAATCAAATATTTTCTCGTCAAGCGGAAGCTGATGCCGATAGATTAATAATTAAAACAGCAATTAATTTACAATCCGAAAATATTGTTGTAGTTTCCGAGGATGTGGATAGTTTTACTGACTGCGTTCTCACCAACAAATCGAGAAATTTACTTTCAAAAACTAGCAAAAGGCAAAATTCTACAAAAAGTATACTCATCTAAAAGTTTGGAAACAGTATTACCAAAGTGTAAACAGCATATCCTTGTTTACATTCTTTTACTGGGTGTGATACGACGTCGGATTTTCCAACGGGGAAAAAATGTTTTTTTAAATAATTTCGAGAAACGATCAGACTTACAAAATGCTGCAACAGTTTTTGAAAATGAATGTAAAGACGCCAATGACATTTTTAACGCTGGTGTTACATGTACGCTAGCTTTATACGCTAAATACATTAAGTTACAACTCTTTCGTAAAAACAACCGATAAAAATAGATGCGTTAAATTACCATCTTTGGTACCTACTGCAGACGCCGCTTTTGGACACTTCAAAAGAGTATACCTTCAAATTCAAATATGGCTCGGAAGGGACATATTACCAGAGGAATGGGGTTGGAAATATGAAAGCGGAATACTGACACCGGAAACAATGTGAAGCATCTTGTGGGTGCATGAAAAGTAAATTGAATTGCAGTGTACCTTGCTTAGAACGCAATGGCAACAGTTGCACTAATCCATCACCTATCATCCAAATTGATGAGGTTGATGACGACGATAAAGTAGATAATTGACTGAAAATTTTTCAATTTTTATATAATACAGTGACATAAGAAATATTTATTTTTTTTCTAAAAATCTCGTCTGTTTTTATTAATGCAGTATATTTTATTTTTTTGTATCTTCGATCCGATATATATACGATTTTAAACAACTCGCCTTAGTATATTTTTTTTTATGTAATTTTTTTTTATGTAAATTTTTTTTTGCTAAAATATTATAAATACATTTTAAAGTTACTATAAAAATATAATTTATTGTATATAAAACAGAAATCTTTACTAAAAAATTTGTGTTATTCATATTTTTCTTATTCTTCAATTAATTGATGCTAAAAATTGTTGTAATTGAGATCGGCAAATTTTGGTAGGTAAACTTTTTTATTTAAACTTTTAACAATGTAATAGAAAAGGTTTCACGAAAATCCATTCAGTGGAACAGGGTTCCGAGGTTTTTACATTTTTTCGTCTTACGGCACTCCACTAGCTGGTTTATGATGGATTTAATTTACCTAGAAATTTAGATTTACGAATTCACATTTACAAATATAAATAGTACATATCTGCCTTTACTGATTCATAATGAATTTAAGAAATTTATGATTTATAATTTACATTTAAAGTATCACCATATTCTATACCTATTGTAAATTTGTGAATGCGTCCAATCATTTCACAGTATTTTAAACAATGATTTTGGCGGGCAGAATGAAAATTTCAAGTGACAGTTAAACTGCTCTAACCTTTCATTTTGATTTGAAAAAATTTTCGAAATGGATTCCCAAAATATGGATATGTATATTATTAATTATTAATATCATCTGTAGAACAATATAGATTGATGATAAAGTTTGATTTGTTTGCATTATTGTATTCTTTGAGTTTTATTCATTAAGAGGTTATATAAATCTCATCCCATTTATGTCACACTACGTGATTTATTATAAGAAGTTGATTGGACGCATTTCGTATCATTAAATTTACTATAAACCAACAAGGTAAATTGTAATTTTCAATTCTAAATTTGTAAATCTACATTTATAAATTAAATCTATCATAAACCTGCCTTTAGAAGCATAAGAAGCATCTCCGAATTTATTTCCGAAGCTAGCAACCACCAACTTGTTTTTGTTTCAACCATGTTTCAACAGTCTTAGATGACAGTTGTCCTCGTAAAGTAACCGTATCTTTTAACATAAATGTTAATATTAATTTAAATAAATAGGTTTCAAGAAGTTAAATTATTTTCATAATAAAATAATTTTGTAGACACAAAAATCAGTACTTTTTACTTACTTTTACTTTTTAAATATTCTCTCACGGAGTGAGTAGTGTTATACATTAGTTATTTCAAAAACCATAATATTATGAGCCGGTCTTGGGTAAAACTGTTTATACCGGACGCAGGCACAAAAAAGAATTTTTAAAAATATATTTCTTTACATTATTAAATAACAACATACAATCTATCAAAAAGAACAGTTTGGTTATATCTGGTAAACAATTATAATGAAATATAATTTGATAAGCTTCTGACAGTATAATAACGTACCTTGTGATGGATTACTGTAAAAAAGTGTTGGCCAGCACAAGTATATGATACTTTGTGATATCATTGCACTCTCAACTATTTCGCTAGAGATTTATTTATTTTACAAATCCTTTCCGACAGAATAGTTTGCTAGATATATGGATTTCCAGATTGCCTGTGTATGGCGCAATAAATAATAATATTAACTTGATCCCAGTCCGGATCTGCGGCACTATTCGCTTACATTTCGAACCATTTACGGGCAATCGACGATTTGCAACCATTTTGAAGTGCCACCAACGAGCACAGCATCCTGCGAATTTATATTCCTGCTGCACTAATATGAAAATACGGCACCAGGACGTGATAACACGCACATACTCTACTTGTCACATATATTGCAATAATTATTATACCTACTCATACTTGTTCAAATTAACAATGATAATCAGGCCTATTCTGTAACTCATTGGCTAATTTTTAATAACTTGTTAAAAAATTTATTTGACAACTAAAAATACAATTTTTTATTATAAATAAATCATCATACTTGATTGGCTAAAAAATTTAACCAGTTGTTAAAAATTAACCACTGAGTTAGAGAATAGGCCCCATAAACATAATATACGAACAAGTGGGGTATCTATAAAATATAAAAATACTGCCCAAAAAAATTGCTCAGAACATCTAAAAATCCTTAAACCCAAATTCTTCCATTTCAATGGATATTGCTTACTCAGAATTGAACAATACTAGTAATAGTTAAGTTAGGTTTTGTTACTATTTGTTAAAAAAAACATCAGTTTTTGTAAGTTCAGATAAATCCGCAAGGCGTTGTGTATATTTTTCGGCTTTGGAAAGTTTCAGGAGTTTAAAACAAGTTCTGAGCAAATTTTTTGCACAATGTTCGAATTCGTGTATAAAATGTAATATAATATGTAATGGTTTTAATTTATAGAAGTGAATATTGCGCATGGATGGGAAAGTTACCGAGTGAAAAGAGGAAAAGAGCTTGTATGTAGCATGCATGCGTTTATGAATATGGATAAGACGAAAGCAGTGTACAAGGATAAAAATATGTGGCAAAGGATGATTGTTGCATGAATGCAATTCATTTCTGGTTTATGCTAACAAGCTTTGTGGGAAACAGCAAGAATTCATATGTACGAGTAGGTATATATATATATGTGTATACAATTAAACAATATAATCAGAAAATTATGTTAAGCTCTATAATGCACTAATGCAGTACAAATTTCCTGTAGCAATTTCCCGAATTCATTGCAAGAATTATTTAACAGTAGTGATACAACTGTTGTAATATAGGCACTCTATTACTTCCTATTTTTAAACTAAATTAAAAATCCACAGTAATAATACAAAAAAAAAAAATTATTGAACTCCTAGTTGTTGCAAGTTGCAACGGGTTATGTTAAAAAACTAAACGTCATAATACAATAAACTTTGGGTGTAAACATGATTGTATTCTATTCAATCAGAAGGGTAGATTATACAAGGGAAAAACGAACGATAACTACTATAAAGATTAACTACACCACTTGTTACATAGGTCTCAAAATTTGTAGTTATGGTCACTGCTATAGAAAAATGAGTAGGTTTACCAAAATTTATGATGGGATACTATAAATTAATTTTAATACCTACAAAAGACGATATATATATATATATATATATATATATATATATATATATATATATATATATAATAATTCTTTATATTTTATTTAAATTTCTGAAATAATACAACATAATCATTGGTTTATTGTCGACCAATAACAGTCCAATGTTATCGAAGAAAACTGGCTGTTTTCCGATTTATAGTGTAGAGCGAACAGATGTATTTTTTTTTTTTAATATACGAGTATAGCTTAATTGTAAAATTGAATATTTAAACGACTGCATTTATGTATAAGTACATGAATTTAGGTTTATGAACATGTAAAATCTTATTCTTAAGTGTGAAAATGTTCATATTAATGATCTATGTATTAATTTGTTTTGAAATACTTGTAGACCCTAATGAAGATACGACTATTCCGAAAAGTTGATTTTGTAAGAATAAATGTATGACTGAGAATTCGACCAATTGTAAACACCTGAAAATTTAAGAGTTAAGTATATTTAAAGTACAAGAGTACGACAAAATTAATGCTTTATGGACAAAAAAAATCCTAGTAACGGAATCACATATGTACGTAATACGTAATATTGTTGTTACTTCTTCACTGTCAGGCAGACGACACGACAATTGTTATATTTTTCAGTCGAATTAATATTCGAAAATTTTCGTTGTCATTATGGATTATTTTAAAAATAGCAAGTACGAGTATTACACTTTCCAGATATTGAAAAAATAGGTGAACGTTCTATTGGCGAGGTAATTATTAGTTCAGCTAAACTGGTGTAAAATAGTTCAGTTCGCGCGATTTCCCGGGTCACTATGATTCTAATTCCTCACTCACAAGTCGTAGGTCTTAAGTAAGTCCAGAAGTCACGTTAAGACGGTAAATTCTTAGCAGAGACACTGTAATTTCGTTTTTATGGATCTAGCCAGCCATCTGTTTTAAAAACAGAGGAAGAAGTACGTGGTGCAAGTGCACTCTTCCAGAAGACTCGTCGTCAAATTTTTTCACTCGCGCTCATTTCAGATAACTCCTCTCTCACAAAGCTAATGAGAAAATTTTATTTCTCAAATGTAGATTTATTCCTGATAAAATTTAATTATTACTGTAAAACAGAAAAAGAAAAAGAATGTAATTTATAGCGGCGCTTATTATTACAAAACTGCAACAGCGTTTTTCATTAACATTACATAAGGTGTCAAAATTTAACAATAGAAATTAGAGCTGAACGAATATATTTATTACTAATGTGTTCTTTATTTAGGTTTTTTTTTTCTAAATAGTAGTAGTTCATAATTTTCTGATTCGTAAAGTTCTGTTGATCAACCACGACAATTCTAGTTTTCTCATCCCTCACAAAATTATACTGTTCCTTATTAATAGTGAATATTGCACAATAAAATGGAATGTGGAAGATAATTTTATAATAGTTGTACTCAACTTAAATAAAATATCATTGTATATACAGGGTGTTAAAAAATAAGTATCCCAAATTATGAGGGCATATAGTAAATACTAATCCAAAATGAGTAAAAAAAGCTTAATCAATATTGGTCCGATCTTCAACTGTTTTTGAAAAATAGGCCATTTTGTATTGAAATCGAAGAAAAACAGACAAAGATAGTGAATGAAGAAAATATTGTCTATGTCAGTAAATAGACCATAAAAAAACAAAAAAAATTTATATGAAACATTTTTTTGACTTTCTAATAGTTACGAAGTTATTTGAAAACTTAATATTAGCTAAGATCGCCACAACATTTGTCTTAGTACAATTATTCGATTTTTTTTTGAAAAACACAAACACATCTAAGATGACATTTGAACAAAAAGTCTCATTTAATCAAAGTCGTAACTCTTACAGTTTTCGATATAGCAGAGGTATACTCCGAAGAAACTTATTTTTCACTACCTTATATCTCGGAAACTATTGAAGATAGGATACATGTTGATTAAGCTTTTTTTACTCATTTTGGTCAGTACTGTAAGGTTAGTAATTTTACTAATAATGGGTTTCAGAATACTTACCACATTCAAAAGTACATGTCTGAGAGTTTGGTCAGGTACCTGGGGACCCGAGTTCGATGTCGACAGACGCCAAATTTGTTTCGAATTTTAAATGGCACAAAAATGACCACTGTGGTGCACTCTCTACGCCAACAAAGAGATTTATTTTTTGAAGAATACTAAGTATTCTTATGCAATACGACCCCTAATCCATATTAGTTGGCCTATTTGTTAAATTCATTTATCGTGACTACTACAAACAAAACTTCGACACTAATTATTTATACATAAATTATTATTAACGACTGCCAGATGCGACATTGTTTGTTTATTTATTTTGTAGTTAGTTATTATCAATCCAAATGAAGTTTTCTTAATTATAGATTTGTAAGAATTAATACAAATTATATCTGACTAAAATATAAAGTAAAAACATTCAATCTACGATCTTTACGAGTAACATTATACTTTTTTATGTTGTTAAGTCCTATTTTGAAGCCTGTTTGGTAATTATTATTTTGTCAGAAGTTACACAGTTTGTAATTTCAAATTCTCTGATTGTATTCTGTCACACTTTGTATCTTATTATATGGTATTTCTATATTAAAGGCTAACAATGATTTGTGAGCTAGGCACGCAATGAATTATATGCTTTATAAAAAGTAAAATATTTAATGCAATGAAACAATGTAATAATAAGTTTTACTCTAAAATACCACATACTTCGAATTATACATATAATAAAATAATGGAATTTTAACTTTTCTCTAATATGATTATACTTGAATAACGAGAGATATAAACAGAATAATTTCATTATTATTACAATGCATTCGAGGAAATTTAATTATAAATTAACAGTTATATAATAATAAGGAATGTAAATAAAGTTTTGTCTGGAATTCTCTGACTAAAATAAAAACAAAAAGTAGTAATATTTTCCACATTTTTTGAAATTAGTAGATCTCTTTGTAAAATAATTAATTATTGTATAGAGTGGCGCGCTTAAGACGATCCACCCTTAATAACTTTGAAACGAAGTATGATAAACATACCCGGTTTACGCTAAATGTTTTAACATCTAGGGGGCCACATTTTATTAATATTTTTGTTTTTTTTTAATTCACTAATCTCACCCCCACCACTCTCAACTTTTAAATCTTAAATAGCAATATACCCCTTGTGACATATCAAATGAAAACTCTTGAAAAATACTATACAGACATGTATATAAATTGATATTTGAATAAACCGTTTTAAAGTTAGAAAGAATAGTTTATAATATTTTAATTTTAAACAGTGCTAAAAAACAACGAAAAAAAAATGGATTGGTCGAAGGGGGCCAATTGATTGGCCCGCTAGGTCCCCTGATCTGGCACCCAATTTTTTTATAAAACTCCAACTGTTAATCTCCAAGATTTAGAAAATAGAATTAGAAGAGAGTGTCAAGCAATTCCAAAAGAAACATTTCGGCTGGTGCAAATAGTATTTAGTGATAGGTTGTACCATTGTTTAGGTGTAAATGGCCCTCAATTTGAGCATTTGTTATAAGGTTTTAAATTAAATTAAAATTATATTATTGTTTCTAACTTTAAAACGATTTATTCAAATATCAATTTATTGATATGCCTGTATAGCATTTTTCAAGAGCTTTCATTTGATATGTCACGAGGGATATATTGCCATTTAAGATTTAAAAGTTGAGAGTGCTGGGGATGAGATTAGTGAATTAAAAAAAAATATTAATATAATGTGGCCCCCTAGATGCTAAACATTTAGCGTGAATCGGATATATCTATCACGATTCGTTTCAAAGTTCAAGTTTCAACGAAACGCGGAATTAGGAGGTTAACATAGGTTTTTATAAATGTGAGGAAAATTGTTCTTCTCTACATTTTAGAGCAAAAGTAGGTAAAAGAATGAAAAGTTTCTACTTTTAAAAAGTTTTCATGTACCTAATGCAATAGAATATCTGTAGCGCTATATGTGTAGATACCAAGAAAATAAAATGTGACATTATCGTCAAAAATCATATACCCATGGAAATAAAAACAAATAATAAAATATCAATTAAGATCATAATACCAGAATATTTTATGTTGATTTATAACAATGTTGACACAATGATCACAACAATTAACATTAATATTACTGAACTGTCAGAATAAGACTCTATTATTTATTGTATTGACATATCGACATTAAAAATATTATTTCGATATTTGATGAACATACTCATATCTATATATTCGATATACTGGGTTAAATATCTCCATTATGACTTTTATGACTTTTAATATATCTATGTTCGATATAGAAATATCATACAGATTAAGTAAATGTTAGAAATATTATATACTAATTCATATTGCAAATATGTATTGTTTTAGGTGTATGATATTTGATATGTACATAATTTTTATTTCATCTACATAAGTATGACTTATTCGAAATAATTAATTAATAACATAAATGAAATATATAAATATAATGCACATTGGGTATATTGCATTACTGGAAAAATTTATTTAATATCTAGATACGTCGATATCAATACATCGACCATCGATATATCGAGAGTGACGTATAAATGAAATATCTACATGCTGACCGTGAGTACGATTAGGAAGAATGTTATTGAAACACTGAGCATGAATCAAACAAATTATATATATATATATATATATATATATATATATATATATATATATATATATATATATATATATAAAAGATTGGGAGTAGATATGGGTTGGCGCGAATGTTAGGTTAGAGTTTTTAGATAGGAATGTCTGGCGAAGAATGATTATATTGAATTAATGTACAGTTAAAATTGAATTTTACAAGTATGTTTGGTTTTGTAAGTTAGTACGACTACAGATATGAAATTTCTATATTGAGGTATAAATAAATCAAAATAAATATAATATTAATACCATCATAGTACATATTATAGATGTTGTAATCCTTTATGTATTTATCAACTCATATCCTTCATTATATTACATGCTTTGGATCAAGTCAAACATAATCAGAATTCCTCGTGCAACAGACACTAAATGTTTACTACCTCATAGTATCAATTTATAAGTTGTGCAATAATATCTCTATACACAGCATAAATGCAAATTACCTTCACTGGCAAATATTTGCAGTCAGGTTCACGTTACAGATACAAGACGGCAATAGAGTGTGGCAACCTACGTGCATTACGTGATGGGTAATTTGGTAGCGATGTTAGTATCAATAAACGTATTATAAACTAGGTTCAATGAGTAGATGTAAATGGAGTCAAATACTAGATTTTACACAAGGTTTTATTAAGTAAAAGTAGTGAGAAAGTGGATATAATTGTGGAAAGTAAAATTAAAATACATTTATAGTAATGGAATTCTGGTTGATTTAATTTGTTTTTGTTAGGTATATTTCAATATAATCGATTTAGTTAAAAGTGATAATATTATACATATCAATTTCAGACTATTATTGTATTTTAGTTGTTAACACAAAAGATGAAGTTAAACAGCGGCGAAAAGCGAAAAAATCCCATTTTCAATAGTGTCATGATCTAATATGAGTTCCATTAAAAATTCAAACTTTGATGTCATAATTTAAAGTACGAGTATAACAGTAAATTCAGCAACGCTCTTCAATATAAAATAATAATAATAATAACAATAATAATAATAACAATAATAATAATAATCATAATAACAAATTTATTTGCAATCAGGAAATTCCTATACAAACAAATTGACAACCCAGTATTTTAACAAAATCATAACAAACTCTTTACAGAATTATAATAGCGATTTGTGTAGAACAGTATAGTACAAAATAATTTTTAAGAAGACTTACAATATGAATAAAACATATTTCATTATATAATTACAGAATACAAGAAAAATCAAAGTTAGTACGAAAATGAATGCCTCACATAATAAACAAATAAGACCTATGAGGTTTTGCTATATATTAAATATATAAAGTAACATAATCATTACATAATTATAGAAATTTGTGCCGAAAATACAGTACAAAATATGTATACATATGTACATCCTTATGGAACTAAAGAGAATAACAATATACTTACTTTTCTATTATTAAAATTTAGTAAATTTAAGGCTAAAAAGAAGAAAAAACTAGTCCAAAAATTAATGCCAAAGATGTTCAATAGACGTTTCGCAAGCACTCAAAGTATATCTAGTGGTGCAACATTCAAAGCCTATAACAGTCAGTTCAAGTAATAAATTTTAACTTTGGAATGTGTGACTATATTCGAATTAGGATTGTTACAATTCGTACATGTAGTCAAAAATGCAGCCTTTATTTTTTTACAAATACAAAGATAAAACATATATACCATCATGCTTATTGTTATTACTCATTTCTGGGTATGCCAATCTGATTTTATTCCAAGAGCGATTTAACAATTGGAAATAATTTTCATGTTTGATGTTGGTCGAATTCGAACTTGCGCTCATGTTTATGTTTTATAATATGGAATCAAATTTAAATTTAACAAAGTGTGAAGTCTGAATTTTATTGCTAAGGCTATTTAGTCAAGTATCAAAAAAACCTATATAAGAAAAAAAGGCATGAATCTTGAACCTTATTCCGTTTAAATGAAATTCGAAAACATATTTGAAATACAGATAAATTGTGCATTATTGGCTAAAACACAACACATAAATAACAACTTGTAGCTCATAATGAAATGCACCCTTATTGCTCATCTGCTTACCCAGCCCTTCTTGGTAATAAATCTACCTCTCTCGTTGCCTTAAGCACCGCAGTAATCGCGGCAAAGCTATAGTTTTACCTCAAATCCTTCTTTTGTATTCACCCATAATCCTCCGCGATTCTCCTTTCTTTTATGTTTACGTTTATAGAGCGACTTTCGCAATGGTAATGGCCCCACATGAGAACCAACTCGGATGTATCTTTGATTTCTATATGAAGAGAAAATCTGCCAATAAAAGAAATTGCTACATGACTTTTTAGGTTATGTAAATGAACAAGTGTTGGTTGAGGTTATGAAGGATTTTATACAAATAATAATAAAATTTTAAAAATGGCATAAAAATGCGAACATGACTAAAATTTTTGAAGTGGAGTACTAAAATTATTTGGATAAACCAAACAATAAAATGGAGTTTTATTCAAGATACAGTTAGAATTTAAATTATATAAATAAGATTTTATTGTTATCATTCCATTTAGATTTATTGCTATTTGTGAAACAAGCAAGAAGATAAGCGTAACCATAAGGTACAGTGAAAATGAAATGCCAGAAGACGCGTCATAGACCTGAAAAAAACTTTATAAAATGAAATATAACTTGTACAAATTATTTATTTTTAAATACAGAAGAAAGAAAAATACTAGTATTAAGAAAAGTATATATTAATGAAATTTACAAGTATTTCTAAGTAAATCTCTATACATTTTACCGAATTTGAAATTATTTGAAATAATTGTAGTTTATTTTTATTCTAAACGTTGGCATGACAATGTTTACATTAAATTTTATATCGATCGAATATACATCCTATCACTATTGTCACTTGGTTGTCAGTTTACATCCATAATAATGCATAAAGCTTAAAAAAGCTATTTTAAAAACTACCCATGAATTATTTCGAAGGGAATTATGGGCCATTAATTCCGTTGACAGCCGTTCAAAAGGTATTCATTTTCAAATTTTTTTTTATCAATCTTTAAATTTTGTATTTTTAGAGAGGAACAGATGCCCTGCAAATAAGCAAATTTTGACAAGCAAATATGGGCACTCGTGTCAGAATGATGTACATAACTTACAAATGTCATATATTTTAATTCAAAATTTCAATATTTTGTAAGTTCACGTTGTTTTTTTGTCACCAGATGTGTTGACTTTACTTGGCGAGTTAAATAAATCACATGAAATTGGAAAATTGGAAAAAAATAATGACATTTGACATCTATGTATGTGCATGATTACTGTTACTGCTTCTTCTAAATAAATTTCATTCTTTGAAATGATGACGTTTGTCATTCATATATACTGCGAGCTGTCATTCTGACACGGGTTCCCATACCTGCTTGTCAAGAAAGACCAACAAAGTCACATGACTGCTCGCGCCTTATAAATTAGTATCCCATGTAAACTTAGTAGTATATGACGTCATTACTGTGGGGATATTTTTTGATGACGTAAGTCTTCTGCCATTACATTTCTACCATATAATATTAGCATAAAACAAGTAATATTTATAACCTTTCTTTAAAACAAATATTTAAAAAAAATCATGCCGTTGAATTTTAGGCATAACTTCACAAAATGTTTAATAAAGAAAAATAGCATTAAACTTGTTCATTTATTAAATTCCATACCAAAAATCTGAGCGTTTATAACAGGGAGTTCAGTTTTCTAAGACCTAGTTTTATAAAGAAATTTAACCTCCACATAAATTTAGTTGTCAAATAAATTTAATGAAATGAACAAATTCGAATCAGTTTCCTCGTTCTTATTAAATATTAAATCATACTGTAAAACAATGTTGATTTTTTTCTTTTCATTAAATTTACTATGCAAGTAAATTTTAAGTGAAGATTAAATTTCTTTATAAAACCGGCCCTTAGAAAACCAGTTGGAACACCAAACTCCTACATTTGATATAAGATCCTACATATTTAATTTTTTTTTTTATAAATATACTTTGGTATAATTTAATGCGCGAACTCGGGCCAAGTTTATTGCGACAAGTTAGGTTAAGACATAAGTTATTTTTTAGAATAATAAATTATACGTTTCATTGGTAGCACGACAAGCATATCATGTGATTTCTGACTATTGCGCATACTCCGGAATAAAATAAAGAGCAACAATTTTAAGCTTTGCCAAAATAAAATTTATAATGGAAATATTTCATAATATATTTTACCAGGGTATTAACCGATATTCGGTAATAAGTGAATTTATTTCTAAATTTATACTTTACTAAAGCATTTCAATTAATCTATAAAATAACTAGTTATTCTACTAAATAACGGATTTTATACCTTAACAGTAATATATTTAAACATTTAAAATTTATACTTGGTTTTATTCAGATAATCAATTGAATTTTTCTATATAATTAAAAAAAAAAATAACATCATTTTAGTTAAATTAATAAAATAAAGTTTAAATTGCAAGTGTCCGTGGTTCAACTGGGCATTAGAAAACTAAATACGTACGGAGACCGAGCGACTTAGAAAATTAAATATATTCGACTTCGGAAGGCGATCCACTCTCTTTAAAATATGCAGTTGGAAAATATCTTTTATTTATATCATGTATTAAGGCAGTCGATAGCTATATAAATATGTAATACCATGACAACTTATAATAATTATGAACTATGACTCTATCTTGTAAACTAAAGCCCCTTTTAGATGGTCATAAATATATTAATAAACAAATTTAACAGTTTTATAATGTAGAAATCATTTACTAAGTTCACATGCAGTTTTGATAATGGTTTCAGTTTTCAGTCAAAATTACGTAAAACTGTTTACATGCAATTTTCATTTCATTGATTTGAAAATAGTTTCGGCGCACGCGCATTTGGTTGATGTAAGTGACAGATCCTCGTCACTACAAATATTTTATTTTTTCTTTGTAGTACTACACACAAGAATCACACAATTGTTAGTTTGCTTGTAGGTTAGTATCACAAAGCTGCAGAAACATGCTACGTAGGCATGCGCAAATCGAACCAAAATTTTCGGTGTTTACATGAGTAGTTTTGCAACTAGTTGAAGTCAAATCCATGAATTTTAGATTTGATTTGAGATAACTCAAAATAGTGTTGACACTATACACTGACACGTACCACGATCACGGTTTTAAATGGCGGTGTTTGGGTGTATTAGTTAAAACATTGACGACGACTTGATACATACTGCAGGGTTATAAACAAAAATCAGTGATGCCACTATACTGATTAAACCGAAAATGTACTGACAGGCATATTCAATACATTTGGCTTCAATATTCTAAATAATTTATCTTACAAACAAGTCAAAAGTCAAATCATATTAAACAATTTAAAATAATGAAGCCAAATGTATTAAATATGCCTGTCAGTACATTTTCGGTTTAATCAGTATAGTGACATGACTGATTTTCTTTATAAGCCTGACGTATGTGTCAAATCGTTAGCACGGTTCTAACTAGAACCGTGATCGTGGTACGAGCCATTTCAAAATTAAAACATTTTAAAACGGTTTCAATACTGCATGTGCACATAGTAATTAATAACTAATTTTACAAAAAATAGATGACATTTTTAACTGTCTATAAGCAGAGCTTGAAATAAAGCAACTAAAGATGATTACAACAAGTATTTATATTAAATAACTTTAATACATTTCAAACATTTACTATAAATTACATTAGAGTAAACTGACAGATTGACAAATATTTTTGTTGTGTATTATTATTTTTGTTTCCATAACAATATACAATATAAATTACAATTTTTATTACATACATTTTTGAATTTTAAATTGCTTAATTCCAACACTGTCAATTATTGTTTGTTTTAACAAACTTGTTAACAAATTTATGGCCTTCTAAAATGGGTATAAAGTAAGTAGGGTAGATTCATTTTTTGTTCTGTACAGTAAAAAAAAAAAAAACTATTACCCTATCGTTTGCTTTATAAAGAGGAGATTATGTCCATTATTTTCTAAGTAGAGCACTTAAAACTATCTGGAAATCAACAATAAAATAAGTGTATAAATAGGTTATATAATACAATGTAATATTACATAAGGGCATTATCCAAGTTTCCCGATAATTACAGAGCCATATTCCTTTTACAACCAATTTGAGCATATTTTTCCAAGCCAGCCAGCGATTTTATTAGTCAACAGGGATAAAACTGCAAATTTTAAAGACCATATTGCCAACAGGTAGTAAAATTACTAGTAAATTATCAGTAATTACTTCTAATATGCTGACCTGAATAACAAGTAAGAAATTGTTAGTTTCTGGGGAAGAAACTTTTATAGTTTAAGCAATTTTTAACGATTAGGTGGGACTTGACATGAAATATAAATATAAGACGGGTTTCGTGTTTCTTACTGCTCTTTTATGATACAATGTAAGTACTAATAAAACGTATAAGGCTTTTGTTAAGGGATAGTTTCTTTAATGAAAGAGCATAAAATGTTATGTTATCTTCATAGAAATTGGATGATACATCGGCCGTAATTGAAACTGTCACGTAAAAATAAAGACATCAACACACCTTCAGTTTATATGACAATGTTGCTCTTTAAAGATATGATTATATAACATAATGAAAACTGAAACTGACCTACATAATAATTTTTGAAAAGTAAATAAATATTATTTCACAGGTTTCTGTTTCATGTTTTGTTACATTTTTGATTACAGATATTAGGCCTGGTATTTCCATTTCAGGTTAAACTGTATGTAAACCTAAATGTCTGTTGAAACGCAAAATTTAGCATCTAAAAATTGACATAATGTGTAATTTTTACTACTATAATATCGAGCACACATTTTCGTTTCAACTGACAGTTAAGTCAACAGACACTCAGGCAGTTTAATCATAGATGAAAATACCTGACCTAAGAGTACGAGTATAATTCTATTTAAAACGATATGTTTTGAGTAATATTTGTGATATTACCTATACCGCAACAATGGAAATATTTATGGAAATATTTGAATGTTTCCAACTTTACTTATCCTCCATAAAAACGTTTATAAAAAGTTCAGGTGCGGCCAACAATTTCAAATATTGAAATTCTCTAACATTTTCATGACTTTCCCGGACATTTTCTTTCCATACCATAATTTCTTATAGTTATTTATTTGTTTAATAATTCAATCGAACATGACAAAAAGCCCCAGTTACAGGATTAATGCATACTTTAGTGCAATGTATAGGTATGACTATTATTAATAGATCAACAATAAATAAAAAATATTAAATAAGTTTATTATATCAAATACGTAACATAGCAAGAATGAAATAATGAAAAGTGTACGATCAATTTGCGTTTGAACATACATATATATACAATTTGAAAATATATCAATTTTTCCGGAATAGTGTTAAATATATAACACAAATATTTCATCGGTGACTTCATTTCGTAATTTGTACGTGCTTTATTGCAAAAAAATGTAATTTTACTCCTGGAATTAATACGAGGGACATAAAATTGTAATTTTTCCAGAATACATGAGTCACAACTTTATGGTATACAGAAAAAAAAAAATGATTGAAATTTTGTCTAATTATAATTAGATATTATCTTATTAGGCAATATGTCTAATAATTTAAGGCGGATTTATGCAGCCATTTTCATTTACATTTTAATTTAATTTTCATTTAATTCTCATTTATAATTTTTAAATGTACCTATTCATACAAAAATATATAACAAAAATAAATGAAAATGAACGCATGCGCATATATAAAAATACGCTGACAAATGATGAACGTTATAACCCGACTTTCATTGGAATAAAATTTATTAATAAAAATATTCAACAATAGTGACAGCGAAGAAGTTATGAGTTTAGTTTTAAACGTGTTATTGAAATAAAAAACCGTAAAAAGAAACGATATCGGAGATACATAATGACAACCAGCTGATCAACTCAAATTTTCGTCCCTTTCATGTCGTACACGCATGCGCCATTTATAATTTTCATTTATGAGAAAAAGTTGGCCATCTTTAAAAATAAATGAGAATGAGAGATAAATGAAAACGTAAATTAAAATGGTGTATACATGGCTACATTGGTTTACATACATTTATCTTTTAAATGAAAATTAAATTAAATTGAATGTAAATGAAAATAACTGCATAAATCCGCCTTTAGTATAATCTACAAATCTTAATTTAACATTTTAACTAATTCGAAAAAGATAATAAATATTATGTAGATTATCGTTAATTTAAATATGCAAATAGTTATTTTAATTACTTATTTTATTTAATTTTACTATATTTTGGCTTCATTATTTTTGTTCTACAATTTTTGGTAATTTATCTAATGGAAGTAAATAAAAATTTAAATATATATTTAGTTAATTTCTTTATTTATGTTTAGTTCAATACTAAATGTGGTCATTTAATATAATTTTGTATTCAATTTTACTATAATTTGTTATTATAAATTTAGAAAATTTAACTAAGTCAACTTAGATAATTTAATGAAACATATTAGTAGGCTGAAAATTAAAGAATTTGTTTAGTTAATTTAATTAAGGTACAATTTGGATTATGACTAATTTTTCTTTGTTTTTTTTTACAAGTAAATCATTGCAAGTAACTTCATAACTGGGATACTGTTAATATCATTGAAATACCTACCTGTACTTCAAAAATATTTTTGTACAGACTCAAGTTTAGATACATGTTTTGAAGAGATGGGGTTTCATATTAATGAACAGTATTCCAGTTTAGACCGAACTACAGTTTAAATTTTTAAAAAAGTCCGTTTATGCTTATTGCTTATCTGTATCATGAACGAATTCACAAATTGGCATATATTTATCTCTCTCATTTGAAATGAAAAGAAGCGTGTGTGATAAGGGTATCACAATGCGTGTCTTTAAAATATTCATATTGTTTCGACTAACTTATGTAATGCTATTTTAAAACGACGCTCATTGTTGAGAATACTATCACTGCAACGTAGGTTTATTTATTAATTCACATTAATTACCTTGATTCATAGCCGTGCGTATAGCGTTAGTTTCACTAACAATGAAAAACGAAGTGTTTGAAAGCTCCTCCAAATCGGGGAAAAATAATAATTATATTGCACGCTGGCAATTAAAAAGGTTGGATGAAAGATTGTCTTTTCGTATCAGAAAAAATATTAAAAATTGTAATGCTGATTAGCTGTAGCAAAGGCTACAAAATATATACTGTACAAACTAATAAAAGAAAATAGTTTTAGAAAACAATATGTTGTCGATAATATTCCATCATTCTTCGGGTACATAGTTTTCAGATTACCTCGATAATATTGCGTATTTAACCCCATTGAGTTAATTTGGGGTATTCTGAAATAGTCTCTTAGGAAGCAAAATTCGACACCTTCAATCAATGAGAGTGTTTAATCCAAGAGGAATTAGAAAAAAATTGATGAGGTCACTTAGAAGAACTATGCAAGTCATGTGAAAAAAATAGAATTACAATATTTAAGTATAATAGTCGGGAAATTAATAATAAATTTAAACTCTGACGATTTTTCTAACGACGATTCTGACATAGATATTAGCTGTATTCTTTTTGGTTAAAATCTCAGTTCATCTCAGCTCACTTCAGATAAACTCAATACATTGTTGTTCTTTTTGTACGAACTTAGTTGAGTTGTACTGAGTGTACTCACTTCCCCTCTTACCGATGCTGCATCACCCGCGAAACAAACTCAAAATGATTTGAGCCATTCAGATCAGTGGAGGGGGTAATGTTGTGAGGAGAACTGTCAATTGTGTTTCGAAAGTTGAATTGTTAAAGTAAACAAAAATGTCGTATACAGTAATTTATGATGGAGGTACAAAGTAAATATATTTCATTTGTTACTCATTTAAATTAATATAAAATAAATAAGTAAGCATACTTACTAGTACAATATTTTCAATGTTTTCCAACCACAGAAAATATGCAAACATATTTTCTGTGCCTGAACCTGATTAAAGCCCGACAGTTGACAACAAATTACTTTGTTTTGAATCGCACGAGCTTGGCGCTCATTCTTTGCGAAATGTTGTTCTTTTCAGCGGCCTCTCATCTCAGCTCATCTCAACTCACTTATCAACTGAGCTAAGCAAAAATATTCCAAAAAGAATACAGCTAGTATATAGTAATAATGTAATTAATTGTATTGTAATTGAATATTCTTTTAGTGAGCTGATTTAATAATTACGATTCTGCCAAAGACATTTAGTAATTTATTGTAATGTAACTTTGACGATTTTTAAAATGATTATTGTAGCATAAGTAGGTCTATAATATACTGGGTGTCTATTTAAATATGTCGTATAGGGAAAACAATTTTATTATCTACAGCTGCAGCATTAATTTGAAACATTTTGTCTAAAATTAATTAAAGGGAACTAACTACAACAAAATTAAAAATAATAATATTGTATTCCCCATATAATAGATTTCAAGTAGACACCCATATACCTACTTATATTGTAATATGTATAAAAAATAAATATTTTATTATACCTAACTAAAATAAATGAAAAATATTTTAAATGCACCCCTGTCTTGTTATTCTGCTATTGTGCAGGTAACATAGTCATCCATCTATTCTGAGCAAGATATTCTAATGTATTTTTGGGAAATACTAGTCCAGTATTTGAATGGATACTTGGCAAAATACGCATACCTGGATGTTTCGTACAATTCTAATCTTCCCTAATAGAATACATAAAAGTCAGTTTTGATTTGCACACCCAAAAATGGATAATATTAGAATACGATATCATAAAATTTGGCTTAATTTACTTGATTCTATTTGACAATTGTTATGAATAAACCTATTTTTAAACTTTTCAAAAACAATAAAACTTGGAATATAAAACTGCATAGTAGTTTTCGTTTTATTTTAAATATATATTTCAAAGTGTTACTCGTTCAAATGCAATTACGTAGGAATTTTGAAAAGTGAAACTGTTATATTCAGTTTCATATCTCATATCTAACTAATTTTAGTTTTTTCAAAGCCGATTTTCAGTGTATGGGAATGTATTTCTTTTCATCTGAAGTAAAACAAATTTCCCTCTCATCAATAAAGAAAATCCTTTAAATACAAACATTGTTTTGATTCCTCAGTATAACAAAAACCAATTTGTAATCTCGTACCGCGCTTCTGGTGGTAATTTAGGAAATTGTTTTAAAACAAGAGAACATCTCTAACAGGATCCAAGGGCGTCGAGTCAAGGTTTATTGTGCGTTCCTGGGGGCGAGTTGTTACGTTGACAAATATTTGTTTGTCTATTTTCCGTGACAAGCCGGTGGCAGTACAACGGTGCATGGTCTGACGGATGATTTTCATGTTATTAAATTACTATTTGTGTTACCCTGCGCTCGGGTTAAATTCATAAATAATACACGCGGTTGTTGAGTTTGTGTATTTACGCACAATTGTATGAACTAAAACCAACCTCACTCTGTTTGCCGTGTAATTACAATTTACTATATTAACCATTAAGGAATTGTATGAAAGATAGGTCGTTAATGTAATATTTTATAAAAGCGATGTTTTTTCTCTTAAATAAATACGAGTATATCTACATTGTTCAACTGTAAACTGTATTAGTGGGAAATAGTTTTCAATGAGACTCAGTTTTAGTCAAGAAAGTGACAGGATTTTTTAAAAATAACGAACGTCAAATTGACGAAGATATCGTAAACAAAAATATAATTTGCTGATTGGTCGGAACGCAAGTAGCATTAGCATTAAAAATTGAGAAATTGTCATATTCTAGAAATACAGCATAATGCTAAGGTTTAAAGATACAGCTCCATAAACCGTAGCACACGTTTGTCTGCACCGAAATTAATAATGCTACAACATAATGCTATTGCTAAGGTAAATGCACATGGTTACATAAACCAGCCTTTAGCGATACTCATATTTGTCTAACATAGCTTGCCCTGTAAAAATAGGTTTACAAGTATTCTACTTTTATGACCCCTATCTGTGAATAATATACAATAAAATCTGCTTTTGGATAAGTTTAGACGAATTACAAAGGAATGCATGGAAGAAATATCGCGGCGATTATTGCCTACTTAACCCCATAAAATTGAATAGATTTTTAAATTAAGTATAACAGTTATTGTTTAATCTAAATTTTGAGTTAATATAGACACTAAGCATGTACAAATGCAAAGTATATTTTTTTGCAAGACAGGCAACACAACACCTCCTGCTTGATAGGGTCCTCATGATGTGGTACAGTGCACAAGATCTCCATCACTGTACTTGGAATAAATGTGACGATTTCAAATCCCATGAAGTTCAGAGTTTTTTTTTGAATGATTAGAATCCTTTGTTCGAAAGAGTAAATTGCTGCTAAAATTCATCGCCAATTTATTTTTGAGTAAAAGACCATCTATTATCATGGGTGAAATAATTCAAAAGAATAAAAATCATTGGTGGTGAGACGTTTCATAATCGATGATTTTTTTTAGAAATAATGCTCAGAAGTTTTAAAATTTCTTAATGAAAGGATTAGGCTACAAAGGTAGTCTAACTAAGTAATAAGCAGTTGAATTAGCGTAGTTACGAGAGTTGACGTGAGACTTGTTTGAAGGTGGAATATAAAAATTCATTTCCAGGCTCTTTAAATATACTGTTTAACCAAATAATTTATTTCTAATGTTTGTTAATCGTTAGACACACCGGGCGTTTGTACTAATAATAATATATACCGGGTGTATACCTGGAATCCGTTATATAGGGAATACAATGTTATTTTTTTCATTTTGCTGTAGTTACTGACCTATTAATTTTAGAGAAAAGTTGTAAATAAAGAATTAAAAACTACACAATATGAGGCTAAAATTAATCACATTTTCTTTTTATTTTACGAAAAAACGCAAATTAAAATTGGCAATTTACAGCATATTTCAGAGTAACATTGAATTACTGATGTTTTATTTGTTTTTATATGATATTAAATTTTGAAACGGTATTATTATTATTATTATTATTATTATTATTATTATTATTATTTTGAATATTATAATAATATACCAATCTTGAATCAGTTTATACTTTCTTTTTGGGTGTAATTACATTGTTAATAATTATGTAAAAATACCTTTTGACAAGAGTAAAATTATGAGATATGTCAAATAAAAACAAATGAAACATCAGTAATGGGCTACTTGCGTACCTTTTTTTTTATTTATTATTTTTGAAGAGAAGGTAAAAACTTGCTACCCATATTTTTTCTTTTGACAAAATTTTTATTAATTAGCCAGAAATAAAATATTGAAATTTGATTATTTGAATTCCCGCCATGCATGACGTAGAATTACGTCGCCCCAATGAATGGTCGTAAAGCTATGCGTGGTGCCGTCCCATAGTAATGGTATGTTTGTGCGGGTAATGTAGATCACTTGTTTGACGTTTCAACAATAGTTTGGAGATTAGTATTTTAGTTTATTTTTTTGGTATCGATATTTTAAATTACAAGTAACTACCTATGTGTTTATTTATTAAGTAATTAATGTATTTAAGAGACCAGAGAGATTGATAACATTCTTAAACATGCTTCCCCTCCCCACGCAAGTAGCCCATTCAATGATACTCTGAAACATCCTGTAAATTGCGAATTTTAATTTGCGTTTTTTCGTAAAAAAAAGAAATTGGGTCGAATTCAGCATTCTTCTTTAACTAAAGAAGCTTATCTAAAATTAACAAAATAAAGAGAGATATATTATGGATTGATGCATTAATAAGAAAAAGATGCAAGTTGTTTCCATAGTTACTAGAGACGGTCACTACACTAGTGAAGAGTGCTGAATTCGGCCCATTGTGATTAATTTTAGTCTCATTTTGTGTAGTTTTCAATTCTAAACAAATTTTTTAATTACAATTTTTCTCTAAATTTAATAGGTCAGTAACTGTAGCAATATGAAAAAATAACATTGTATTTCCTATATAACGGATGGGATCCCGTGGCCACGTGCCTGGTCACGAATCTGGGGAACCGGGTTCGATTCCGACGGATGCCAAATATGTCGAATTTTAAATGGCACAAAAGTAACTCTTGTGTTGCACTCTCCACGCCAGCAATGAGTGCCCGTGATGTGACACCTGGTACGTGCCCGCACGGTACAAATATGTCATCATCATTACCGATATCTGTGATAAAAAAGATTGGCACACCCAGAAATGGGTAATATGTCGTGATATATTTACTTTTTATTTATATAACGGATTACAAGCAGACACCCGGTATAATTTTGAGATTTACTCTAACCTACTTTCCGTAGTTCGGACATGCGATATTTATGTTTACATTACAAATTATGAATAATCAACCCTTGTGTAATGAAAAGACCAATAAACACAATCCATCTCCCGTCAACAAAACAATTACACCCGTAGTGTGAATCTGTGAATGCAACGAAACGCGAATTGCTCGGAGCTGAATGCCGCACAGTTGTCACTGTACCATACTTGCTTCAATTATGCTGATTGTGTTTTCACTGCCCGAGCCCGACACATCGTTCAACGTTCAAATCTTCCCCAGCATATTCATTTTCATTAATGGTCATGCAGATACAGTAAATTTGCTATATGAATACCTTATGATCCAGTGGAAGTTATAGTATATGAACTGGAGTATCAGATGAAAAAGAAAAGATGGTGCTTACCTGAAAAAGAAAACTTATGTTAATGTTGTAATTTACAAATTATTTAAATAAGAATAATATTATAATTTATTTTTGATTAAAATGTTCTTTTTTATAAACTTAATACTTATTCAAATCATAAACTATATTATTTACCGACAATAAATAGAAACAAATTTTCATATATTTACGAACCAAGCAACCAGGGCTCATAATAGTTCAGTCGGTTTACATTTTCAACAAACAAATTATATAACGTTCGCAAATGGTGAGAAATTTCTACAAATTTAGTAATAAAAGCTTTAATTTTACTAGACATTTTATCCACAAGCCGTGCACATTCTTGTAAGAGTATTGCCCCATATGTTTTGCAAAGTAGGTTTTATTGTACCGGTCGAACTATTTGGCAGACATTTTTTGTATGTTTTAAGTCAACATTTAAATTACTCGAAAGAATTTAGTAAACTTTCTCACCATTTGAGTAAGTTCTACTAAAATTCTTTTTGTTTTTATCACCCATCTGTGCGGATGTACTTATGGATATCTTAAGACGAAGTTAATCAGCTGAGAGAGAATTTGCAGATCAGTTTCTAGTAGTTTTAAAATTTAAGTAATACAAAGAATGCCTAGAGTTTCTTAAGCCGTTATTAAGATCAAAAAAAGTTATATTAAAGTACTTTTTCTCGATTAAATGTTTATAACAATGTCCTACTTTGTTAAAATAAACATATTCATTTTGATTTGATAAAAAATGTAATTGTTTTTATAATAATCAAAAACAAATGATTCATCCGGCAAAGAAGATATAAATGTCATGGCAAATAGATCATACATTAAAATATAAAAATTTAAGTACTATTTCACTTAAAAAATCAACGATTTCGTGTCCAGCGAAAACGGAAATAGAACTCTCTCTCTTTTACACTAAAAGTGAAATTTAACTTCACGCGAGTTATATTCATATCACAAGTTGTACGGCTTCATATTATGGCTAGGCATTTCTGTTGCCGGTCGGCATTCTTTATAAAATACGTAAATTGTTGTCATCAGCCATGACTAATTATATCACTTTAAAACACATATAATGATAATTAATATCTAGTAGTAGTCGTACCTTCTTAATAACAATAGCTACTATAAGCCTTTTGTAAGTTTGGAGTTTAAATAAATTTTTAAAAAGATTTCGAACGCAAAATTCGTAATTTAATTCGCGCAACTATCTATAGCTATTGTCTATGTTTTCAATCAGCCTATATATATATATATATATATATATATATATATATATATATATATATATATATATATATATATATATATATATATATATATATATATATATATAAAGTTTAAAACCAGATGAGAAGTGAATGAAATTGAATGTAATATTGTATTACAAATGTACGTATGATAAGTGAAACAAATTAATGTGCGTGGTGTGGAAAGCGCTCGTATATCTTCTTACATCGGAGATGAAATAAAGACTGACAGTTTAATAAAAGCTACTGTATAATTTGAGTGAGGAGTAAAACAGTACATGACACATTCCACGATGATCGGCTATCTCGAATCTCATTCCCGTTTCAAACCTGTCCAAATATTACAAAAGAATTCCTGATAACAAAACCACATTA
Source organism: Ophonus ardosiacus (assembly GCA_943142095.1). NCBI lineage: Eukaryota > Metazoa > Arthropoda > Insecta > Coleoptera > Carabidae > Ophonus > Ophonus ardosiacus. Next base: position 27,202,227 of record OW964828.1, on the reverse strand, counting down.
TTTTGGGAAAGGGTATTAACTGCGCCTTTGTCAATTTTTAATAAAAATACTCCCTTTTGTGGCGGATAATTTAAATTTATGATATAATAAAAAGCAATGGAAAATTAAATGAAATTTGAATGACTACAGGAAACATTAAATTTGTTAAATGTTATGAGTTTTTGAATATTTTATCACGTTTAATTAAATTTTTCATGAACTAATACTGTTGTGTTTTAGTATTGCACGAAATTTTCAAATTGAGTATAAATTATTTGTAAAAACAAAAAATACATTTTATTAGCTCATGTACACTTTGATCTAAAATAATAAAATAACTTTCGATATCTGTGGCCTGTGACCCCAGATATTGAGAACTACTAAAATAAAATATTCCGACCAACAAATTTAAATTACGTTACTTACCAGCGTAACCAATTACGGCGAAAAGAAGAGTTATTTCAGCAGTTCTCCAAATTTGTGGTTCATTTTACATTTAAAAAATTGAGAAAATCGAAAAATGGTTAAGGATTTTATTATTCCTAAGCGAATTATGATCGCCCAGAATTTGAAAAATAAATATGAGGTCACGAATGAGTTTTCATCTGAAACATTTTCTTCCCAGACCTAAATAATCGTAAACTGTATGACATTTGCAAATTATATTTACGATAAACAAATTAATATTACAATACTGTACCTATAAGTATACTTTATAAATTCAAGTGTGTTCAAAATAAAAAAATTATATTCAAATAAAAACTGAGAAAGAGATAAGTGGTACTAATTTTAACTCTTTACGCTCATTCGTTAAATAATTATAGCCAGATTTTTAGTTGCCTTTCGGGGGTCACAGCAGAAGCGTCCACGTCGCGACTCCTGGGCAATGGGGGATTCCACCATTTTTACCTCTCGCTAAAGGCGGATTTATGCAGCCATTTTCATTTACATTTAATTTAATTTAATTTTAATTTAAAAGATAAATGTATGTAAACCAATGTAGCCATGCATACACTATTTTCATTTTCGTTTTCATTTATCTCTCATTCTCATTTATTTTTAAAGATGGCCAACTTTTATCTAATAAATGAAAATTATAAATGGCGCATGCGTGTACGACATGGCAGAGACGAGAATTTGAGTTGATCAGCTGGTTGTCATTATGTATCTCCGATATCGTTACTTTTTACGGTTTTTTATTGCAATAACACGTTTAAAACTAAACTCATAACTTCTTCGCTGTCACTATTGTTGAATAATTTTATTAATAAATTTTATTCCAATGAAAGACGGGTTATAACGTTCATCATCTGTCAGCGTATTTTTATATGTGCGCATGCGTTCATTTTCATTTATATATATATATATTATATATTTTTGTATGAATAGGTACATTTAAAAATTATAAATGAGAATTAAATGAAAATTAAATTAAAAAAGTAAATGTAAATGAAAATGGCTGCATAAATCCGCCTTAAGAGAGGTATTGGATTCATGCTAAAATTCGCATATCCAGATTTTAGTGAATAAGCACGATTTAAGGTCCCTAGAATCCGATTATAACATTTTTAAAATGATGTCTGTGTGTGTGTGTGTGTGGATGTGTGGATGTGTGTGTGTGTATGTCTGGATGTTGTAGACACGATTCCTCAAAAACTATAAGACTTAAGAACTGTTTAACTATGGATTCTTCAATCTGACATTCCTGGGAAGAGCTGAAAAGGTTTTGGTAACAATTGAACAACCGGAAGCAGTAGCTTCTGAGAAAAATTCTTCTAAATATATATTTTTGGAAATTTTTGTTATTAAATATTGAAGAACATAAAATTCTCCATCTAATACACTTAAAATTTTTATTATATCTTGTATAGATTTAGAGATAAAGACACTATAATATATAGAGTATACTAATCGCAGAGGCTAAGGCACTAAGGAAACCAGTTGACAAATTCCAATGTTTATAACATAGTTTTTAAATGACACATGTCAGTGTCAAAAATCAACAGTTTTAGTACATTCTGATAGCTTTTTCTGGGACGTGTATTTAATCTTTCTTATTGTTTTATTAATTAAATATTTGAAATTATAGGTAAAATGCATATATCCATCAAAAATACCGCCAATCTGAATGAATTGGAAGAATCTCTCACATTTAGAAACTTCCTCATACAATGAAAAATAGATATAATTAGAATTACATGTGTGCAGAAGATATGTTAAATACAATAAGAAACAGTGTTTGGGTATTTATTTGTTATAAAACGACGGTTCGAAAGGGAAGTGCAATACAATACTTATATAGCCTAATATGGAAATGGCGAGAGGTCTTGTGCTGGCCACAACAGATTTTTTTTTATAATTTCATCTGAAAATATTAGGAAAACTAAGACTATTGATGAAAATCCGGTGAAAAAATTCCTATTCATAAGCGAGTTATGGTCTCCCGAAATTTGACTTGACGTCACGGTTATGTGTTTTTTATCAAACTGTTTTCATCATGGACCTAAAAGTTCTTGCAATATATGCTATTTTAAGTTATATTTACATAAATAAATGAATATTATAACACTGTATAAGTCTACATACTTTATAATTACAGGTGTATTTAAATTATTAAGTTTAATGCAAGACATTTATGTTAAAATAAAAACTGTTTGAAAACTGCAGTACTGGAATGTTAGCCCCTCCTTTCGAATTTGAATTTCTTAACTTCCATTGGTAATAACCTCCACCTCCTAACACGCTAATTGTTATGCATGTACAGGAGGTCTTTCGGTCGCCAATCAAAATATTATATATTGATTTCATATTAGTGTCGAAGCGCTATAAGAAAAAACCCCTTATATCCGAAATATCTCAATTATACCATTTCATTTTTTTATTAATATTCGTTATTCAGCATATACATTCGTATTTTTTTACTATTTTTCTTTAATTCGATTGAGCTGGAATCTCCTATTATTCATATACGAATTAGCTAATTCTGCTACAACTAATCCATACTAAACTCTGATGCTTAAATCTCAAGAATCTCAAGAATGAGTAACAGCGCCAAGCTTCGGTTCTTATTACAGCCCCGTTTAACCATTGACCATCATCACTGCGAATGTGGAACGCTTAACTACAACTACTGCCAAGCAAGAAATTATTTCTCAACTTTTTAAATCTAACGATTGTCACATTTTATGAATACTTTGTATTGACGCTATAATTATACATATAATATTCTGTATGGATTAGACACGAATAAATAAAGTTGCCTTTCAAAATATTGTTATTCGTTACGTCATACTATAAAATGTCCCTTGCTGCCGAACTATGTATAACATTTTATTTCTTTATTTACATTCATTATAAAGCATATCCGTTTGCTTTTTTACACTAATTTGTCTTAAAGCCTACTCGCTATTAGCCTTGCGGAAGTATGTGTTACAATTTATTTAATGTATATGATGTAATAAAATGTATGACAAACCAGAGACACACCCTACCAAAATTTGCCAGCAACATGTATATCATTGAGAGCTTATACAATAGGCTATTCCACGACTTTTTTTTCTATTTTTCTTGAAGTATGTAAGTAAAAATATAAGACCACATGTGAAACTTCGAGTTAAAAATTCCTCCAAATAAGCGAAATATAAGGACCACAAGCCACGAAAAAATTACAAAATAATGTATATTTAAATAATAATATTACAATTCATAATTAGAGATATATAAAATAAATTTTGGGAAGAAACGAAGACAGCAACACAAGATAGAGCAGAGTGGAAAGAAATATGGAGAAGACCAACGAACCAGAACTCAACACCGTCCCCCGCAAGCCGGGGGAACGCCTTACACCCGTGAGGGTAGAAAGGTGCAGGATTAAGTAAAAGTAAAATAAATTATTATACTTAATGTACTTCACTTTTTTCTCATTTTACAAAAACGAAGAAATTAGTACGTCACGTTAGGGCGTCACAAAGTCGGGGTTTATACTTGGATACTATTTATTCAAACAAGTGTGAACATATCCTACGTCATCAAAAGCAAAACATCCCGCGTTTTTTAAAGAAGTAATTCATAATAAAATATGGAATTTGCCTTATCCTTTAAATATTATTATTAACATTTTCAATAAACTTTTACTATTGTGGATTACGGTGGAATAGCCTATTTAGATTTTAAAATGTATTTTTTTTACCTCCCGCTACCCTTGGTAAGGGAGGTATAGGGATCGTGCTAAAAATCTCATATCGAGATTTTAGTAAATGACCACGTTTTAAGGTCCCTAGAATCCATTTTTAACATTTTCACGATGATGTCTGTATGTGTGTATGTGTGTGTGTGTGTGTGTGTGTGTGTGTGTATGTGTGTATGTGTGTATGTGTGTATGTGTGTATGTGTACGAATTTTGTTTGCACTCTAACTCAAATACTATCATTCAGAAAATTCTGAAACCTTGTATTTTTACCCTGTTCTAATAGGAATAGAAGCCATTAGATTTTGGTGTAAATCGGATAAACGGAAACGGTACTTTACTTGAAGCTCATAATGGTTTTTCTTCAAAAAATACCATTAAATGCCATTTATTCGAATTTTATTTCTTATAAAAATTAAAGATTATTGAATTTTCTACAGAAATACATTAATAATTTTTCAATATATTTTACAGATAAGTTTAAAAATATTTTTTTTTTATTAGTCGCGAAGCCTAAGATAAAAACTATTCCATTGTTACACAGTTCATTTTTCAAATGAATGTAACTGACAGTAAATGTCACTGTCAGAAAACTTATCACTTCAAATTAATAATAGTGACATTTTAAAAAGAAAATAGTAAAGAAAGCAATAGTTTTCTGCAATGGAACAGTTTGCAGCGTTAGTAAATACTTAGGTAGGTATGTATTTAAATTAATAAAAATTAAATAGCGGGAGGTTTTGTGTTGGCCACATCAGATTTTTTATTATTAGTAATATTGTCCTTGTCTCTGATATTTATCTATTTTATGTGTTTTGATTAGAATAATTTTATATTCCGAACTGTTTTTAGTGGACTTTCACAGTTAGTAGATGATTTATTTACGAGATTATTACAGTTAGTAAACTGAACTGTACCTACTAGGGATTCACCAAGTCAAGCTACTTGGATTGAAATAAACTTGGCTTGAAACTTCAAGCTTTTTACCACCCGCTACCCTAGGTAAGGGATGTATAGGGATCGTGCTAAAAATATATATGTGTGTGTGTGTGTGTGTGTGTGTGTGTGTGTGGATCATATGGATACAATTACTGAAATACTATCAATCAGAAAATTTTGAAATTTTGCATACCCATTCTATACTAATGTGGGAAGAGCTAATTAGTTTTTAGTGTTTATCGGATAACCGGAAGTATCATTTATACACGTTTATAACAGTTTTTCTTCTAAATAATTCATTGAATATAATTTTTTAGGAACTTTTACTAATAAAAATTGGATATAATGGTACAATCTTCAATTCTACGATAATAGCATTTAGTAAATAACTTGAAATAACTTTAAATATTAAATTATAAAATAATTTATTTTTGTACATCATCTTGTCTTTGCGTCAAACAAAAACAATATTTTAATAACAATTTTGATATATTTAAACAAATGTCACTGTCAGGAAGCAATTACATTAAAATTAATAATGAAACCGTGTTAAGAAGATTGTACTGAGTCTAATGAAATTAAGGTTAATAAAAACAATATATTTTCCATCATACATAAATATTAGATGTACAGAATAATCCGATATAAATTTGATATGTTTGCTGCACTAAAAATCAAACAGCTGTGAATAAGCACGTGTTAACAAAGTGTCAAATATTTGTTTACAACTACACATTAACGAAATGGATCATGTAAAGCAATAGATATATGCAAAGGAACTTAATACAGTTTGCACTTTGCAGGATTAGTAAATATGTAGGTATGTATTTAAATTAATAAAAATTAAAAAGCGGGAGGTATTGTGTTGACCACATCAGATTAGATTTTGGTTATAACTGGAGCTTAAGAAGTCGAAGCCTGTACATTTATCTTGACACAAACTATACTTGAATCCAAGAAATATTTAAAGCGGATATTCTGTTTGTCGAATTACATTTTTATTTGTCGCCTCAGAAAAGGTCGGCTTATTAGGAGTAGACTGTGGGCTATGCTAAAATAGCATCCAAATCTTTGTAATATCCGCAAAGAGAAATTTACACGTCTCTTTAATTAGCATAGAATAACAAAACATTGTAAATTCATTGCTGGCAAAAAAAAATATCATCATATGTAGTCTGTTACTCAATTTACCTTACGTATTGAGTATATTATTTTTTCTTATAATATTTATTCTGCTCCAAAATTATCTATTTGCAGCATTGCATTAATAATAAATATTATTTGCTGAACTTGATGCTTGTTATTTAAAATCAAGTTATTTAAACTTTTTAATGAATACTAATTAGTTTTATATGAACTATACCCAGTTAAATTTAAAAATAATTCTTTTAGTTTGAAAATCAAAGATAATTTTTTAAAGATTTATGCTAATATAATTTATTCCAAATAGGTACTTATAAATTTAAGTATTTGATTAATTAGTTTTTATATAAAATACTTATACTTAAAAATATGAATTTATCTTTAAAAATTAAATAATTCTATATGCAGATAAAGATTGACATTTGCAATAAATTTTGTATTAATATCATTTTTCATCATATACTTTATATTAATGTGAAGTATAAAACGATACAATTAAATAATAATTCTTTTCCAATAACTATAAATTTATTATTTATTTAATTGTACTCGCGAACTAAAGTGTGCGATTAGTTGGTTCAAATTTTGAAAATACATGATTTGTGCGAAATGAAAGAATGATGAAACGTTGAAAGGCATACTTTCCCATTTACAAAAGTTCGAAGCCCACTAAACTGTTGGGAACCCCAGGTCTCAGAAATTCGCAAAATTGTGCCGAAGCAATGAAAAAGTCAGTTACCTCCATAAAATTACGGTTTTGTCGGCTTCGTCAACAATAGGGTATTCTCTCATGATTGCCAATATTAAAAATTTATTAAAAATATTAGAGTTGCTAGGTAAACAAGAGGAACAAAACAAGAAAAACACATTATACATTGATTGTTGCAAAAGATATAAAGCATTGAAATTTTAATGAAGTACTAGTTGTACTATCAATGGAAGATCAGTTGAAATCCCTACTTCATGTTTCAATGTGGTGACACACTGCATCTGAAGTACGTACATACTCGGGTGTACTTCGAATTGTTCGGGAGTGTTCGTAGCACAACTGCGTAGGTGTTCTGTATTTTTGTGTTACTTGTTGTGACAACGGCTTGCTTTGTTATCATTTGATACCTATACATATTTTATAACAAAATATAAAAGTTACTGTGACAAGAATTAATTTAAAATATTTGTATTTCATTAAATACAAAATGAAGTATCTAACTATTAAGAAATTGCAATAAAATTTAATAAGAACTGTATACTTACCAAAAAGAATTAGGTGAAACAGAAGTATTTCTTTAAGAAATAATATTAATAAAACTCAAACATAAGAAACAAAGCAAAAACGTGATAAATGAACTCCAACCCATTCAAAACATTTCAAAACAAAACTTACGAGTCAACTTACGATACAAGCGCCACTAGTAGTTTGAAAATGTCAAAATGTTTTTGTAGTACAAGGAAATATATGTAATCAATTCCTTAGATTAATTATCTTATAATTTTCTTCAGTTTTTTAGTAATAGTATGTAAGATTGTAATGAAATATATTTTATTTCCTACATTTTCCAATACTTGGTCAACACCTTCTCAAAAAGCTATGAACCACTGATTGTACACCACTGGTACTGTACAACTAGTACGTCATTATCACGTGACACACCAAAATCAAACTTTAAAAATTAATATCTGGCTTATTAAATGGAATTTTTAACTCGGGTTTTCACAGGTACTCTTAGATATACCTGTTCTTTAAAAAAAATTAAAAAAATTGATAATATTCTATTCTTATGTAAAGCTTGAAAATGTTTGTTTTCAATCAAGCTACTTGACAGTCGGAGGCTTGTCTTGGCTTGAAAATTCAAGCTTTTTACCTTCCGTCACCTTCAGGTAAGGAAGGAATTGTCTTTGGTCAAAAAATTCGATGGTGTTTTTAATGAATAAGCACGTTTTATATTCCCTAGAATACGATTTTATTAGTTTTACGATGATGTCTGTATGTGTGTGTCCGTGTGTGTGTATGTGACAAAATTTTCTCTGACGGTAACTCCAAAACCACATTTCTAAAAATTATGATTCTTTCGCATTCCTCTTCTTTACAACCACATTAGGAGTTGATTAGATTTTGGTTATAATTGGTCAACCGGAAGTGCTATTATTTGAAGTTTTTAACAGTTTTTCTTGGAAAAACGCAGTTAAATATCATTTTTCGACATTTTATGTGATTATCAATATGAAAGAATATCTTATTCTCTGTACGGTTTGATTATACATTTTCCTTCATATTCAATAGATATAAAGTTATAGAGAGATTAAGAAAAATTAACTTCCAAAAATCAGTCAGTTTCGCTAAAATTATGGAAACTGCAGATATATTCAAAAAATCCTAATTGACAGATGTCGGTGTCAAGTGCAAAACCAAAGTGGAAAGTATAGGATTAGAAATTGATGTAAGTGACAGAGTGTCCCTCGCAAGTGAATTGCAGTTGCAGCCTCGCCTCAAGTTGGAATTTTCAGTGCTAGGAGTAAGAGGAAGGCCAAAGAGAAGATAGAAGGACTATGCAGCAATGTAGCAGAAGATTTGAGCGAGGAAGAACTGTGTAAAGTAGATGCGATGAACAGGAATAAGTAGAAGAGAAGAGAAAGAAACATCGACCCCTAATAAAATAGGGAAAACCTGAAGAAGAACTTTCGGTATAGAATTTGTAAAAAATAGTGTGTTCGTGTTACAATTTTATAGGATATATAGAATTGTTTTCAAAGAACTTTTGGTATGGGATTTTTACAAAATACATCGAATTGACGGAAGGTTTAATGATGGCCAAAACAGATTTTTAATGTTAGGTTTGCTTTGGCCTGCGCTTGATGATAAAAGAGAAGCTTGGCTTGGTTTTAAATATCAAATTCTTTTGAACGGCAGGCTTGACTTGATTTTTCAAACTTTTTCAAGCGAAGCCAAGCATTCAAGCTTCAAGCCAAGCCCGTGAATCTCTAAACTGTACTAAAATTGTCTAATAATATTTTTAATTTTGAATTTGTCATATTTATTTCCCGATTAATAAAATTATCATACCAACTGAGTGAAGTCTAACTTCATGATTTGGATTTCTGAACATAAAGTTACACTGTTTTATTGTTGATTGAAAAATTATTTCTAAAATTAAGGTAATCCCATTTTGATTGATCGACAGGAAAAGCTCTCGGTGTGTTAAAAAATAATAGTGTTATTTACTTTCAGTATCCCTGTGGTGCACTCTCCACGCCAGCAAGCGCCCACTCGGTACAAATATGTCATCATCTAACGCAGTTTTAATATTTATTCTATATTTAAAGATATGTTAAATTATATAAAGACGTCATTAAATGAAATAAAGACGTCTTTAATTCATTTTTAGATGTTCTTATAATATTTTTTGATATCCAAAATTGTTTTAAAGACGTCTTAAATTCAAATATTTATAGATATCAAAAATTCTTTTTTAGATATCAAGAATTGAATTAAGGATATCAAGAATTAAATTAAGGATATCAAAAATTGAATTAAAGATATCAAAAATTGAATTTTGGATATCAAAAATTCAATTCTGGATATCACATCTCCATAAATAACATATCCAAAATTCGAATTTAGGACGTCAAAAATTCGAATTCTGGACATGTTATTTACAGAGATGTGATATCCATAATTCAATTCTTGATATCAAAAATTAATTTAGGACGTCAAAAATTCGAATTCTGGACATGTTATTTTCGGAGATCTGATATCCATAATTCAATTCTTGATATCAAGAAATGAATTCTTGATATCAAAAATTCAATTCTTGATATCAAAAATTCAATTCTTGATATCAAAAATTCAATTCTTGATATCAAAAATTCAATTCTTGATAACAAAAATTCAATTCTTGATATCAAAAATTCAATTCTTGATATCAGAAATTCAATTCTCGATATCAAAAATTTAATTCTTGATATCAAAAATTCAATTCTTGATATCCAAAATTAATTTAAGACATCAAAAATTCGAATTCTGGACATGTTATTTATGGAGATGTGATATCCATAATTCAATTCTTGATATCCAAAATTAATTTATGTCAAAAATTCAAATTCTTGATATCAAGAATTCATTTAAGGATATCAAGAATTGAATTAAGGACATCAAAAATGGAATTAAAGATATCAAAAATTCAAATACAGATATCCAAAATTGAATTCTGAACATGTTAAATTTACTTTTTGATATCGAAAATTCAGTACCATTTTAAGATGTCTAAAATTTAATTTTTGATATCTATAAATGTATTTTTGATATCCTTTATTCAATTCTGGATATCTAATATTCAATTTTTGACATCCTAAATTATTTAAGGATGTCTGAAATTAATTTTAGACGTCCTTAATTATTTAAAGATGTCCATAATTAAATTTTTGATGTCTTTTAATAATTAAGGATATCTGAAATTAAATTTTTGACGTTTTTAAATAATTGAAGATGTCTTTAAATGTAGAATAAATAGTAAAATGGCGTTCCATACATCATCTTTACCGGTATCTGCGATAAAGCAGATTGTGGCCCACTCAGAAATGGGTAATATGCTGTGATGATATATTTATATTTATTTTACTTTCAGTAAACGAATAATAAAAGGCTATATAGTTGTTTGAGTTGTTCATCCAGTAAAGTCTTCTGAAAAATTATTCCTAAAACTTTTCTCCCCCTGAATAAACAAGACATGTATACCCCTAAAATAATTATGAAATACACATATACTTTCGCCTAAATAGCCCTAGGCAATGTATAACCTCGCAAAAACCTCAGTATGCATGTAAAATAGTGTCAGAGTTGCCAACTAAAAATTTTCCCTAAAAGTTGTTCATATTTCATCATTAATCCCTGCAGGTCAAGTCACGTGATATCGATGTTGTCTCTGTCTGTTCCATAGTAAATGTATAAGGTAGTGTCCTTGTTGTGTTTTCGTAAGCCGACTGTTCGTGGTTGAAGCGGAAAATTTCTTGCGGTGAGTGTGCTGGATTTTAAGCCAGGGAAACAGGTTTAAACGAGCTGGGTGGATATGAGCAAAAACGTTTGTTAATGTTAAATATTAACGTCAAGAAGTATTGGTATGAGCTTTGTTGTGATGTATGGTTTCATTACTTTTGTATCAAATAAATTATTCACTCTTATACAGGTATGTGTAGTTCGTCTAAAGCAGTGGTTCTAAACATTTTCACAGTGGTATCCAAGAGGTAAACATGATCATCCAATTAAAAAGAAATAAAAATAAATTTATTTCTAATATTATTTTTTCCAATAAAATTAATAATACTATCTTTTGTAATCCTACCTTAGACTTTAGATAAGGGTTAGGATCCACTAGTCTATAGACTGTTTAGATTTTTCCTACTCCCGTTGTTAAAATGTGAGTGAACGTACAGATTTTAATTATAACTAGACAAGCATTGGCTTTGATCGTATTGCACACGACGTGAAGCTAGAAATCACTAACAACTGATTCATTTATTACGAGCTGCCAGTTGTTTGTACAAATTATTATCTAACATAAGAAGTGTATTTCTTTATTTCCGCTCTTTTAATTTGCAGTCGTAGAAAAAGTATACTACGTGACTCGTTTTGTAAACTTCTTAGATACTCGTAATACTATATTTTATACCGGTTGTTAAAATGTGACTTTATGTACTGATCGGTATGACGATAAACAACATTTTAATCATAACTAAACAAGATATGGATTTGATCATATCAGGCAAGGCGTGAATTATATTTCTTTATTTCTGCAACAACACATACCTATTTATAGGTGATATTTCTATCCAATTCATATTATTAACTTTTTACATTTTATGTACTAAGCAGATAAAGATAGAACAACAAATGTGTAATACTTTTTCTTGAAAAGCTCTGTATGAGTTGTCATAGTAGAAGTTCATAAATTATGTATGGTTAAAACACAAGTACCTAATTTTTTTGTCTTCCAATTTTAATACACGGTTTATATATTTTTGAGTTTTATTTTGAAACAAAGTTTTTACATCGTTGCTGCAACTTAATCTAATCGGACTGGACTGGAACTGAAAAATTAGCTGATTAATAAAATCCAAAGTCACAAGTGTTTTTAAAAACTTTGTCCAACCTAAAGGCTTTTTGGAAAAACATGATGTAAACATACAAAATGAATGTTAAATAGGACAATTTTCATATATATATATATATATTATATCATAGAGTGGTTTTGAAGTTAACGTTCCATTCTAGTTAAATTTTCAAATATTATTCTACAACAGGTAAGCAAAGCGAAAAGGTCTTAACTAATTTTCAAAAGTCGATTTATTTAGTATATTCTATCGTATCCTATAATTATTTTGCACATATAATATTTTTTAAGATTAAATTTGAATTAAACATGCTGAAAAAAGTTAACAACTACTACTGATATGCAGAGCCGTATACGGGATTTAACGCCGGCCCGGGAAAATAGTGAAAGACCGGCTCAAAACAAAATTAATCCCAATTTTAAATTTCGGCCGGCCCGATTTTAAGATTCATGTATAACATTATACATATTCGTGTTGTTTTTAAAATATTATGTTTACTATTGTAATGTATTGTCTTGGAAGCTTCTGGACCAATATTGGCTTCCCATACATTAAATAAATAAATAAAACTGTTTCTCACTTGTCCAAATTTATTATTCAAATGAAACATTACCTTTTAATATATAATATTAAACGTTCAAGTAAATAACTATTAGGTAACAATAATATTTATCACTTACCTATATAACAATGGGTCCTCCACCATAATAAAAAATAATAAAATGTGAACTTTCTACTTAAGGTGTTGTTACCCTTAATTGCCGCCCCCTTATAATTTCATCTTTTCCACGCCCTCCAAATCCATCCAGTTACCATAACTTATCCAAATGTCCGCTGAAAATCCGCTGTCAGTAATTCATTTTATTCAATTTTGCCGTTTTAAACTGTCACATTAACTACATAGCAACAACTATAAGTAACACTTTATTCACAAGTGAATTAAATTTTTTTAAATCGCTCTCACAAAATTTTAACTAACCTTGCAACAAATAATGCATTTAAAATAACATCAGGCAGAAACTAACGCTCACTGTAATATTTATCACACATTATCAGCCATTTTCATTATTTTCGCAGCACAAATGACAGACAATAAAACTTTTTAAATAGATGACTTGACTTCTATCATCGAAGATTGTCATGCACAACCTACTAGCTGATTAGTTTTTTGTTTTGTCAAAATTAAATATTATAATAGTTTTCATTACTATTTCGTCAAAATTGAATAAAATATTGTATAAACCACGTGAGCTATGAATGTTTATCCATGAGAAGAAAGTTTAGAGATAATTTCTTCGAGTGTATAACTATCTATTATTCTCATTCCAATTTGTATTTTTCCTACCTTCATTCGACCTACGAATCCCTCTTGTTTTCCAAAGTAATCCCTTCTTAATATATTGAAAGATGTTTTCAGAACTCATTTTAATAAGATAACACAATATTTGGGTATAAGTTATACCCAAATATTGTGTTATCTTATTAATCCCTTCTTATTATCATTTTATTTCATAAATTCATTCGTTTGACATATTTATATTTCGTGATTCGGCATTCGGTTGTTATGCGCGCTGGACGTTCATGTCAATCAGTTTTGTTTTTTGGGAATAACGAACTCTGACGTAAAGGCTACCGTAGGGACTTAGCAGTCACGTGGTGATTCATCATAAATGTTTAATTCAAGTAATCTTCTCTCTTGTTTTATAGTGAAAAATTTAAGGGAGACGCATTTGGCATTTTAATATATCTGAGTGAGTTGTAAAATAGTTAGACTTGAAAAGTAGACGGACTGTACGACTTTTCTTGAAGATTTTTCGTGAAATTTGCATTTGAGACCTTCGAGCAGTTTATTATTGGGAGGATTTTGGTCCACAGAGTCTGTATTGTTATGAGAATAGTGTATTCTCTCAGAAATTTCCTGGATTACTAAACTTTCACTAACTTTTATCACATTTAAAGCCGCATTCTAACTAAGGTAAACTATATAATTATAACTATAGTTTTTTTTTATCTTTTTGCAGTAACTTTATTTGCATTTACATAACAGCAAGTTGAATTTAAAATCACATAAAATATCAGTAGCTATTTTGTTTTATTGTTGCGTCCATCACCATGTGTTGATTCCGTTCTTCGGTTGCAGGCTTTTATTTTTATTTCTACGTTTTATTGTTACGTTTAACATTTTGCTTCTACTCTTCACTCCTTTTTTTGGCTTACAGTTTTCGGTTCATGTATGCTATTGCGATATTGGACATTTATCGTAAGTTTTGCGACCTATTACAATATTGGCCGTTGGCGTTCGACCATTATCATCAGCTTCGCTTACACTTATATCATCATCATTGGCCGTCCACGTATCGTTCATCGCTGTTCCTGGTCATCGTATGGGCTGGAGTACACGCCGGTGTTGCGCCGCCACCCACGAAGCATAGGCCGTCATCTTGCCCAGCCATCGGATATCCGCTTCCTCCACCATGATACCAGGTAAGAGCCAACATTTTCTTTAACATTTACATGTTTATTATTAATTTGGTTTGTGTATTATTTCGTATGTTTTTGATGTGCTCACCTTTAGAGGACCATTATATGGGTATATGCTTTGTGTACTATATTGCGATTACTATAAAAGTAAAAGTTGGTTCCCGTGAGGCCATTTTTGTTTCTTAGAGCTATAGTTTTGGTTTAGTCTGTCCACGGTCAGAGAATAAGGACACGTCTTACGAGCCTTATGTACATTTCACTACTTTCTCGCGCGCCATGCTACGTGTTTGATCGATCAACTCCGTGCCGTATGCTGATGCACCGTTACTGTATCTACGCACTTCGTCAGCGATCCTTTTTTCGTCCGCGACGTAACGTCCATGAGGCACATTTCACATCATTTGTAGCCTTATCTCGCGCGAAGTATTTTTTAACGTGAAACATTTGGTTTGTCATATCCATGGTTACGACTAGACATTTGATTGACAGCAAAGTATTTGCTTGTCCCATATAAAATGAAACATAGGGAACGAATTTGACAAAAGTATTATATTTATATATTAAAAGAGCCGAGTCAGAAAATTACTCAAGAGCACTAAAAATATTGCGGGCACAAGGTGCACACAATATTTTTTCTACAAATAAATTTAATTTTTAGAAAACAGATATAATTATTTAAACAAAATTAACCTCTAATGACATATTGTCAATATGACAGGTAATCGTTGAATTTTCCTGTAAGTTACGACTTGACATTTGATTGACAGCAATGTATTTGCCTGTCTCATTTAAAATAAAATATAGGGAATGAATTTCATAGAAGTATTATATTTAAATATTGTAAGAAATTTAGCCGAGTGAGAAAATCACTCGGGCACAAAATATTACTAAATTTAATTTAGAAAGCAGATATAATTATTTAAATAACTAACCTCTATTGACGTCTTTTCAAATGTCAAATTTGTTCCATATGTTTCATTATAAATGGGACAGGCAAATACATTGCTGTCAATCAAATGGGAAGTCGTAACCAGGGATATGACAAATTCAATGTTTCACGTTATAAAATACTCACGGTATATTCGCCGCCAATATAGGCTACATTATTATTTTAAAATATACGTTTGTTGTTTCCCCGAATTCTCGTCCTATTCCTGCATTTCCTCTCCCGAGGACTTTCCTTTCAGCTGTCTGTGGGTTGTGTACGAGAGACTGGCGCCCAAATAAAAACATTATATCACAGCGACGTCGACTCACCCCGTCTTCACTGCAAGCTGGCCGAACCCAGATCACGCTCGGGATTTCCAACCCCTTGCACAAGTTTGGTAATACGGAGTGTTAAAAAAAAACCAATTCGGAGTAGGCTATGAACAGAGAAACGTATGTCTTAAATTTAATTAAATGTTAATTTGACACAAGATTTGCATGACATAGTGTCAAATATGTTATCCAAAGAAATTAAAGCTTTTCTTGTAGAATCGTAACACCATTTTCAACATCTCCTTTAAATAAAATATGTTTCCTTCTTTATTATCTTTTCTTCTTAAAATTACGTTTCAATTTTGACAACTTCACTTTTGAATTGAATAACATACCGTTTCTCTGTTCATAGCCTACTCCGAATTGTTTTTTTTTAACACGCTGTATTGTCATCTACAGGTTACGCCGGCCCCAAAAGTACGTGATCGTGTTACTCAAGAAATAACGATTACCTAGGGTAAAAAAATGAATAATTAATTTACGAGATATTTGAAATTTATTGTGTGTCACTGTGACGTCACACTATTGCTATTTTTCTCTCACAGCCTACTGTGAGAGGAGTGTCGCCGTAACCTCAAATTGACATTAAAAATAAAGTGCAGTTAAACTAAAGACAATTAAGACTTTAATAATACGAATTTCTTCAAAATTAAACTCTTTCATTTAAAATAATAATAATAATAATAATAATAATAATAATAATAAAATAGAGCGGAGAACTTCATTCTCATAGGAGTATTTTTTATCAAAAGCCAAATTACAATTTTTGAAACTGTTAAGTAGGGTCTTTTGTAGAATTATTCAGACCCATTTCAGCTTATTCAATAAAAAAAAAAAACTTATACTATCACTGTAACATCCTCCTACTTAATGAGGTGTGAGGATGGATGTGTGATGTGTGTGCATGTGTGTCCGTGTGTTAGTGGAATCGTCAGCGGTGGGTAAGAGCAAAGTGGGCGCACACAGCACAACATTACATTAAAAGTTAAACCCTGCAGCATTAGACTCTGTGGCCAAACTGCTCAAGTTAGTTGTACTGCGCTGTTTCGTTCCCTTTCTGGCCTAGCCTTGATATGTCCCTGGTTTATTTGCTCTACAACCCAACCCTCACTTCAGAGATTTAACTTTAGCTATAGTCTGGCTTAAAATTTGCCATTACCTACCCTAGGCAATAATAGTAATCGGAAAATAAAAAAATAAATATTGCACTATAAATTTCGAGTAAAAGCCATTTTAATTTTTTTTTGGTATAAATAATTTTTATAGCTTTTATATTGGAACTCACAACTTCTCGTTTCCTAATCGGGCACTATTAGAGAAGTAGAATAATTGACTACACTACAACACAAAATGTCAAAAAACTAATTATTTTATTCACTCGTTATCCTAGTAATACAAATTATTTTAATACTGAAAGTAGAACTTTTATCGCAACAAGTCCAATAAAATATTATTTTCAATCGGTTGCAGACAAGAGTTATCTGTATCACTAGTTCAGAAATACCCTTTTATGAGTGTATGTATATAAGAGTATTAAATTAAAATACGAGCAGTCACAAAGCAATTTCGGCCTAACAATGAAAGAACATAATTTATAATTTTGAAATTAATTTTTAACGTCTGTTAAAAAACTACACTTTTCTTCATTAAAATGGACTTATAAAGTATGTCTTTTTTAATACAATAAAAGTGTGAAAAAAGTGCACTTTTTAACAGTACGGAGTGAAATAATGAAACGTTACGGCACTTTTTTTACACTTTTATTGAACGTAAAAAAAAATATATGCAACTTGAGTAAAAAGTGTCTTATTTCACTCATAGGATTTGACGACCTCGCCTGCGGCTTTTTCGGTCAAACTTTCGTATTCGTGAAATAAGACTGTACTTTTTACACTTGTTGCATAAATAACTATTTTATTTTGATATAATCTCCCAAGATTTCAACCCTTTTTATTCCAACGCTGCTCCATTGACGATATCCAGTTCTTGACGTAGTTTTCCGTAAGGTTTGCAAAATATCCCTCTTCAGCTGAAAAAACACTGACCAGCGAGAAATAGTTTCAATTATCGGAAGTCAGAGAGGACCAAATCTAGAAAATAGGATGGATGAGTCAATAATTTATAGCTCGCATCCCTTAATTTTCCTCATGGCAAAACAATGCGTTTCTAATCTGCTGTTAACAAACGCGACAACCATCTTGTGCAAAGTTTTTCATGAAAACTACAGACACAACCAGCAGTGGGTAATAAATCAATTATTAATAATTAATTGAACAATAATGTAAAAAAAAATAATATCGAATAACACATAAATATCCACTGCAATGCTCTCTGTAAACGATTTTTCAGTCCGTGAGATGGCGTCTAATTACAGTACAAATATACAAGTATCCAGAATAACTTAGAACAGTAAGAGATACGAAGTCGGGTAAATTAAGCAAAAGTTGTCACATTAGGAGACCATTTGAATGGTGTTTTGTTATTTGAGAAAATATGAATAGGTCATTATCTAAATATACGCGAAAATGTATATTAAACAGTTTTGTATTCTTCTAAATATCTTCTAAATATAAATAAATACTGGATTTTGGTTTAGAAATCTTTATGACACTTTTTTGTGTTCTTTCGAATAACTATTTATATTGACGCAATTTAGGAAACATACAGCATTGAAACGAATATTTTTAGCATTTAAATAATGTACTCGTGTAATATGTCTATGTTCATTTGCTTCAAACAGCAAAAATGCAATAATTATCAAATTTTTATTTTAAAAACAATGGTTGTTGTAATGAAACAATTAAAAACACAACTAAGAATAATAAATTGATTAGTTTTATTAATAATTTCCTTATTTAGTACTCAAAATTTTATACAGTCCGTCTATGTATTTCAAATAATTTTAATAATTTCACATGGCCATCATAGAAGGCAATTATTTATAACGAAATGTTATGTTTTCTTAAAAATATTAATGAAAAATAATTGTAGCATTTTTGCTATTTGAAACAACTGAACAAAGACAAATTATACATAGTTGCAATACTAAAAAAATTCTCTATTCAATGATGTAATTTTCCATATAAAAATTAAAACTCAAGTCGAAATTCAACAGTGATAAAAAAATTGAGCATCTCACACAAAAAAGTGTTTTAAAGAAGTGCAAACCAAAATCCAATATTATTTCTTGGAAGATAATCGCAAAAATGAAAAACTGCAAAATTCTCCCTATATCTAGTGACCTACGCAATTTTTCTCAAATAACAAAACACTGTTAAAATGGTTTCCTTATGCGGCAACTTACTTTTGTCTAATTTAACCGAGTACGTATCTCTTATAGCTCTCGAGATCCCCATGTTGGACAAGTTATCTTGGACATCTGTAAATCGTCATTACCGAAATTTGTAAATAATAAACAGACCTCACCCAACAATGAATAATAAGATATGATGGTACATTTATATTTATTTAATAAAACAAATATGTTCCATGAAATTTACGACTATTTCATAAAAATGAACTTGTTCCTACGCCTAATTCTATTTCCCAAATTAAGTAGTAAATTAGAAGTACAAAGTACAGGTTGTGAACTTCCCACAAGAGTACACACAAGTATTAGGCGTAATTATCGCACAAACTTTTCCTCCACCTACCCTCTCTTGCTCTTGTACGGCGTCCACGACTGTAGCGTCACCCGCGGCGTTAAACAGAATTAAAATCAACACCACCGCTGCCAGCGCCATTTGCATTTATGAATGGAGGGGGAAGCAACCGGAAGTGGAAAATAAGCGAGCTCGGGCTTCAAACACCATTCATCTCAGTTGTAAAAGGTAGAGGACATAGAGACGGCTTAAGGAGGACCCGCAAGGAATTTTGGGATCTACGGCGGGGATCTAACTTGTAGATTCTGGTGTATAATAATGGAATTACTCATCTTAGAATACGAATGTAGCAAGGTTCATCAAATTTATTTCCAGGGGTTTTATAGTTTTACAAGAGATGCAAATTTGTGGTATTGTTTGAGACGTGACACACATTTCAAATTCTAATTTTTCTATTTTGTCGACACAAATCTTGTCACTGGATGGCAACAACTATAACAGAAAATGTAACTATGATAGTGGTTCGGAAACTTTATAGGTACAGTTAAATTCATTATGTACAAACATAAGCAAAAAGTTATGAATATTAAACGATATAACTTTTAAATGTTAACAAATATTCGAAATCTCATTCATACGGCATTAATTCTTTTAAAACCGACGTTTGACATAAACTTTTACGATCTTCAGGGTCTGTGGTCGATTTGAGAGCGAAGGATGTGTGTTTGTTGCATGATGCTTAAAAAATCGAATGTTTAAACGAATGTATTTTTGTGTATATGCAGAGATTTCGAGTATATGTTAACAACAAATCTACACCACAGTTGAGAAATTTAATAATAACCGCAGGAACTGTTTCGAAAATTTGTCTATGTTTATCCATGTTTATACATGTTTTATACATGTTTATGAGTAATAGAATCTAATGTGTCATTTAAATGTAAGCACGGCAATTACGCCATATTATTTTGGTGACTTCAGTTTCAATATTGAACTAAACTTTACCTAACTTGTGTTACATCCAAATAAATAACTCATAATTTTCCAAGTTCTGAAATATGCTATTAAATTTGAATCAACGTTATTATACATACTCATACTTGAAGCAATGGTAGTTAGCATCTATATTTAGCAGTTTCTGGTTAACGCGGTGGACGGGTTGCAGTTATACAATTTTGTTTTTGATCCATGTATTATAATCATAATTTTTATTATGACTTTTAATAGTAAACGACGTAAGGTCTCTAATGCAGCAGAAGCAGCTATTTTAATTATAATTTAAAAATACTTACATTTTAAGAAAAAGGTAATTTAACTTTAATTTCATTAGGTTGTAAACAACTCCATGTGCAAATCAATCACGATTATCAAGTATAAATAAATAATGAAGAATGTATAATAAGAGAGAGCAGATGAGTTAGTTTTGCTAACCCATCAACTCTCCTTGAGTGAGTAGGGTCAGTACAAGAACTGTTCTAAGTTGCTTAACATGTGCCATGTGGCAAGTAAATAAAACTAATCTGTTAGGTAATAATCATTAATAGCATGCGATACTAGCCGAATTTAGGGAACTAAATTAAAGGTGGCTAGTGGGACCTATCGAATAGGTAAACATCGCATACCATGTAGTGGAGGAGCGTTAGCTCAAAAAAGTACATTATCTCGGAACCGGTTCAAACAACTCCGATTTTGATGATTTTTTTTTTAAAATGTCGGTAATGCCAAATACTTCAACCTTTATGGTTTGAAAATTGACGCTCTTTGTTATTTATTAAATTATTTAATTTTTAAAAATTATTAATATCGGCGTTAAAATAATGTTATTTATGAAAGTAT
The DNA here is from genome assembly GCA_943142095.1 of Ophonus ardosiacus. Taxonomy (NCBI): domain Eukaryota; kingdom Metazoa; phylum Arthropoda; class Insecta; order Coleoptera; family Carabidae; genus Ophonus; species Ophonus ardosiacus. The sequence goes on along the minus strand of OW964828.1, from coordinate 27,180,696 downwards.
AATATTTAAAAACGACATCCAGTGACCTTGTATATTGGATACTGAGAAGTAAGATGTATTCTAAAATGATTGGAGTATGTAATCTGATGTGGCCAGCACATAACCTCTCGCCGGATAGTTTACCTGTGTGCATAAAACAAAGATTATTTTACAAATACAAATACATTCATGTATAAGTCTTTGACGTTCAAACTTCTTTATATATTTTTCTCCATATATTTACAAAATCTGTAGGTTATTTTAATATAAATTATATGCAACAAATTTCAAAATATATTTTACTATATTAAAATTTTATGCAGATAACAGGGATTATTAATTCGAACAATGTTTGTCTTCTCTACATACATGTACTGAAAACATTAATTTTTGGCAGTTTCAATTGTATAAGGTATATCTGGAAATGTGCATATATTCGTACATAACTTCTATCAAATTTTCTTTTTTCATAAATGTATCTAAATAACACATTGATTTTATTTCAATAAAGTGATGATGAGATTGCGCTCTTTTTATACTAATATCGATGTGTAATGTCGTCAATATTATATCTTATTTAAGAAGAATTTGATAACTTTTTGCAGTTCAATGTTACTGTAGTCTACAGTGGTCGTGCATTTTCCCATAATCTTTGAGATAAATTTAACAGTCCTTTAACGTAGACTTGTCATCTCAACAATAGTCACAGGGCAAACTAATAATTAAGAGATTCTCTAAGTATATTTTTCTTAATTCACTTTCATCTTGTGTTTATAACATTTAAATATAGTGTTCCTTCTCGTAGAGAGTCATCTTATTCGCACTTTGTTCGGCTTGTACCGCCTACAATTCAAATGTCTTGTCTTCTCGTAGGCAATCCATCCACCGCCTTTTCACTCATCCATGTGCGCTGAGGGCTGCCCTGATTATCTAATCTTGTCCAAAATTAGGAGCATTTTGGATATCCTCGTTTTTCATACGCTCAGCTGAGAAACATTCAGCGACTACTCGTATTTCATGCTTCTTCTTTGCAAACTAACATTCTGCTTCATATGTGATGAGAAAATTACCGTATTAAAAATAAAAACAAGAAAACTTTTTTAAAATTCTTACCAAATTCCTCCCTGTCTTTACAACAAAGCGACAAGGCGTCGAGGGAGTGACTCCCTAAGGTTCACTAGGGCTCTATAGCATCCATGCGGTTGCTCCCCGTAAAAAACGATTAAGTTTTTCACTAATTGCTCGTAATTTAAAGGTATGGTCATGTATAAATTGGACCGATTCGCTACTTGTAATTAAGCTAAAAGGTAATATGTCTATAGGAACCCTCAGTGTAGCATCGTACTGTGTACAACACACTACTTACGGTATATTAAACACTAAGAAATTTATGTGTTTTCCTTATAATTTACACACCATGCAGTTAATTAAATGTATACACCTGGGATACGTAATTTTCCCTAAACAAAAATAGTTTTCTTATTTCGAAAAATTATAAAAAGAAACGGACAGAAAATTATGGGGTTAGTAGGTTACTGAATTTTGATTAAAAAATTAGTATCCTAGTTCATAACACATTCGTATTATTCTGTGCAACAATTATGGACAACTTCACCGCTTATAATTAAATTTATAATGTGTTCAGTGGTTAATTTTTAACTACTGGTTAAAATTTAAACCAATCATGTATATATATACAGCGTGTATCAGGACTAGTGTAAAAAAAAAAATTAAAAGCATATTCCTGAGCTAATTTTGAGCAAAAAATGTCATATGAAGGTATGTCCGGAAACTTTTCGTTACAGAATTACAGGCCTTTAAAAGTGCACCTCATCTGACATATTTTTATTAATAACTCTGATACTAGTTGCAATAAAATTTTGAAACTTGATACGAGGATACTACTTATTGAGATGCATATTTAATCTTTCTTTTGTTTCTGTATCTCAACCAGACGCGTCTCATATGGGGAAGTCATGAAGGTTTTTTATACTTATTTTCTTACCTATTAACATTTTTTCATTTTAAATGTAAAATATTACAAACAATTTAAAAATACACAAAAATGTACTATTGATAAAAATTTATAAAAGCATTATTTTTTGAGATATTTTAAATTTTAGAAAATGTCACGTATCCAAAATAGTTAGTTAACAGTTAAAAATCAATCAATTTACCATAGAAAATAGAACCAAATAGAAAAGCAACGCAAAATCTGTTAATTGCCTTATTTTCAATATTAGTATTTTTTTTGCAAATTAAAAAAAAGAGTAAAATGTTAGTGTTGGTGATATATAGATATGGTGTTTATTTATAGATATTGTAAAAGTAATGGTTGTCGTAGTCCAAAGAATATCGACGTGAACATCAAAGAATGAATTTGAGTGAATTTAATTGTTACTTAATTGTTACCTATTTTTTTTGCATAATTGTTTTTTTCTAAAAATTAAAATATCTCAAACACTACTGCGTTTATCAAATTTTATCGAGAGTACTTCTTTGTGTATATTTGTATTGTATGTAATATTTTATAGGTAAAGTTAAAAAAATGTTAATAGGTCAAAAAATAACGATAAAAAACTTTCATGACTTCCCCATATGAGACGCCTCTGGTTGAGATACAGAAACAAAAGAAACTTTAAATATGCATCTCAATAAGTAGTAACCTCGTATCAAGTTTCAAAATTTTAGTGCAACTAGTATCAGAGTTATTAATAAAAATGTGCTTGACGAGGTGCACTTTTAAAGACCTGTAAGTCTGTAACGAGAAGTTTCCGGACATACCTTCATAGGACATTTTTTACTCAAAATAATGTCAGAAATATGCTATTAATTTTTTTTACACTAGTCCTGATACATCCTGTATATATAAATTGTCAAATCAATATTTATTGGATAAATCAGTTGTTAAAAATTATCCAATGAGACAGAATAGGCCTGTATTACATACAAAACAAAAAAAAAACTGAATGTAATGCGCACATCGTCGTATGACCCAACATGTTCCGACTCGAAACACATGAGACAAAAATATTCTCGCGAAGAGTTCAACACGGAGACGGACCGTATCGAATTATGCTGGAAAAGTAGGTAAACGTGAACTTCCTTTATTTAACATTACAAAATAAATAAATCCAAGTTATTTTATCATATTAATTGAAAATACGTTCCATAGTTCAAATTTTTCACGAAAACTGGTTAAAGCTATTTCTTAAATGTAATTCTTTTATGCCCGGTTGCACCGATGTTTCTTAAATTTGCACTTAATAAAACTGAACTTACATTAAGTATCACTTAATTTTTATCTACTGTTGCACATATGTATATTCTTTTTAATAACCTTAACTAAATGTAGTTTATATATTTTTAAGCTGTTTAAATTGTACTTTCATAATTGATTTTGTTTGTGTAAAAGTGTGGAGGTTATGTTGGTAAGTTAGATTCAAATAGAATTATATTTTTTAAAATTGAAGTGTAATTAAATATATTCATTGTTTTTTTTTTTATGAAAATTGGCATCAGACGAAAAAAGAAAGCGAGCACAAAGTGCTAACTACACCAACGATGAAAGATGCTTATTATTAAATATGAAATACGTACATGCAATTATAAAATTCAATATTATTTTCTATTAAAATCAGCAATACTGTATATTTGGTTAATCGAAACAGTTGAAAAAAGCATTATCAGAAAGAGTATGAAAATGATCAGATCTGTCGTATATTTGCCTTGGTATTCCGTATACAATTAAATCCAACACATCTAAATCGTCATCATCGTCAATAAAATCAATAACTTTCATGATTCTGATAGAAATTAAAAACATTTGCAATAAATATAACCTCACTACTTGCTTAACTGCGAGCTAAACTGTCAATTTCGGAGGCTTAAATTTAAGGAAGCCTTAAGATATTTATGGAGAGTTTAGCGCATGTTGCAACGAAATAAAACTAAACTTAAGGCTAAACTAAACTTAAATCCTTAAGTGGTATCAGTGCAACTGGGCATTAGTATTTTTTTGTTATCTACATGAGATGACAACTTATGTTTATCCTTTGTTTTTCTTGCATATGTTTTGATTCTTTTTAACGTGAAGAATATTATCTCAACTGTCGCTGTTGTAATTAATCATACATATCAGATAAAGCACTTTCCACATCTTCGTTTTCATATACGTATGTAATAATTACAACCTTATTTTCAAATTGTTTTTAACTCTAAAGAACCCTAAGTTTATTTTCTAATATGTTTAACCAAAATAACCCCAATAATTTGTTTTATATCTTACAATAATTCGAAGGTTGATAGTTACACGTCAGTTGCATTATCGATGGTCGTACTCTAAGCAGAGTTTTCTGCTTACAGTGAAGCTAAATGCATGGTTCAAATCTATCTAAATTTTTGCGCGGAAGATACCGTCTTTACGTGACGTTGATAATAGACCAATCACGTTTCAGTATTGACCGAAGCAGAGTTATTTCTGCCTACCTTAGCTTGTTCTCATTACATGATCAAATTTACACATACTTTTACATTTTATACAGGTTAGAAATATAATATATTTGATCCTGCATCATTTGTCAGACTATTTTATATTTATTGGCTTATAAAAGAAGATGAACATATTTGTTAATCCTGATTGGTAAGCAGAACTTACTTTGCTTCCCCTGATGATATGAATCGCCAATGGACCCATAATATTGTATTAAAGAATATTTGTTGTTACTTTTTGGAAACGATCGATGCATGATGATATGAATGGACCTTAATTTGTACCGAGGTATCACAGATTCGATCATAAAATTCAGAGTTCTAAGTTTAAAATGAGCGCGGTTATCCGCACCGGAGAGAATAGATAATTATTTAACTATGTAGCAAATAATTATAATAATAAAAAATGGCTTGATGAACAAAAACTTACTTATTCTGTATTCAATATTCCTGGAATTATTCAATATTTCCAATATTTGTATTGTAAAAAGCCAAGCCAGAAATATTTCTCCTAGTATTGTAATATACACAAAGTTTTTAATAAAACCTTCAAATTCCCGGAAAATAACTGAAAGTATTAATAAAATTGTTGATTAAAATTGAAACTGAAATTAAATTTATATTCTTTTAGTAAAACAATAGCTTTTTTTGCTAAATTACCTAGGGTTACAGAAAAACCGGTTAAGTAATAATTTGTTTTTAAGTAATAAATACGTTATAATTGCAGAAATTCTCAAATAAAGTACTCAACATAGGGATCGAGATCGAGTGAACTATAAGAAATACAAAAGTTAGCCCATTACTGCCCAGTTGCACCAATAAGGCTTAAATTTTAAGTTAATCGACCACATTGGCCGCAGTAGGTATGTATTACCATAATTTATTTGGCATTTCATTTTGATGCAAGTTTAATATTTACTTACTCATATTTCCATGCAGGGAATAATACCTACTAAATAGATCTCGATATCCCATAATTGAACAAGTTATTTATAACACCCTGCATAACTTACGGAACAATATAATTAAAGTATGAAGTTTAAAGATATAAATGTATTGTCATAAAATTCCTAATGTGGTCCACAAATATGAAATTATCACTTTACATTATTTTCTTGAAGGAAACAAACTTATTGTATTTTGAGATACTCTATGCCGGTTGAACTTCTTTAAAAGAAAACTGGTAAATGTTGAAGACAAAGATGGAACTAATTCTATGTAGGTACAATGTACAGTAAAATTTTTGAAAGAAGTCCGATCAAGGCCATCTACGAATTGCATCTATGAATTAAGATTTTATGCTGTCAAATTTAGTAGTGTCGTTTACATAGTTTTTATGAGGTACACAAGATATTATGTACCCTCATAAAAACTAAGTAAAAGACACTAATAAATTTGACAGCACAAAATCTTAATTCATAGATACAATTCGTAGATGGCCTTGATCGGACTTCTTTCAAAAATTTTACTGTAGTTCTGTAGTGTAAGTAAAACTGTAAAAGTACCAAAATATTTTGACCAGTATGACAACATATCATGAATGTATAGTACACACATATTTAAACATAATGGGGTAGAATATTAATAAGAGAATGCAAGGCAAATATTGTTTTTTACAAAGTACTTTTTTAAGAAATCCGAAGTAAAAACATATCTCTTATGGTCAATTGTGCAATCAAGGCTAGGTGTAAGCAAAAATATGCAAATCAAATTTTTGATACCACTATATTATAATTCATTTGGAATTTAATTTCGATGCCATATTATTGATTTAAGCCAAGGTTAAAATTTAAGTTAGTGCAACCGGCCATTAGATTTTTACAAACTTAAATTGAATTAGTATATTATGCAATGAGTGTACTCGTATTAATAGTCATTACACATGAGTTGCATGCACTATTTTTTGTACGAGTTTTCATAATTAAAAAAAAAAACTATAAACCAAAAAATTGGGTATAAAATTTATCCGTTTCTCCTATTAAAGAATGATTTTTTTTAATTAATAAACGATTTTAGTACGTAACTATAGATACTACTTACCATTGCTGAACAATTGTCAAAACTTATGTGTCAGACGTTAATAACCAATTTTTTTTTTACCTCTCGCTAAGAGAGGTAGTGGATTTATGCTAAAATTCGCATATCCAGATTTTATTGAATAAGCACGATTTGAGGTTCCTAGAATCCGATTATAACATTTTAAAAATGATATCTGTGTGTGTGTGTGTGGATGTGTGTATGTGTGTCTGGATGTTGGAAGGACAATTCCTCAAAAACTATAAGACTTAAAAAATATTTAACTACAGTTTCCTCAATCTGATATTCCTGGGAAGAGCTAAAAAGATTTTGGTAACAATTGGACAACCGGAAGTAGTAGTTTCTTAGAAACTTTTTTCTAAATATAATTTTTTGGAAATTTTTGTTATTACAAATATTGAAGAACAAAATTCTCCATCTAATACACTTAAAATTTTTATTATATCTTGTACAGATTTAGAGATAAAGACACTACAATATATACAATATTCTAATCGCAGAGGCTAAGGCACTAAGGAAACCACTTCACAAATTTATAACATAGTTTGTAAATGACATATGTCAGTGTCATAAATCAACAGTTTTAGTAACATTCTGATAGTTTTTTCTGAGAAGTATATTTAATCTTTCTTATTATTTTATTAATGAAATATTTGAAATTATAGGTAAATTGCATATATCCATCAGAAATACCGCCAATCTGGTTAATGAATTGGAAGAATCTCTGACAAATAGGAACTTCCTCATACAATGAAAAATAGATATAATTAGAATTATATGTGTGCAGAAGACATGTTAAATATAATAAAAAACAATATTTGGGTAAAGTTCTGTAATTTTTTGTTATAAATCGACGGTTCGATAGCGAAGTGCAATATAATACTTATATAGCCTTATATGGAAATGGCGAGAGGTCTTGTGCTGGCCACAACAGATTTTTTTGTTATGGAATAAAATTAGATTTTCAATTCAGTAAAACACGGTCAACGGAAAAATATTGTAACTAACATGTGTGTTAATTGGCGATTAATAATGTCAAGAACTAACGCGTTAAAATGTCACTATCTTTAATCACCCTCATTAACGCATTTGATAGTTAAATAACTATTATAATGAGTACCATTTAAGTACAAATGACACATACTTAATAAGTATATTAAAGCAGAGCAGAAAAAAAATATTTATAGATTTCCGACGAAATATTTTAACGTGAATAAATACAGGAAAATGTGTAATGGAAAAATATGTTTCTTTTCTGTTTATAGCGCAAAACAAATTCACGCAACTATAAATTTTTAACGTTTGTGTTAGCAATTTAAATAAAACCTGGCATTTACCTTCACCGTAAATTGTGATTTCCAGTAGATAACTTTAAATTACACCGGTATATTATTAGCTAAATTAAAACAAATGTTCATAGCAACTAATTGTCGCCAACTAAAACTTATCAGATATCAAGACATAAAATGGTATTTCTATGAAAAAATATTCTACATTTTACAGTTATTAGAAGGGATTGTAATTGCAATAAACGATTAAACCCGGGTAGAGTGCGACTCGGCCTCGTGTTAAGCACCGCGCCGTTTTTAATAGCGATAAAATGCAAATAGGTAACGCCTTATAAAGGAACGAAACAGTGCGTGTGGCACGAACAACCAATATAAAGGTAGATTTGCAGGAGAATCAAATCAGAAAAAAATTCTGCAAGTTTTAAACTCTTTAAATTATAGTAATGTAGAAATGCCCAACAACAATGATATTCGAAGCCTAATTCGCGAAATAATTACGACCTATAACTAACATGCCAAAAAAGAAATACGAAAAACTTGAACTAAACCTGAACTTAGAAGAAAATTGGTTCAATTGGAAACAATTGGGCTTATTATTTTTGGTGAGACTATCAATCTGCTTTTTATTATTCTACATATGTATATTTGAAAATTGGATATAATTTTAAATTTGACGTCGGTACTTTCGATTTTTTTTATTATTTAAGTAAGCGTATAGCGTTTAACCCAGGGTAGAACTAAGCCCAGAGATAGTAAACATGGAAATAATATCTGTTTTACATGCTTTGTAATGGAATCTTTTGTAAAAGATTAAAAATCAATGTGATCCCTGGAAAAATTTTTAAACCTGTCACAATCGACATATAAGATTATAGTCCAGTCATTTGGTAGAAAAATAAGGGTTTATTCCACAAAAGGTCGGGTATTTTTGATTTTTGGATATGTTATATATTTAGAGATCTCAACAAAAAATGCAAGTTTTCCCCCTCGGGGGCCTTCGGGAAGCACCGCCAACTTGAGAAAAAAGGCACAAAAAAGCGGTTCTTTCTAAATATCTCTTCACTGATTTGCATTAGGCAAAAATAGTTATTATCTAATTTATTGACTATAAAATTCTCTACAACTTTTATCTAAAACATTTTTTTCTATAATTAATAGATAGCGAGCTACAGTGCTTCAAACAGAACAATTTTTTTGAAAATTACATGAATGCTTCATTTAAATCATATTTTATTATATTTATTTTACGTTTTTTTACAAATTACTTTTTGACAATCATTAATTATTATTATTTAACTAATATATATAAATATTAATTATTGTTTATAGTTTTTTTTCATTCTAAAGATTTTTATAGTCCAGCACATTTATGATTTTACCTTAAAGTAATTACAACAAAAGCTTTTTAACGGAATCCAGTCCCAGAAAAGTGCGCTGAATAACATATCAATATTTTCCCGAAATCGGAGCATGGGAACCTCCCGCCAATTTGGACAAATGGCGACATATTCAGGTTTATGACCATTTGCTTAAAACAATTAAGAAAATATTTAAATTATTCAAAAAAACAAACAATATTAAATATTTGATACTTAGTCTAATTGGCTTCACTATTTACAACAGTTTACATTCGACGTGGCATCGAAAAAAGTAAGTTATCGATAATTGTTTTATAAAAATTGTTAACGTTTTCCTGCAATTTTTTAGTTTTTCATCAACCACTCTGATCTTGTTAAAGATACGATGATGCGGTTTTAAAATTTGAATTCAGCATAAAATTCTCTTTCGTATCGTGTATTACACTATTTTTGCCGATGAACGATTGGCGAGTTACTGCCAACTAAAACTCATATGAAATCCCTCTAAAATTTTAAACATCTGAAAATCGGCCCTTTTTTCATTTTCTCATTCAAAATTTCAACAGGCTTACAGATAACTAATATTAAGTATTTAATAGGTGTCAAAGTGGTTGATGAAAAATTGAGAAAAGAGCCGATTTTCAGATGTTTAAAATTTTAGAGGAATTTCATGTGAGTTTTAGTTGTTAGTAACTCGCCAATTGTTCATCGGCAATAATCGTGTAATACATAATATTAAAGAGAATTTCATGCTGAATTCAAATTTTAAAACCGCGTCATCATATCTTTAACAAGATCATAGTGGTGGATGAAAAACTAAAAAATTGCAGGAAAACGTTTACAATTTTTATAAAACAGTTATCGATAACTTACTTCTTTCGATGCCACGTCGAATGTAAACTTGTGTAAATAGTGAAACCTATTAGACTAAGTATCAAGTACGTAATATTGTTTGTTTTTTTGAATAATTTAAATATTTTCATAATTGTTTTAAGCAAATGGCCATAAACCTGAATATGTCGCCGTTTGTCCAAATTGGCGGGAGGTTCCCATGCTCCGATTTCGGGAAAATATTGATATGTTATTCAGCGCACTTTTCTGGGACTGGATTCCGTTAAAAAGCTTTTGTTGTAATTACTTTAAGGTAAAATCATAAATCTGCTGGACTATAAAAATCTTTAGAATGAAAAAAAAAACTATAAACAATAATTAATATTTATATATATTAGTTAAATAATAATAGTTAATGATTGTCAAAAAGAAATTTGTAAAAAAACGTAAAATAAATATAATAAAATATGATTTAAATGAAGCATTCATGTAATTTTCAAAAAAATTGTTCTGTTTGAAGCACTGTAGCTCGCTATCTATTAATTATAGAAAAAAATGTTTTAGATAAAAGTTGTAGAGAATTTTATAGTCAATAAATTAGATAATAACTATTTTTGCCTAATGCAAATCAGTGAAGAGATATTTAGAAAAAACCGCTTTTTTGCGCCTTTTTTCTCAAGTTGGCGGTGCTTCCCGAAGGCCCCCGAGGGGGAAAACTTGCATTTTTTGTTGAGATCTCTAAATATATAACATATCCAAAAATCAAAAATACCCGACCTTTTGCAGGGTAAATCTACCTAATGACTGGACTATTATTGGAATCGCAGCACAAATAGGTATTTGAAGCTTTCGCAATGAAAAATTACATGTTTATTTTTAAGGTAATTGGTATTTTGATATTCCCGCCTATGCAAAAAAACGTTTAAAGCCAGTTTTCACAATCAACAATTTTACCAGAGAACACAGTGATTTTATTTTTTTACAAGCTCCAGTTTTTATAGAAGACATGTCAAACAAAAACTATTGCCAGGTGTACTATCTATGGGGTTGCTTCTACCATCGGTTAAATAACTGATAAATATTACTCGGCGACAGGCGAATATTCGGCATTCGGCGAATACCAAATGTCTGGCCCCGGGCTTAATGCAATCTCTTTCTAAAAGTATAAATACAATAATTGTACTTTACTCTTGCATTGTTTTATTGGGAAAGAATATCTTTTAAATATGTTGTTTAGCTCATCACGAATTTCATTTAAATTATGACATGTCTGGTTGACAAGATCACAAAATTAACAAAATAGTGTCCTGGTTAAATGGGTTTTATTTCTAAGACGTCTTTATAAACACTATAAATTGAACTTTCCTATATAGTTGTGGATTTAATAAAGTCAATTTATATATTCTAAAACATGAATCCTGCTTAAAGCTGGATTTTAACATAGTTCACGTAGCATATCATAAAATAATGAAACCATGAATGCACGCAAATTCTTATGGTATTTGAAAGTTCTCTAGTATAATAAAGGTAACTAAAAATAACAAGGAATGGCATGACATAGATAGGTACAGTACATAATTTTATTTTTATTTAAGAACATATCAAATTTAATTGTAATATTTTGACTAAAAATTTATCCATGGATCTAAAATCTGACGCATGAGTTTATTTATTATTTGCTGAATCCTAATTTCTGTATCCTACATCATAAATTAATATAATTGATCATTTTATAATGCATCTTATAAATTATTTCTTCAAATCCATCCCTTCTTGAGTATTTATATCTCCGGGAAGTCATATTATGTGGTCTTAGATAGATTTTCCGTTTGCATGCGGGAAATTTACGGACGAATTCACTAAAATGGGATTGAAATTCTGTCAGAACGAGTGAAATAAAATGAAGTTATCGCATCGGGAGCACTGCCTCACATCAGCACATCTCGGCCATAACGCACGATCGTACTCTGTTATTGAACAAGGCCTACTATACGATGACGATGTTTGTATTTCATCATCGCTCGAGTTGTGAGTTGCGATCATGTTGACGGTGTTCTTTTATTTTATTTTTTACTGGGGGCTACAACACAAATAACAGGTGAACATCAAATTCACGCGGGAAAAATTGACAAATAAAACGGGGAAGGTGAGGGCAAAAAGTGAAATATTTACTCACTTTCACGATTACTTATACGCACTTTTTTTCATACATCTACAAACAAAAATATCTAGCAACACAAGTTTTGTCAATTGGACAATGTTTTATCCAAATATTAGATATTGTTTCAATAAATGAGTTCGTTTTCCATTATAAACTTTTGTATAACTAAAATTGATTTGCAAGCCAAAAAAAGTGACAATTTCAATAAATTAATTGTGTTTTTACAATTTCAGCGATGGGCGATGGTGAGTTAACATTTTTTCTTTTTATTATCAAAGTCTCGTGTGAAGATTTCTATAAACTTGTAATAGACGATCTAATTTTGTTACAGAATGAAGAAAAACATATAAGATCTGAACTGCACCTAATTATTATAATGTTCCTATATTGTGTCATTTACATGTATGACCTGTTTCATAAACATCCAGTTAAAATTTCTTTTAAAGTTAATTTAATGAAATATAACAAGATTCTTGGACATCAATGATTTTAATGTCATAAAATATAAAAACTGATTCGAATTTGTTCGCATAATTAAATTTACTTAGGTAGTTCGAGATGCGTACTTAACTAGACGTTTATAACACCGGCTCTTATTAATAAATAGTCTATTATGTAATAAGTATAATAAACCTCACTTTTATCACGAATTGTTTTGACATGACTGTATAAAAAACGAGTGTTTAAAGAGTTTATAAAAGGTGTCACATGCTATACTTTTCCTACGTCTGCAAACTAATACAGTAGAAATAAATACCCTTTGTAGATTAGTTATTTTTATACGTTAACAGCTGTCAACTCCAGCAACTACCTTTAGCCTGCGCGTAATGAAACATTTATTAGTAGCAACTCTTTTCACGCCGTGTTCAGTACGATCAAAGCCACAATTTTTTCAAATTGTGAATGATTATTTTAGTTTAGCGCCTTGGAAACCAGTACGTTAAGTCATAGTTTAACAACGGCAGTTCAAAATCTTGTTACCCTGATTGTATATTACAACTTACAGCAATCACTATCTACGGTTTATTAATAAAACAAGATCTTCAACTTAATAATTAAAGAGCTACCACAGTCCTTAGTTATGAGTCATATATAAATAGATTTGTCTGAAAAATAATATGAAAATTTTAGGTAGATATAATGGTACCGGTGGCTTTATAATGCTAGTTCGCACTTTTGTTTGATGAATTTAAACAAAAACTTCGATGTTAAAAACAGTGCTTCAGCTCTTTTAATGCACTATATCAATATTTCTAACTTTGTTGAAAGAAGACTTTTTGCACTTAAATATTTCCTTTTGGGAAGAACAAGGAGTAAGTTTAAAATTTTCTGTGTAATGTCTTTGGGTAGTGTCCGCTTTTATTAAAGTATTTCATCCAGATAATATATTAAATTTCTATAGAAAGTCGCAAAGAAAGTTCCTCGTACGGTACGGTGTCTCTGATGCAGCACAGACAGAGGAAAAGAATATTGAATAGTCCTTTGTTGATACATCCGCACGTCACCGGCAGATGAACTATGTTCTAGGCTAGGACATTCGCCTACGAGGCGTCGTCTGCGTAGCCGTAGCCACGTCTCTATCTATTTATTTCGTCATATTTCGTTTATTCCCCGTCTGTCTTTTCTTGATGTGTTTTATCTTTCTGTTGCTCCTTTTTCTCGCAGTGTTTTTTTGCCTTCTGTTCGTTTTTCGTTTTCATTTTATGTATGAAGTCCTTTTTTCGTTTGTGTTTGACAAGATGATGGTTTGTTTTGTGGACGTTTAATTCGTACTGTTGCGGTATTTTTACGTTCTATTAAACAAAAATAAACCAGAATGACAGCGATATTTCATTTCATAAAATATTAAATGAAATAAAATTGCTTACTGTGTGCAACACATTTAGGTCAAATTCATATTTGATTCCTGTTATTATTATTACAAGAGATATACTTGCTTTTATGGATGCAGGTTATTAAACTTGACAACTTATAAGTGGTAACAAACGATTAGTACTAATAAGTTAATTAGTTATTCAACTACATTATTATACAGAAATAAATATACTATTTCTATTTTTATTCATTGCAGAATGTGCTTCTTGCAACGGCAGCGGGTGTTTGAGGTGCCATATCAAACGTTAACAAAGGTTACACAAATTTATCGTAGAGAAAGCACTACAGGTTTATAGGAATATTTTTGGATCATAATTGGTGTCGGCTAAATTTGAACTTGTAGTACCCTCCCACTATTTAATGGTCAATAAATAGTCGTGTTACTTATTAATTTTGAATATCCAATAGTACATAATTTCAAAAATCCTAAGATGTAAATTAATTAAAATGGAATGTTAAAGCAGATTACCAGAAATATTTTGAACAAAAAATGGAAGGAAAATAAAAATATATGTTCACGCAATGTTGATGGTTGATGATGAGTTTGGAGATAGAGACGAAGTCTCCAATTCATATAATACTGGTATTTTGGATGACATTTTTGAAGTAATCTTGAAAGTTGTTTTCTTTTTATTTGCTGCCTTCGTCTCCTAATCTGTAATTGATTCACCACACTTACCGATAAGTAATTTGTAAATAAAGCCTACTGTCCTGAAGACAGTAACAAGACAGTAACATTAAAGAAAAAAATCTGATGTGGCCAACACAAAACCTCCCGCAATTTAATTTTTTTAATGCTGCAGACAGTTCCATTGCATATAACTATTGCTTTATTTACTATTTCCTTTTTAAAATGTCACTATTATTAATTCGAAGTTATTAGGTTTTTGATAGTGACTTAATTTTTATTAATTTAAATACATACCTACATATTTACTAATGCTGCAAACTATATAAGTTCCTTTGCATATAATATATAACTATTTAATTTTTTGAAGAAAAACCATTATGAGCTACAGATATTTCCGTTTATCCGATCCGATTTACACCAAAATCTAATAGTATCTTTTCATATTCGAATAGGGTAGAAATACAAGGTTTCAGAATTTTCTGAATGATAGTATTTGAGTTAGAGCGTCAACCAAATTCAATCACATACACACACACACACACACACACATATATATATATATATATATACATACACACACACACACACACACATACATACAAACATCATCGTGAAAATGTTAAAATTGGATTCTAGGGACCTGAAAACGTGGTCATTTGCTAAAATCTCGATATGTGATTTTTAGCACGATCCCTATACCTCCTTTACCAAGGGTTCAATTGTTCAAACAATTTAAAATTTAATAATTTAAATTTCACACTATAATACTGCTCTACTCATAGTTGAATATTAATAGGCAATAATCTTGTGCACTCGTGGTAATGAGAGCGCGCGAGTGAAGATGTGAAGAATGACACTAAATGAAATTTTATTGCATACTTTTTATTTTAATTTGTACGAAAAGCGAATACTTTATATACTCATATGAATAAAACATCGTTTATCAGGAACACAGAAAACATTTGGTATTAACAAAATATATAATAGTAGTTACATGATGACATTATATAAAATTAATTATATACTAAAACTGCGGAAACTCGAAACACAAATGGAATATAAAACACGAAAATAGATTAAATTTATAATGTTCAACCTATTAATTTGAACAATAATATATAACGAAATATATTCCTATATGTTAATCAGATGTACTAGTTTTACAAAGTACCTGATTCAAATGAAATAATTAATTATTAGATATTATTCAGCCGTAATTTCAGTTAACGCTATACAATTACCGATATGAATAAATGAACACTTTTAAACAATTCAATTTCAATATCAATAGAATAGGTATTATATGTCAAAAGCACAATTGGTAGGTACTCTTTTCAACAAGAGGAGAAAATTTTGTGAATTATAGTTCTGTTCATTGATCATTTATAATTTGAATTTCAACGTCACCTGCTATGCTGCAATAAATAACAATAAATGGGCCTTGGGCCAATAAACCAATGATTAGTGTTGCAGAATCTATATTTTTTAAAAAAGCAATTATTATTTTTTCACCATTTAATTACAATTTTTTTATTATTTTAAAAAAATCGATTTAAATAGTAACAGCATTTTATTAAGAAGAGATTTCTAAGATATATTACATATATATTTGATTATGATTTTTTCCTCTGAAGTGATAGGTAAAAATATGTTCAAAATTTTTAGTATAATTTTATGAATGCACGAATTTTCAAATTTAAATATACTAATTCCATTTGTTGAAACACAAAAATGCATGCAAATATAAACTATGAACACTATTGTACAATTTATTTTATTTTTGTTTTTTAGTTTACTTTAAATATTTGAATATTTTTATCCATGAGAATTTGTTGAGTAAACAAGAATTTAATGGCGCATATATATATATATATATATAAATCGAAAAGTGAGACATAGCTAGACTAAATGCTCATAAAAATTGTAACTTTATAATTAAATTTACATTTATATGAACAGTTAAAATAATCGCTTCACATGATTTAGATCTAAATATCTATATCTTTTATTTATAAAGCGGTAAGTAAGCGCCCACACATTAAAATATCTCGTCATCAATACCGATGTCTACATGTGTTCAAAAATATTCACAATTAAATGTTCACCGTTTTTTCGGTTTGAAGGCAAAGTTGTCTGTACTTTTTGGAGATTTGTACGCAAACACATTCCAGTTATGACTTTTGGGTCAATATGTAAACAATATTTTAGTACTAGAGGTAAGAATTGTAAAACTTTTATATAACTAAGATATATTTATATTGTAGAAAACAAAATTTGATTAAATATTTTAAAATTGCTGATGATGAGAGCTTTGGGTCTCTTGAAACGTCCACAACTGTAATAAAAACAGTGTTTTTATTTAAAATACACCTTGAGAAGGCGAAAATAAAATTTCCTCTCCATGAAAATAAGGTACCGTAAAACGGGGTTACTTTGCACCATTTTCTTATGATTTTGTACTTAATTGATCAGAAATATTTTTTGAAGCGCGCCAGAAATTTGAAACCCTTTGCATTTTGTTCTTGGGTGTTATTAGTTGCTATTTAATATAAAAATAATATAAAATAAGTCCTCTATTACACATTATATATCATATAAATTTGGTGCAAAGTTACCCTACTGAGTAGGATACTTTGCACCATCACAGTATTTTGATCTAAAGTTACTAGTAAACAGAAAAGGTGTAAAGTTAAACACATAAAACACTTTAGCACAAAACTATTTATTTATAGAACTGACATTTAAAAAAAACGTAACGATATACAAAAATTCATTATTTACAGCCAACCTAACTTTTCTATTTCTGGAATGCGATATAATTTCTTCTATTTAGTAGAGTAGGGGAGTTTATGTGGCAAAATATATCCTCCCAATCATAGTTGAAACATCTGGCCTTTTCGGCCAAATCTACGACTTGATAGATTTAACCAGAGAAAATAATACAACTTCTTTAGTCTCCAATGAAACTATTTTACCAGGGAATAATTCCTCTTCGTATTGGAAAAACACGTATTCTCCTACAAGCTGCTTTACATCAGGTAGGTTGAGAATATCTGCTTGAGAGTGATGCAGCCTCTTCTTCCTCTTCCACTTATTTTAACTTTTCTTCAGAGTATGGTCCCTGATCACACAACTGTATGGTGTATGCTTGAAAATTGGGATATTCTTCATCTGAAGAGTCCTGTGTCGTGAACTCCGCTGTATTCTCTTTGTCTTTCCTGATTTATTCTCTGTAAACTAATTATCAAAATTTATACCCAAAGATACTTAACACATACTATAGTGGTGACTTACCTGATATTATTAAATATTAACCGGGGGAACACACAATTTTGTGAAAAAGAAAAAAACCGAAAAAGGTTGCTCTCACAACAAGTGCCCTACAGATTATGTTTTGAAGTAGAAATACCCCAGTCACTACCTAAAAAGGTCAATAGATGTCACTTCAACTTGAGATGAACATGTAGCATAGTTAAATTAAAAACTACACAGATAGCTCCACGATATAGTTATTTTCGTAACAAGTTATGAAAAATACCAAATATCATGCGAGTGTAAATTGACACACGAGCTAAGATATTTGTATTTCATACAAGTTATGAACATTATTTTTTTAGACGAGCTTAAATAAATTTTACTTTTTCTACAAAACTGAAATTTAGGTTCAAACGTACTGACAGCTGACAAATGAATAATGTATACATATAGCCAGAAAATAATGACATAGTAATCTAGCAACCGTGTCAACTATTACGATATGAAATATACTTAGGATACTAGGATACTACGTTGATATGTCATACTTATCAAAATGATCGTCTAAAAAATATTTTTCGGACTTTGGTGCAAATTTACCCCATAAGGTGCAAAGTAACCCCGTTTTACGGTACTTAGTTTTTGATTTCATGAAATGTCCCCTATTTTCAAAATGTTTACCTTTTCCATAAAAAACAAATAAGTATTACCAACAGAAAAATAATAAACGTAAATTCCAGATTTACGATGTGGTCTACATTGTCATACTACTTACAGATTACCTGTAACAGATATAAAAAACTAAAAAACCGAAACTCCAAATTTGCGTTTTGATGGTAATATACACGTCACATTTCCATGAACAAACTCTGGCAAGTGTCAAAATATGTTAAGGTTGCAGTGGAATGTAAATACTCTAAATAAATATATCATCACGCCTTTTCCCAATTAAGCAGAAGCAGTCTTGTATGCAAATTGAGTAAGTGATATGTTTTGCAAATAATGTGCGGTTACTAATTAAATTCATCACAGAATTCGCAGTTGGCAAGTGTAAACAACTGGATATGAGGATGCAAATATTTTGGATGACTTATTCACTAAACAAGAGATTTCATTGTTTGAGTCATTATTCATTATTTACATACCGCGTGACTACTTGAAATCCGTTATACAGGGAATTTATTTTAACATGCAACATATGGCGAATCACTTCCATGGTTACTTACTATTGTCAAAAAATGACAGCAATGTATTTTTTGTCCATTTTAAAATGCAACATACAAAATTTGTAGTTTTGTATTATTAAAACTAATTTCCAATAAATTAGCCTACATACGATTAACAAATAATCAAAACATGAATGTTGTACATCTTAACAAACTTTAGCTTACAAAAATTCATAATTTTCATGTAATAAATGTTAAAAAATACCCCCAATCACTCTGAGGCAATATTCTAGTCGGTCATAATAAGAATTGACATCATTTGTGATGTGTTTTGGAGGTATCTCCTGTGCTGCAATACTATTTATAATGTTGCATTTTAAAATGGACAAATATTACATTGCTGTCATTTTTGACAATAGTGAGTAACCATGGAAGTGATGTTGCATTTTAAAATAAACTCTCTGTATAGGGAGAACAATGCTAATTTTTTTATTTTGTTGTAATTAGTTACCTATTAATTTTAGACAAAATGTTTTATATAATAAAATTCTACACCTAAATTAAACCTTCCTATTTCTAGTAGGACGCACTTACTAACTAAGCCACAAGATCAATGAAGTAAGTGAATTTTTCACATGTCAGATTAAAATTGAAAGAGTACGAAGAATTAAATATAAGCGGGTCAGGCTAGAATTATTTAGAATAAAAAAATCAGGTATGCCGTGTTAAACAAAATTTGCACTATCACTTTAAACAATTATTTCTTAACTGTCTTTTGAAATTAAGTTACGAAAGATAAGTAAGTTAGGAATGAGTTTTTTTAGTATTGTTGTGAGCGAAATTATGAAATTAACCAGAGTGCAATTTCGGACAATTTGAAATGAAAGTTTTAGTGACTGCAAATGAAGTGTGGATGAAGGAAGTAATTAAATAAAATATTACAACATATTTAAATATTACTTCTGGGAAATAGGTGTTCTCAAACTCAAAATGAATGCGAGAAATAAGTTTTCTTAACCACTAAAATGAGTGCGGGAAATAGCTAATGCCCGCACTAGTGCGGAAAACAATGGGATCATTTCACATTTTCTGATTTATATTTTTATTGAAAAAATAGGTCAAATTAAACATGTATGTGTATGTTTTACATCTTACAAGTCTTTAGAATCAGAGATATGATTTTTTAAAAGTTGCGTTTAATTTCAAATATTTCAACGGCTGACGACATATATTCACGGATACGACAGTCGAGCTCTACCAGTTTAATTTAGAACTATGATTTGGCATTTATTTAAATAAATGGTTTATTTACATACCTTACTGCACTAGTACTTTTAAAGAAATACAAAGTAATAATAATCTTCTCTCTTATATATTTTGTTGTCAGCTGTCACACTTTTAGGTTAGGTTACTGTTTCATGTTGTGAAGCGTGTGTGTGTGAGAGAGAATTGTCTTTGTGTGAGTATGAAATTATGTCGTCACAAATTTAGTCCGTGTTTAAAAGCGCGAAAGTTTATTAGCAAATTTAAGAATGAAAAGTCGCATATTTCAAATTATTTTCTATTACTATATTTATTAAATGAGATGGATTTCACGATTTTATAAAAAAATCGACAATTTTTTTTTAAATGACCCAATTGAAAATACTCTTTAATTTCCCGTATTTATTAAAAAAATAACTAATTCTTCACTATTAGAAAGTTAACATTCGCAAATCACCACCGTATATCGAAATACTATTTTATACAATTATGACATTTTATATTTTTGTAGAAGTATCATTATATTTTTTTCAACTACGAGTAGAAACAACTTCTTGCCTATATTTTCCTCCCGTATTAACCTCTTTAAAACACATTTCCACTTTTACTTTCAGCTTGTTCGTACTTCCCGTCCTTGGAATATTTAATAAACCATTTTACCTGTGTTCAGTGACAGGGGATATTATTATGTATGTGGCAGGGAAATTTCATCAGGGCTGTAATTTTGGATCGAGCGGGGCGGGGCGGCTGATGAAGCTCACTTTTCTCACATTCACACGTATATAGCACCTGCTGGGGTTGCTGCAGAGTGTTTAAAGGGTTAATGCTGGAATACTTGAGTTCATTATAAAATTAAATTGAAGTGTCCATGACCCTCTCGATGTGCCTGATAATTAATTGAAATAAAACAAACGAATAGCTGGTCCTATGTATGAATTTATAACAGGGACGTACAAAGAAATTTTAATTAATTAAAAATAAATAACTGTTTTTCTATATTCAATGGAAATTTATGACAAGAAGGCTTTTTTAAAAATTATTAATTGCAATGTATATTGCAGATGAATTTTGTACACAACTAAAGGACAATAAAATAAAAATTTGTAATACATATTTTCATACACATAAATAAGTAATATTTTAATACACATAAATAAGTAATATAATAAAAAAAATCATAAATATTTACTAGGGACCTTGACGTTTTTTAGTACGTATAAATACTAGACCGTCTTGTTACTTTGGTACTACACATTGAACGCGACTACTATACTGAGACCGAAGTTTAAAATGGTAACATATTTCGGTTCGCTTTTCTTCTGCCGCAGTGACGCTGATGTCATAACTTTCACGCCAAAGTAATAAATTATTTCATTTTTTATTAAATATTATTTCACGAAATAAAAATTTAGGATATTTAGGCCTAGTTTCATGAAATTATTAAAATTATAAAAATATTATCTATGATTAAATTTTACTTCCAAAGTAAATTTAATTGTATAAACAAATTCGAATCAGTTTTCATGTTCTTTTTATATTAAATTCATTGATGTCAACAAATCGCGTTGCATTTAATCGTAGATTAATCTTTTTATGAAACCTGGTCTTAAATTTATAAATTTTGAATAAAATATAAAATAAATGAGCAAAAAAAACTTGTCCAATATTTATAAAACACTTCGAAATATATGTGTTATTTTATTATGACATAAATGAGTTAAGAAGTTATAAAAAGAAATAATTTAAAATGTCCACCACCTACGTTAAGTTATTTTTTCACTAAAATCAACCTCAACAACTTGCTCGAAATATGTGTCTGAGCGCCCGTTATTTGTACAACTTTATGTACAAATCTGATATGTGGCGCACCAATCTAACCGACTGAAGTCATTCCAAATGTATTAAAAAAATTGTCGTTCTTTCAGATTTTGACAATCTATACACCATATATCTCATGATAACTTTTGTACAAATAGTTTTTTTTAATATCCTAAAACTTCATTTTTCATAATATTCTAAAACTTCATTTTTTATATTATTGATTGTCTACTTTGAGATTTTTTAGTCTATCAGGTATTGTAGACGGCGTAATAGTACCTTTACCTTTACTTCGAAAACAGCTTATTATACGAGATACTGAGGACTTACCTACGTAAAATATATGTTTCATACGATCGGATTATTAATTTTTGAATCTCACTGGATACATCCCTATCGCGACCCATGATTTACAAATACTATTTCATATTTTTTAAACATTTACATGATATACATATTCAGAAAATAAGAAGTAAATGCAATTTGTTGCTATCTTTATGTCCAGACAAAAAGTTATAAAAATTAAATAAATTTTATTCAATTTTGACGTTTTAAACTGTTATTATTAACTCCATAGCAACAACTATAAGTAACACTTTTTTCACATGCGAATTAAAAAAAAATTTAAATCACTCCCACAAAATTTTAACTCACTCTGCAACAAATAATGCATTTAAAATAACATTAGGTACGAAAATAACACTTACCATAATATTTATCAGACATTATCAGCCATTTTCATTATTTTTCACGGCACAAATGACAGCCAATAAAGCATTTTAAATACATGACTTGACGTCTATCAGCGACGATTGTCATGCTCAGCCTACTAACTGATCAGTTTTTTATTTTGTCAAAATTAAATGTTATAATGGTTTTTATTAGTATTTCGTCAAAATTGAATAAAATATTGTACAAACCACGTGAGCTAAGAATGTTTATTCACTCGAAGAAAATAACTCACTCGCCCTTACGGGCTCGTGAGCTAAACTTTCTTCTCATGAATAAACATTACCTTATCTCACTTGGTGTGTAAATATCTATTATAAATTTATTGTTAAAAAAATTTTTGTAGGCTTTTTGGATCTTTTGTTTATTGCAAAATACAATTTAGTTTACATTTATTAGTAAACTGCCATACTCTGGCGGAACAACACTTTTACCTACTGCTAGTCAAATTAAAATGTAGTCAAAAAATATGACTTTATGTATTACAAAATTTTTCGTTTTAATGTTCAACAAATTTTTATAAAAATGTAACATCAAACATATAGCTGATGATGACTGTGATAACACAATCGAAACGTCCAATAAATGTAAACTAAATTGTATTTTGCAATAAACAAAAGATCCAAAAAGCCTACAAATTTTTTTTTAACAATAATATTAAAGGATCTACTTCGAAGAAAATAAAATATTGTAAATTTAATAATTTAATATACAGTAGCGTGCAAAATTGCATATATTGGAAAAGTGATAAAGAAATGAAATATTTATTTTTATAAACATATGTATTTGTGCATAAAATATTTTCAAATTACATAATAAACCAAAAACTACGTAAATAAATTTATGTGATAACATATGTTATTCAAAAGTATTGCGCCAGAAATATTCATATTTTAAAAGTAGTAAAAACAATGGTACAATCTTTTTGGACTTGCGATTTTGTATTCTATATTTCATACTTCGTCGACATTCTTCTTGAAGCAATCACTGCAGCACACCGTCGATGCATATTGATTTGATTAAATTTGTAATAGAGTCTTGTGGTAAATTTTGTTATTCATTTTCCAAATGGTTCCGTACTTCACACTTGTTTGAGTGTTTTCCTTTACCATGCGTATTTTTAAGTCTTGCCATTAGTGCTCGGAATACCAGTGCACCCAAAAGACCACCCGCCCACCCGTATTTCAGCGAATGCGGGTCGGAACCGATTCTTCACTCATAAAACCCGTATTACCCGTAAGAACCACAGACCCGTACTACCCGTAAGAACCACAGACCTATATTACCCGTAAGAACCATATCACCCGTAAGACGTATTATTACGTTGCTATCTGTTTAAATAATCATACCTTTGAAAAATAATTTTATTTAATTTAGTTAATTTATTTGATTAAACACCTCACATAATACAATTAGTTTTAAAAGATAAGTTAGTAATTTTCACAATAATAAGATAACTAAAAAGTATCTCAATTTATAAGACAGATACCATTATAAATAATGTACATGTGTGTATTTAAATGTAATAATCAGATATATATGTTCTCGGTGCGGCGAAGTGTGCCTCTTACAGGCAGTCGTACGCTTCATATATGTATAACGTCAAGTCTTAGGAAATACGGGTCTTACGGGTATTACGGTTCTTACGGTTAATATGGGCCTGCGGTTCTTATGGGTCTTACGGGTCTTCTGAGTGACGAATTGGCTCCGACCCGTATTCCATTTGGTCGGGATGGGTGGGTATTTCCCAACTAACTAAATACCCAGTTCGAAATCCTAGCCCTACTTGCCATAAATTCTCTATTAGATATAGATCCGGAGATTGGCATGGCCAGTCAAGAATTCGAACTTTTTTTTGACTTAAAAAATCCTTTATTAGTTATGAAGATGGTTTAGGATCTGTCCTGTTGAAAAACCCATCCCCGTGGCTTATTTTTCATTGCAGAAGGTAACATATGCTTTGATAAAATATCTCTATACATTAGACCATTAGAGTATCCATGGTACTTTTAATCTGGACTAATGCACCTACACCGTCATGAGAACATGCACAACATAAAATCACATATCCTCTGTCATGCCTAACTGTAGGGATTTAGTATTCAGAATTGTGTCTTGCGCTTGTTGGTTACTGAAAATCTCATATTGATTCACTTGAAAATAACTCTTTCACTAGTCGACTTCATTCCAATGTTGATATGTTTTGCTCTTTTATTTCTTCTACTAACTAAATTAAAAAAAAAAAAAATAAAATGTCCAATACGTTCTTCATCTTAAGAACTTTGGCACAGTACAGTAGTTTTCTTGGATCTGCTTTAGATTTTAATTTAATTATTTTATCTGTTCGCTTTGTTGGTTTACTTACTGTGCTCTTATCAATCTTTAGCAAGCCAGCTATGTCGAGAGAACTCTTTCCTTGTTGGAAAATATTTATTACAGATTCTCGGAATTGAAGGTGGGTGTGTTTTACCATTTTAATAGACAATAATAGTCTAAATCAGCTACAACGGGGCGCAATATCTATGAACACAATCAATTTTGTTTGAGGGTGTAAAATAAATTATCCCTATTAACATTCCTAACAGTTGTGTGCTTTATAAATGTACTACAAAAATAAATATTCTTTTAAAAGAAATAAAATATGTGTGGCTCAAAACTTTTGCGCGCTGCTGTAAGTTATTTTAACGTAGAATACAATAGTTTCATCGGAATATTAATACTATAATTTATTAAGAATGATCTTAAAATAATAGATTGACTCAGCTGAGCTCTTAGGTATGAATGCGATGATAAATGTGGACGAGGCGAAAGAAGTTTGTTTTGGACGGTGATGTGTCATGAAGTATGATTAGTGGTCAGGTTGCTGTATTTCGCTACAGAAAATCGGTCACTTTAATATGGCCAATTTTACAATCTGCGATTAAAATTTTAACTGCCGCTTAAATAAACAATATTGAAAAGAAATGAACTGCCTAATAACAAATTTATCATTGCATCGTTTTGTTGACAGCAATGATAAATACAGTTCATTACGTTTCAATTTTGTTTATTTAACTATTAGTTAAAATTTTAACCAGATATTGATAAACTGGCCCTTAGAGTGCGAAATATATGTTGTATGATGTACGAATGTAGGAATGTTGTTAAAAGAGTGAAGTGAGTCAGTTGAGCTCTTATTCTTAATGTTTTAGTTGGACACGCTTGATTTTTATTTCTAAAATTCTGTTTCTTAGTGGAGAGCAATTGAATTTTTATAAAAGTTGCTACCTTTATGGCCAATATTGTAAATGGGTAATAACTGAAGTAAAAGTATATGCTATTTAAAATTAATGGATTTTCGAAGTATTTTTATGCATTTCTTATGTAGAGAAATGTTAATTGTTTAGGTATGATTAATTTACATAAAAATTACATAAAGAAATTAAACTTGACAGTAAAACAAATTAAGGTATTTACATGAACATTTCATAGCGTTCCTTACAACCAACAAAGAAACGGCGCTAAACAGAAAAATAATTACAGCATGCACAAAACATTATTTTTGTTGTTACTTTCGCTTTTAATGTTCAGTGTTACACAAAAACTAATTAAATTCTTTATGTCAGGTGTAAGTAACACGCCTCTGTGCATTCAGCATAGCTAATATCTATCTACTTGATGAAATGTTAAGTACAGGTCGACGTTGGACGTAAGAACCATAATTAAAACGTATACGGACATTTCGTCGTCCTAGAGAAGTCATTTTATGGAATTATTCCCATTAACAAACGACTAATTAGGAAAAAAATTTCAGCTGAAGGAACGCAGGCGAAGCAGAGTAGTCCCATTTTTTGAGAATCACTTCAAACGAAACTGAAGCTCTCATTTAAATGAAATATGTATATTTAATCATATTTTTGTCCTTTTCAAAAGACGTAGCTATTTTTGAGAGATGGACATTTTTCAGATTTATGTTAAATTAAGTGTCATTAATGATTAGTACGTTTTAAACTATTTCTATATTTCTACAGTATAAATTAATTCAATTTGATTTTTTTTTTATATCTAACGACGAAACATGTTTTCCGTCGAAAGTCTTAATATATGTACATATACATACACAATCGGATTCGCCTTAGCTTAGAAGATTCCATGACATCACTGCTTGTTAATAATGTATCGTATACATA
Organism: Ophonus ardosiacus; assembly: GCA_943142095.1. Taxonomy (NCBI): domain Eukaryota; kingdom Metazoa; phylum Arthropoda; class Insecta; order Coleoptera; family Carabidae; genus Ophonus; species Ophonus ardosiacus. The sequence goes on along the minus strand of OW964828.1, from coordinate 27,153,644 downwards.
TATTATGAAGTATGTACTCGTAACATAATACCACAAACGAAATAAAATATGTATTTATTTATATTTTGAAAGATGCTTTCAGAACTCATTATAAATAAAATAAACAATATATGGGTTTCGTTCTGTACAAATTTATTAAAATTATTGTTATATACCTACTTATTTGTTTATAAAAATAAATAAAAACTTTTGCTTTGGGCTATCATCAAAATTTATTAATATTTTCGCTTTAAAATGTATCGCTACGCATTTCAACAAAATTTTGTAATTTTATTATACTGACAATGTATACATTTAAGTTGAAGTCGAAATTAGTATAACATTTGGTTTTGAAATCATCTTAATCTCAAAATAATAGTCCTGAAGATGGTTTTAAATAAACCGAAAGATTGGCTTCATTGCCTCTATAAAAGTATACGTATATTATGCAACAAATAAATTGAAAACTTATTCATTAACTACTTTACAAATTTGTTTGTCAAATAATAACTAATTAACACATGAACCTTTAAATATAGATCTGTTTGGCACATTTTGTAGGATAAAGGACCATTTCTGAGAAAAAAAAGTATGACAAACACTATTTTTTTTAGTATGAATATAAGGATAAATAATAGTACAACGTCTAAATGATCGGTTAAGAAAAAAATATTGGCTATTTATTTTGACGGAAATGTTTTTAATTATTTTTTTTTCTGTTTATTAAAGAAATTATACTCAATAGTGGCAGTGTTTATTATGTAAAGCTCCTATGTCACAATCTATAATTCAGCACAGAGTACGGTTGTTCCACGAATATCATTATTATCCATTAGATAATTTATAATTGAATATTGAAATTTGTGTAATATTTTATAAAAGTCACGTGATCTAAAATAGAATGTGATGTCAGACTACATAGAGTTCAACATGTGACAAATTATCGCCTACTTTTATTTATATAAATAACGTAAACTGGTTTCCTATTGGCTATGAATGGCGTACTGTATGTACTCCGATGTCACAGGAATGGTGGTTATTTTTCATGACTATTTCTGGCGCTAATATTTTTATTTAAATATTTACGAAAATAACAATAAATTATTATGTTAGTAATATCAGGAATATTATATAAATTTTATTTAAACTACTTTCAAAAAAATGTGAAACAGCTCACTTTGGACATAATCATCAGAATTTTTTATACTAGTTCTTTATAGTAACAACTTTTGATTGTAATTTTCGTTGCTAAATGAAATACTTTTAAGCACTAGTGCTTAAAAATGACAGTTTAACGCGTAAAATGTTACTTTTAGGCACTAGTGAATAATGAAAATGGATGAACTGTTTGATAAAGCCTGTGGCGAAAGTGTTATACTCGTGCCTGATGTTATTTCAAATACATTATTTGTTGCAGAATGATATAAAATTCGATGAGTTAGATTTTTTTTTAATTCACTAGAAAATAAACAGTTATATTTGTTGCTATGGAGATAATATGACAGTTTAAAACATCAAAATTAAATATAATATTATTACAAAGTCTCGGAGTAGCAATGTACTTAGAATATTATGAACAATATCATTCGTGTAGTTAATAGGCAGTTTTCAAACCTTAGTTACGTATAACGTAACGTGACGTACAGTTGGATGTTGTCGCTTTACATTAGAAATAGTTTACGAAGCTTATTTTGTTTCAAATAGTGTCTTAAATAAAGGGTAATATCGTACTGTTGATATGTAAATTACTGACCGTAGAAACGTCATTTTCTGAGCTGTACGTCACGTTACGTTGTACGAAATTAAGATTTGCAAACTGCCTATTATTATCAGAATATATTGAGCTGATGCATTCAATACATTATTTTAGAATACAACTCCTCCTACGTTTCGTGACGGTCTCCGTGGGACAGTAGTTTTAATGTATTTTAGGAAAAATAGCAGTCTAAAACCCAATATATTTATGAAAAAGGGTTTATTTCTTGGCTGGAAATGGTGATGTAAATAAAGGAATTTCTGGATATCAGCCACTAAAATTTATTCAGTCTCGACCGTTTCGACCCCACATGGGTCTTCTTCACGAGCTATACAGTAACAATTATTTATATGAGTACAGAATTACTATTTTTAACATAAATTATATGACTAGAGACTTACATGAACTTTGTAAACCAGTAGCAATACATGTAGTGTGTAATGGAGTTTAAAAAATAAATAAATAAATTAATAAATAACATGGAAATTCATAGAATTAAAATTGTTAAACATAATATCTAACACAGTCGTCAATATAAAATAATACATATAAAAATATGATTGTCTAACATATATAAAAAATGAAAATATAAAAAATATATGTGTGGCACACCTAATTTCATATATTTTTTATATTTTCATTTTTTATATATGTTAGACAATCATATTTTTATATGTATTATTTTATATTGGCGACTGTGTTAAATATTATGTTTAACAATTTTAATTCTATGAATTTCCATGTTATTTATTAATTTATTTATTTATTTATTTTTAAACTACATTACACACTACATGTATTGCTACTGGTTTACAAAGTTCATGTAAGTCTCTAGTCATATAATTTATGTTAAAAATAGTAATTCTGTACTCATATAAATAATTGTTACTGTATAGCTCCTGAAGAAGACCCATGTGGGGTCGAAACGGTCGAGACAGAATAAATTTTAGTGGCTGATATCCAGAAATTCCTTTATTTACACCAATATATTTAATTTCATTTTAATCCAAAATGAAACGCAGTACCATTACGTTACTATAAATATAAAATAAACAAATAATTTATTTAATTTGTTTATATCATGGGGTAAACATTGAAAGTATTCATAATTTCATGACAAAAAAGTCTCCGTACGATAACCAAAACATTAATAAACCATTTATTTATGTTTCATAAAGAAATATAATATTTGGAGAGTTTTTCTTTGGTTTTTCCACCAGTAACTAAGCGATGAGTCATTGAATCTACCAAATTTTTGGTCACCGATGGAATTATATTCTACCATTTAACTTGTAATTAATTTGAAAATTTTTTTTTGCTTTATATTCTTATTTATTTTAAGAATTTTCCGCACTTTTTCAATCTGGTTAAAGTCCGGAGACTGTGAGGGATGATTAAGCATATTTTTAATATTGGGATTGAAAGGAAATTAAATATATTAGGTTTTAGACTGCTATTTTTCCTAATACATTAAAACTATTGTCGTTCGGAGACTTTCTTGTATGACTGTATATTGATGAAATTTGTAACTATTTCTAGGTCAATATCTATTCCTTTTACGGAATATAATTATTTGAAATAAGTGTAGTTGATTTTTATATCTTACGTTGGCATGAAAATGTTTACATCGATCGAATATTGATCCTGTCAGTAATGTCACTTAGTTGTCAGTTTTCTCTGCGTTATGTATTTGTGACTTGTGCTACAGTATTACTTGTTTGTTTTAATAAGTAATATACTATAATACATCCATAATAATGTCGAAAGCTTTAACAAAGCAATCTCAGAAGCTAACCATGCATGTTGTGAACTATTTAGAACGGGAATTGTCCAACGGTGGGCCACTAATTTCATTGAAAGCCGTTCGAAAGGTATTTTTTTTAAATATTTCTTTTGTTATCAACCTTTAATTAAATTATGTATTTTTCGAAAGCAACACACGCCCTGCAAATAAGCAAATCACGACAAGCAGATATGGGAGTCCGTGTCAGAATGACAGCTAGTAATCATGTACATAACTAAAAAAAATTAATTCAAAATTTTAAGTTGTTCACGTTGTTTCCTTGTCACTGGGTGTGTAGACTTTAGTTAAATATACCACATGAAATTGGAAAATCATGAAATTAGAATGAAAAATGATGACATTTGACATCTATCTACAAAATTACTAGCTGTCATTCTGTCACGTTTCCCCATATCTGTTTGCCAAGGCAGACCAACAAAGTCACATGACTGCTTGCGCCTTATAAATTAGTATCCCATGTAAACGGAGTAGTAAATGACGTCATTACTAATATTATTTGATGACGTAAGACTTATGCCTAATCATTTCGTCCATAGTATGTTGTTTATCTACAAATAGTGTAATAATGTTTAAAAATGAATTTATATTTGTTTAGTGGAATGAATAACTAGAACAAATATTATTAATAATCCATAATTTAATACAACACAGTTTAACAGCGGTTTATTTTCGAGTTAAGTCTTACTAAATGTTTATTATTATACATTCATGGGTTAAGCTCGTGCTAAACTATTCCTGTGTTATAAAGCAGACTATTTCTTAACCCTTGTATATTATTACCGCTGTAAATGTTTAAAACATCAATAAAACCGCCCCAGATTTGATTTTCTAATTTAATTTATATTTTAAACAGACTCGCTGACCCGCAATTATAATTTCCCGTGAACTCATCGAAGCAATGAAATTAGAGAAATTTCTGATTTAATTAGAAACATGATATTTTGTAACTCATCTTACAAGAGAAATTACTGGATATTAACATCGGGATCAGTTTGCCATCTATTAATAGCGCTTTCCTCTTATTTCCTGCTGTAGACGTGTCATTTTACATTCAAATTATAGGTACAACTTTTGCAAAATGCTTTCTCATACGTTAATTATATTAATGATTATTAAAATCCATACAGAAAATTTATGCCGTTTGAGCGGCCATCCCGTAAAAGCATTCATACATTGCACGTTACATTTGTCCCAATGGAATAACTTGTTTTGAATCTATCAGGACTTTGATTTTACTCGAACACATACTTCAAATCTGTGAATTGAAAATTGAAGAGAAATATTTCAGTTGCCCTCATAGTTATTGTGATAATTAAAGGTTGTCGCAAACTTCAATACGTCTATAAAGAGTTAATACGATACTCACGGCTCTGTAAGACTTGTTGTGCCATAGATTAAGAGAAGCCCACCGTCAATACTACTTCGTCTGGACTAGAGAATACAAGTTGAGGTTTATATTAGTTTTCGTCCAACCAACTCATTTTTCTATACTTTTTAGTCTTGTTTATAGTTACATTCAATTAATTTACAGAAGTGATAGTAGTTCGTTATGATTCATAGCACTATTAGGTAATGTTATGAAAAGTGAACAAAAGTTTTTATTATGTTTTATCATTACAATAATAAATTGCATCGTATTTCATTAAAAATAACACAATTTTCAAATTTCTCAGTAAAACGTGATGAATCACTATGAACTATATTGACATGAAAGGCAATAGTACTATAATATATAAAGTCGGTAAATGCTCCAAGAGAGCCGAAAGCTGAGTTAGATGACCAAGTCATACCAAGGTCAACTATAAACGTGAGGCTGGAATAAGCATTCCCACGAGATGAATATACTATTTTATTGACAATCATTTAGTGATGTAAGAAGCGTATCCTCGAATTTGGACATAAGATATTTGTACGTTTTAATATATTCTCTATAAGAATAGAGTTTATTAAAGTCCATTCAATATGTTTTGTTAGCAATCTATGAAGAGTGAGGCTACAGTACATTTACTGCAACATTACAGTTTATAGAATTTTCCATTGTAGTCACTAAACATTATGAGTCAAAATTCTTCATATCTAATTTATATCTTATATTTATTTTAAATTTAATATATGTATTTTATTAATTACATAAGCGAGTAATTATTATTACCCTAATTCTAGATTATCCTTTAATCCTGAACTACTCGATTTGTTACGAACACCCATTTAAATTGTGCAGTGTTGGGATTGAAATCACGTTCCAGTAATAATTCAATTTTAAACATTTTTGTTCATATTATATTATTTTTATACGTAATTTGTTTAGTCTGCTATAGTATAAAGATTTATGCATGACACAGTTGATAGATAATATGACAAAATATAGCTGGAAAGTGAAGTAAACAATGACTCACTCCCCAATTGTTTTGTAGGGTAGAAAGAAACCCACATAACTAACTTTCAAAACAGTTGATGTGTACCACTTTCCAGCTAGCTGATTGAGCATGCATGATTTGATAATGAATTTGTTGAACATATACAACAAATGAACTTTATTGATTCTGAACTCGTTTATGCGATTTAATTTACTGGGACTATTTGTCGACAAAACATACTTATAAATAAAATAATGAGAATTATAAAATGACCACTTTTTGCTCTATTAAAATAAATTTTAATTTAAAATCCTTTTGTACGACTACTAACTTTATAGTAAATACGTGGAAATAAAATAGAAAGGATTTATCTTGCAGTAAACTGGATTTAGATTTAAAATAAATAGCTCTAGTTCGAACATCGAACACGATTTCAAATAAAATAGAAATGTTGTATAGATAAAGAGAAAGATATATAAAGTTATCTAAATAAGAATAATAAAATAAACTTCAACTTTTAGATTTTACAGCGCGAATAAAAAGCACAGTTTCATTTCATTATGCCGAAACAAAACGAGCAAAAATATGAAGTGAGCTTTTTGTTATCCGATACGTCACCAACTTGGATCAAGTGTCAGAACAAGTAAAGTTAGGTTAAGTTATTCTTATTCACGATGACATTTACTTTTTCAACTACCTTATTTTCAAACTTTACTTTTCTGAACAGTTGATTTTTAAAAGTGGAGCGATAGTACAGCAGAGAGACTGTCGCAGAGAATTTATTTGCGAAATATACATGATCTTATCATATTTCTGCTTTCTTGACAAGAAACAAAACATGTATGACAACAACAGATGAAAGACATACATAGCTTTAAAAATATCTTCCCACTTTTCACTATGTCATTCAATATATTCTTGCTTTGAATAAATTTATACAAGTATTTTCATATTTGGCCATGGGCCGCATGGCAATATGACTGTTTAACGCACTAAACGGTACAGTAATGTATATCGCTTCACTATTACTGAAATCTGCAGAAAAAGCAGATTGGCATATCCAGAAACTGTTAATAAGCTGTGATGATTGAGGTAAGTAACGTAACGTAATACCAGTAATTGCGCTTTTATGCGTTTATATGCGCCACAATTTTTATCTGCGCTAAATCTTAACATAACCTAACCGTACACAACTTGCGGGCGTGAGTTTTGTACATTCGCCTGGGTTACATATGTTTAGAAAAAATGCAAGGGAGAATGTTCAAATATACATTACACAATGTGTAGGTAGGCATTTATATAAAAAATACAATCTGGCTACGACATAAAAAATAAAAGCGCAAATAAAAATAAATGGCGGCGCACATAAGCTCATAAAGAGCGCAATTATTGGCAATATTTTTTAAGTATAATTTTTATATGATTTTTGTACTTCCGTAATATATCCTGTATATTGTACGTTTATAACAAAATTATATCCCTTTACGAAAATATAAAGCATTCTTTTATAGAAGGCCGAAAAGTGATATTCACATCCCAATTTAAAGATTAATTCATACAAGGCCTACTTATTTCTATACGCATGTATAAATTTATTTATTTATTTATTTATTTATTTATATATATATATATATATATATATAAGTATATCTTTAAAGGAGTATATGTTCTAAAGTTTAAAATATTTTGAAATTATTTAAATAAATAATATGAAATCTTACATATTTTCTGGAAGTATATTCGTATAGTTGGTCAGCTAGGTACATACCTGAAACAGAGAAAAATATAATTAAATATATGCCTTTAAAATTTACTGTAATAGGTACATGCAATATTATTTCATATTAAAATAGAATATCCACTAAAATTATTTATTTCAAATTATTAGAATATTTTTTTACTGAAATTTTCTTGAGATCCTAAGATATATTTTGATGTATGATAAGAAAGGGCCTTAGTGATCCACGGATATTTTTAAATTAATTATATTTTTACTTTCCATCACCTTTAGGTAAGGAAGGTATTGTCTTTGGTCAAAAAACCAGACGTGAGTTTTTAATGAATACGAATTTACGAGGGGAGTTTTTTATGTTATCTACCTAGCTATGAAAACAATATGCTATCGCGACAATTTTCTTATGTAAAGTTACTGTGACATTTTTATGTCTACAAAGACACAATTAAGAACTTGAAAGCGGCTATACGCGAAAAAAAGACCCCACAATTATGCTCAGAAAATGCTGCTTCTGCATAACAACTGCAAGGTGCATAAAGCACGAATTGTTCAAGCAGCAGTCAATGAATGCGGATTTGACGAATTACAACATCCGCCTTACAGTCCTGTCCAAGTCCGACTATTATTTCTTCCCAAAACTCAAAAAACATTTGAGAGAGAGTCGCTTTTTATCGAATGATGACTTGGAAAACGCAGTGGAGTCGTATTTTGCAGAATTACCAAAAGATTTTTTTGCAGGCGTAGCTTTATTAGAAAAACGTTGGAATAAGTGTGTTAGTGTTAACGGTTCTTACATTGAAAAATAAAATTTTATTTGTTCTCTAACTCGTTGTTTTCATGGATAGGTAGATAACATAAAAAACTCCCCTCGTACTATTTTTAAGATGATGTCTGTATGTGTTTCCGTGTGTCGGTGTCCGCGCGCGCGCGCGCGTGCGTGTGTGTATGTGTGTGTTTGTGCGTAACAAATTTTTCTCGGACGATAACCCCAATACTATATTTCTAAAAATTATAATTCTTGCGTATTCCTCTTATTTATCTATATGAAGAGGTGATTAGATTGGGTTCAACGGAACCATCGAAAGTACCCTTATTTAACGCTTTTAAGTTTTTCTTTAAAAAAGCAGTTAAATATTATTTTTTGACATTTTATATTATTATAAAAGGGAAAATGCTCTCCTCTGTACTTTTTAATTATACATTTTCCTCCATATTCAATAGATATTATATAGTTAAAGAATTATAAAGAGATTAACTTGTCAGTGTCAAGTGCCAAACCAAAGATGGAAAGTATAGGATAAGAAAATAGTATGTCATAATGTGCCTCGCAAGTGACATGCAGTTGCAGCTTCGCCTTAGGATTGGAACTTTCAATGCCGGGAAGGCCAAAGAGAAGATGGAAGGACTGTATCGCAGAAGACTTGAGAGAGGAAGAACTGTGTGAAGAAGATGCGTTGGACAGGAATGAGTGAAAGAGAAGAGTAAGAAACAGCGACCCCTAATAAAATAGGGAAAAGCTGAAGAAAGAAGTACAATTTACATGTTATAATTTTATTGGATTTATAGAATCTTTTCAAACAAACTTATGGTATGGAATTTGTAAAAAATAGTATGTGTTGTGTAATTTTACATGAATATAGAACAGATTTTTTTGTTTTGATAAAGTAATATAAAATAAATATTAATTTATTTTGAAATTAAAATCTAATAATTCTTAAATAAACATGTTCAATGATTGATATTAATAAATTAATCTACTAATGCCCATATTCATAAACAGTCGTAAAGTTTCAAAATGGCTCGTTATAATTGACAAATAGAATAGAACTTGACAAATAAAATTTTGATTTTTCTTTCAATGTCGACTTTTTTTTTGGATAAATATTATAACGAAAGGTTTAAAAAAATTACGAGTGTTTACGGGTATAAGCATGTTACAATTATTTTGGGGCAAATATTAATCTGTTAATATAATCCAAATAACGCTCTATCTTAAATTATAAAATATGTATATTTTTCTATAATCGTTGCACAATGACGACTTATGCCAGGTTGCACCGTTACTTGTTTTAGTAGTAAGTGGAGCTTAAATTCTTTGCACTGTTTCTTAAGTTCCACTATGTGACGCTTATATTAAGCTGTACTTCATCTACCACTCAACTATATTAAGTGAAACATATCCATATTGTGTTGTACATATCGCAGAGATGAGGATGAGATGATGAAAGGGACATACACAAACATCCATACCTTACCCGGGATTCGAACCCAGAACCGCTGGACATGTAAAGCTAGAACGATACCACCATTTCACTTCGGTCAGGCACTTGTTATACCTATGATAATAGATAGGTACACAAGATTTAAACAAATCTCAAGATATACTGGGTGTCTACTGTTTTTTCCGAACTTCAATATTAAAATTTTGATTTGACAATATCTCTTTACCTATTAATTTTAGAATAAAAGTGTAATGAAAAAAAAAAAAAAATGTTCAGAATGAAAAACTGCACCGATTGAGTACCAAGTTGTTCAATTGTTTTGATGTATGCGTTAGAAGCAAAAAATACATGATTTAAGGCAATTATCAGGTGCCATAAAAAATATGTTTCTTGTTTTTTATATATATATCTGACAGATTTAACATTTCTTTTTATTTTATTATTATTAGAAAAATAGGAAGACTTAATCTGGAGGGAAAAAAATATGAATCACAAATTTTAATAAGAATAAAATAAAAAGAAATGTTAAATTTGTCAGATATACCAGAAACAAGAAACATAAATTATTGTATTTTTTTCATGGCACACTGATAATAGGCCCATAAATCATAACAAAAAATAATAAAATGTACACTTTATCCTTAAAGTACTACTCAATAAATAACAATGAAGATGAAAAAAAAACATTTTTTTAATAATTAATTTGCGAGATATTGGTATCTTTCTCGCGCAGCCTATTACAGAAACTGGTGTGAGAAAGATAGTTGTAGGTTTCTTTAAAAATCAGGTACAGCTATACAAGAAACAATTATGACTTTTTGATACCACGAAAATTCAAAATTAAACGAACTTTCATTTAAAAATATTTTTAAAAATTGGTTTATGGGCCTATTGCCTTAAATCGTGTATTTTCTTTTGCTTCTAACACATATATAAAAACTTCGAGCATATACTGACTAGAGGCCGCCTTACGGTGTTTGTTGTGATAGGAAGATATGTGGGGGTTTTGCGGGGACGGAAGCCATAGTGTATTAAGGGCTGCGTATTATCTTACACCATTATTAGCAGGTAACGTAAAAGTTACACTTTGTTTAATATGTTATTTATAAAAAAAATCCAATTTCTTACACATGACACAAAATATCCGTACTTTCTTTGTATTTTTCGTTACAATTAGATATACTCACAAACTACGAGCAAAAAGGTTAGGTTACAGAAAATGACAAGTAGTAACATATAACACAACAAAATACTACCCGCAATCAGCGAATTTATTTGGATCTGATAAATTTAGAAACGACACTATATTTTTCGAAATTTCCCCAAATGTATTCACACCAACAGGTTGCGTGAGCGTGGAACTTCAATATTATACTTCAGTGGTAGAACAATTACCTTTTTTATAAAAAATATAAAAAAAATATATGTGGAGTATGTTGTGGAAGAAGAATGGCGTATTTGTGAAAAATGTCTAATAAGTAATTATTTTACAGTCAACGAAAATTCTCTTCGAATTTTCGAATATTCGACAAATTAATTTGAACGAAGATTCTGTATTTGTAATGTCATCTTTGAACATATGAACCAACTTATTCTTTAAGCATGCTACAGTTATTTCAATAATGAGTGTTACCTTCATAAGTATGAATCTTCGTCAGTGGCTTTTTTTTAAAAAAATTGTCGATTTCATCCTCTGAGAAACCTTTCATTTCTTGGCCCAATAACGTAACGATTTACGTTTCAGAAATGCAATTACACGATATAACCGAATAAGCAAAAAATATATTAATATTGAATTTGTTTAAAACTTTTACGATTTTAGAAAAAATACTATGTGCACCTCTTTTAATAGAGCTTGTTCGTTGCACTTTGCGAATTGTCGATTTCTGATTTACCTCCATCAAACAATTTATTCACCACGTGCAACACGCGATGAGAAAATGCTCTATCTGTACTCGGTAAAAACATGACTATTGTGTGATTGATAATTTGCGAATCAAGAAATATAAGCCCTAATTCATAGAAACAAGGTCACTTGATTTTTCTAAATAAAACAAAAGAATGGTTTAAATCCAAAGTATCTTTTAATTTTTTTCTTTTTATAAAATCGGTGTTCCGAAAAATGATTGTTTTTCGTAAATGTAAATTTGAAATTAATAATGAAACGTTTCAGTACAGATATATCAGAGAGCTATATATTTTCAAAAATTACGAAAATTTTATAAGGAGTATATAAAAGTTAAAATTTGGGAATCACTGATCTGCAATCCCGGAGATTCAAAACAAACTCCACAAAATATTTGAGGAAAATGAAAAGAATTGCCTGTGCCTCTTGACAATAATCATCACCTGTCCAATTCAGTTTAAAAAGCATACTTACTTATTTCAAACCATATTTGTTGTGGGAGGAAGAAATATTCTTTAGAGTATTTATTAAGACGGAGAAGGCTTGAGGGTGGCGTTCGGGTACGCACTTAGCTAACCCCGGCATTATACAGCAGATAGCTAACGATATTTTTCCATTACGCATTTAAGGCTCCGGTGATGTATACAGTTCGGCTTTCAGGTAAAATGGAAAAATGTTTCTCGTTTCAAAATAACACGTCAGTCAACATGACGGGTCGACAATCGCTTCAATCACAGTGGAATTTGCATACGATATGCACACTTCGATACAGTTATTTATTTATGGATCACATATTCACGTTTCGTTACTTTGTGTTTCAGCTTTACTCAGTATCAAATTACTCAATGTTGATGACGTTTTTATTATGATGGAAGGTAAATTGAAAACTTATTTCATATATTTTTGCTTTTAAGATTCTTTGTACACGGTTTTACTTTATCACTAAAATATGAGGCATATATTTCGCTATTCAGATTTAATATCTGATGTAAAGTGCTTCTTATTTCGCTTTTGCATTAGCCCAGTTGACTGCTGGTTTTATATTACCAATAACTTTTTATTATTGCCAATTATCTTCTATATAACTGGTATCTATGTGATATTTAGAATCAAGTAAAAGTAGGATCGATGATCGACGCTAGTTTCTTGGTAGCTGTGAGGAGACTGATTAAATTCTTATTCTATTGATGTTTGATGCATTAGAATAACTATAAACCTCGACGCAAAGTTGACTTGGAGTCCCCCTTTATCAATACTTCCATACAAGATTATAGTATTAGTATGAATTAAAGAAAATAAAATATTAAATTTGACTAAATATATATAAAGAGAACCTTGGTGGCTGTTCTTAAATTACGTAACGATTCAAGGGGGGAGGAGTGGTCTAGCGTAGCGTTACGAGTGGTTAGGGGGGGGGGGGGGGGGGGGTTAAAGTTACTCCAATCATCCGCAAAAAAGACCGCGTAAGATTTTAGTGATGATGTTCGAAAATGGAGAGTTTGGGTGCATGGATGAGGATACTGTAGATTTCGAGAGTAACCAACTTCCAGTGCCAGAATATAAAAAAGCGATACAATTCACGTCAGTACCTTGAACAAGCACATGTGGACTTCGTGATAACTACGCATATATTTACAATGTAAATGAATGTTCAGTAGTTATAAGCATTATATAGTTCATAAGAGTAAAACTTATATTTATTGAATAAAAACTTTAATCAATTGTTAAAAATTAACCACATAGTTACATAATAGGCTCGTATATTTTCATGTAAATGTAGAACTTCAACGGAATTAGAAAATAACTTTGTATTTCATTCGTTGCAAAAACGCGCTTTTCGGACATGACATCGTCAAATTTAGTGGGAAAAACAGTATCATTTTGCAAGTAGACACATCAATGGTTAATGTGGGTTTTATTGGTTTGGGTTATTAAAAAAAAACCGGGTGGGTGTTTCGGGTTGGGGAAAATATGTACGTATGTATATTTAGCAAAAAAACCGTTTTTAATAAAATTTTCAGCAATTTTATCATTTTTTTTTTTCTCAACTGACATTGGGTTCTGTCTCAAAATAGCAAAAAAAAAAGAAAATACAAAAGTAAACATGAATCGCTATTTTACTTCGCTGTTGATAGCTGCGCGATGCTGAATGCGACCAGTGGTTAACCCTTAAGTACTCAAGTGGGGGCACTGACTGCTCTGTTTTCAGTAAAACAGTAATAACTTACTTAGTTCTATAGTAAATGAAATAACATATACTCGTTTTTTCGGTGGGCAAAAGTATGGAAAATTATTGAAAATATGATTTTAATTGGCTTATTTTCAGTTGTATTTTGTCATTTATTTAGTAAGGTGATGTTAAGATGGGTAAAAATAAATATTTTTCCGACAACTTGAGAGAAAGGGTAGTACAGCTTCATAAATATGCTGTGAAACAGCGCAATATTTAATTTTTTTAAAAATCAGTAAAAGTGACATATCAAAGATTAAAAAAAAAAAAAAAATCGCAGTATAGAAATGTTAAAATTAATATAAAAGTCGGTGGTCCAAGAAAACTGGTGCTAGAATTGACAAAAACCATTCGGCGTCTATCCGTAAGTGATCCTACTTTATCATCAAGTGAACGTTCTGTAAAAATTCGGGAACAATTTCATGTAGATTTGAGTGATCGCACTGTGATACGATGGCTATGTGATGTGATTACTAGGAAGAATAACCGTTAAGAAACCTGTACTATCAAAGAAAAACAGGAGGGCCAGAACTGCATTTGTATAGGAACACTCATCGTAGACGAGTGAAAAATGACATACTGTCCTTTGAAGCGATGAAAGCAAGTTCAAAATATTTGGATCCGACGGGAGTCAATATGTTAGACATCTTGAACTTGCTTTCATCGCTCCAAAGGACAGTATGCCGTTTTTCACTCGTCCACGATGAGTGTTCCTAAGCAAATGCAATTCTGACCCTCCTGTTTTTCTTTGATAGTACAGGTTTCTTAACGGCTATTTTTCGTAGTAATCCTACATCACATAGCCATCGTATCACAGTGCGATCACTCAAATCTACATGAAATTGTTCCCAAATTTTGGCAGAACGTTCATTTGATGATAAAGTATGATCACTTACGGATAGACACCGAATGGTTTTTGTCAATTCTAGCACTAGTTTTCTTGGACCACCGACTTTTATATTAATTTTAACACTTCTATACTGCGAATTTTTTTCAAAATCTTTGATATGCCACTTTTACTAATTTTTAAACAAATTTTAATAGCATCTTTATGAAGCCGTACTACCCTTTCTCTTAAGTTGGCGGAAAAATATTTATTTTTACCTATCTTAACATCAACTTACTAAATAAATGACAAAATACAATTGAAAGTAAGACAATTAAAATCATATTTTTAATAAGGTTCCATACTTTTGTCCACCGAGAAAACGAGTATATGTTATTTCACTTAAATCGTACAG
Organism: Ophonus ardosiacus; assembly: GCA_943142095.1. Taxonomy (NCBI): domain Eukaryota; kingdom Metazoa; phylum Arthropoda; class Insecta; order Coleoptera; family Carabidae; genus Ophonus; species Ophonus ardosiacus. The sequence continues at coordinate 27,138,414 of OW964828.1, read as the reverse complement.
TCAATATCAAAAGATTTGTTGTCAATATATTCTTCGATATATTGACTTTAGAAAATACGATTCAAATTTGCGAGAACCATAAACATATTTAAAAAAATGAAATATTTAAAAGTTTCCATACTTTTGTCCACCACTGTATATATATATATAGTTTTTTCTATACTGCACATTATTTACGTATTTTGGAGATATACTAAATAAATAAAAATATAAATTATATTACTTTTATATTTCAATAGTATTGCAGCATCTTCTAAGTTAGGTGCACAAAGTGCTTCGTGCGACTACTTATGTAAAAAAAGTTGGCATTAGTACTTAAAAATGCTACAATGCTTTCGAATTCGTCAAGTGTAGAAGAAAGTTACTTAAATGTTCATTAGTTCAAAATGCAGATCTAAAGTAAAAGTGCAAAGCAATTGTCGCTTTGTTTTCCACACAATGACAAGTTGCTTTTTAATAAAAAATATTAGTTTAAAAATGATAAAATAGGTATATCTTGTAATTTTTTTTCTATCAAGGAAAAAAAAAATGAGTGTGTTAGTATGATGCGTCGATATTTATGTCCGCATGGACAATCCAGCCGAAATTTAAAATATATCTGAAAATAAAGCTGTATGCAACAAAGCAGACTCGACGCGAACTATTTTAAAAGTTATGGCTCCTCTTCGTATCAGTGTATGGCGTACGTGTCCAGGAAAAATTCTATTATAAATGCAGATGAATTTCTATATTTTCGGCTATCGGTTTTGCAATAAAATTTTACAGCGTATGCAGTTCCGCGGTGAAATATAGAGGACACGTTTACAATGGCTTGTCAAAAAAGTTCGCCGCGAATATAAAAAAATGACTAAAATAAAACAGATGAAAAGCTCGAAACAAAAAGACGAGTGGAATTGACGTGGTGACAATTTGACGTGGCCGCTTCATGTTCGCCAGCTCATACAGCTGATAATTAATTTCCTATTTATAAATATAAATGCTTTTAGTTTTTACATTTCATCTCATTATTTTTAGATATTTTACACAGATATGTCATGTACTCTATTATTGTCAGTTCTATATTATAACTGTATTTACAAATAATTCTTCTTCTGCATAAAAAGTCTACAATTTATTTAGTAGAAACAAAGGAATAATACCTGTAGGAAAAAACAGATATATGTCACTATATTTTTACACCAGGAGACTCATCTTTTAGGGTTTTACGATCTTAAAACTGGGAAAAAATCATCTTAATCTTGTGTAATCTTTCATTATAAGTTTAGAGTAGGTACATGAAAGATAGTGTGGTTTTGCTTTTTTCTGATTTTTATTTGTAAATAAAAGTACAAGACTCCTCTATGAAATTTGCCACATTCAAATAAATAGAAATAATTCTTTAAATTCACAAACTGAGTACAACAACAATGTTCAACATATTAAGAATTTCATTAATTTTCAATAATAATTAGGTACTTCTTTCTTGTTCACTTTTCACCCCAGTTTTAATTTGGCGCCATTTTTCATATTTGATTAATTCTTGTCTTTGTATATAATGTTCGTATTTTGTTTTTTCATTTTATAAATTTACAATTTATTTACAGTCTTTTATTTCATCGTTACTATTATGATTACCAATAAATCCTGGAGTTAAATTAGTCAAATAGCACGTATAAATGTATTTGTAATTGGATTTTGTAAAGGAAAAACAAATCCTTTCATTTGGTGAGTTAAAAATATTGTATTACATGGAATTTTAAATTATAACCTATATTTATTTCATTTAACTGATGATGGGCTAATTCTTGCCCGAAACGTTCAAATGTGTACCTACATAATTGAAACAAATTTTATGGAACATTAAACACTGAAATCATTCGACATTAAATAAATATGCCATTTCATAAACTTTTCTATATTAGTATTGAGTTCATGTAAGAAAACTTTTTTTATATATTTTGTGGAAGAACGCAATCGGGTTATAATTTTTTTTTTTTTCGTATATTCAAATATTATACTATGCATTCCGAAAATCTCAATTGTTACTTTTTTGAAATGTTCTAGAAAGGAAAAAGAGGATACGTCTAAATAACAAGACTAGGATAATTTTATGTACGTCTATTTACTTTTTTAATATTTTGTTATTAAAGAAAATAAACATAATGCTTCTTTTAATATTTCACCGGTTATGACGTACATGTGTAATTTTAATCATTTTTAAAATTTACTTGAATGAAAGACAAATAAGTATTACACTGCCTCATTACTAAGACTTGAGAGTTCGTATATCATTTTTTGTCGATATAAAACTGTAAAACAAATTCAATTTTATTAATGACTTTGGCAGAGGAGATGCTCTCACTTCCACATCCAATCACAAGCGATTCTTTTTCATAAAAAAATAATTAGCTTAAAAGCCCTTTGGTGTGCCTGATAGCAAATAATGCAACCCTTTCTAAAGTACAGCCAACTTGTTAAACGCTTATAAAAAATGTATAGATCCTCCTAAACTGAATGCACAAACGTTTAAAGACAACATTCCATATCATCCCAGAAAATTTATACTGGCGTAATACAATACAGAACATTTGTAATTAATTACATAGTGCAACATAATATATGAGTTCTTTTTGTTTTTCTATAGAAATTAAAAATAAATTCTTCATGGATTTTGATAAATAATTGTTTGTCCAGTGGCAGCGTGCCTGAGTGTCTGGTCGCGAACCTGGGGAACCGGGTTCGATTCCGACCGGCGCCAAATATTTCGAATTTTAAATGGCACAAAAGTGACCCCTTTGGTGAACTCTCCACGCCAGCAATGAGAGCCCGTGAGGTGACGCCTAGTAAACGCCAGCACGGTACAAATATATCATCATCATTACCGATATCTGCGATAAAGCAGATTGGCACACCTAGAAATAGGTAATATGCCGTGATGATATATTTATTTATTTATTTTATTTAATAATTGTTAGGTTGAAAAAGAACCTACTCTATTATAAGAAAAATTTCGATTTAGGTACTTGTTTTAAATCATCACCAGATTTCTTAGTATGTTTCGATATATAAGATCGCATTTGGAGGTAAAATATTCATTTATAACCTAATATTATGAAACTAGTACAATTTGACACTCACATAAAATAGTATAGACATTCCACAGTTTCCATTTTACTACAAAATTTCAATATATCTCGGAGAGAAGTGTGCATGCTGTAAGGTTTTCTTCGAATCGAGAAATTTACATTTGTATATTGTTTACGAAATTTGCTGTTCCGATTCTCTTTGGCACTAGTCGTAGATGTATGTGTAACAAATGCAAATAATTTAAATAATGAGATAGTACTTTATGTATCTAATGGCGGGTTTTATAAAAGACAGATAAATTATTTCCAAAGAAAATAAAATTTATTCCTTCAAATGACAGCCGAACTTTTGACAGTAATGTTATAAATGCCATAAATTGAATAAAATTGATTAGAATTTGTTTGAATAAATTTTCTATGGAAGTAAATTTATTCTGCTCTTTATACACCCGGCGGTAATCCAAATATATAATTGACAGTTAAAAACTTTAACAACTTTAGAAACCAGTATGAAATATAATTATGTATGTTGCTTGGACGAAAAGTAATTCTTTAAGGTATAATTAGTTGCGAGTACCTTTAAGACACTTTTTGTCTAAGGTACAGACACAATTTTATTTTATACCGGTTTCTAAAGTTGTTAAGTCATTAGTACGTAGATAGTCAATGAAATGAAAATAGCAGAACTGAGGATAGAGAATGGTAAAAGAGCTGTATAATTTGAAGAAAGGATACGAAAACTAGAAAATTAAATTCTCCAAGAGTATTATTAAAAAACCATCGAAAGACTGGAAGAAGACAAAACAAATTAATAAACTGGTGAAAATGAAGAAAAAATTCTACTAAAGAAACAGCACTCTACAAAAGAAAAAGAAAAAAGAAGCCAAATTTAAGACAGTGTATGAGAATTCTTACAACAAAGAGACTAGGAAAACTAAATGCAACTCGAAGGAAGCAAGAATCGTCATATAATCTAAGGTACATATAAGGAAATAGAATCAATACTTCCATAGGCATACCACAATAAGAGAAAATCTTACTAGAAAATAATAACAAGATTCCGTTGGCTAAATAAAGAAAACACAAATAAAGACTGGCTTAATCTGAAAGAACTTATGTAGTTTACATTGAAGAAAGAAGGAAACGCTGAAACATATAAATCTGTTCTGCAAAGAACTAGAGAGAAGAAGAACAGAGAAACATTACTGGATGAAAAAGAAACAGAGAACAATTGGTTCCAATGAATACGAAAAAAGAGAGAAGAAGCAGAAGACACGAGAAATCTTTACTTCAACTCAACACTATAAAATATTATGATATACGCACGGAAATAAATGAAAGCAAACTCTAAGCTAAAACAATATCGTTTTACAAAGTATGATTCATCATAAAGAAGTCAGATAATAAAGTCAAGTAATCATTTTCTAAAAACTACATTGCTAACTAGGCATACTTTCTATAAATAATAATTTGACATGTTATCAACCTTAACAGGTGATTAACCTCAACTATTTAGATTGCCTTAAAAAAAATGCCTTATTTGTTTACAATTGGCTTTTGTCTATTGTTCCATCACTACTTGGTTCCGAAAAAATAATACAACTACCACCAATAATTTTTTTTTTTTAATTGCATGAGTTGTCATTAAATTCCCAGTACATCACAAAGGAGAACATCGCTGCCTATGTTTCAAACTAAATTCGCATTCACTCAAACATAATATTGTCAGAAAAAATTCAAACCGGTGCACCGGATGATTCGGACCGACTAATTTCTATATAATAACCCATGCTGCTCGTCAAAAACTGGGCCCGTAATGTCTGAACCATAAAGCATGATTTACATGGGTAGAGAAATGTTGGTTACATGACAAGAGAATACAATAGGCCAATAACAAACAGGAAATACAATATTGTGATATGATCTAGAGTTATTTTGCATAGATGGGATGTACATTTTCAGTTTTATTGTTCGCAAGTAGATATATCAAACAACGAAGAAATCATAGATTCAATTCAACATGAAAATATTAACTATATTGTTGTATAACTACAATATTTCATTTGGAAATTTCAGGTTTCCTAATGAAATAAACTTGTTTAATAGAGTGTTAGAATTAGTCATAAAATTATTAATAATTAAGTTAAAGTATGTACAGCTAAAAATAAAAAAAACGGTATAGGCAAGTTTTACAAATTGATTAACATTCTTCGTTGCAGAAACAAGATCTTCTTCAATCTCTCTCGTGGATTGTATAGTAACAGTAACCAGCATTTTCCAATCCCTTATTTATAAATATAAATGTAAGAACCTTTCTATATAACTAGATTCATAGCCGAGCGTGTAGTGTCAATATCTTATTTTTCACGTATCTGTTTTCACATTTGCACACATTTTTGAATTTTGAATTCTTTTACAGTAACTTGCATTTTTAAAACAACGAAATAACAGTAGTATGTTATGTACCCTCATAAAATCTAAGTAAACGAAACTACTGAATTTGACAGAATGGGCGGAGTTAAAATCTTAACTCATACAATTTGAAGATGATCTTGAATAGAATTATATCACAACTTTAGAGGAAAATGTCGTTTGAAATCATTTTAAGGTACCCACTTAGTAAACCTGGAAGTAAGGTTCAAGGACGTAAAACATAAAACACACTCTTTGGAACATTTTTCGCAACAATAACGAGTGCCCGGAACTTAAGTCTAGTAAATAATCTCTATTATCTATTGTAATTTTTTATATATTGCAAAAGTGTTTGGGTATTTTTACTACAAAAATCTACAATTTACGTGTACTTAAAAAGGAATAATAAAGCCATGTAAATGAAAACTGCACACTAGCAAAAACAAGCTTTAATTTCGGAAAATTGGTAAAAATCCTCATATAATACCAAGCTTTACTCTGTACTAGTGCGATGGAGGGAATAATCATACTTCCTGAAAAACATCCCTTTAGTGTGAACAGAGCTTTAGAAGGAACTCACATGGGATTCAACAAACATAACACATCGTTGCCAATTCGAGCTTCAATTAATTTCAGCGAAATTACAAATATGGCGTCTTCGTTTCAAATCAGTGTCATTAATTATACAAAAGATTCAGTTACACACTCAGTATTAATTTCTGATTTATGTGGATGAGAGTTTCTATCAGTGAAATTAAAATTACTCTAGGGAATTTAATGTTTTGGAATTAATTTATTGATGGTCGTACACGTAATTAAGTTTGACGAATGACTAACATAATGAATGTAGAATACGTAGATTACTTCTGGTTGTACGAACAAACATATGTTAAATTTTAAACTCTAGCTAAAGCCATAATGGAGTATATTAGTATGTATTAAGTTCGGAAAGTGATATTTTAGGAGATGAAGTGGTACTTCCAAGAAAAATAATTAAACAAAATGGGTTAAATACACAATTTAAAATCTGATGTGACAAAAACATTATCTCAATGATTTGAATACATCGAATGTGTAACCAAGAATTTGCGTTTATCTTAAAAGCGTTTGTCCTATTTTATCGTAATTATTAATTATTTCAGAGAATAATGTTTTACTTTCTTTATTAGGCCCTTATTCGATTTTTGACAAAGAACTGCGTAACTTAAAACACGCTGGTATTATACCACACATTGAATTCCATTACCAGACTGGAATTTAAAAGAATGACTTTAGAATTTTTTGCATGATCGGGTAATTTTAAATGTTTAACGATAGGATTTCCAAGGCAGTAGGTTTCATGTACGGATCAAGATTAAGACGCTAAGATAAAAAAGGTAGTAAAATGTACAAAAAGTCCACGGGCGGTAAGTTAACAAATAATTTGTACATCACCTTAGTAACAGTATTAGAATAAATAGAAATGATAGTTGCATTTAGTAAAACAACTACTCGTAGTTAGTGATGCGCCGAATACAATTTTGGCCGAATAACCGAATACCGAACTTCATTGAATTTCACGGCGGCCGAACCGAATATTCGGTTCTAGTTGAAATGAGCAGTGTGCATCAAAGCGTTACATTCAAATTTGAACATGATAATCGCACTGACAGAAATGGCGTCGCCCGCTGTTCTTCTACACATGTTTAATATAAAAAAAAATGTTAAATAAATAAAACGGGTCAGATATCATAATAATGACGAGCGGCGAAAAAATTCTAGACAGAATGAGCGGCATTACCAAATTTTATGAAAGATTTGTGGTGGCGTAGTATTCTTTTCATTTTACTTAGGTACCACTGATGTGTGCGCAGAAAATCACTATGTCAAAGCGAAAATCTTTCAATATCGAAGTTGAAGCTGTAATTATGAGGCGTTTGGAAGCTGAAGAGTGGAATGTTTCCATAGCCAAGGAATTTAATATAAGTATATACATGTCAATAATGTTTATAAGCATTTGTGCAGCATATTTTCTAGAAATATATTTTTATAAAATTTTTATCATACGGGTAACTCATTCTACAAATTCAGCGATATGGAAAAATACGGAAAAGATGCAGAACATTTTTGAAAGCATTACCAGCTTCTTAATATCGAAAAATATAAGATCTTGTAACCAATCCGGAATATATGAAGCTCTACTGGAGTGGTTTAAAATCCAAAGGAGCCACAATGTTCCAATAAATGGATCCATTTTACAAACAAAGGTTGACGAATTTTCTAAAAACCTGGGACTTGACTTTAAATGTTCAGTTGGATGAATTCTACGATTTCGAAAGAGGTATAATATTGTTTGTGGTAAAATTAATGGCGAATCAGCAGGCGTATCAGAGAGGATATGCAAAAACTGTTTATCTACAGTGTAGCCTATTTTAAGAAAAGGATACAAGAAATATTTAATGCGGACGAGACAGGACTATTCTTTAGAATAACACCGGATAAGATAATGAAATTTAACTTCAACCAATGGACCAAGGAGTAATAAAAAGATAATAACGATGTTAAGAATCTAGAAGGATTCGACCTGCCATCTATAAGATAACTCTTTCTACTATTCCATTAATTCGAACTTATTTCAAATTCAATGTCATTGTAAAAGACGTAAATATAGAGTCCGATATTTCACCTCTAGAAAGGACAATCGAAACAGAATTTTTGAAAAGTAAACATCTATGTAAACAAAGCAAAAAACAGATTCCTCTGATAAAATAAATGAAATAGCTTTCTTCATTTATATGCGTATTTCTTCATACCGACCTACCGATGTAACGATCTAATACATCCGGTCCCTTGATCGTAGTTATAAACGATATTTACTATATATGACAAAAGAATTTATTTTGGATGAATTATTAATTCAAAAAAAAAAAAATGCCAAAGATTTGGCACGTTTAACCGACCGTTAAAAAAAATTAGCGAATCAAGTAGATTGACATATATAAAAATCCGAGTTTTTGTTAAATGTCAATCACTTGATTCGCTAAATTTTTTAACCGTCCGTTTTCATGTAACGGATTGTGTTTAGAATACACCCATAAATCGGCTATAACTGAATAAACAAAAAGTGGCCGAATATGTCGAATACCGAATAATAGCTCAATATTCGAGGCAACTCTACTGATAGTGTTAATTGTGACAATATTTTTTAATTTTATTCGATTAATTGTATAAAAATACTAAAAATGTCCGATCGTGCTAAAAATATATTAAGCGCCACGGACGTTAAGTGATTATTTATATTGCTATCGGATAATATTGGATACTGAGACCTCTAGTGGTAAACTGCTCTTACCGCCCTAAATTTTGAAATAACCATATATACGTATTTTAAAATATTCAGCTATAGTATAAGCTATGATTACTATTGTAACCTAAGGGGAAACGCCCAACATACTATGTATAAACAATATTGAATATTAAACACATAATATTACAAATTACATTTCATTATTAATATTAAATAAATATTTAATCTCAAATATATTTTGTTTTCAATAAAATACACACGTACAATTTCAATGAAATTGAATAATTCAAATATATTCAGACTAACATTGAAATAATTTCAAAATAATGGAATCATACAAGACATAATGCAAATAAAAAATTCTATGAAAATGTATATATTATAAAGTTATTTCTAAAGTTATAACGAATTACATGTTATTCTTTTAATATTGAAATTTACGTCCAGTGTAGTTCTTGCGTATTTACCTTTTCAATGTTATTCATTATAATGTAGATGTTCATTTGAATTTATTTACTTTATTTTTGTATAATAATATGCGAATATGATACCAGCCATGAAATTATGTATATTAAAATATATTCTACGGAATATAAAAAATAAAATCTGTTTTCATTTGGTTAGTTCCCGTTACTGTGAATTCAGTTTTCTTTTGTATGAAATCAGTTAATGTGAAATCATATTTCGTTAATGTGATATATTTCAAAACTGATGATAACGACGAAATTTGAAATCTCTGCTTCGACTCCTTCATCAATGCTAACTTGGCAGAGAATCTGCTAATTTTTATCTTGTTCAACAAATAACTAACTAAAAAAAGAAAAGTCTCTACGGCTGGTGAACCAATAGCAACGTATGTAATAAAAATATTGAGAAAATTTTTACGTTTCTAATTTTATTACTACAGTGGCGTTCAAAAGTTTTGAGCTACACATATATTTTTTAAATAATTTAAAAGAATATTTATTTTTGTAATACATTTATATAGTACACAACTGTTTGGTTAGGAATGTTAATACCTTATAATTGGAATAGTTAACATATTTTAAAATTTATGTTCATTATATTTTATACGCTCAACGAAATTGATTGTGATCATAAATATTGCGCCACGTTGTAGCTGACAGTTTATGTACGTTATTTTATTGAAATTTTCAGATTCCGAAATTAAATTAAATTTAGACTATTGTCTATCAAAATGGTAAAACACACACCTTCAGTTACGAGAATCCGTAATAAATCTTTTTCGGCAAGGAAAGGGTTCCCGCGACATAGCTGGCTTGCTAAAGATTGATAAGAGTACAGTAAATAGAATTATTACCAAATATAAATAACCAAAATCATCAGCTGAAATGCAAAGATGCGATATATCCCGTAAACCAACAAAGCGAACAGATAAAATAATTAAACTAAAATCTATAGCAGATCCAAGAAAACTACTGTGGATATTTCAAAAGAAATTTGAATAGAAAACCTCGCCAATGTCAGCCGAAGTACTATCTCTCGAAGTCCTTAAGATGAAGAATGTATTGGTCATTTTTTTTAAAAAAAACTTTTAGTTAGTAGAAGAAATAAAAAGGCCAGACTAAATGTTGCACAAAATGTCAACAATGGAATGAAGTCGGCTAGTGAAATTCTATATACCAAATTCATACTGTTAGGCATGACAGAGGAAATGTGATTTTATGTGGTGCATATTCTCATGACGGTATAGGTCCATCAGTCCAGATTAAAAGTACCATGGATGCTCTAATGTACAGAGATATTTTAACAAAACATATACAAGATAAAAAAAAACATTGAATTTTTCGCTGAATTACCAATTACCATTACATGGGTATGTAAGTTATTACTTATTAGTATAGTAATCTATCATGATACTGTAAATAAATATTGATATTTATCGCTAATTATCACATCGCCACATATTATGATTAATTACTTTAAGTCCTAAACTCTTGTTCCACATACTACGAGCTCATTAAGGAACTACCTAATTACCAATATGAAAACCGGGAGCGTAGTATTCTGCTGCTACAAGCTCTTCAACTATATTCCCGACGCCGATACAGAGTAGAGTGCAAGCTCTTGTTGAACTATCTTGCGAGAGCCTTGTCGATCGAAATCAAAAAGTTGGGAAGTTTGAAAGCGCCTGTCTGCAGGTCAAAAATAACAAGCTTCAATGTGTGGTGTGGCTGTACGTAGATGTGGGAACATTCCCAGCGGTTATTACTCCGTTGTTTCATCTGCTCCGGACGAGAATTGCTCTGAGGATGTCATCCAACTAGGATAACACTACAACAGATAAGTAATTATAGACCGCTATAAGTTTTTTTGAACTGGATACACGACTTTGCAAAAAAGACGTTTTGTTCAATAGTCTTTAAAATTGTTCTACCTTAAAATATTTTTGAAAATATGAATAAAAATAAGGATAATTGAATAAAAACACGTAATGCCCACAACGAAAATTTATTCTTCTTTCCTTATGACAACTATAATACGTAACTAATAAAAGAATAAATTTATTTTGAGAACATCAAATGTTTTACAAATATATAAATATAAATACATAATCATAGCTTATTAATCAGTTCTGAGAGTGCTAATCTATTTCTACTAGCAGATTCGAGTAATAATGAAATATCTGTACTGTTGAAGGCGTTTCCAGACATTACCGAAATGCTCTCAATCTTATAGTGGATAAAGCACTAGAAGTGCTACTTTTGTGCATTTTGAAATTTTGACATAATTTTTAGATTTGAAGTTTGGCGTCGGGGACTGAATCGATTCAGCTTAACTGTTCTACTTAATGCATATAACCTCTTCCATTTAAGTTAATAATGGTTTATGAATGGAACTAGTACTAAAATAAACGTTTTTTAAATAATAAATTTTTATTAATGTTGGAGTAATATAAGTTCTGTCGACTCCGGTGGTGTTGTGGGTAACGTAGTCGACTCACTATACAAGCAATACAAGGGTCCCGGGTAAGGTATGGATGTTTGTGTGTGTCTCTTTCATCATCCCATCTCCATCGGTATGATATATACAAAGGCAAGGATATAAAAATTTAAAGTAAATCTGACTTACCCCCATCAATAAGTTGTGTAAAAACTTTAATACAATAAGTAATAATAATAATAATAATAATAATAATAATAATAATAATAATAATAATAATAATAACAATAATAATTATTATTATTATTATTATTATTATTCTCGAAATATTATTTTTATTTATCTATTATTATTGTAACTAGTATATTTTTTTTAGTAATACAGCTTGTTTAGATTTTGTAGAAGTTTGGAATAACCTCCTTTTGCTTTTGACAATTAACAGACATTTTCAAATGTATTTTGTAATATAGCAATATTGTATATTTTCGGTTATTATAACATAAAATATAGTGTATGAAATTTGTTTCCTAATTTTATAAAACTCGATGATTTAACAAACACAGAATACAGCTAAAACCCCGTTTGATCATTTTCCTATTTCTTTTTGTAAAGCGACGATTTCACACTTACACCATAAGCTATTTATTTTTCCGTACATTCATATGATTAAACAACCATTTCTATACCAGTAAATGAATAAATATTTGGCCCAATACATGAGCAGTATAGAATTATAATGTTGTGTTTGGCTGAAACTGCAATTTATAAAGCTTAAAGGACATGAAATAAGAGAAGACTTTGGGTATGACCAATATATTTTTATAACTATTATTATTTCAATATTTTGCTTTAACATTCAGCATCATGCACATAATGTCCGACAGCTTGAGTGACAGTTATTTTGTTACCGTAACTCCGAGTAGGCTACGAACAAAAAACATAATACATCAATTTGAAAGTATTTAATTAAATGTCAATTTGACACGAGATATTGTCAAAAATGTTATGTAATGAAATATTCTTGAATTCTTATTTTAGAAATAGAAATAAATTAGAAACGATGATTAGCATAAACTGTATCCTTCTTTATTATTTTTTTCTCCTTAAAATTACATTTCATGATCAATGTGACAACTTGATTTTTGAATTGAATAATGATCAGACATACGTTTATGTGTTCATAGCTTACTCCGAATTAGGTTTTTTTCTGAACACACTGCATTTATGTAACTCAAATAAATGAATAAAGACTTTTTTGAATAGATTGAAAAAAATGATTAGGACAAATGTTGTAGTAGATAGATTTTATAAATGTTTGACTTTCGAAAATCGATGGAGTGGTTATCAAAAAATCATGTATTGAAATTTTTGATCGGTCGCCATTTTGTCATTTGAAAAAATAAAAAATATTTGAAAATGCCAAATATTTTATAGATCCTAAAGGTAAGTTTAAAAGAAAAAAAAATTCAATAGTCTTTAAAATAAAGGAGTTATGACGATTTTTCGAAAAACAAAAGAATTCCAATAAAAATTACTTGTTTGACATTTGGATAGACTGCTAGATTAAATTTATTTTAAAAATTTAGCAGATATCACAAATTACACAGAGAGAGAAAAGTTTACTATTGAATGTATCAGAAGAAAATAATTTCACGTTTTTGACATTGCCATTAAAAAGTTACGGTCTAATTAATGTTGGGACACCTAAGTTTCATACACTAGCGGTTCACTAATAATAACATGTATCACCTTAAAAGATGACTTATAACCATATAAACTGTCATACCAAATTTCATCCAAATCGAATAAAGCGTCCGATTATTATAAGCAAAATTAATTTTTTTTTCGAAGACCTTTGAAGCAGAATTCTGGCTAAATGGTACACTTTCCGGTAGAAGCAAGTTTGGTTAAATCGTCTTATTTTAGCCTCAGGAATCTGTGGTTATGCCATGTCCCCCTATTTAAGAGACACCCTGTATATACATATATATATATATATATATACATATATATATATATATATATATATATATATATATATATATTGTATATATGTATGTATGTATATAAAGCCAATAGGTATTTTTAAATTCTCCCTATGATATGACTAAAGTTTTATGTTGAATTCTATGGTGATTCAGTTGAAATTAATTTTCATCAAAGTGACAAGACTTACCTCGAGGTACCTCTTTCAAATTATATTTCTGTGATGCCAGCTTGAATATTTTTTTATTACTGCACGAATACCCAGTTCTCGATAGCGTCGATATTTTTACGACAAAATGCACTTGTGAGTAAGCAAAAAATTTTATCAAGAATAAAATTCTTCGTCAGATCGGTAATAAAAACGTTTACCATATGGTGCTGGATTCAAAACAGGCTCTGGCTCGTCATCGCTTCAACTCTGTCGTTATGAATTTATAAGGGGTTGATAAATAATTAAATCTTTCAAAACACTTTTTTCCGTAATGTAATATAGAAGAATTTTTCATAACGTTGTTATAAGAATTAGATTTGAATTTAGTTTTTTTCTAGAAAACATCCTATTTTGCAAATTCTTTAAAATATAGAAAACGATAACTATACGTATTTATAAACAAAGTATCTATTAAGAAAAATACGACAAATGTAAACCAAACAACTTTAACACTCTAGTATAATTTCTTTTTTTCACTGCCATTAAGTAATACTTTCATTATATATCTTTTTTTATTAAACAATATAGTTTATTACTCATGGGCAGTGAGTTTTCACATGACACGGGAGGACCAATCACAATTATCCATTATTGAAAATTGCAATATTATCGAGTATGCTTTGGCTCAAAACAATGTTCATATGTTATAATTGTTTCTCCAACGTAAAAATATCAAAATAAGTAAAAATAGTTAGATAGTTAGAAATGAGCGGCGCATTTTTGAAAAGAAAATTTGAAGATTATGGAATAAAAAAAATCCCTCACCACCAAATTAGAAAAATCCTGAACTAGATCCCAAAAGCACATGAGTCACTTTGGAAATGTTTTTATCATTCTTCTAAATAATTATTGAATACTAAATTATCCACAAAACGTTGACATTATTTTGCGTATAAGTAATTAGATCTTGTATTTACAGGAGCATTTTGCCCTGAAGATGATGTGCAGTGCATTAATTATACAAACCAAGCACAGAACTACAAATTAAAGAATTATTGTCCAAAAAAAAATATTCATTTTATGAGATATAATTTAATATTAAATGTCAAATTAAAATGAATTTTTCAATGAACGTTTGGTGCTCCAACATGAATCCAACAGTTGTTGTTAGTGCGCTATTCAGAATTGTATTTACGGTAAATCATCCTAAATGTTGAAATGTGTTATTGAACACGGCATAAGTACTGATGAGGATATTGTTGAAATTGAATTATTTGGAAAAAATCTCGAAATTTTAGCGGAAAGTTTTAAGGATATTTTCCAAGAAATTTGCAATAAAAATTCCTACGAAAATATTTTTATTCAAAAATTTTGAATGTGAATCAAAATTTTAATTTACGAATACGTTTATTTAATTTTATGATATTCAATCAATTTATCGCAAATACTACGTAAATTAAAACATTATTTTTACCTCCCGCTACCCTAGGTAAGGGAGGTATAGGGATCGTGCTAAAAATCGGATATAGAGATTTTAGTGAACAAGCACGTTTTGATGTCCCCAGAATCCGATTTTAACATTTTTACAATGATGTCTGTAGGTATGTATGTGTGTGTGTGTGTGTGTGTGTGTGTGTGTGTGTGTGTGTGTGTGTGTGTGTGTGTGTGTGTGTCTGTGTGTGTGTGTGTGTCTGTGTGTGTATCTGTGTGTGTGGATCTTGTGGACACGATTACTCAAATACTATCAATCAGAAAAATTTGAAATTTTATATATCCATTCTATACTAACGTGGGAAGAGCTCATTGGTTTTTAGTGTATATCGGATAACCGGAAGTATCATTTATACAAGCTTTTAACAGTTTATCTTGTAAAAAATTCATTGAATATAATTTTTTAGCAACTTTTACAAATTGAATATAATGGCACAATCTTCAATTCTACGATAATAGCATTTAGTAAATAACTTGAAATAACTTTATATTATATTATAAAATAATTTATTTTTGTACATCACTTTGCCTCTGCGTCAAACAAAAACAATACTTTAATAACAAATTTGACATATTTACACAAATGTCACTGTCACGAAGCAATTTTCATTAAAATTAATAATGAAACCGTGTTAAGAAGAATTTAGTAGTTTAAATATGATTCTAATGAAATTAAGGTTTGTAAAAATAATATATTTTCCATCATACATAAATATTAGATATACAGGATAATTCGATTTAAGTTTGATGTTTGCAGCATTATATATCAAACAGCTCTCAATAAGAACGTGATTTCAAAGTGTCAAATAAAAGTTTGCAACTACACATTTACGAAATGGATAATGTACGGCGAAGAATTTACACAGATTGCGTTTTAGAGCATAAGGAAGTTGGTGATGATTTTGACAATAATGTATGTGTGACGATTTTTCCCTAAAATATATTAATGATCCAAAAGTTAGCAAAGTTGGTATTTAATACTCTTATATAATTTGAAGCTCTAACAGATTTTTCAGGAAAAACATAATAAAATATAATCCAAAATTTCGTGTTACAAACTTTTCTATTTATTGGAACAACAAAGTAGATTTTGTTTACAAACGATCAATCGGAAGTGAAACTTTACTTAAAGCTCATTGCTATTTTCAACATGGAATTGGCGGGAGGTCATGTGTTGGCCACATCAGATTTTTTGGTTAATGAATTCCCATAACTACCTACAATATTTATTTTTATTATTGCATACATAACTCAAAATCAACATGGCTCTCGACATGGCTAATAAAAAAATCTGACGTGGCCAACATAAAACCCCCGCTATTTAATTTTTATAAATTTAAATATATACCTGCGTATTTACTAATGCTGCAAACTATATTCCTAAGTTCCTTTGCATATTGCTTTATTTATTTTCTTTTTAAAATATCACCATTGTTAATATGAAGTGATTAATTTTTTGACAGTGACATTTCTCTTTCAGATACATATATTTGAAATAAGAACTGTGTAACAAAGGAATCTTTAGGTAAATCATAGGCTCTGAAATTTATAAAAAAGATTATTTATCAAATTTATCTGTTAAACATACAGAAAAAGTATATTATATGCTTGTAAAAAATTCAATAATCTTTAACTTTTATGATGACATAAAATGTGAAAAAATAACATTTAATGGTATTTTTTGAAGAAAAACCAATATGAGCTTCAAGTAAAGCGCCATTTCCGGTCATCCGATTTACACTAAAATCTAAAGGTTTTTTTTCTATATTAGAATAGGGTCAAAATACAAGGTTTCAGATTTTTCTGAATGATAGTATTTGAATTAGAGAGCAGACAAAATCCATATACATACATACACACACAAAACACACACACATACACACAAACAGACATCATCGTGAATATGTTAAAATTGGATTCTAGAGACCTTAAAACCTGGTCATTTTCTAAAAACTCGATACCGATTTTTAGCACGATCCCTATACCTCCCTTACCAAGGGTAGCGGGAGGTGAAAAATCACGTTATTTTTTCCGCTAATCATGGTTGAAGAAAATTCTGGTAATTTTTCACTTCCCATCCCAATCACTATCTAAAAACTCCACAGTTAAAGTAAATCAATACTGAAAATATTACCGTGATTTTAAATATGTTTAAGTAGGTAAATATGACAATGTCGAAATATTATACACATTATTGATTATAGTCTACCATACTATAGAAATGAAAATTAATATACAATTCTTATTAAATTAATTCTAGTATCTTCTCTAAGAGTAAAAGAGTTGAGAGTGAAACTTATTTGAGTTTGACTTGTATGCACTTGCTGGTGCTATAGTAACGGTATGTAGCGTATGTTTACAGCGGATATACAATACTCACTTTTATCTACCGGCGGTCAGCCGTGAAGAAAGTCACTCACTCATAAATGTATACTAGTTTGTTTACATAGCGTATCGCACCACTCTCACATGAACGATAATGATGTAGTTACCTTGTTATATTTCACTAAGAGGAAAATATTGTCTATAAAAACATAATATTCTAATACTAAAAGAATTGTTGCTTATCTTTATTTTACAGAAATAAATCTATAAACTTTATCTACAACAGAAAATTCAAGGCAGATATTTCCTGATAGATAATAGGCGTTTGAAGCCAAGGCACAAATGTGAATATTTCTGAAATGATTGCTCAGTGGAGCAAGTAGTAGGCTTAAATTCAAGAATATAGTCGAAAAATTGTAGAAATATGTACAGATGGAAAATAATATAAAATATACAGTGCTTTCAGTCAAACTGTAGTTAGTGTGACGTGTTACGTAAATTGGTCAGAGAATATGAGTGTAGTACTTAAAAAGATTTTACAAAATATTAAAAGGAATGTCTTAGTCCCAACATGATATGTACCTCTAGAAAGAAAAATAGAGTATTGAAGTTAAGGGTGATACCTAAAAATTGAGACTAGACATTTTTTAAGATCTATCTAAGCGTTAAGCCTCATTTCCACCGAATGTTTTATTGCTTAATGCATAATGATTAATGCATAAGACAATTTACCATTTCCAGCTATTTTGTTTAGTGACTAATTCAACAGAAATGTCACAATATTTTCCCTTATTACTTGTTGTCTAGCAGACTGCAATTGCAGCAGTAATTCTTCTTTTTTTTAAATATGTGATATACATAATTTTCTGTATCTATATCCATACCGAAAAATTAAAAATTTAATAATTATAAAATAGATTGACAGTTGACAGTTCAGGTTAGATGTTTGCAATCTTTCGTTCTTACGCATTGCTCTTAATTCTTAAGCATTAATTATAGCTCTTACGCATTAGGACAATCGGTGGAAATGAAGCTTTAGAAACATCAATTTTTATTTCACATTTACAAACACTAACAATAAAGAAAATAGATATTTATCCCTATTTCTTCAATCTTCCTGTATATTATGGCTAATATATCTTGCATACCTATGTTGAAATTGTATTACACTAATTTACTAATAAAATACTATAATACAATTTGCAAACAAATAGAATTGCAAGAATGAAAACAATTTTTGTAATTAAAAAATAAATGTAGTAATTACACAAAGAAATATTCAATTTAAATTTTTTGGAAAATAAAAAGTAGATTACTTTTAAATTAAGTTGGTTTTTAATTCAGTATTAAGTCCGAACATTTAATTATATTTTATACTTCTGCTTGACACTAATAATAGAAATAACAGTAATTATCAACTGTTTCTATTTTTAGTTCCTGAAAACTTACGCAATACAGGATTACAGAGAGTGTTTTTCCTAGCGTGACAATCCCGATTACAGTCTAATGTTTAGTCAAGTGTTTGAGTTCTCGTGCACCAAGTTTTTTGTTTTCTTTTGTGTAGTAAATTTTTAATGACAGTTGCATCCATTTATTTTACATATCAGTAAACGTGATCTACTGTTTGTTCTCATGTATTTATTTTATCATTAGCCGACTTAGAGGCTTCTTCCGGTTTCTTTGATTACTCAACAAACTGAACGTAATAGTAGGTTGTAATAGTTGCAAAGAAAAGACTCCTTACTTTCAGACTGATAAATATTTCTTCAGCTGCAACTTTAAATAGCTTTATCCTAACAATTTATAATGCAGAGAAATCGCTTACAAATTCGAACATGGTTCATGAAAATTTTGGTTACTTTTGCGTGACCACAGTAACTGCGCGAGGTTGGTGGTTACGGCGGTTAGAAGAAATTAGGTTAGAATCTTATTGTTTTATGTAATGTAATGTAATGTATGTGTGACAATTATGAAGAAAAAAAGTATCAATAATAGTATTTAAAATAAAGTTATTACGGGCATTACCTCCGAATAAACAAAGAGTATGATTTAACATGAGAATATGCATTTTCGATGTTGCCTTACTAAAAGAAGAAAAATTATTATCTTTCAACAAAATTTAACTTAAATTGTGACTTCATGTAACAGATGACCAAGGCCAAAGCATTTGTGTATTCATGCACGGTTACAAAACCACGCGTTTACCAGCTGATACCAGCACCGAAACGTCGTTTAATGTAATCATGTCATGACAGTAATCGAGTACGCGTCTCGTTTAACTCGGAAATTTATCAAATCACTTAGGTTATGAAACTTTTAATCGTTTATAGTTTGCGAACGAATTAAATTTTAAACATTTTTCTCATTAACTTCTGCATTATTTTTTCACTTTTTTATTAACGATGTTAAATTTTGACTATAGTATAAATAGTATCCAATTGAATGTTTTTAAGTAGGGATACAATGACTTTGGTATGGTAAGAGTTGATATTTCAATATCTTAACGATGAAGATACATCGTCATTACCTATATCTGCTAATAAAAGCAAATCGGCACACCGAATTAAGCCGTACTCACTTTGAGGTATATATCATACTACGAAGAGCTTGGACTTTTCATGTGCAGCGTAGAAATGTCATGAAGCACCGACAAATGGTTCGTCCGTCTGTCATATTAAAGATAAAATGTCCCGTAGATTAGTTTACTCTTTTTAAAAATAACAGAACGTGAAATCGTGAACGAAATCGCTAGTACGATAACGACTACAGTAAAGATTTTTACTTAATCAATAACTGGGTACCGGTTTCGGAAAAATTGTCCGTCTAAAAGACAATTATATATAACTGTATTTTATATATTATAAGAAGCAGAAAGACCTACGTCTAAGTGAAGTTCTTAGTCAGATGAAGCAGCATTACGAATATATGAATGAAAAAGTTTAAATTTTTAAATTGAAAAACGAAGAAAATTAAATTACATTTTAAAACACTTTTTCAGATGGGGAACTGTAGTCAAACAGTTCGTACTTTACGAGAGGTAAATTTAACAAAAATGAAGGAAAAAAAAGTAAAAATGGCGCAAAATTTAAAGGAAGCTTGTATATACATTGTTATGACTATTTTCATAAGCTAATTTATTTAGTATATTTATAGAATTGTTATCATTATTGTTATGATTAAAATATTTGTAACCTTTTTCAATTTTCATCTGTTCATACAATATTAACTCTTTATACGATTTTGTAACATGTAACAGTTTTAAATTATTAATGTTAGTAGTGTGTTGTTTCGAGTGTAAGTGGTAACTGAAAGTAGATCACGTATTGGAATTGATATGTTCTGTTGTCTGCAGGTTAAACCAATGTAATAGTTATTAAAATCATTATGCCGATATGAGGCAAATAACGGACGCGGCTGAGGTTTGTATAATCAGCCGAGTTCGTTATTTGCATATCGGCCGTGTGACGTTCAAGATTTTTCGTAATAACAAAATTTAAACATTTAGGAACAATAAAATAATAATGAAATTCTTCTCTTTCGGTCATACTGAACAACATTTTTGATGATTTATAAATTCTCCTTGACAACGGTCCTTCAACATGCTGTAATTTTTCTAGGAACACTTGATCCTTAATTGTAGGCGACTGTTTTAAAAAATAACGACGGCCGTTATTTTTATCTTTTCACTTTTGTTTTTAGTCATGTTATATCACAGTAACAATATAGTATTACGAAAAAATCATTACAGTCGCAGGTGAGCCTGTAAATGCCACATTTTTTCTTCCAAAGGTATTTTTTATTTATTATTATTTAATAATGAGTTTAAATTTCTATATTTAAGAAATTTACGAGAAATGTCTTTCTGATACGTAATGGTTTGTTTTTACATTTATGTACATAAATTGTATTAATAATATGTTTGCGTTAATTTTTTTATAAATTTCACTTCTGTCTGTGTAACTACAGTTTCGTCCTGTTCTAATTGTTGTTTATGATTTTTGATAGTTTTAAGATCTTCTATCTTTCTAATTCGAGGTGTACATTTAATATTTTGTTTGAAATGATTTATTATATTATTATAGTTTGGTGTACGTTTTGTTTGAGCTTGAATTTCTATGGAAAGTTTTATTGGATCAAAATTGGAAGCTGGTGTGTATTTATATTCCTTTTATCAAATGCCTACTTTTTAATGAAATAGTGATCGATAAAACATGGTTGAAGCATAACATTACGAATTTAGTAACATACAAGTTTGAAAAATTTATAGGCATTTTTGTGTTAAGCACATGGTTCTGGTGTTAAACTTTTATCACATTGTAAAACACATTTAATAATCCTATGATTGGACTAATTATTTCATTAATTAAATATTATAATTAATTTCGATGGCATAGGAATGAGTGCACTTAAACGATGCATGCAGTGCAATGTTATTTGTAATTAAATTTTAATTAATTACATGCAATTAAGAAAAGTGTAATTAGCTCCCTTTTCTTTGTGTGCGTGCTGGTGCCGGATTTAAAACTAGCATTGTTTATCAGAAACGGTATGGATGCGATAACAAAGGAAAAAATGAACGTCGAGGCGTCCAAGTGGGACTGGCACGCGAGGAGTGGTTAGGGTAATTCACGGACGTGTCTATTCAAATCCAAAACGATTATTCAAATCACAAATGCACTTTGTCAGGAATTACAATTGTTTACTGGACAGTAATTTAAAAATTATTTTCTGAAAGGGTGAAATTATGTTATTTTTAGATTTCTATCCACACATGCTATAGAAATAAGCTAGTTTACCGTGAATGCACTATACAAGCGAAATATTTAAAATTTTCTTTTTACTAAAGCTTAATGTGTATTATGTATATAATATTATCGTATTAATATCTGTAATGTAACCATTATGGGTTGTGGAGCAACAGAACTATCTATGTACCACTTAGAGCACGAAAGCCCAGTAACTCGCTACAATGGCCCTTTGGAAGACATACATTTGTTCAAACCTGAAGATGAGCAATGGCTATAAATTACAATATTAATTTTAGTTGATAGCTACACTGATGATTTCAACGTATTTATCTATCTATTACAATTTTGAAGTTAAAATCTGAAAGGAGCTTTATACGATCAAAGGTACATACATTTTTACAATTTCACTGTGTACAACACAAATCCGATATTTCAAATGTTAAAAAATGTTTGAACGATGTTCAAATGATGTCATTAAAAATACCAAATTAGAGTATGTTCTATGTAAATACATATCAGGATCATGTAGGTACTTTGAATGTTGTAACTTTTGGATAAAAGTTTCATTTTTGTTCGTACTCATACAAAATACTTTAACAAAATATTTACTTTTTCTGTTTTATACCTACGCATAATAGATATTTATGTTAAAAGGATCGTAACGTATACCATAAGGTTAGTTACGATCCGTATTACATACAAAATTTTATTTGCTCTAAAGAATTCATTATAGTCCAAGGCCTATATGATTGATTATGAAGTTATCTTTATGTCACGGCAGCATATAAATAAAAAAATTAACACAATGTGATTTGTTATCATGTTTCGAATTAAAAACGATTCATCTTAAAGATAAAAAAAAAACCAAATTTTAGAACAAAAAATGTACATATCATTTAATCCAAATTAAAAAAAAAAAAATTGTCAACAGTAGATCTTTAAGAACACTTTACTGACAAGCAGCTGCCCGGACACACCGATTTGAATAAAACTGGATATAATGTACTACGCATGTACGGAAAGTATGCTAAACCATTTGATGTAAATGGAAAATCGGTGACAAATTAATGAAAAATGTTTGTTGTGTGCGACATATCAAATTATTAACAAAAATTTACGCTGTGGGTACAGACTTTGATACTCGTATACATGAATTTTTACCATCCGTCACCTTTAGGTAAGGCAGGTAGTCTTTGGTCAAAAAAATCGGTGGTGAATTTTTAATGAATAAGCACGCTTTAGAGTCCCTAGAATACGATTTTACTTGTTTTACGATAATGTCTGTACATACATAATTCGTCACACACAGACACACGCATATATATATATATATATGTGTGTGTGTGTGTGTGTGTGTGTGTGTGTGTGTGTGTGTGTGTGAGACAAATATTATTATCCGACGATAACTCCAATACTACAATTCCAAAAATTATAGTTCCTTAGTATTCCTCTTCTGCACTTTCATATGAAGAGCTGATTAGATTTTGGTTATAACTGGTCAACTGGAAGTTCCTTTATTTGAAGTTCTTAACAGTTTTTCTTAAAAAAATGCAGTTAAATATCATTTTTTGACATTTTATGTGATTATCAATATGAAAGAATATCTTATTGTCTATACGGTTTGATTATACATTGTCCTTCATATTCAATAGATAAAGAATTAAACACTTATAAAGAGATTAACTTTCATAAATCAACCTGCTTTGCTATAATCATGGAAACAGCTGATATATTCAACTAATTCTAATAGAAAGATGTCAGTGTCAAGTGCAATTTACATAGTGTATGATCGTGTTATAATTTTATTATATTTATATAATCTTTTCCAAGGAACTTTTGGTATGGTACAAAATACATAGAATTGATGGAAGGTATTGTGCTGGCCACATCACATTTTTTAATTTTATTTATTATTTTTATACTGTTAATAATTTAGTTATATCATTTTCGCGCTACTTGTATTGTAACTATGTATTTCATTTATATTGTTTCTCAATATGTAAGTGGTGTGTAACATTTGTTTACTATTTTTACTTGACAATGGAACTTAATATTTCATTTACATTTCTAGGATAATAAAAACAGTTAGGCACCACTAAAGTAATAAATAAATAATAATAAATTCGATGCAGTAACAATTGGGGATTCATCAATATCTTTTTTTTTCTTTAGCAATGCATAAATGAGGCATAAAATTCACGATAAATGTTAGGGAATACTAATAAAAGCTATATGTCACCCTTACCTACTGTTAGGATATTATTTTATATCCCTGTTTTTCATATTTTAATAACATAACAACGTTCATAGGTAACTCAGATTGAAAGAAAATATAACGTATGAATAATTCTTTTGAGAGGCTTAAACAGGCGGCTTCCTCGAATATTAAAACGTAGTTACATTCCTTGTATCTTAACTATTATTAAATTTATCTATTTGATTATTACGCTGTAGAAACTATTTGTAACTAACGTGGATTCATTATTAATTTATTTTAAAGTTAACCCAAAAAGTAGTTATAAATTTAACATCGGCTTTATAATTCAGCTTGAAAAGGAAATTAAGCTGTATATCAATTCGTTCACATTTACGGTGTAAATTATCATAAATTTGAGCAGTTGGTAACTTTGCTCGTATCGTTTGTAGTTACAACCGTTGTAGAAGTTTTTAATTACCAATTCATCTGGCGATAAAGCACCGTATCGACTTAAAATAAAAGCAGCAAGCACGTATTCTACCTGACCTGAGGGAAAGTATCTATATTACATTCTCAATGCTGGCTTGCTGAATTGAGCTGAGAGTCGGCGCATTGTTAGTTTAATTAAAGCGAATATAATGAATAAATAATCTTAGCATGCCTATAGTCTCGTGAACGATAGCCACTTTATACGGCAGTCTACCAAGCGGTGGATAATTATAGTATCGTTCCTTGCTTGATTCCTAGAATGGAATTGTTTGTACTAATGGAAATAAGAATGGTTTCTTTTCATTGCAAATAGAACAATTTAGTTTATTTTTAATTACTTAAAGTGGAATATTCTATTCGTTCACCTAATGGTATTATTACGAAGTAAAAATAAAGACTTAAACTTAAATGCAATAAATATTATTTTTGCGCTCCTGAAGTATAATGGGAACTTTACAATTGTATACACAGCAAGTGTAACCTACATTTTACGCTTACTGTGTTGTAACTTGTCTAACTATGCGGTAAAATAATCAAAATACACTGGACGTTTATGAGCATTTAGAAAAGAAATCATCTTTACTATAATAAAGTTCATGTAAAAAAGTACTACCTACTTAAGTTATTTTTTTACTTTAACATTTCATATGTATTTAAAATTAATTTATATAAACCAAACTCACGGTAACGACATCTGTCATTATTGTAAAAATCCGCCGTTACCGACATAGTCACCGATCGATACATCTGTCAAATACGCGAGCATTGCTGAAATGTCAAATATCGACACCTACCTATTATTTATTACGAAGAAAACATGAGCAAATAAATATATTATCAGTCATAAACAACGTCTATTATTACAGATAAATTTTTGCTAGAAGAAGTACTGTAATGAAGGTAAGTAAAATTAAATTTGGAAATTGACTTAACCCCAGTATTTTAAACTAACCCTTTTCAGAAGTACAACCTATCTCATTGAAAACAATGGTTTTCATTATCGTCGGCCAAAAAATTTGATAGAATTCTCGTGCGTGAAGTATTTTACAGCGCTCCAGCTAATAAGGCACTCGCCTTAAGGGCTCGTGCCTTAAACAAAGCTGTCGCGCTGTAAAATACAACTTACACGCACTCGAATGTAAATAACTATTACAGTATACATAATTACCAATAATTAAAATAATATTAATAAATTGTTTTGTACTACATTTCATGAATAAATTCTAAAAAAAAAAAAAAAACGAATGCTGTGAAATAAATAAAATCCGGTGTATATGAATGAGAGCAATTTGAAGCAGCAGAAAAACTTATAAATATTTAAGTAGAAATATGTTACAAAAAAGATAAAAATTATGTATATAATAAATATTTTTAATAATTTTACAATGAATTCCTTGCCTTGGGTACTGCATTTATAACAGGGTCGACAATATTTCATACAGATGTAAGGTACGACTAAAATATATTTGTTCCGACGCGTCTCTCCTCCTTACATTCAAGTTGTGATTCATAAATGTGTCACCATGCAACAACATTTGAGTGACAACGCTGTCATCAAGTACATTACAATTTAATAAAACTATCAATGTTGGCTTATTTTTATTTTACTACTTTCAATTTGCTGTAGCAGAATTTTCAGTTTTCATTTTTCAATTCTTGAAACGAATTTTAAATTTCATATTACAGATTATAAATTACTAGACGAACAATTTTATAAGGAATTATTGTATTATTATTAGTATCAGACTCCAATACTGAATTCGCTCAGTGCGCGAGAATTTATGTAATCTTACACCCAAAATTTATTTCTTAGTTTTCTAAACATACCATAACTTAACCTAATCTAACCTAACGTACAAACATTTATTTAAACTAAAAAAGGTAGTATTATTCCAAACTTTTATTTGTTATCAGTTCATTTTCAATTTAAATTAACCCACAATGTACTGTGCCCGTGTGTTTTGATCAAAGAGCGATTTCGGTGAATGAAACACAAATTTAATATTTTAATCATTAAATATTTTCATAACTTCGCATTATGTGTTAATTATGTAAAAAATAAATTTCAACGTAATTCAAATGTATAATCTGTTACGATAATTTGTAATTTACTTGCGTAGAATAATATTTGTATAGGTACCTGATAGTTTTAGTGATAAAAAATATCATTCAATATTATAAAATATGTATTACACGAAAAGGTAAAAACTTAATTCGGAATACTGTTACTTAAGAAATTAATGTATAAAAATTGAATCAAGTTTACAGAAACAATGATTTAAATTTTGCATTTTCTGCATGAAATGCCTACATAATAATAATTAAGCGAAACTTATAACACAATAGTTTGATATATGATATAAATATTCCGCCTGTTTTTTAGAAATGAAACAAATTTTGTTACAAATTTGTGCTATTTATATAAATCAATACACTCTAAAACACTCTTAATTATAAAATAATTGTGGGCCTTAATGGTTATAAATTACAAACAATTAAAAATAAAATAGATGATTTATGCAAAATTCGATCCTACTATTTGCTAATTTTAATTTATTAAATATCCCATGTGTACAATTTAATAATAATTTAAACAATTCGAGAGCATTATATGCGTAAGTAGTTTGGACAATAATCGGCAATAAATGATAAATGTGCAACCAATAATTATTAATCGGTACTAAGCAAAATATTTCTAATTATACATTACACATTTGGAAATAATCGTCATTTATAATATAATTATGCTCAGTCAAACGTCATTTAATAGCAATTAATTCCCAAAATTTGAAATTATAACATTCCAACAAATTCAAAATCCAATAAATTCGGATTGCTACATTTGTACTCAACATTTCAAAGAGAATTAAAATTGCAACAAAATATCAGAGTTGATTGTTATTAAAATTAAAGCGATCCGGTTTCAAACGCGAGTTCTGTTTCATTACAAATGCTTTTACATTCTGGACTGCGTTTGTCCCATTTGTGAAACGATGATTATTGAAAGCAGATTAAAGTGGATCGTATCTGTCAACTAATCAAAAATTGTGAAATAGGTACATATTATATTTAAATTACAATCAAAACAAAATCAAATATAACACAAAAAATTATTATAATTATAATCCGATAAATATTCCAAAGTATGATTTTATGCATAATTTCCAAGATAAATAAATACAAGTATGAGCTGTGCAAATATATATGTTTTTTGGAAAATATGGGACAGAAATATTATATTAAGTAAGTAATCACAGTTATATTTTCAAGTAAATTATCAATTCAATTTGAATTACAAGGTACATACATATACATACATAAAATTACGCGTTTCCCACTTAGTGGGTTAGCAAAAACCCGAAAATAATAAGAAAAGGGATGAAAGCAAGAGCTCCACAGAATCACTTAACTCTTTAAAAACATTCTTCTTCCGCCTTGCCCAAAATCATCATAACATTCATTCAAGAACATATTAATGTGACCGATTTTCGGTAGCGAATAACCGCATCCGGACCACAATAATAGTTACGCAACAATCATCTTTCGCTACACATTCCTGTACATACATACTTCATTCTTCTCGTCCACATAAAAGTTCAGCTGTCTCTCCATTCTCACAAAACATTCTTACTAACCATTCATTACAAGGTTTAATCACAATAACGATTTTTTCTTAATTTCGTGCATTATCTATTTTTTATTGAACTCATTTTTTTATAATGTTGGTACCAGTGTCTATGAAGTATATGTCAGGTTTCAATTATTTTGAAAAAATAGTTTGCTTACGACAGCCACATTTTGACGAAGCATTTTGACACTCAGCGATTTTTTTCTTTTACGGAATAAGAATAAGCTATTTTAGGTTAAAAAATGGTACAAAGTACAGTGAAATACTGCAATCATGGGAGAAGGCTTTTGTCAATATCATGGGATTACGGGTGTTACAAACGCTTCCAAAATGACCGCGAAGACATAGAAAATGGCAAGAGATGATATTCTGCTAAGTAATAGCAGAATCAGATTAAACGAGGTTCCTGAGAATGTTGATATTACATATGTAAGGTATCTGATATTAATAATATCAAGTAACATGCCCGGCTGCACCGCTGACCCTTAAATTTTGTTTTCCTTAAACTGTCAATATCGTATCGCTGAAAATTTCGATTTGCATTTTTTTGTGTGTCTAACTTAAAATTTAAGTGTCAGCGGTGCAACTGGGCATTAGAAAAACATTAGCTGTAAACATAGATATACAATTTAAAAATATAAATGTTATTTTAGATATTTACATAAAAAATAGCCTCATACGGGATCGTATTGTATGTGGCATCAGAGATAATAAAGGGACAGATTACTTCGTGAAGCAAGCCTTACATTAGAAAAATGCATTGAAATATGCAAGGCAATCAAATTCGTATTTGTCTCGATCCACAAAATTTAAACAAAGCCATCAAATGCGAGAGATTCCAACTGCCTACGTTAATTGTTGATTATATTTCTAAATTTTAGAATTAAAAAAGTTAAATGTTGAAAATTGTAAAGAAGTAATACCATCATTAAAATCAAATTTTGCAAGATATGGCATACCAGATCTTTTATGTGATAAGAGACCACAGTTTTGTAATTGTAAATTTAAAATATTTGCGAATTTTCAATATAAAACTTCGAGCCTTTATTATGCACGTTCAAACGGCATGGTTGAAAGGCATATTCAAAAAATAAATTTGTTAAAATATCAGAACATGCTAAACTTAATTCATACTTAACGTTATTAGAGTACAGAAATAGTCCTTTAGAATTTATAAAAAAATCACCATATGAACTAATGTTTGGACGTAGGTAACATAAAAGGTTTATTACCAACATCCGAAGATTTTAATAATAAATATGATAATAATCGTATAGGAAAATCTAAATTGGAACAAAAACAAAGTCAGTACAAATATTATCATGATTTAAAAAACAAGGGTAAAGGTAAAGAACTTAAAGACAACGAATTAGTCTTTCTTAATGAGCCTTTACACAATATGACTTTCCAAAGTAATAAGTAAAAGTGAAATGCCAAGATCATATAAAATTATCCTACCTTCTGGTTCTGGTATTATATTTAATAGAAATAAACATAAAAAAAAAAATATATCATCACGGCATATTACCCATTTCTGAGTGTGCCACAATCTGCTTTATCGCAGATATCGGTAATGATGATGACATATTTGTACCGTGCGGGCGTTTACCAGGCGTCATCTCACGGGCACTCATTGATGGCGTGGAGAGTGCACCACAAGGGTCACTTTTGTGCCATTTAAAATTGGAAAAATATTTGGCGTCGGTCGGGATCGAACCCGGTTCCCCAGGTTCGCGACTAGACACTCAGGCACGCGGCCACGGGACCCCATAGAAACAAAATAAACAAATAAACATAATTTATATAAAGCACACACTGATGTATAAAGTAAGTCATTTTAAATAATGTTACTTAAAAGAAGGGAGATGTAAGATATTTGATATTACTAGTTGCAAAAATATATATAATTTAAAAATATAAATGTCACTCTATTCTTTATGTATTATTTATAAAATAAATAAATGGAAATTTGTGACAACATACGACGTATTTAAATAGAAATGCGGGCAAACAACTCCCGGATTTTTTACACCTCGATAACGCACCGACTCACAGTTTACAACTCATTCGTGATTTTTTTGTCCACACCGTCATGATGCCGCAAACAGCGTATTCACCACCTATGGCCGCCTCCCCCTGTAACTTTTTCTATTACCGAAGATGAAGATGATATTGAGAAGACAACGTTTTACGATAATATAGGAGATAAAGACAAAATTATTGAAGGAGGTATGTAAGGTAGCACAAAGTGCATTATATCTACTAGCGAATACCTAATATTAATATACATGAACAAATTATGTATTACTTATCGAAAATTCTCGTTATTTTTTAAACAAACCTCGCATATTATTTGTGGTCTATCATAATTGAAGATGTTTTGCTTTGTTGGAGACATTATATTGAATGAAAGAAGTTAAAATTAACCGGCACATTACCAGTCTGGGATTTGAAATCGAGATCTTTTCATTATCTGCTCTCGTGATTTGATTTAACGAAGGCTACATATAAATCGTGGACAATAGATAAATTTATCTCTACACTTTCATATTTTGATAAGGGCCAGACACTGAATAAACATTCATAAATAAACTGGGGTTCTCAGTGAAAAAATGACAATGCTTTGTTTTTAAAAAAATTAGATAAATATAAGAAACGATATCTAAGGATTATAATTATTTAGGGAAAAATAGTACAAGTGTCTTTAATGACATTAGTATTTAACATAGAGACATACAGGTTTTACTTTTAAAATTTAAATTATAGTATTCTCAAAACCTAGATTTCGTCCCTTATACCACTTTCCTCTGTGAAATTAATTTAATTATACGATTTATAAGTAGGTACCTTTATACATTCAAATTTTACTAAGGGTTTTTTCATATAAAGATGAATGTCGAAGAAGAAACCAATTAAATATTCCAAGTATGTAAAAGGACATTCCATTTGTTAATAAACCTTCTCTCCTTTGGGAAAACTGAAGGAATTAGGTTAAGGGCCGTCCAGGCCCACATTGCTGAACACTGAGGTGTAGTCACCTGTAGCCTGACGGGCTGAAGTGCAGTAATTGCCAGGGAGAATGTTAGAAAACTTTGGATTTATTACGTTAGAATAACTTACTGCGGCCCGAGACCTACATATGGTAATGTGTAATACAGTTTACCTACATTAGAAGTTCTCATATAAAACGGTTTTACTACGAAACATGTATGTATCTAATATATATATGTATATATATATATATATATATATATATATATATATATATATATATATATATATATATATATATATATATATATTTCATTGTTACTTATATACATTTTCTTTAGTCTTACTGTATATTTATGTATGTACTGATGCTTTATTAGTTATTCTTGTTTTTGTTACTCTGTAATTGGGTTTTTTCCTGTTGGGTAAATAAATAAATAAATAAATAAATAAATAAATGTCAATCAGCATTTAAATCTGTTTTTAAAACTCACAAGAATTAAAGATAACTAGGTATATGATGAAGATGCAGGAATTCGTAAATATGAAAAATGAATACAGGAAAAACACTTAAAATATCTGTGGTTTAATATAACTCACTGTTTGATTTCGATCAAAAAAATAAATAAAAAAAAAAAAAACATAATGTAAAATGTAAAGAATACTTACACAACTGTAAAACTACAGAAGTAGGTACATCAGAAGTCTAAAACTTATATAATATTTACAGACTAGAAGATGGTTGAATTAAACCCCTCACTCATACAGAAAAAGATTTAATAGCCATTGTTACGTTAAAATCCAAGTAAAGTTTACCAAGTTATTTTCTCTTTGACTATATAAATGGAGATAAATGAACTCGACAGTGATGTGTACTTTAAAAATATGTATGTACGACTTACGACTGTTTCAGGCATTTGGCAATAAAAAGAAGATTGACAAATTCAACAATGAACAAGCTGTGATGACACAAATATTTACATTTATAATTATATATTCTCTAAAACCTAGTAATTGTAATTGTATCTATCAAATAAATAAGTTACTGCACTAATTTTAGATTTTTTTTATATACGTTATAAGTTACCTATATAAAAAAATCTAATGTGGCCAACACAAAACCTACCGCTATTTAATTTTTATTAATTTAAATACATACCTACGTATTTACTAACGCTGAA
This sequence comes from Ophonus ardosiacus, assembly GCA_943142095.1. Classification (NCBI taxonomy): domain Eukaryota; kingdom Metazoa; phylum Arthropoda; class Insecta; order Coleoptera; family Carabidae; genus Ophonus; species Ophonus ardosiacus. Next base: position 27,105,560 of record OW964828.1, on the reverse strand, counting down.
AACTGTTCCACTGCAGAAAACTATTGCTTTATTTACTATTTTCTTTTTAATATGTCACTATTATTAATTTGAAGTGATTAGTTTTTGACTGTCAGTTACATTCATTTGAAATATGAACTGTGTAACAAAGGAATTGTGTTTATCTTAGGCTTCGCGACTAATAAAAAAATTATTTTTAACTTTATCTGTAAAATATATAGAAAAAGTATTAATGTATTCCTGTAGAAAATTCAATAATCTTTAATTTTCATAAGACATAAAATGCGAAAAAATGGCATTTAATGGTATTTTTTTTAAAAAAAAAAACCATTATGAGCTTTAGGTAAAGTGCCATTTCCGGTTATCCGATTTACACCAAAATCTAATGGCTTCTTTTCATATTAGAATAGGATAGAAATCAGAATTTTCTGAATGATAGTATTTGAGTTAGAGCGAAGACAAAACCCATATACATACATACACACACACACACACACACACATACATACACACACACACACACACACACACATACAGACATCATCGCGAAAATGTTAAAATTGGATTCTAGGGACCTTAAAACGTGGTCATTTACTAAAATCTCGATATTGATTTTTAGCACGATCCCTATACCTCCCTTACCAAGGGTAGCGGGAGGTAAAAATATAATAGAGACAATTTTTTTTTTTTTTCTTGATACAATAATCCGTTTTGCTTTTGCTGAAATTATGTAGTAGGTTTTTGTACACGGTATAAAAATACTTTTTTTACGCTTGTCAAAAAAGTACACTTTTTTCATTAAAATGGATTTATAAAATGTTTTTTTTTTAACTCAATAAAAGTGTGAAAAAAGTGCACTTTTTTAAATGCAAATGCGCGAAATAGTGAAATGTTACGGCCTTTTTTCACACTTTCATTGCGGATGAAAAAAAATTGTACGCTACTTGAGTAAACAGTGTCTCATTTCACCCATAGGATTTGACGAACTCGCCTGAGGCTCGTTTGGTCAAACTTTCCTATTCGTGAAATAGGACTATACTTTTTAATCTTGTTGCATAAATAACTACACTTTTTTACCATTTTGGGTTGTTACTATTGCTTCGCTATGTAGCAGCGTTTCATTATAGCAATGTCAATTATACAATTCATTCGAAAACTATGTAAACTTTAATTGTAATTTCAAATTTATCGAAAACGTAATTCGTACTACAGAATTTTTAGTTACTAGTGCATGTATGTTTCAATTTATATAATTCACCAAATTTGTGAACTTTCAGTGTGAAACCCAATATGAAAATGGATGTGTAATGAGTGCAGCTCATTTCTACCCTAGAATTTTTTTAGAGCTTGATGGGATATTTCTGTTTTATTTTAGTCAAATGAATTTTAAGACGAGCAAAGAGACAAATGAAAAACGCCTACGAAGTAGATGAAATGCTTTAACGGCTCCATATAAAATTTGTGTAATCCATTTTAACGTTGTTTTCTTCAATAACTTGTTTGTTAAAGGGCTAGTAAAACCTCCCTTCCTAATTAGTAGGCCCTGTCCCCCAGTAACTTGCAAATTTAAGAATGACGCTGATTGTAGCGGTATAATTATTTTTGTAAAAATTGTTCGCCAGGATTAAAAATGAAGGCTATTAAAATTTAATGAATATAGAACCTTGACTTTGACAGTGATAAGTAGTGTTATTTTGATTGCGACTTACATTGTTAAATTACATTGTTCCACCAACATGTACCACTGCACAGAAGCACTCACTCAACAATTAAGGTAGTGTTTTCTTTCACAACATATTGGGGCACTCCCAATATGCCCAAATTTCGCATTTCTCAAATAAATCATTTAAAACATTACTCAGCATATTTCTCTCCAATCAGCACCATCTCATAAATAATAGACAAAACATAGTCAACTAACAAAGGAACAACTGCAAACCAAACACCTACCGACATTAGCAAACAAACATGAACCGGCAGATGGAGATATCTGGCTATAAACAACGCCAGACAAATCTTAGAGATCAAACTGAAGGCCACACCAATTCCAATACAATGACAAACTTAGAGCCAAAATACAAACAAATTGCAAATATTGCTAGAAAACAACCCCAACCCAACTATTTACCAAAAAAAGATACAGCAATTCTCTTACAAGGCATTGAAGACATAAAAATGCGGGACTATATTCTAAGTATAGGAAATATAATCGGTGCAAAAAACGTACTATTTGCTTCACGTATCTCAAACAACAGAATATGCATGTACCTAAAATCTAAACACACAGTAGACCAACTAATCAGTGAACATGAAACTGTAACAATAAATAATAAAATAATTAATATCAGAAGACTAAGCACTCCAGCAAAAAGAATTATTCTTTCAAACGTGTGTCCATCAATACCGCATGTACAAATAGAACAAGCATTAAAACAAAAAAATATAAAAATTGTCTCCCCTATTAATTTTCTAAGAGTAGGCATGGCTGAGGAAGAATATTCTCAAGTACTTAGTTTTCGAAGATCGCTTTACATTACACAAGATGAAAAAAATCCTATTCCATACTCAATATTTATCGATTATGAAGATATACAATACAGAATATTCATAACAGATGAAATTACCACCTGTTATATTTGTAAAAAAAAAAACGGTCATAATACTAACCAATGTACTCTACACAGTGAACAACAACTATACATGCAAAATACAAATATAGTTGAAGATACAAATACACAAATGCACACTGATAACGAACCCACCCTAACGCCAACCCCAGAAACCAGCAAAAATTTCCAAAACCAACCAAAACCTGCAAAAAGAACACGATAAGATATAAATGAAGGTACAAACAGCGAACCTGATCTCGACAATACTTTCCCAGAAACAATCACAGACACGAACACCCAAAACGAGGTTACACCACTACAAAGTAGCCAATCCGAGAAGAGAAACACCAACAAAAAGCCTAAAACAATGCAAGACGCACTCCAACTAACAAACAAAAACAAAATATTGCAGAAGAATACACTGATGACCCCAAAGAACTTTTGAGTACACTTAGCCAACTTTACCCATTTCTAACGGACCCTAATATGAAAAGAAAATTCACAAGACTCCAGGGAAAACTTACAGAACAACTAGCCAAAAGACTGCGACTGCAGAACGACCTGTCAGACGATATAGACACCTAAAAAACACGCAATGTCTATAATACAATGGAACCCAAACGGGTTTTATGCCCACATAGAGGACATTCAAATACTAACAACAAACACCAACCTGACTATGTATACAGGAAACCAGATTCAAACCAAATCAAAATGTTTCACTGAAAAATTACAACTTCCATAGAAAAGACAGGCACAACGATCATGCAAGTGGTGGTGTAGCAATTCTAGTTAAAAAAAAAACGTACATGCCGAAGAAATTAATCTAAATACAGACCTAGAAGCAGTGGCAATAAAAACTTCTTACCCACAAAAATTAACAATATATTGCATCTACATCCCACCAAACGAAAATCCTGATAAAAACAGCATAACTCAATTAATACAACAATTACCTACACCTAGAATTATCCTAGGAGACTTCAACATATGAAAATAACAAAGGAAAAACAATCACGGAAACGATGGACAAATTTGTACTACTAAATGATGACAGCCCAACACATTTCTGTACTAGAACAGGCAGAGGATCAATTATCGACCTTGCCTTCTTCGAACCTGACATCGCAGCCAACTTTACATGGGAGTGCACCAAATTCTGGCACAACGCTGGTCACTATCCGATAATAATAAAACACGTCGACAAAATATCATACACAACAGATAATAGGCTATTCCACAGTGATCAAAAATAGTAAAAGTTTATTGAAAATATGAACGATAATAGTTAAAGGATAAGGAAAACCATATTTCCTTTATCATAAATTATTTCTTCTGGAAGACACGGGGAGTTTTGCTTTTGATGATGCAGGACATGTGCACGAGTGTTTGAACAAATAAGATCCAAGTATGCAGTCCGGTTTTGAGAAGCCCCACCCTAACTAAGAATATACTTCTTCGGGTGTGTCGGATCTGTTCGATTGCTGTTCGGGTGACGTTCTAACTTCTTTGTTTTTATAAAATGAGAAAAAAGATGAAATAAATTAAGTATAATAATTTATTTTATGTCTCTTATAATGAATTATAATATTATAATTTAAATATACATTATTTTGTAATTTGTTTAACATTTTTTCGTGGCTTGTGAACCACAGTTTATTTACTTCTGGTATATCCACATTACCTACGTCACGAAGCAGATTTAAAATTCGGACCTTAATATCTCGCTTATTTGGAGGAATTTTTAACTCGGACTTTCACATGTAGTCTTATATTTTTATGTAATTCAAGAAAAAAAATTTTAAAAAATATCGAGGAATAGTCTATTGCGGAACACATAAATGGAACCTAAACAATGCGGACTGGACATCATACTCAGTAAAAATGGAAAATATGGATACAACTTGGAATTTCAACGATTGTGACACAACTCTAAATATACTGCAAGAACACATTATATCTGCAGCAGAAGAAACTATTGGATATGTAAACACAAACAGGAAAAGAATCCCCGTGCCTTGGTGGAACGACGAATGCCAAAACTCTGTAAAAGAAAACAGAAAGGCCTTCTACACATTCAAAAAGAACAAAACCACAGAAAACCTCATCCAGTTCAAGAGAACTAGGGCTATAGCACGAAGAACAATAAAATCTAGCAAAAGGAATTCATGGAGAAAGTACGTTTCTGAAATCAACTCGTTAACTCCAATAAACGAGATCTGGAATAAAATTAGAAAGATTAATGGGAAAAAACTACCCTACCAATAACTACAATAATAGATAACCAAACACCAATCACTAATCCACAAGACATTGCAAACAAATTAGTTGAAAAATTCGAGAAACACTCCAGTGACGACTATTACTCCCAGGAATTCAAAAATTATAAATCTCAGGAGGAACGAATTAACCTTGGCCCAAAATCTGATGTGCATCAGTCGCTAAACGATGAAATAACTGAGGAAGAACTCAAATCAACAATAAAAGAATTAAAGAAAAAAAGCAGCCCCGGACCTGACAACATTCCCTTCGAATTAATCCAGCACCTCCCTGATAAAATCCTCATATTTATCCTGAAAACTTTCAACTTCATATGGACCTCCAAAACCTTCTCTAAACAATGGAGAAAAGTAATAATAATTCCAATACTCAAACCCGGCAAAAATCAAACGGAAGCAGATAGCTACAGACCCATTGCTTTGTCAAATAGTTTATGCAAAATCTTTGAAAAAATTGTTAACAAGAGACTGACCTGGTATCTGGAAAAAAATAATATACTTACGAACCTGCAATGTGGTTTTCGACAAGGACGATCCACAATTGATCATATAGTACAAAAGGCTTTTAAGAACAAACAACATCTCATCGCAGTTCTATTCGACCTCCACAAAGCTTACGACACGGTCTGGAAACAATGAATTCTAAAATCTCTAATAGACAAAGAAATAAACGGAAATATTTTCTATTTTATTAAAATCTTCTTGACTGATAGAATGTTCAATGTCAGAGTAAATGGATCCATATCAGAAACAAAACACCAAAAAAATGGACACCCACAGGGTGCAGTACTCTCGGTTACGCTATTTTTACTAGCCATAAACTCCATCCAAGAGGAGATTCAAAGTCCTACCAAAATTTTACTGTTTGCAGATGATATAATAATATTTCGCAAAGGGAAAAACATCAATAGCATGTTCGAAAACTTGCAAGCAACTATAAGAAAACTAGAACACTGGTCTCACAAAACAGGGTCCATTTTCTCACCAGAAAAAACAAAGGCAATTCACTTCACCAAACTAAGGAAAACAAATCATCCCTTTCAACTAAAAATTCGCAACAAGAACATAGAATTCGAACAGAAAGTAAAATTCCTAGGAATGACAATTGACAATAAACTTACATGGAAACAACATCTTACCCAACTAAAAAGTGAATGCTATAGAAGAATCAATTTATTAAAAACACTATCAAATCACAATTGGGGTGCTGAAAAAAAATCTTTAATGAACATAATCAAACAATAATTAGGCCAAAACTAGACTACGGCTGCGCCGTATATGGAACCGCAAAGAAAACACATCTAAAATATATTGACAGTATCCAATCACAAGCCCTTCGAATTATAACAGGTGCATTCCGGACTAGCTCTGTAGACAGCATCCTCAACAAAGCAGGCGAACCTCCACTGGAAATTCGTCGAATGCAACTCACAGCGAACTACACGTTCAAAATAAAAAGCAACAAAACCCATCCAACGCACAAACACGTCAACATAAATATCCTATCAGACACTGAATATACTCCACTGAAATCTCACATCCAAAACACTACCACACTTTTAAACCTGACGATACTCGATTACATCTACACCTACCCCCAAATCCCACCCTGGAATCCTGCAACACACATGTTCAACCTAGAGCTCACTCAATTCCCGAAAGAGACCACGCCCATAACCAAATACAAAGAACTCTTCAACAACATAATCCAAAATAACAACCACCGGAAAACCATCTACACCGACGGGTCTTATGCTAACAACAAAACCGGAGCCGCATTCGTCACCGAAGATGAAACATACAAATATCGAATGTCATCTCTGTCAAATATTCTCTCCGCTGAGCTATTCGCCATCAACCAAGCACTGCAATTAATCACCGAGCACCACCCTCACACCCCTCACATCATATGCACAGACTCATTAAACTCTTTACTCACCATACAACCCCCTCTCCCTAAACATCCAATAGCCAAAAATATCCGCCAACTACAACTCTTATCATCCCATAACAATTCCATCATATTCCTATGGATCCCATCCCATGCAAACATCGAGGGCAACGAAAAAGCGGACATCGCAGCGAAAGAAGCCTTACAACTCGAGAACATTACCAATGTGCCCATAACCAATGACGAACTAAAAAGCCACATAAAGGAACAAACATCCAACTACTGGCTTAATAAATGGCTCCAAACAACGAATAACAAACTAAGATCAATCAAAACAGATACAAAACATTGGATACCACAGGGATCAAAAAAAGACCAAATAATATTGACAAGAATGCGCATCGGTTACACGAAACTTTCCCACGGCCACATATTATCGAGAACACCCCCTAAGCTATGTGACAACTGCAACACAACACTGACAATTCAACACGTTAAAGAAAACTGTCCGAAATACGATCAAGAACGCATCCAGTACAACATCCCCACCGACATAAAGAGAGCACTAGCCAACATCAAACAACAAGAATAAAACATCATATCATTTCTTAAAGACCCAAACTTATATAACGAAATATAACATTCATCTAATGACATATATATATATATATATATATATATATATATATATATATATATATATATATATATATATATATACTATAATGCAATGTAAAATAATACCATATTAATTACATAATGTACCAGGGTTCAAATAACCATGTAGCTGTTGAAAAATCCTTAAATATAAACAAAAAAAAAAAAATTAATGAAGGCCTCGGGGTGTATTTAATCAAGGAACTGTTTAGTAATGAAATTTTTATAAAAAGTGCTCTTTTAATTTTAAGAATTTTTAATTAAATACATACCAATGTCACTGTGAAATATGAATATTAATTTATTTGTGGGAAGGAAATTATTACAATATTTGAATTTAACTCCCCTTAACAAAGAATATTTATAAAAAGAATAGTAACTTTACTTAAATATTACAAAGTTACTATTTTCTCATACGGCTATAAGTATGTATATATTAGTTTCTTAGATAAAATTAAATTAGATTAAGTTTACTTACAGAAAAAACACTAAAATTCAAAAAGAAAATTATGTAGTCAGTGACCTCTATATTATCTTGACTGGAAATTTGACCTGTATTTGTGCCAATTTTTACACATTTCGCAAAATTAAGTAAACTAATTTTTAATGACTCTCAGTTTGCTTTCGAAAATGCATTACTTGCCGATGGTCAAATATGCAGGGCCGGAACAGGTTCTAACGCCGAACCAGACAAATAGCAGACCGGTCCAAATCAAAATTAATTTCAACTTTTACTTTAACAAGTTATCAGTGCCTTCAGGTTTTTTATGCTCAACTCATCACATCTCCCTACTTTAGTACTCGTAATTTAACTAGTGATATGAAACTGCATATAGGCTGAACAAATAGAAATAACTTTGACCTTGAATCTGATAAACTGATATGAAGCCATAATTGGTTAAAACAAAATGTCACATGTGTGCCAACGAGTTATAGTAGAAGAAAACTTTTTAAAGAAAAATAATAAATAATACCTACAATAATTTTGAATTTGTTCTTCCATAACAGTTCACATGGCTTTTCATATAGATGTAGGAGGTTTCAGTGCAAAATGTAATTTTAGAAGTTCCTGATTGAAATGTTTATAAAACTTATTTTAACCCTTCGGTGGTGGCGCCCAGTCTGACAGACCCAACTTATTTTATAGCATGCTGAGATTTTTTGTTGGTTTATATCTTGAGAGTTTTATTTTTTATGTGAAATGTTTGTATTCGTAGAAAAAAAGATCCCTCAGATCCGGCGCCACCTCCAGTGTCATAGAAAAGGGCTGAAGGGTTAGAATAATGTATGTATATGCAATTTTGCACATGTATATATTGCAGTCAGATTGTAAAATTCAACTTTTAATAAAACGCGTAGCCGTTTTATAAACTGCGGCCAGATTGGCAAACTTTCGTTGAATCAGCCAACCAACACACAAAATTCGACCCGAATTTTCCAAGCGTGACTTTTGAGCGTTAAGTGCGAGTACATTGGGGTGTATTTCGAGGAATTTTAAGCGAAAATATACAACTATTAATATTACAATAAGGCTAGAAGTTTGACAATCTGGCCGCGTTTTATAGAACGACGGATTTACAATCTGGCTACGACAAATATAATAAATTAGTAGATCATACTGTATGTGCAAACTGCCTCGCCCTATAATTTATTTGATTTTTTTTTTTTTTTGTGGAAACGTTCGTTTTTCAATAGCTTGTTTGCTCATTAGAATGTATGACATTTTGGATAAATACTAATTCTATTTCAGCCACGAAGCATTATTTGCCTGTTTCCTACTGAGGGTAATAAATTTTAATTTGTAAATAACCTTCATTCAAAATTTACCGTAATTTATATGTAGTATGATAATAAACAATTATTAATTTATAAGGGAGTTGACAACACACAAAGGATAATTGAAATTCAAAATGGCGTCCTCATATTACATTAAATAAAATCATCAGCGGAAAAATGTGATTGGACATTATCCTAATGTATTTACGTAACAAAGGGAAACAACGATTTTTTTTCTACGGTACATAAAAAACATTGCGGATTTCCATTATTTCAATGATGATACATTGAATATTATTTTGATATTTTTAATTTATGGACGCCTACGCAACTGCTATTGTTATATGCAGATTAAATGTTTTCTGTCAATAATTCCCAATATTTTGTTACACGGTGCTGACCGCGACACCGGAACTTTAAGTAAAATCATATTTTCCAGCTTCCCTAATTATTTTAGAGTATAATTTTACATGTTAAAGGCGTATGTTCCGGTGTCGCGGTTAACACACCGTATATGAAGTACCTAAAGAGTTAAAATAAAGATTTATTAATTAAAAAATCTTTGTACAAGTATGGAGCATAATTCGTCTCCTAATCAACATTTCACTCTGGCAAAAGATGCCTCATTTGTCATCTGTTACAGAATATACATAGGTATATATGCATTGTATAATTTGTAGTGAGTAACCAAATATTTTCTTTTTTAAATAAAATTGTTTATACCAATTTTTATATTGCATATCAGTAAAATTAATTTAAAATTGTTAGTTAGTAACCACATAGTTCTGAAGATATACCTACATTATAATGTTTATAGTTCTAATTTTTCTTAATTCTCTTCAAGTTTTTAAGAAATTTATTTTAAAAAATATCATCGGCTGACCCATTTTAACGTCACATTGGTAAAATTACAGCAAAAAAAACATGGATGTTCTCTTTTCATCTATTTTACGTATATAAAAATATGAAAAATGTTGTCACTCAAACATATTCTAATCTTAATATGTAATTAGGTAAATACATAATGGTATGTCGAGAAATTAATATGGGTTAAATGATAACAAATTTCATAAACTTAATTATAACAAAATTATAGTATAGCGGCACAACAAAGAACTAAAATACTATGTCTGCAAAAAGCGTTAATTCAGTAGTCTTTTAACGTAATGAAATATCCGGTTATCTCTATCTAGTTATTAATATATTAAACTACCACCAGTATTAACTCCAACACCAAATTTTGTGCAATTCGAGTTCATTTCGTATTAATACTTCATAAAATATAATTTATCAGACAAAGTTTTACCGTTCGAAAATTAATCTACCCCGATGTAAAGTATAAATATAAATGAGCTAAACAGTGTTTATAAATATTTCAACGCCTTGTTTGTTTGCTTGCAAAAAGGCCTTAAAATTCCGCTAAGTAACAAAAATATTTGTTGGAGTAAATAACTTTTGTTTGAAGTAAACAAAGAGAGAAAAAAATTAAGTGCCAGCTTTAACGAGTAATTTCAACAATAAATGTTTCGCAAACAACGAAATTATTGTTTGCTAAAAGATCAATTTGATTACAACAATAAATAAAAATCTTTCGCTTACTTTAAGGCGTAAAATGTATTCGTCCTCAAAAAACATACCTGAAACAAAGAGAATACAATTAATTACAAAAATCGAGCAAGTTTTTGTACAGAAAACATAAATTATGAATCAAAAAATTATTATTCATACATCATACATCACACACACATGAATATTCACCCTCATTTAATTTGCATTACAATAGCAATAAATTTTAACCCTTTTTTAAAAAATGCACATAGTATCATTCAACAAGTACACAGACAAAAAACGATTAAAAACTCATATGATAATAATAATGCTTTAGTCATGACATAATAATCATTATGCATATTAAAAATAATGCAAAAAGTAATTTCAAATAACATGTTAAATATACGTGTATATAAAAATATAATGTGCAGTACCTATCGTATATTTTCAACACCAACATTAATATTAATATTCAAATATTGTTCAAATAAAATACTCAAGAATGATGTATTTTGTAACGAAAAAGTTATTTTGAAGGTAGTTATTTTCACAAACAATATATTTGTTATAATAACTAACATTCTTATAATTTTATTTAAATTTATTATATGTGTAAATAGGGAATTATTCGTACAAATTGTGTTCCAGAGGAGTGAGCGTAATCTACACACATCATAATGTGAAAGAAGTCTACTGGTAATTATAATGTATTAAGTGAATAATTAGGTACTACATTTTTAATATTTGAACAAATGAACAAATAAATTACACATTGTTCGAGAGATAAAAAATTCTCTTGTTTATGTGGTAACTTTCCATTGCTATATGGCGTTCATATAAAAATTAAAACTTTAACATCGTAAATAGCCCTATTTTGTAAGGAAGTTGTTAAGTCTTAACACATTTACTATAAATTTTAATCAATAGAAACAAACGTAAAGCCTGTCATTTCCTTGTTTTATTCAGTTTTGGCAATTATTATAGGTTATTTAGCAATGATGCTGAAACATAACAACATTCTTATAAAATAGAACTGAAAGCCTGATTTATGCAACTTTTCACAAGGATCATAAGGTTAAAAATAAACCATAGTGATAATACAAAACAAATAGTGAATTTGTGCATGAACCATAAGTTTCAATCAATCATAGAAAAGATATATTTATTTGGCGGGTAATGTATAATCACGAACAGCACTTAAAAAAAATATATTGCACTCCAGTGCATTTCAATTTTTCTTTCTTTTGCCAACGAGGCATAGATTTTGCAACTACAACATTATAATTAATAATTAAGAATACAAGTTGAAAACAATATCATATTAACTTGTTTTATTCAGGAACTAGTGCCATTTTGAAATAAGGTTAAGACATAAAAAATAAATTTTAGTCATTTCTTAAGTATTTAGTTAAGGTATTTTATGTTTATGTACAGCCATACGAAGGAATATAAAAAGTTCTCTGAAAATGTGTAAACAAAAATCCAGTATTAATTCGCACATGGAAAATTTTCGCAAAAATAAAAAATGCAAAATTCACATTTTCGCTAATATCTAGTGACCTATGCATATTTTTTTGAATTAGCGAATTACTACTAAAATGATCTCCTAGGGCAACTCTTGTTTTATTTAGCCGACTTCGTATTTCTTACTGCTCTCAAGATTCCCATGTTGGGCAAGTTATCCTGGGCACCTCTGTAATAATTTACGATGCACTACTGTCTGTGTCAATCTGATTTTTATACAAAAGATTACGGTTATGACGATATGTATTTGTATTGTAGAATGCTTTTCAGCATCACTGCACTCGAAGCTGTGGCGATGAGAGCTATATTGCAGGAGTCACTTTTGGACTATTTGAAAATTAAAAATTATTGTCAAGTTTGTTTTCCGTCAAATTTGAATTACAACCGACAGCTCAGCGCATTCAACCATATATTCCATGTAGATACATAGTACAGTTGGTTCAATATAACCCATAAAACATTTAGCTTATTGTATATGCGCAGCACTACTTGTGGAATAATTTTGAGCAGATTTTCCAGTGTCCTAATCTGTATTTGTATTCTATTGATTTAACAAACAAAATCACCAACTGATTCTATCCGGAACACTGGTATGAGCCACAACATTTTGCCTTGCTTTGGTATCCGATAATCGAACTCACTGGTACGAACCCGTCCGTGAGTTCGTGGTTGAGCGGCGCGCCGTTCATCCTCGGCGTTATTTCCTGTGGATGTCGATGGGTAACCCACTTACGCCCCGGACTGTATTATTTCCCGTTTACAGCGCTTCTGATGCGAGAGGAGATGCATTTACAGTGAAAAATTACTATAGAGCCAACTCAGGAAGAGATGGAAATCAATGGTATGGAAATTGCTAATTCCTCCAGAACAAATAGCTTGTTTTTGTGATGGTTTATAGAGCCAGAGGGTCATAACTCTCGATAAATGATTGAGGGGGTTATTTGGATATGCGATGACCTCATTTTGAATCAGGTTACTATTTACATAAATTTGTTTCCTATTAACTGTTGTACATGGTAGGAAAAAAAGAAAACATCAATAATTTAAACAAAATGAAAATTTAAGTGTATCTACACTATAAAGTTAACTGCAGTTAGGGAAGAGTTTTATACACATTTATTGTCATTAGACTTAATTCAAAATAATTGTTATTTATAGTACAAGTGAACAAAAAAAAAAAATAATTATCAAGTGGAATTATTTAGACGAAAATATGTGAATTTGCTACAAGTTATTAAAATATATTTACTTCTGAGGTCAATATTTTCTCCTACATCCCTTTTTAACTGAAATTAAATATTTTTCTGGATGAACAAGAGCAATATTTTATATAATTTTTATAGTTATCAACTCACTATTTCAAATTTTGTTGATTACTATGGATGCTATAGTGCCATTTAATATGTACGTTTTGATTTTGATTAGATTGAAGTCCGAGTCGGCAGAACCACAATCTTTCACTTAACGCACTTATCTACGAACCCCATTCTTAATTTAACTAAAATGTCCTTCACTTAAGTTGGAACTTATACAGGATGTTATGTAAAAAAGCGTACCTCGATGGTCGAACTAATTCCATAAGTAATAAATCATTGGCCTGGCGGCAGATATAGGTATTTGAGACTTTCACAATGAAAACTGCATGTTTATCTTTAAGGTAATTGGCATTTTGATATTAAATAAACAGAATACACATTGCACGCCTATGTAAAAAACGTAAACCGTCAGTTTTGGCATCAACACTGTTTCTAGAGAACACATTGATTATTTTTTTTACAAAATTTTGAACTATGACAAGATTGGTCAGCTTTAAGAGTCGCCAACACCAGATTTACTACAAATGGGGTTAGTTCTACAGTCGGTTACTTAAATACCAGTCTGTATATGAATATAGTATTATAGTATTATATCAATTCAGTACTTGAGTTTTTGCCTTAAAAGGTCTACCAGATTTTGGATCATCTTCACTGGATTACCGATCCTAATGAAAATGTTTCGACCAGAATTTTACTTGATAATATGATGGTAAATTATCACTATATACAACAATCATTCGTTCATAGATAATTTTGGAGCCACATCCATCTTTAGTCAAAAATTAACAATTCTATATTTAAGTTTTAAATCACTCATTTTTCACTATTTAAACGGCTTTCAAACCTACATTTATTTTTTTATATTTTAACACCCCTTGGTCAGAATACCTAGTTATGAAAATTAACACTTCTTAACAATTAAAGGTTGTTGCGAATCTCATTATTTTCATGGTCAGGTAGGTTAAACAAAAATCTCCCTTCGTGTCTTTTTTATTCTTGAATGACTGACAAAAGTTTTTGTTAATGTTTTTGTAAGAAGTAACGATTTATGTAACACTAATTTAATATAATAGTGCACTTGATTTTAAAACTTTTAATACACTAGCTAGCTGAGTATACGATTAAATATTTTATTGATATTATATGTGTAATTAAGTATAGAAAAAAAGAAAAGTAGTGCGTGTATTATAAAAATTAGGTTATTGATGAAATAATCTTTACAATCGGAAAACTATACATTATTTTCTTTAAAAACAGACGTAGAATCATGTGCTGTTAATACAATTACATTACAATAACGAAACTAATTAATAAAGAATGCCATAATTTCGGTAGCAACTAATGACCTCTCACTTACTAAACGACAGCATCAACAACTCCACCTCTAACACCAACAGTATATTTATATAATGAACAATAATGACATTAAATATTTGTTATGTTGCACAATACATTAATCAGTTAAGTGTAGCAAAATCATCAGTCTTCCAATTACCGCTTTCCTCGTTTTCTCTCTTTCTGCAATAATCGAATCGTGTTGGCACGTGTATGGGGATTTGTTGGCTTTCGGTTGGGGAATTTCGTTTCCCCCGAACGCACAACAGCCCTGGGACAGCATTGTACATTGGAACACTGCTCTCGGACTCCAGACGTGTGACGATGTTACCACCACTGAGATTACTAAATGGAGTTTTTACGTCAGAGCTTGGATAGGATTTCTTATTCGTTTGTTTTTAAAGGACACTGGTGAAAAGGATATTTTAAATTGCGTGGTTATGAGGATGAGGATTCTATAAATCTCTTCAAAATAAAGTGGGATAAACCGCGAATTATTGCAAAACAATAAAAATAATTTAAAGAGACTTTGTTCAAAGTCAACACATTATTTAAAATTGATATTAAAGAAGTATTAAACCTAAATAAGACTAATAAAATTAAATACACAAGTTCACATCATCAGTAGCATAACAAGGAAAAGTTAAAAAGAGTAGCCAAGTTTACTCAAAATGTCAATCATGCCAGAGGTCCTGACAACCCAGAGTCAGGACCTCTGGCTGTGTATGGCTTATACGCGGGGATTTACTATATTTTTTAGTAGGTATTGAAAGTAGATTTTAACCAAAAAAAGTTTAATGTTTAAAGTTAAGATTCATATTAGAAACATTTTCTCCCTTTTTTGGAAATTAGATTCGACACTAGTTTTTATTCAAGTTTCATACAAGACATGCGCATATTACTGTTAGTAATGTCAAGTTGATAATCATCAAAATTTGTTGTATGAAAATATACCGAAGTATTAAAAGTAGTGCTCGGAATACCAGTGGATCCATATGACCACCCGCCCACCCGTATTTCAGTGAATACGGGTCGGAACCGATTCTTCACCCATAAGACCGTATTACCCGTAAGAACCACACCCATATTACCCGTAAGAACCACACCCATATTACCCGTAAGAACCATATCACCCGTAAGACGTATTATTACGTTCCTATCTGTTTAAATAATCGTACCGTTGAAAAATAATTTTATTTAATTAAGTTAATTTATTTGATTAAACACTTCACATGGGTAATACAATTAGTTTTAAAAGATAAGTTAGTAATTTGTACAATAATAAAACAAGTAAAACATATCTCGATTTATAAGACAGATACCATTACGGGTAATATGGGTCTGTGGTTCTTACGGGTAATATGGGTCTGTGGTTCTTATGGGTCTTATGGGTGAAAAATCGGTTCCGACCCGTATTCCATTTGGTCCGGGTGGGTGGTTCTTTCCCATATAACTAAATACCCAGTTCGAAGTCCTAGCCCTAATTAAAAGTGTTAAAAAAAGTAAAATTTTGTAAGGGCTTATATTACTGACCAAAATGAGTTAAAAATCAAAATGGATCCAATCTTCAATAGTTTCCCAGACATAAGCCAGTGGAAATGAGTTTTTACTGGGTTTACCTCAGATGTTTTTAAAACTATAAGAGTTACGTATTTGATTAAATGAGACTTTTTGTTTACCTTCTATAAGTCATCTTAGATGTGCTTTTATTTTTCAAAAAAATCACATAATTGTACTAAGCAAAATGTTCTGGTGACCTTGAACAATATTTAATTTTCAAATAACTTTGTAACTATTAGATATTGAGAAAAATGTTTCATTTACAATATTATTGTTTCTTTGTCTATATATTGACAAGGCAAAATTTTGTTCGACCACTATGTTTGTTAGCTTTTTCTTTCGCTTCTAATACAAAATGGCATCTTGTTCGGAATCACTTGAAAACCAGACCTATGTTGATTAAATTTTTTTTACTCATTTTGATCCGTACTATATGTATACCCTCAAAATATATTACTCTTTTTTAACACCCTGCATATAGCTGTGCCTCGTAATGTTTAAAAATTTACGTAAATTTGCTTTCCAGTTCTTTTTTCCAGACGTGTCATAAAGTTTATGATAAAAACCTGTTTGGTTGAAAAGACGCCATATTAACTTGAAAGAAAATTAGTATGCTTTCTAACAAAAAGAAAATTAATAGTCGTATCGAAATTTAGCAAAAAATGTAATGTAGAAAAAAGTTTTAGTTAGATATTTCAGCATTATGAAGTGGTATTCGTTTGCTTCCTTCGTAGTTACTATAGGCTCCGTTAGTGCTCGTTTGTGATTCGATCAGTCTGAGTCTAATATTTTAAACTAGAAAACTTAATGTTAAATTTGCAGTCAGGGGATTGTTAAATGATTTTTTTAACGTTTATAAATTCTGCTTAATAAATTTGCTAACACTGCTTATTCATAAATCTATGTTCATTCAAAGTTTCAGAAATTACGTATGTCAGATTTAATTCTGAGCAATTTCTCATATACTTGTCATGAAATGTAGAAATTGCTTGAATTATTTTTATAGAATATCGTGAAATTTAATTAGATCGGAAGGTATTCGCAAATTGAATCCCGATAAAAGCAAAAGAAGGCCGGTGAATTCCATCCGAGTATTAAGTAATTACTTTCTTATCCATGTTTTTCCTTGAGCAGTTCTTTGTAGTTGGCTGTTGGGTTGGGATCACATGCAGGTCTTGCGTACGAAAGAATGGAGAATGAGAATATAATTAATGTCCTCGTATCTGTCGGTGACAAATGTCTGCATTAGACGGTAAATTTCTCCAGCGATGAATTTCTGATTGGGTAGGGTCTGGTTGGGGTTGGGGTGGGTTTCCATTTCAGGCCGTGTGATTATCTTCTCTTCTAGATGGCTCTGCTCGACAATCCCGCAGCCAATTTTCTCAGGCAAATTTTTATTATTCCGTTGGTGGAATAATTGAACACGACCGCGACCCGCGACCGCAACCACTCGGCACTTGGATTGGGAAGATTGGAGATCGAGACTCCGGCTCCGGTGGAACTGAATGCATCATGGAATGTGGAACACGTCCAGTCTTGCATTATTGTTTTTTACCACTAACGCCAATCGTGGATTTTTTTTGTGTCTTAATGGAATAAGGTTCGCAGAGTTGGTTTTACTAATGAACTAATTCCAACGTTCATTTGAGATCGTGATGGAATTGGTTTTAGATTTTCCTGGAAGAAGAATATGCAAAAGAAAAAAAAACCATCTAGACAAGATAATACTCTTTCTTTTTCTTTGTTCTTCTTTTTCATTATCTACTTATATGGTAAATTGTAGATTGCAGGATAATAGCATAGGTATTATTCAAAAAACTCCATAATTTACTGGCACGGTTATATAATGAAAACAATTAAATATTATTACAAATTTCAAATTTTTATTAATAATTATTTTTAAATAAAAGAAAAAATACGAAATAAATAAAATATGATGTCTACTGCTCGATTAAGCAAACGAGTAATAAAAAAGGCCATGAAACATATGTCTTTTTGAATAAAAATAAAACGAAATGAATTGCCAAATGATAATTTTGTCATCGCTATCAATCATCCGATTTAATATTGTCTATTCATTTGAAAATTTATATTTGAACTAAAGATTCTAAGTTTGGCTCGTCAGGAAATTGTATTTACAAATAATATTATTCGGGAGAAAACATTGGTATGTCACCAAATCTAAGACAGTCTATAAAATAGTCTACGTCAAAGGCAATAAATGACAACTTGTTTATTTAAAATGCAATTAAATATCGTATTAAAATAAGTTTCATTCTTGAAATATATTCATCGAAAAGGAATTATTACATCGATTATCTTATATAAATTTCACTTAAATAAATAAAATACATTAAAAAAAGATTGCAAGTAACGTATTATGACATCAAATACTCATGTGCAATTTTAAATATTCAACACTTAATAGCAAAGTACACATGCTGCAATGTATATCTAATATATCTTTCAATATTCAGACAACTACATCATTTGAGAGAAGCAATATCAATAGCATATCCCATGAATAATAAACAACGTTACGGTATATGATATACACAGCTGTAAATGTAACCTAATACGTCAAAATAGAAACATTGTAGTCTAAAATATGAGTGTGCTCACAAACGTAGTTATCTGAAATTACAAGGCGAAAATACTATCGTATAAAACCACCACAATTCTCTATTCTCTTCTCTGGCTTCACTTCACTACAACTTTCACATGGCGTAAAAAGAAACAGTATGCGGGACAAGACGGAGTACACTACACAGCAAGAAATACTAACCAGGTGCATCGTTTTTCAGCTGCACCAGCCCACCATTTGTAATAAAAATGATGCAGAGGCCTTCGCGTTTAGTGCGATACAACAGGCAATAGTAAATATAACATAAACCGAGAAGAATACATAAGTAGATGAACAAGTATAAAAGTTCCTTTTAGTAATAATGGAAATAGTAGTGCGGTAGGTATTAATATCATTTTTCCAGAGTAATACATTCCTTGATTAAGTTTTCAAAGAAAAAAATGCGTTATTCATAGATATTATAAACTATTAGGTGTTAAAAGTAAAATTCCCATTGTAATACTAATAATAAAAAATTCGCTTCTTTATTTTTTTCACTAATGTAAAAATAGTTGGCAAAACTGTCTTCATGTATCAGCTGATTAGTGCATAAGGCTTAATATTTTTTAACAATTTACTAGGATATTTCCAGCTCCTTTGTTTAGTGAATAATTCAACAAAACTGTCACATTTTTTCCCTTATTATTTGTTATGTAGCAGACTGCCATTGCAGCAGCAATTCTTTTTTTAATGTTACATACATAATTTTTTCTACGTCCGTTAAAAAAAGTACACTTTTTTTAATTGAAATGCGTTAGTAAAGTATGCATTTTTTTCATGCAACGAAAGTGTGAAAAAAAGTGCCATAACGTTTCATTATTTCACTCCGTAGCGTTAAATAAAGTGTTGCTATGTATTTGTAATGTTGTTGCTAGGCTAGCAGCCGATTGTTATTATTTTGAGTCAGTGTTGCCATTGCTATTACAAATGTAATAGATCTATTACTTTCAACATAAATTTATTACGCTATTACACCGCAAGCAAATCTATTACTATATTTAAAATTATATTTAAATAAATTTATTAGGAAATATTCAAATTTATTGACTCCGAAAGCGTGACGTCAAAATCGACCGGGAATTACAAAACCTGAAAGTAGGCTTCCGGTTTCTTGAAAGAGTTTATTGTGAACGAACCGAACTAGCGCCAAATTTAAATAGCTGTCATTTGTCAATGTAATGATGTGATTTTGTTACATATTCCTGTTTTTAATAAATTCCAAGAAATAATGTTATTGTGGCTCTTGTCATTCTTCAGCGAGAACGAAAAGATTTTCCTCTGATTCTATAGTTATAGACCTAGTTATTGTTTAAAGGATTGGTATTCTGCATCTGATCACTTATTCTGTCCGTTCTTACTTTCAATTCAATTCGTAGTGTTTTAGTCGTGCTTGTTATCTCATCTGGTACGATTTTGAACTTTTGCAAATTACAGTGGCACAAGAAACAAGCGATTCGTTTTTCTGCAATAATAAGTTGTTTTTTTTTTGTGGATGACGATAGACTTATTGTTCGTGGTGAAAATGCAGTGGAATAAAACCATGTTCATTTGGCCTGTGATGTACATTGTCCATGAAATGGTTTATAACGCAGAACTTAATATTATAAAAGGAAAAGTGCATACATTATCTTTCTTAATTTTCGTTGGCTGTTACGATCTCTCACTACAGTTATTAATTTTGTTTATTTTATTTTTGCATCCCCTATGTACCCTATAAATTTGTAACACGTATTCATTAACACTCTTTATATTATTTATACGTATGTAACAAATATATTTTATTATATGGTAATCTACTTTTTAAATTTTGCATACCTACTTCTTTTATTTTCCATGTCCAATATTTGTCATATGTATTATTCATTTTATTAATTGATTATATTGCAAAATATTGTTATAAAATTAGCTTTATAAGAAACAATTTTTAATGCTAAAAAAGTTTTATTTGCACTTTACAGATTACAGCTTTGATGACAGCTATTTAAATTTGGCGCTAGTACGGTTCGTTCACTACAAACTCTTTCAAGATGCAGTTAAGAAACTGTTAAAGTAATAAAAAAATCATCAAGACACATTAAACAAATTCTACATAGAAAAACTATAGCAATGTAATATAGAATTATTATTGTGAAGTCTGATTGATATATGACGTTTTTCTTGGTTTATGTATTTTTTACTTTAAATAAATAGTTGTTCAATGTTATAAGTTATTGTGTGTGTTTAAACCTCTTTTACAGTCACTGCGTTCGTGTTTTTTCTACAGGTTATGGGCCCAGGTGCCATAGATTAGAATAATTTGTTAAAGTTCCGATTTGTATTTTTGTTAATTATGGATATTTCGAAGATTCAGGTCGGATTATTAGAAAGTAAAGCAAATTGGGCAACTTGGAAATATAAGATATGTATTGTCCTTAGAAGTATTCCTCGAGCTTTGGATATTCTTGAAGGAAAATGGGAGAGGCCAAAACCTTCCGAGACAGAAACAAGTGGGAATACAGGAGATACATTAATTGAATTAAAAGAATTCATAAAAACAGAGAGTTCCTCGTTAATTGTATTAACTACGAATATGACTGAAGAAGTTTTAAAGAAAATAATGAGGTACAATAAAGCAAGAGAGATCTGGTTAGAACTACATAGACTCTTTGATGGAACGAAAGAAGATAAAGCTTATGAATTATGTCTTCAGTTCTTCACCTTGCAAAAGATAGAAAGTGATGACATAGCTAGCCACATGTCTAGGTTGAAAAATATATGGAGTCAATTAAAGGAAGAAGTAGAAAATGACGATAATAAAGATGAATTTCTCGATATTTTTCTTATTTGCAAAATTCTTGATACACTTCCTGAAGATTATTTTTCTTTTAAATCTAGTTGGTTACTTATGTCAAAATCAGAGAGAACGATAGAAAATCTTACAAACCAGTTATGTGCATTCGAAAGAGCACTCAGTTCTAAAAATAAAGATTTAGAAAACAATAAAGAGGTTTTATTTTCTACGAGTAAGAAAAACACACAAGGACAAGGTATTATAAATAAAAATAAAAAATCGAATATAGTATGTCATTATTGCAAGAAGATTGGGCATATAGTAAGACATTGTGAGAAATGGAAGTCTGATGGTAGGCCAAGGAAACCAAATAATTCAGGTGAGAGTACCAGAGAAAATATTGTTTTAGATGTAGAAAGTAGTACAGCTTTTAATTCTGAAATTAGTAATGAATGTTGGTATATTGATAACGGCGCTACTAATCATATGACGTCCAGTAGACGTTTATTTCAGAAATTTGAAGAATTTGACGACAATCACACAGTTATCACAGCAAATGGTGAATCAATACCCGCAGTTGGTAAAGGTACCGTAAAATTACTAACAAAGGTAAATGGAAAAAGATTGTCTGTTACATTAGAAGATGTTTGGTATGTACCAAAAATACAGAAAAATTTATTGTCTATATTGGCTGCACAAGATAAACATGCTAAGAGTAAATTTGTGTCAACTGCTGAGAAATGTTATTTGGAAATTAACGATGAAGTAGTTCTTATTGGTCATAGATCCAGAAGAGGTGGACTTTACAAATTAGATTTAATTCATGCACCAAATGAGGTATGTACTTTAACCTCTAAAAATACTAATTTACAAGTTTACCATGAGAGATTAGGACACCAGAATAAAAGGCATGTGCGAGATATAATTTTTAGAGAACTTGGGGTCAAACTTGAGTTAGACAGTGAATTATGTGAAGGATGTGTGTTTGGTAAAGCACATAGACTTAAATTTGGAGAACGTCAACGAGCAACATCACCAGGAGAATTAATGCATGCTGATGTATGTGGACCTTTCCAGAATTCAATGTCAGGTTTTAGATACTTTCTTTTATTTAAAGATGACTATAGTAGACTTAGATTCATTTATTTATTAAAAGAGAAGTCCCAAGTAGTTTATAAACTGAAACAAATGTTAGCAGAGGTTAAGACTTCTGGTTATTTAGTAAAGGAGTTACTAAGTGATAATGGTGGAGAATTTGGCAATAATAGTGTACAGAAAATTCTACATCATTATGGTATAAAGCAACGTTTAACAATGCCTTATACTCCTCAACAAAATGGGTGTTGTGAACGTGATAACAGAACTGTTGTAGAAATGGCACGTACCATTATGCATGCTCATGATCAATTTCCACAGGCTTTATGGGCAGAAATGATCTTGACTGCAACATATATACTCAACAGAACTGGAGTATCAAGTGTAAAAGAGAAATCGCCATATGAGGTTTGGTATGGAAAAAGACCAAAAATTAACCATCTACGTATTATAGGAAGTACCTGCTATGCTCATATTCCTTGTCAAAAAAGGAAGAAATTAGATAAGAAAGCAGTAAAAGGATTACTAATAGGATACGATGGTGATGATGGCTACAGAATTTGGACTACTGGTAATAAACTCATTAGGTCAAGAGATGTTATATTTAAAGAAGAACCATTACAGAAAAGTATAAATACAGATTTTTCTCTGAATAACGAAGGAGAAAATAGTCGAAATATTTCTGTAGATATACAAGAAGACAAAGAAAAAGATGTAATTGAAGAAAGCTATGAAGATGAAGTTGAAGAAGGAAATAAAGGAATGATACTAAGAAATAGATCGAAAATTCGTGCACCAGAAAGATTTGAAAGCTATATGGCATATGTTAACATTTTAGAAAATCAAGAACCTACTACATATATTGAAGCTATTGAAAGCAAAGAGAAAACTAAATGGAAAGAAGCTATGGACAAGGAAATAAAATCATTAAACGAAAATGAAACATGGATTTTAGAATCTCTACCTAAAGGCAAGAAAGCTATTCCATGTAAGTGGGTATATAAAATCAAATACAACCCAGATGGTACTGTTGAACGATACAAAGCCAGATTGGTAATAAAAGGATTTACGCAACAGAAAGGGATTGATTACGATCAAACATTTAGTCCTGTTGTAAAATCTTCCACTATAAGAGGATTGCTTAGTGTTGCTGCAAATGAAGGAATGTCTTTAATGCAGTTTGATGTTACTACAGCCTTTTTATATGGAAAGTTAGAAGAAAAAATATATATGAAGCAACCTGAAGGGTATAACGATAATTCGGGAAAAGTATGTCTGTTAAAAAGAAGTCTATATGGGCTAAAGCAAGCACCACGGTGCTGGAATAGACGTTTTAGTCAATATCTTAAGGACTTGGGTTTCCAAGAAAGTGAAGCAGATCCCTGCCTATACATAATGAAGAAAAATTGTGAAAAGGTATTAGTTGCACTATACGTAGATGACGGATTGGTAGCTGGAACCAATGAAAATATTATGCATGAAATAATAGAGAGTTTGAAGAAAGAATTTAAAATAGTAGAAAAACCAGCGTCATATTTTCTAGGTTTGGAAATAGAGAATCAAGAAGATGGATCCTTAAAAATCAGTCAAAAGTCATACACAAGAAAATTACTAGAAAAATTAGGTATGAACGAATGTCGTCCTGTAAGTACTCCGATTATTAAAGACAGTACTGAAATAGGGAAGGAAATAGAAATAGAATCAAGAGAAAATATAAATGAAGAAAAATTTCCTTATCGGCAAGCTGTGGGATCACTAATGTATTTAGTTACTAATACAAGACCAGATATTGCTTATGCGGTTGGAGTTACGTCAAGAAATTTAGAAAATCCAACTAAAAGCGACTATATTAAAGTAAAAAGAATACTTCGATATCTAAAAGGGTCAACTGAAAGAGGACTTATTTACTACAAAAATTTTAAAAGAGGAATACTAGAAGGATATAGTGATGCGGATCATGGAGGTGATAGAAAAACTGGACGATCAACTACAGGAGTTGTTTGTATGTACTCAGGTGGAGCTATCTCGTGGTTAAGTAATCTGCAGCAATCAGTGGCAATATCCACAACAGAAGCTGAAATAGTAGCTGCTAGCGAGACTGCCAGAAATATGGTATGGGTTAAAAGATTGTTGAAAAGTATTACAAGTCTTAACGAAAAACCAATAATACATGTAGACAACGAAGCAGCGATTCGGCTATCACAAAATCCAGAACTACACAGAAGAACTAAACATATTAGAACAAGACACTTCTTTATAAGAGAATTGGTTACGAATGGAAAACTCGTAATCAAGAAGGTAACAACAGAACAGCAAATAGCAGATATTATGACGAAACCACTTCATAAATTCAGACATGAAGAATTATGTTCCCTTATGGGTTTATCGTCACAAAAATGAAATATTTAGTTAAAAAAAAAAAAAAAATGAAAAGAATCTGTTTAATGAGGGAAGGTGTTAAAGTAATAAAAAAATCATCAAGACACATTAAACAAATTCTACATAGAAAAACTATAGCAATGTAATATAGAATTATTATTGTGAAGTCTGATTGATATATGACGTTTTTCTTGGTTTATGTATTTTTTACTCTAAATAAATAGTTGTTCAATGTTATAAGTTATTGTGTGTGTTTAAACCTCTTTTACAGTCACTGCGTTCGTGTTTTTTCTACAGAAACCGGAAGAGTACTTTCAGGTTTTGTAATTCCCGGTCGATTTTGACGTCATCACTTTCGGAGTCAATTATCTATCACTAAGTAGTTGCGCCATCTGTTAGGAAAATATGAAAAGTAAATATATGTTGGTAACATTGTGTTGAGTATCATTTACTGTGCTAGTGTACTGTCATTCTGTAACTCGTGTAACTTGCATAGAAAAATAGTTTTAAATTAACTTAATTTTTCCACAAACTAGTTAGAAATGGATAGTGACGACTGTGAAATACTTGTTTGTACCCCGGATGAAGTTATAAAAACTGCAGATGCTGCGTCAATGAATCTGCTGCCAGAGAGATCCAAGAAGTAATATTTGAAAGAATACAAGAATTTTATGGCCTGCCGTGTTAATAAATGTGTTAACAGCTTCACCGAAAGAGTACTTCTTGCCTATTTTGAGGAAAAGTCCAAAGTTTCGAAGGCTTCAACGTTATGGTCATTGTATTCAAAGTTAAAATCTAGTAGTTCATCATGATGTGAATATTAGTAAATATTCCAAACTTATTGCATATTTAAAAAATAAATTCGTGGGATACAAATCCAAGAAATTGAAAACCTTTTCCAGAGAAGAAATAAATAAATTTCTCATAGAAGCTTCGGATATACATTATTTATTACAGAAGATATATAGAGCTTTAAAATTTAAAAATTTAATTTGAATAAATATATTTAAATTTTAGGTTTCATTAATTTTTGGCATTGCGGGAGCATTGAGAAGAGCCTTCGGCTCGTGCGGCAAATTTTCCTTCTCGTAAAAAAGATGTACTTTACTCATTTGTTACATAAATAACTCTTCTGAATCTATATTCAAAGCGAAAAATTAAAAATTTAATAATTATAATATAGACCGACAGTTGACAGTTCAGGTTAGATGTTTAGAATCTTTTGTTCTTTTGCTCTTAGTCCTCATACACTAATCCTTATGAAAAACTAGAAATGGTAGTTAACTTTGTCATATGATAATCATTCTTACGCATTGCGCTTAGTTGTTAATTATAGCTCTTACGCGAAGCAAGGTCGCCCATTAGACGATTATGCTATATTTTTAATAATACTCTTACAGATATTGATATTTATCACTTGTCACTTAGACACTTCAAGCGAGTATTGTTAAATACCTATAGTTTAATATGATTTTCATTATTGCAAATTTTGTTTTTTATATAATTATTATTATTTTTTTGTGTGGGTTGAAATATTGTAACAATTATGTATTCTTTGTGTATCCACCCCGTAATTGGGATTTCGATCCTGTGGGATGGATGGGATATTAAATAAATAAATCAATAAAATAAATAGATTAGGACTATAGGTGGAAATGAGGCTTAAGGCCGTATACGACTTGGATGAAAGTTATCATGTCTTCCAACCAAACTAATTTAAGTACATAGAATTTAGCCACATATGAAACATGTATAAAATAAAAACGGTTTTACTGTTAGGTACTTATAGTTACATACTTAGCGTATTTTATTGGACATGACAATGTCGGTGAACCGGTTAGTACACATAACTTCGACACATTTCACAATGAGACAAAATATACGCGTTCGAAATGAGAATTCCATTGTTTCCTCTTTCATATTAAAATGAAAAATCAAAAAAAGGTGTCTTTTACTCCGCTTGTTAAAATATGAACTAACGTACCGGTATTCATAGCGCTAAACAACATCTTAATTTTTACAACTTGACAAGCTGTGGTTTCGAACGTATTAACCACGGCGTGAAGTTAGCAAATACTAAGAGCTGATTCATTAACCATGGGTTGAAGTTAGCTTTCTGCAGCCTTCTTTTCATCTACCGCATTTTATGACAAGTATAAGCTGTCATTGAGAAAAAAAATAAGTAATTTAAAAAGTGTGTTTCTGTATATCTTCTGATTGCAATCGTAGAAAAAAGGTACAATGTAATTGGTTAGATAGGTATACGTTTTTTTATACACTAGCTCCGTTCGTGTCAGATAACTCGTGACTAATGAGACGTTTATAAAATATGTTACAATAATACAGACTCTCACGAAAAAATACTTAAAACTTAAACAATATACATATTCTTAGAACAATATTAAGCAAAGTCTAATATACATATACTTTTATCTCTTCTTCAACAGGCGTACCAACCTCTTGGTGATGATCTAGAAACTTCATACATTTGCTAAATCGAATACTCAGTAACACATTATGTTGATACATGACAAACTAAATGACAGTACTTCTTTTGTTGTATCGTAATACAACAGAATGAATTAGTTTTTTTACGAGTATTTTACTTTTAGAAACAAAATTCATATTGTAACGCGGCAGTGTTTTACCACCCCCTCGTACATACAGATCGTGATCGTCAATTACCCTACGTTGTGTTATGTAAATAAATAAATAGTGCCCAGGATTCTTTGATTTGAAGTCGTGGTAGTGTAAGGAATAAAACAAGTAAAAAACACAAATTCAACAATAAACAACGTTTATTCATCAAATGACATTAAAAGTTTAAGGTTTATACACATGTACAATGCCTGTTACTGATGGCCGGGGATGCCGGGAGTATGCTCTGGGCAGGGCCGCGGCTGGCAGCGGGCTCGAACGCGTGTCGGCACCGGGCGCAGCACAGGCAACGTCTCGCAACAGCTGTGCGTACGGCGGCAGGCCGGGGTCGGTCACTGGTGCAGCGGTGCCTCGGTCAGCCGTGGTTACGGCCGTGGACGGATCCTCCAGGTGGATGATGGGTCGAACGTATGGCTAAATGCAGACATACAAGATGTCCGAATATATTCCTTTATTAGCCGTTTGACCAGTGTGCATATAAGTTCTCAGAAGCAAAGGCTGTCTGCTATTAAGTATGCTCATTTATGGCCCGGTGGTATGTATAGAATAATAATAATTTGCTGTACCAGTTACGGGGAGTAAGCAACGTTGTTGGCATTGCAACTGAGCCACTGTGTGGACGTGCACGCCTGTTATCTCGTTACCACTGACCGTTTATTTATAGTACGGGGAGTAAGTAGCGTTGTTGACATTGCAACTGAGCCACTGTGTGGACGTGCACGCCTGTTATCTCGCCATTACTGACCGTTTATTGATAGTACGGGGAGTAAGCAACGTTGTTGGCATTGCAACTGAACCCAATAAAGGGACGTGCACGCCTGTTATCTCGTTACCACTGACCGTAATAATATGTAATTGATATAGGTGACAGCAATAATAATGTATACCACCAATGCCATAGCCTCCAGGTATTAATTAATATCAGTATATGGACCATAGAGGCTGAGCAACTCTCTGATAATATATTTATATTATACACTAGTATTACTACCAGAGAGTGATCCTGGTCGAAACCAAGATGCCTTTTCGAGCGCTGGGCGCCCAGTTTTAAACACACAAGCGCCACCCCTAGAAATGGGTGGTGGAAATGATAGAAGATTAGATGTCCATAAGTGAAACTGCAACAGACAGAACTTTCTAAGAAATCATCTTAATACTTCGCATCTCATTTGCTGATGTCCTGACGTAGTAGGGTAGTTTCTGCATATGAAGATAATATGTTGGACGGAGACAGCTTATAATTGTTGGTCCCAATTCGTCCGTACTCATCCCACTTAGCCACCTTGGGTCTCCGGTGCAGGGTTGTGGAAGGATTTCTCGCCTGTTGATTTGCTAATTAGATGCATTCAAAAAGTCACATATGCCCTATATATTAGACAAAGACATAAACATCGGTACTCTGAGTAAAAGACAAGGATGCCACGAGGTAGTGGTGAATTTTACCCCTACTTAGACAGAGACGCCTTTAACCCTCGGCCTGATGCGTGCGACAGAGATGGACTGCTGTAGCACTGGTTTTAACTCCCACTTCTTTTAATATTCATCTAACTCTCGGTTTACCTAAATTGTTGATAATCATACAATATAACAATGTTTAAACAAATACAAAATGTTTACCTACATACGTAATGAATCTGTAAAACATTTTGTTTAATTATTTTGTTTATCGTTGCGGTTTTTACCTACTCTTTTATATTTCAATTTCCTATGCCAGGGCCGGACTCTGCGAACACTTATGCTTTTTTAGTTAATAATATACTCTTACATTATTTCTCGTGCTATTATTATTATACAGAAATTAGTTAATGTTAGTCAGTCATGTTAGTTGTTTATTAATTGTCAAACATGCTAAATATTACTGTAAATTATTATATTCATTCGAGCGGTAAACATTCCCACGCTAACTCATGCCTACCCTGGCGATACCCTTACGTTGGGATTGTCCCAGACATTGTATTACCACGAGACGCCTGTAGTAATTTATGACACCCTTGAAAAGGCCTGCAAAATATCATCGACACTATTCTAATCGCTTCATAGGAGGTCTGTCTATGCGTTTTGTTTTTGTATACGTGAGAAAACACAATATTAAAGATTATTACAAAGTAATAATAATACACTCCATATTCCGTCGCGTTTCAATATATTATAGATACGTTCAAAAACCACTAGAGTATTAAGTTTAATATTACGTATATATGCGAAAATGCGGAATTAATAAATGAAAACGAAGATATTTGAACTATTGAGGTATCTGTTTTATCATTTCAATTTTAATGTCAAACATTTAAGAACTAATATCAATATTTTGTCTGAAAAAATCTTATAAATCTGTAATAATGTTTATTTGTTGAATATCAGATATATTTAATCTCTTTGCGTTTACTGTGAAAAACTTCTTTTTGACTTTATATCAATCTTATCAACATTTCTAAAACATTAATTCTTTCAAAAAAGTTTTATATGTTTGTATTTCTGGGAAATGTTTTTCCAATAAGCACCGTTTCATATCTCCTCATATTCGTCGGGGATTCACTTTTATTCGATCAATTTTATAACCTGAGGCTATTATTTTGCCATTTTTAGAATCAATCTTCACGTCTTACAACAAACTTTACATTGTATCTTATTGCAATATAAACTTTTATACACAATAGAAGTGATAGATAAAATTTTAAACGTTTCTTGCTATTTGAAAATAACGTTTTACTACAATTCAAATGTTTTCATTTGAAGTTTACAAGGATAACAAAATAAATGATTACATTTTTAGAATAACACTTAAAAAAAGTTACAAGTTACAATTTAATTTATTGAAGAATAACATTAATACCTTTCTATTTATAAAGCATTATAAAGTACGATTTTTATGTTACAATTTATTATTTAACTACAAAATGATACAATTTGAAAAGTATGTCATTGATTTATAATAATTTACTCCAAATCAATACAATCATATAGTTATTCAATATTCTATTTTTGATTTCTCGACAAATAAAATGGTGCACGCATCACTTTCGGAAAATCATTTTACTGAATAAATTGGCTTTTAAGGCTCGCTTGTGATTTAGCCTAATTAATTCTTTAACTATACAGCAAGACAGTATTTTCAGGACTTGTTACATTTACATGGGATCGCGTGGTCGTGTGCGTTTAGTGTCTGGTTGCCAATCTGGTGACCCAGGTTCGATCCCGGCCAATGGAGACTTTTAATCGCACAAACGTGATCCCTGCGGTGCATTCTCCAAACCAGCTTTGAGTGCCCGTGAGGTGACGCCTGGTAAGCGCCCACGCGGTAAAATATATCGTCATTATTACCGATATCTACATGTGTTGTAGATACTGGCACACCCAGTAATGGATAATATGCCGTGATGATATATTTATTTGTATTTATTGTTATATTTACATAATACCTACAAATAAAATTAATTACTGTTTTAACATAAAAGCTAATAGTTAATGTAACATTAAACTTCCTATCAGAATCCTTTGAAATAAAATATGTTTAATATACTTATCTTTTATCTGTATAATCTACCTGTTTCATAAAGTACAAAATATATTAAATTGGGCGGAATATTAGTTGTTTTTTTTTAAGGCGGTATGCAGAAAATAGCCTCTACGTCGAATTTTGTTGAAAGCAATGTTAAATTTTTCTTTTATACTAGCGTTTTACAACATTTTGATTGTCGTTTTTGTTGCTAAATGAAATACTTTTTTTATTTATTTATTTATTTATTTATTACGGAAAACCAACAGTCAGCAAAGACCAATTAAAGGTTTTCACTTGTTAAAAAAATAATACAAATAGAGATACATTATGAAAGATATAAAGTATTGAGAATATACAGAGAATATTTAAAAAAAATATAAACTATGTTATATTAATTAAACATTTGGCAGCATTTTTGAATTGTGATAGCGAGAGATGAAAAAGATCTAACGTATCAAATTTGAAGTTGTAAGTAGACATAATTCTGTTTATTGGGGAATTTTTATTATTATTTGTTCTACTTGATGGAGGATAAAATAGAGTGTTTGATCTTGTTATTTTGTTGCAGACTTGTATATTGAATAAGTGAATTATGTTATTACCATATACCATGTTATTAAATATTTTGTAAAGAAATATCATATCAATGATGGTCCTTCTATTTTCCAGCGATGATACGTTAAAGTATTTTAGTCTCTCAGAATATTCATAAGTTTGAACCTTCAATCTATAACACAAAATATTAATGAATTTTTTTTTTTAATGCTTTCAATTGACTTTATGTTTTTATTATATACTGGGTTCCAAATTGTTGATGCGTATTCCAATTTTGGTCGGACCAGAGTGGTATATAGTGTAATTAAAGCAAGTGGTTCTTTAAAGTGTTTACAGGTTCTCAGTATGAAACCTAGAGTTCTACTTGCTTTTTTTACAGTTAGTTCTATGTGTGAGTTTAACAATAATTTAGAGTCAAAAGTTATACCCAAGTCATTAACGGTTTTCTTATTCTCTAGTCTTATGTTAGCTATGTTGTAATTGTAATATAAGATATCCTGATTTCTTGTAAAATGAACTACATTACATTTTGAAACATTAAGGGTGAGGTAATTGGATTTACAATATTCTTGCAATTTATTTAAATCACGCTGAAGCTCTAAACTGTTTTGCTCTGTTTTCACAGGTTTGAAAAACTTTAAGTCATCAGCGTATAGTAAAAAATCGGAATTGGTGAAACATGATAATATATCGTTAATAAATATATTAAAAAGCAAAGGACCCAGATGAGAGCCCTGTGGGACCCCAGATGTAACAGGGATTAATCGTGATTTAAATCCGTTGCAGGAAATTAGCTGCGATCTATTTGTAATGTAAGACTGAATCCACCGTAGTAAAGTACCATGAATTCCCAACGTTTCAAGCTTTCTTACGAGAGTGGGATGATGAACTCGGTCGAAGGCTTTACTTAAATCGGTATAGATTACGTCAACTTGTATCTTTTTGTCCATATTTGCACTTAAAAATTCAATGAAAGGGATAAGGTTAGTAGTCGTAGATTTTCCTGAAAAGAATCCATTTTGCTGTGGAATAATTATGTTATCTAAGCTATATTTTAGTTGTTTTGTAACAAGAGCTTCAATATTTTTTCCAAATGTTGATAAAATGGATATTGGCCTGTAATTAGTTACATCGTTTATGTTGCCTGATTTATAAACTGGAGTAATATGCGATAATTTCCATGCGTCTGGAAAAATACCTGACTTAAGAGATTGATTAAATAATATAAAGAGGTTCAGTTAAATAATGTGAACAGTTTCGGATAAATTTTGCCGGAATTTAATCTGGACCACTACTCTTGTTAATATCTAAAGCCATTAGATAGTAGAGAATTTCCTCAGAATGAAGTGAACCTAAGTTTATTTGGACATTATTATCCGTATGGAGATTATTAAAGTTTTGTTCATTTTGCGGATCGTTTATATTTAAGAAAACAGATTCGAAATGTTCTGCAAAAAGATTACATATATCTACGCCATTATGTGCTTCTCGTTCTTGAAACATTAAAACATTGGGAATTCTATTACTCTTTTTTAATGTTTTCGAATAATTCCAGAAAGATTTTGGATTGTGTTTTATATTTTGTTCAATATTTGTAATGTAATTTTTAAAATCTAGATTAATTTTATTTTTTACTCTTTCACGTAGTAAAGAGAATGTAGTATAATCTGAAATTCTTTCATAAGTTTTCCATTTTCTGTGATGTTTATTTTTTTCTTTTATCATTTTAATTAATGTTTTGGAGAACCAAATAGGGTAGCTATTTGTTTTATTTGATTTATTGGAACAAATTCATACAGTAATGAGTAAAGAATATTGTAAAATATTGTTAAATTGTCGTTCACGTTACATTTGTCAAGTCTTGATTTCCAATTTATAGCTGATAGTTTGTACATTAGTCCTTCATAATTACATTTACTATAAATGAATCTATTTGTGTTGTTGGAAGGAAGTTGTTTGTAATTTTTTAAGGGAAGACAAATGTCGAGTACTGGGTGATGTAAAGCTTCATTACTTATGAGCGAATTATTCAGATTAACTTCACATGTAGTTGAACATAGAACTAGATCTAGAATTCTGTTATTGGTATTCAGAACACCATTATATTGATGTAAATCACATATACTTAAAGTGCTCTGAAATTCCAGGTATATGTCTTTTCTTTGCGCACTAGTGCTTAAAAATGACAGTTTAATGCGTAAAAGTGACAGTTTAATGCGTAAAAATGACAGTTTAATGCGTAAAAGTAACAGTTTAATGCGCAAAATATTACTTTTAAGCACTACCGCTTAGAAGTATTTTATTTAGCAACGAATATATGAACTTGACGTCTGCTTACTTTTTAAATTTGAAAAATTCAAAATGTTGATATTTGAGAATTAAAGGTCTGTTTTAAAACGCTATTATAAAAAATCTGATGTGGTCAACACAAAACCTCCCGCTTTTAATTTTTATTAATTTTAACACATACTTATATAGTTTGCAGTATTAGTAAATTTATGTAAGTTCTTTAGCATATTATATCTATTGCTTTACATGATCCATTTCATTAATATGTAATTGTAAACTAATATTTGAAACTTTGATAATACGTACTTATCAAAAGCTGATTTTAAGTGCTGCAAAAATATCAAATATATATCGCATCATTATAAATAAATAAATAAATATATCATCACGGCATATTACCCATTTCTGGGTGTGCCAGTATCTACAACACATGTAGACGTCGGTAATGATGACGATATATTTTACCGTGTGGGCGCTTACCAGGCGTCACCTCACGGGCACTCATAGCTGGCGTGGAGAGTGCACCACAGGGGTCACTTTTGTGCATCATTATGTACATCTAATATTTATGTATGATGGAAAATATATTATTTTTACTAACCTTAATTTAATTAAGACTCAATACAATCTTCTTAATACGGTTTCATTATTAATTTTTATGTAATTGCTTTCTGACAGTTACATTTGTTTAAATATGTCAAAATTGTTATTAAAATATTATATTATGTTTTTGTTTGGCGCGTAGGCAAGATGATGTACAAAAATAAATTATTTTATAATTTAATATTAAAGTTAGTTATATACTTCCGGAATGGAATTGATAGTATTTGAGTAATCGTGTCCACAGGATCCACATACACACATATACACACACGTACATACCCACAAACACCATTGTAAAAATGTTAAAATCGGATTCTGGGGACATCAAAACGTGCTTATTCACTAAAATCTCTATATACGATTTATCGGGAGGCTAAAATCTGGTATGTAATACATTGCGAAATGAGTGTTTTAGACACTTGACGTGTTGGACCACTTGCTTAAACTCGTGCGTACAAATTTCACGTCGCGTGCTAAAGCATTATCATTTCGCAACTTATTACATAAATAGCTATTTTACGACTGTTATAAAAACTACACTTTTTTCAATAAGATGGGTGTATGTTTACTTTAACAGAATAAAAGTGTGAAAAAGTACACTGTTTTTTAACGCAAACGAGTGAAATATTGAAACTATATGGCACTTTTTTCTCACTTTTACTGCATACGTAAAATAGTTAATTATGGAACACGTGTGTAAAGTAGTACTTTTTTATTCGAATGTGGTGCTTTATTAGCACGAGATAAAAATACTATTTACATTCCTCTGGCATACAATATTTTTCCTACAACTGAAATATTAGTTCTATTTCTAATAATACTGAGTATGAGTATACAGGCATCTTCAAATATTATTAACGTTAGTTGAAAGTAAATTAAGCGATGGTGCATGTTGCTTAGCAACGTATTTACTTTTCACGTACTGGTGATTGAAAAGTACTTTTCACGCACTTGTGTTTGAGAAGTGACACTTTACAAATTGTAAAGAGTGCGTAAAGTACCTACTTTACGCGCTGTTGTAGGAAAAAAAAATGGTTAGCAATTCGAGTAGAAAGTGCCTTATTTCACTCATAGGATTTGACGAACTCACCTACGGCTCGTGCGGTCAAACTTTCCTGTTCGTAAAATAGGACAATACTTTTTACTCTTGTTGCATACGTAACTATTAGAGCGTGAGACCATGCTAAAATTAAATAGATATTTACAAAAGCAAAAATTTCATAATGTTGCAAATTTATTCTAATGTCAAGTGGTTTATTCAAAATAACTGCACTTGCGGTTACATCTTGATTATAGAAAAGAGAGTGACAGCTGTGGTTCGTTAATGGGCTATTGGAACGTAGGTGAATATATGACGTTCCTATTGGGTTATTATAATGAAATTTTATGTGATTATAAAAAAAAAATTATAATTATTGGTGACTAGCTGTTTTTTTTTGTTTAAATTAACAAATTTATGCCCATATTCATACACTTCTAAAGTTCTAAAAGAGCTCGTTACAATTTTTTAAAAATAGAATCAAATTTGTTATTTATTATATTTCGATTTTTCTATCAGCGTCGATTGTTTTTACTGAATAAAATTTATAAAGAACGGTTTAAAATTTTACGAGTGTTCGTGAGTATGGGTATTAATGCATTATAAAACCCATTATGGTTTACAAAAGCATTGTTATAGTAAAATTAATCAAATAAATCTTCGTTTTGTAATCAAGTCTAAAAAAGAATAGTTTATTTTTCAGAGTGGGGTCACTGACTTATATTTTCTTTTTAGAACGTATTACATTACAAGACAATTTGCATTTTGCCAATTTTTACCTCCCGCTACCCTAGGTAAGGGAGGTATAGGGATCGTGCTAAAAATCGCATAGATTTTAGTGAATAAGCACGTTTTTATGTCCCCATAATCCGATATTAACAATTTTACAATGATGTCTGTAGGTATGTGTGTGTGTGTGTGTGTGTGTGTGTCTGTGTGTGTGTCTGTGTGTGTGCCTGTGTGTCTGTGGATCGTGTGGACACGATTACTCAAATACTATCAATCAGAAAATTTAGAAATTTCGTATATGAATTCTATGCTAATATGGGAAGAGCTGTTAGTTCTTAGTGTATATCGGATAACCGGAAGTATACATGCTTTTAACAGTTTTTCTTCAAAAATATATTCTTCAAAAACCGATCAAGCCATTCCAGACGTGCTCCTCTAATTCCTATTTGTTCTAATTTATTTATTAATCTATCGTGATAAACACATTCAAAAGCTTTGCTTAAATCACAAAAAAA
Source organism: Ophonus ardosiacus (assembly GCA_943142095.1). NCBI lineage: Eukaryota > Metazoa > Arthropoda > Insecta > Coleoptera > Carabidae > Ophonus > Ophonus ardosiacus. The sequence continues at coordinate 27,068,329 of OW964828.1, read as the reverse complement.
ATACCTACTGGATGTTCGCCCTGATCTAGATAGGACATAGATGTTGTACAAAAGTCAATTATAGCATTAACTCTAGAAATATTGGGTCGATATCCGTATTGATTGTTATTAACTTTTTTATATTGGAAGTCATCGATACTGGAACAACTGCTCTCGGAATAATTTTGCTTAATGTAAGTTGATCTGAAAACTTTCCACATTCAAAGGAAAGATTAACCAGCTATACCAAATGTTTAATAATAGCTTTCAATACTGTTTTTAATAAAAATGAAGAAATTTCGCCTGGTCCTGCTGATTTCTTATTTTTCAGTTTAATGTTTACCAAGGAAAGCATTTACATTTCTGAATAAGGTAGTAAGACAAAACAATTGGAATGACTAATACTACGACTACTTATATCATTTTCTGTAGAATTCTGAATATTGCTTAATGCTTTTAAAAGCGCATCTCTGAAGAACTTATTAAAGATATTAGAAATTGCTTGTGGATCACTTACTGTATTCTTACCAATCTTCACGGACGAGATAGTACTTGTGGTACTTTTTACATAAGACATTTGATTTATAACTTGTTACGCATCACTACTGATATTTTCAGTTGACATTATTTTAGTCTGATAATATTATTTCTTTATGTTTGAAATCAGAAGAGAATGTTCATCTTTGGTTTTCTTGTATAATAAACTAAGTTCTGGGTTTATACGTTGCAACTGAAATAAATCTTTAAGTCTAGTAGTTTTAGTAGTATGCGGATTTGCCGTTTCGCAATTTGTTGTTTATTTGTTACAAACATCAAGCCCATCAAGATCCTCTTTAATAAAGACAGAAAACATGGATAGAATAAAGAAGTAAAGTTCATCTAGTTTACAAGAATGGGGTCATGCCACATTTTCTGTTTTATTTTTTTCCTGGAAGTCTACCGATCACAGTATATGTAAATAATATTTTCACGTCATTTGTGTGCATTGTTTTGTAGATATAATTTTTTATAAATAGGGGTCAATTTCAAATCTCAATGAGGACAAGTGAGCGCATACGTCATGTATCTGAACGATTCCAGTTCACCCTGGCGGACAAAATGTAAATTAAGATAAGTTTAATTTCGCGTTTGAAGTTTGTGACATTGTGACCTTCATGTACGTGTGACTTGTGTCGTTGTGTGAGCAGCCGATACATGACGTAACAGAAAATCGTAGCGCGAATATCTTTTAAGTAAATTATGAATGAAAAGTATTATATTTTGGAATATTCTATGTTGCAATATGGATAATAAGTGTCATAGATTCTATTTTTATAAAAATATTAGCAACATTTTTTTTTTGCATGACCCTATTGGCTGAACAAGCTGAATTGAGATTGGTCCATAACAAGGCAAAAGTCTTTTTTAAAGAATATGAAAAATTAATGAAATGGATGGAGAGCAAGAATTAGAAAACTGTCAATGAATCGGTAATGCTTGCCTACATGATGGAAATAGTAATATTACGCAAATGTTATACTTGAGTTTTATATATATATATATATATATATATATATATATATATATATATATATATATATATATATATATATATATATTTCAAGTCTAGTATGTATAAATTTTCAATTCTCTGGTGCATGCATTCAAAACTTCAAATATTGCTAGGAATAAGAAATTGAATAGTAGTATCCTTTCATAAGCTGCATGCCTTTAGGAAGGGACTTAAACAAAGGATATGAAGCTAAGAAATCTTACGTTTTTACAGAAGAAGATGTACGCAATTTTTTCCTAGAAGCCCCTGATGTTACTTCTTTATTTTTGAAAGTACTCAGTTTAGGTCACCATTATTTTGAGAAAGGCAGTCGGTATTTGTGGTGTATTCGGTTCTTGTAGAAGATATGAATTGTGTAATTTACGTATATATATATATATATATATATATATATATATATATATATATATATATATATATATATATATCATATCATATTTAAGAGAGAGGGTTCCGTTCAAATAATAATTAATATTGTTCCTTCAAAAATTGGAAAAGGTCGAAAATTTGCTATTATTGACGATTCCAATATTCCTAATTTATTTGATAAATACCTTTCATTACGCCCGAACAATGTAAAGGCAGATATAGTCTTTCTCAAGTATTCAAATAGAAAATGTATGTTGTTGTAATTAACAGCTTTGGAAAATGAGCGATTCGCGTAGCACGTTTATTGAATCTTCTTGACGCTAAGAAATACACTGGTCACGCTTTCAGGCGGACATCTATGACGATCATGGCGAATAGCGGAATGACCGTAGATGAGCTTAAACGTCAAGTGGGCTGGAAGTCCTCTATGATTGCGGCTGGTTACATCAAAGAGTTCACCGTAAATATAATAAAAGTATAACAAAGTAAATAATAACACCAATAATTGTAATTTCAATTTTTATTTAAAAGAGAAATTAATAAATAAATAAAGAACTTACAACCATATTTCTATGCTGATTAGTTCTACAACTCCATATTTAATCATAATTTTAACTCTTTTTGAAATATTAAAATGATGTACTGTTAACTAAATACCAAAGAATTTTCTACTAGGGGCTTTCTATCTTTGATTGCATACTTTCCCCATTAATAAGTTTCAAAATTATTCATTTAGGCGACGGAATATTTGTTGTATTGTTCTGTTGTCACATTGTTCCGTAATCACTGTTCAGTGATTTTGGCACGTGGCACGATGCTAAATAAGACGTTAATTTTAACAGCCTGTTAAAACTTGTAGCCAATAAATCGAATTCGTTATCTATCATTTAAATTTTTATTCAGTGTCTACTATTTTACTTATTTAATATTTTGCTGTTTGACATCTTTAGCTAAATTAAATATTTGGCTAAACTAGTCTTCTATTTTGTTTTTCGTATAAAAATCTTAGACTTGTGTCTAGCGTGAAATATTAATAAGCAGCAAAGATAAACAAGCAAACGGTTTGAACAAGTTGTCTCAAATATCCTTCCGCGTTTCGCGCGAGATGGTAAACTATCCTTTCCTTTGACACGACGCGGAATTAGCAAGTTCCTGAGGAAGCTCTACCTGCTTGCCGAGAGCCGCGCAGGACCTGCACAAAAGCTAATGAAGCCTGTAGCAACATAATGAAACATTGCTTCGCTAATAAATGCTATAATATACACCTCATACAACAAAAATCTAATTGTTTTTTTCACTTCACGTCAACAAAGAGATATGACAAAAAAACTTTTTTAATAAAGACGTAAGTGATGTGCAAGGAGGCGAAAAATGATGAATTAGTTTTTAAGTTACGATGAAGATTTTAAAGTTAGTTCTATCAATGTTTACTACCTCCAAAATAAACAAATGCAGAATAAATGAATACCTACTTTTGTTTTAAGTTATTTAATTGACACAATATTAACTTATGTACAATAAGTAACAACTTAATACAAAGTAATTTAAAAAAGTCTTTTCAAATAAGCAACCTTTTTATTAATATTCAGACTAAAAAAAAAATCTTCAAAGAAATACTCTAAATGGTTTCAAAATATAAATAATAATACGATTTTTTATTTCACAGGTCACGACATTGCAAAAATTTAAATTATGAACACAAGTAAAATACTTTTAATTTTAAAGATAGAACATTATATTAAAACATAAGTTACTGAAAGCAACCTCTTCAAGCAAGAGTTTGAAATTTGCATATGAGCGCGCAGCAGCGAGTATGAGAACGAACGAGTGCTTGAATAGCCTTCATTAACGAGTGCTTTATACTATTTTCTCTGTTTAGGCTTTCATTTACATTATTTCTTAATAAAAATATTTGATATTAATTTGCGTTTTTATTCTTTCCGTTGCCAAGATATTTTGTGTCGATATTTAGTGCAGTTATACCAATTCCAAATAACAAAATGTCATAAAAAATCATTTAAATCCTACACCAATATACGTGCTGGAATATGACATTCTAATTCCGAAACAGAGAAAAGAAATTTATTTAGAAAAATAAGAAAGATTTGAAATATTAATACCTTCCAGTTGAATCTCAACTTTTTCATTTATAAGAAATCTTTTAAAAAAATTATACTAAAATATTCTACCCTACTTATAATTGAAAACATTTAGAAAATGCTAATAAAGAAATTGCCGATTATCTCAATACTGGAAAACAATGAAATAAGACAAATATATTTACATTTTTTTAGAACGGTATTCTTGATTTAAATACAAAATATTTATATATTAGCATTTTCTAAATGCTGTCATTTATAAGTAGGGTAGAATATTTTAGTATAAATTTTTTGCAACGGTACAGAACAGAAGCATTCCCAGCTGGTTTTAAGTGTGGTGTGTTGAGCATAAACGTAATGCACAAGCGCTGAAGTTTGCAAAAAGGTCCAAGCTTTGTGCATAGTACATAAGCATAATTAAAAGATAGAGATATATATATTGGTCCTTGTTTCTTGTGCAAAATGTGACTTGTCTAACCTATTAAAAATATTTCGTTAAGGTTGACGTGAACTGGTGTATTTGAAATGGATACTGAAAATCAGATAGAATATGAAGCTATAGTTCAAAGAAGAAAAGCAGTTGCTTTAGCAGTTTTAAAATTTATTACGGATTCTGCAAATGCAATAAACAAAAATAAAAAGCGTCGCCGGTGGTGGGTTCATCCGTTCATCCAATAAGTAGAAAATGTTTGTTGCAAGGCGATTAGGATAATTTGCTTCGTGAAATGAGAATGAATGATAAAATCTTATTTTTCAATTACACAATAATAATAATAATAATAATAATAATAATAATAATAACAACAACAACAATAATAATAATACATTAATAATAATAATTAATAATAATAATGATGATAATAATAATAATAATAATAATAATAATAATAATATGAATAATACTACCTTTTTAGTTTAAGTTCTGCATTTATTTCTTTATTTATTTATTTATTTATTATTAAAACCCAACGTTTCGGCACCATAATAATAATACTTTGATGAACTTCTATCAAAAACAGAATTAAAAAGAATAGTTCATTTCGTCTTATTATTACTCGTGACGCTAAATTCACAAGCAAATTACAATCGATATTCTAGGAATTTTTTGTCATTACAATTGATATCAGTCAAACGTCGCTACTGTCGATTTACGAATTGAAACATTTGTTGGGAATGATCTAAATATTTCTCATTAAGGACTATGAAGTACGTTTGCGTTTGTGTATAATCCACTATCCATTAGGCATTAGTGAAGTAACTGCGAGTGAGGCTTAAAGCATTTAAAAACATACTGGACAGAAGTAAGAGAAGAAAACGAGTTGTCTACGATCTAGGTTCAGAAAAGAAAAGATGAATGAACTCATAACGGAAAAACAAGAATGAAATGGAATTAATTAATTATTAATATTATATTTGCCGTCAAATAAATATGGACTGGAGATTTATACACTGTTGCCAATTTATGGGCAATGTTGAAAATGCTAAGTTATGAAGAAGGGTGCTGAGATGGGAAAAGTTGAACATCAGTCCATAGTATTAGGTAATTATAAAAATAATGCGGATTCTAAGTAATACACAAGAATAAAGTATTAAATAAGTTGAAAATTTCAAATCTGTTTAATTAAACTAAAGAAAGATTTATTAGTCTTAAACATTGGTAGTTGTAATTCCTCGATGCAAACATAATTCCTTAAGAATAAATGTTACTAATAATGTAAACATTAAAATATGCGCACAGTAAAATGTCACATTCTGCATTCAGAATTGATAAATAATTTTTTTACTTACACAAATTACTTTCTTATCAGAATATTTACTAAATTGCAACTAAGTAACATTATTTAACATTTCTCGTAATATTCACATTTTATAATCTAGTACAAAATATTCAACAGCACATTAACATACGACAATTTTTCCTTAGAATACCTACTTTCTTTACCTTTGCAATCTTTGTATCTTGCATACATTTCCTTCATTTTAAACTGCAACACTTTACATATCAATCGACTGTAGACAATCCATTTGCCTATAATGGCTACATTAACTCCGCGGCATTAGTGCATGAAATCTTTAATCGTAACAATTCGTGGAACCTTGCTCCTGTACCTGTCTTTGAGCCACAGGACGAGCGAACGACACGGGCTGAAGAGGCAAAGAAAATGCACTCACTTGAGGAACAAAAGAACTAGTGAAGTGTGCACTTGTCTTTTTGTTTCGCTCTACACTTGCGCTAGAATTTGCTCAGAACATCTGATGGCTCCTGGCTAAAATTTGAAATTGTAATAGAGGGTGGTAACTTGCGTGTTTTGCATATTTTAAAGGGTGGGAATTTTAATAACTTATTTAATGCTGATGGGAGTTTTAACCAGAATATATTGTACTTCAAGAATGCCTGGTCTTTTTATACAAATATCTTGAAGATTTAAAAGTACATCACAACTATTTTTCATACTGAATATTTTAGAATATAAAAGGAATCAATATCCAAAATTAATAAATATATCAACACACAATCATGAAGGGTGGTAGTATGAACAAGTGATTAAGGGTGATTAGAGAGGCTTTGATTAACAGCGTTTTATACCTGTTTATTGTTTATGGATTATTTTTCAGAAAAATGCTTTCTATAAAAGTTGCGTACGATTATTTTTTCTATAACAATTATTTAAAATATTTTTCTCTAAAATAATACATAACCAATTGGCTGAGTTTAAATACTGCTAATCATATACCTTTAATCACTTACGCTAAAGAAATAAAGATGACAACTATTTTTGTAATTGCATAAATCACATTAATAAAATGCATATTAATCTTTCAGGGAATTAAACTGAAATCTTTACTTTGAAAATAAAGAATATGTTTCCATGATATCATACGTCTGTCTAATCAGACTTAAAAACGATTCGAAAACATACATTCTCCGAACAGCATTTTTTTTTTAAGAATACTTTACCAGTTAGACTAAAGTTCTATTATCCGGTATATTCGTAGAAAATGTTCAAAATTATTGCCATATGAAGTATCCAGTCGTACAATTTCTTGTCAAAGTTTCTGTACACAAAATTTCGCATACGCTTTTCTCAATGTCATTGACATTCTCAATTTCTCCAGAAGCATTTTATATACTTGTAACTTATTTTAAAATATCAGGCATTACATAAATATCATCTCAAATTCCATTTTACCTCATTTTTTTGTTTGTTAAAATTTTTATAAAAGTAGAAATCTGTAATAATAATAGTAGGAGTTAAGTTTTTACAAAAAAAAAAATTAACCAATATTGCAAATTCTATTTAAAACATAAATAGGTATTATTTACTAGTATTTATTAATAATGGACATATAGTAGAATTCAATTACTCGTATAAGTTAGATATAGATAGCGATATAAATTGCAATGATTACATGTAATTGTATTTAATTTCATAATTTACTGCCATCGTTTACTTGCAACTCTGTTACTTCTCCATTATTTATAACGAATCAAAATTCAATTTACATTGACTTTATGCATAAAATTTTTATATCCAGAAAATTATTTCTTGTTAGCAATAAATTATTAGTTTATTGATGTGAAACAAAGGGTATTATTCAACTTTGTAAAGAAAATACTGTGAGGAAATTTAGATGAAATATTCAGGATGTCAATGCAAGTGCAGCAAGAGTCGCAGAAACAGGAAGTGATACTACACATCCGGTATGTCGCTCATGCGGGGAATGAACTCACGGGCGTTATTTACACATCACATAAAAATTTCAAATTGGGAGAACAGTTCAAATTTATTTTGGTGAATTAAAGATGAAGTTTGACAAGGTATTTTTATGGCCAATTTATCCACGGTACGTACAGATATTATGTTGGGAAAATATGTCATACCTCGCTTATTAAAAAGAAAAAAAAAAACTTTAGATAACTTTAGTACATAATTATATTTTACCAAAATCTCGAATCACAAAACAATATTTTTTAAATGGGAACATAGTATAACAAGTCTACATTTTTCTGTTATAAACATGAATTACCTATTAATTTATTGAAATGAAAAAATTGAAAATTATTGAGAAACAAATAGAAAAATGGAAAAATCAATTACCTATATATCATCAATTGCATAGAATAGAATCATAAAGAATAGAATAGTACTCGTATAAGTCATACTTAATGACAATAAAAAAATTAACTATAAGTATAGAATTTTAGCTTAAGTTTGCCGAAAAGAAAAAAAAAACTATATGGAAGCTATTATCAGTTGGTTTTTTGAAATATTGCCTACTTAGTCAGCAAAGTTGAATCAAGAATTTAGGCAAAAAAGGAGTGAATAAATCAATGCAAATTATAAAAAAAGTAAGTAGTGCTTGTAAGTATCATGAAAGACCACTTTGCGAGAGCGGTCAGTGACATTATAGTCACTGTAACATAATCAATAAACCATCCGTAAATCTGCTGAAATTTATGGAAAAAGGAAGTAATCTTAAAAGTCTCGTCGAGAAGTGTTCTTGACCTCTCGTAAATATACTTACATCGTAGTTAAATTATAATAAAGATTTTTGTACAAAAAAAAAATTGCTTATTATTACGGTTATGAATATTTGAAATGTTAACGTAATTAATGTAGCAGTAATTAAAGAAGAATTTCACATAATAATTAAATTCAATATACATATTAATATTATTTTTTCTTCAAAACTCTAATATTATTACTTTGCAATTATTTATATTACGATAGTGACTACTTTTTGTCAAATCAAATAAATATACCTAGGTATGTATATGAACAAGTACATACCTCAGCGCTGTGGCCACGGAATTGTGATTATTATATTCATTTACCCTAAAATATATAAGATATACGAATATTAATGCAAATATGTGAAAAACATATAATTAACTACTAAGTATGTTTATAAGGGCGATTAATAATAATTCACGCGTTAATGGTTCGGAATATTAATCAACAATTTACACGCAATTTAGTAGTTACAGTATTTTTCCATTGCTTGTATCTTATTAAATTGGAGAAAATATAACTTTATTCTATGACAATAAAAAATTATATGTAATGCAAAATAATTCATCAATGCGACAATCCTTCAATTTTTTGTGCCATACTGATGTTGGCGATCAGTACGCCGAGATTGTAACCTTACACGCAGCGGCACTACAAATGTGCTCTACCACATAACATTCTGAATCAGAATGGAATATTCCGCCATAACAAAAAAATTAAACAAATTTCAATTTAACATAAAGTATGGCTAAATAAATAATAGTTAAAACAATGAAAACATTTTTTAAATAATTACTTTACGAGATATTTCACATTTGCTAAAAGGGAAAATTGACGTCATGCAATTGTTATCTTTCTCTCGCAGCGTACTCAGAGAAGTGTGTGTCAGAAAGTAAGTATAGGGGAAATAGTGTGTGTCAGAAAGTAAATATAGGGGAAATGTGACGTAACACTGATTTCTCGAAAATAAAATACTGTTAAACTAAGAACAATTAAGACTTTTTAATACTATGAATTGCTTCAAAACTGAGTGAAGTTTTATTTAAAATAATAAAAAAAATTAAGTGGAATACCCCATTACAACTAACTTAATATTAAGGTTACAATCTCGGCCTACTGATCGCAAACATCAATATGGCATAAAAAATTAAGGAGTTGTCTCACCTTTTATATTTATACACCGTGACGGAAAGTATAATTTAATTTTTAAAATAACATATCCCACGAAAATTTGATATTTTTCGAAAAAAACTTTTTATAATTCATATAAATTGTTCCTTCATATTTGCACAGTGATTTGAAAATTTAAGCAGTTCTAACTCATTTTTGTAGTGAAAAATAAATAAATGTATCACCAGTTTTTATTATTGGTAAAATAACGCGGTAATTTAGCGATTCAAAATTACAGTTTACACTAACTGGTAATTTAAAATTACATATTACCATGATATATTTTAAATTAGCTATCATAAATTCCAAGAAATATCCGTGAAATTACAAAGAAATTACCAAATAGAAATTACTGTACGTGCGTAAATTCACAAATAAGTATTTTTTTTATATAAATAACAAATTAAAATCATAATAAATATTAAAATATTCAAGTGTTTCAAAAAGAGGAAAATGAAAATTCTTAAAAAAAATTACATCTTATATTATTACACTATGTCATAATTTTGTATAGCAAAAAAACTAAACTGGTTTAAGTGAATTTTTTAATCTGAAGTGTTCTCATACACAATGATGTTACATTTGAGTTTAAAATCATTAGAAAAAAGTCTTTATTTATATATCTATTTTCTGCATTTTTCTTTTGAGTATGACCATATGCAGGAAACGATATTTCGTTGCAGCAGGATTAAGTTCCAGGAGGGTGGAAGTCTAACGCCTATTGCCTGTCCATCCTTTTCCCCTCTACATTCCAATATGCTCCATAAATATGCGCAATTTCTCAAATTTCTGGTAAATTACAGGTAATTTTCTCGGTAATATTTATGGTAATTTACGATAAACCTGATTTTGTAATTTACTGTGTTACGGTAATTTATTTGGTAATTTACACGGTAATTTATAGAATATTATTACCCATTTCTGCTATTCTGTGAGTTAATTAAATAAATAAATAAAAATATCATCACGGAATATTATCCATTACTGGCTGTGCCAGTATCTACAACACATGTAGACATCGGTTATGATGACAATATATTTTATTGTTAAAAGTCAAGCACTGACTGGGATCGATCCCGGGTCACCAGATTAGCAACCAGACACCATAAGCACACGGCCACGCGACCCCATCTTTGTGTTAATTGCTAATTAATAATCTGCTATTACATGCAGATTCGGTTATGACGCTATTAGTACAGTTCAGGAAGTTAGAATATAAAAGTTTCCTAACTGATAGTACTCATATTTGCCTTTGCCATATAGTTCCTCCCGCGCCGACACCGTCATCATCATGAAATGTTGAAATCAGATACGAACGTTAAACCGTACATGTTTACCAAAACCTTGGCATGCGATTATTCCCCGTACCTCTATTACTTTGAGAAATGGGAGGTAGAAATTAAATAGTGCATGTAAGCATCTCTGAGACAACTGAGGAAAGTAAGTGACATTATAGTCCTTTGTAACATAACCAATAAACGATCCGTAAATCTAGAGAAATTTATGGAAAAAAGAAGTCATCCAAAATGTCTCGTAGACATCAAGCGTTCTTGACCTCCGCTGACCCTAACTTAGTGGTGCGTGTCTAAACGTCCCGTCAAGCACCATAAACCCCAGTATCACAGCCATAACCTCGCGCTGTCACGACCGGAACCGAAATTAAGACATAATAAAAAACAAAACAAACACCACGCAGTATCTCAACGCGTGAAAACTATTTCAACACAAACAACAATCCGAAGCTGCCATCTCCTGAAACAAAATCATAAAACATGGCCAGTGGCGCTCCTGCCGGAAGAAATGTGCGTTAAAGCGTCGTCTGTTTTCTGTCACACACAGCGACAGGCTAAAGCTCCATTTACACCGCACTGGGTCATTATACGCAAACCACACGACCACATTTGTGGAAGAAGGGAATTGATGTTTCTGGCTGTTCTATTTCCCAACGACGAAATAAGTACTCATTTCGATTCACAAAGTTGGGACAAAACTTATGATGGAATGCATTTTTGAAAGAGGTAAAACTACCTTACGGCCAGATAGTTAAATTTTAACTGTATGTAATTTAATAATAAGCGCTTATACTTAAATTCTTAACTAGCACCAACTGACCATTAATCATATTTTTAAAAAGTTTTGACAAAATATTTTTAGTATTTCTGTATTACTTACAAGGCTGATATTGGTTTATTGTTCATTTTTAGTTAAAGTTGAACAATAGTTATAAGAAAATAATTAAAAAATTAATAATAAAATAAATAATTAAATATCTGATTTAAATTTCATATTTGCACACATTGGCAATTGTTTTCATATGGCGATAAATAAGCTTAACAATTGACAATTTGTATGATATCCTAAATGTAAATCAAGCTTTTAATTCATTGTAACTATTCTAAACATTAATGAAAATTTTTATTAATCAAACATAAATAATTTAAAATCTGCGTAAAAGATCATTAGCAAAAACGTTAATTATGCTTTCATTCCAAATGCTGAGCATGAGGTAAAAAAGTTAATAACATTTTAATTACACAAGCAATAATACAGTTGTATTGTAATGTAGTCACCCCTAATTTCTTGCAATATCCAAAAAGCACATTTATAAATTAGCCCTTAAATTAGTCCACCCAATTTTTTTGTAATCAACAAACCAAATTCTTTCCAATTATATTCTCATTACCTTTACTACCCTTCACTTACTAACTCCCCCAATCTTATGTAAGTAAAATTATCACATTTCTAACTTCACCAACTGTGTGATAAGAAACCTAATGTGGTCTGATAACGATAGTGTTAAAATGTAACCACGTTTGTATGGTCGAATCAAGCCATCTGAAGTGGAGCAATGTGGTTGAACAAGGGATAATTAACGCAAACCACAAGGGTGGTTACGTGGTTGGTTTTTCTCATCAGAAAAACATTGAGGAAGTTTGACGAAGAATGTTCAGAGATTCAGTAGAGAAGGGCTTATGAAAATATGAAATAACTTACATGTTTTGACTAGCAGATTTACGGGTTAAGATAATATGCACATACCTGTAACAAAGAAAAATAGATTTAATATTTTTAGTACTTTGTACAGTAATGTACTATTTTAATATACTAAAAATCATAGAGTAATGAGTTACTTTACACATAGCAACCGTGACTGCATAGCAACGGTTTTGTCATTAAAATACATTTTGACAGAAGGAATTGTTTATTCTTTGACTTTTTTTATTTATTCTATATTATGCAGCAAAAAAATCAAACTAAATACGAAAAAATAGTGTACGCACCGCGTCAGAAATGAGATTGTACTGTAATCGTATGGTATTTAATACTCGTCTCGTAAACTTTCACTTTTCTTAACTTGGAACGTAATATAGATACTATTTTCTACAACTGTCAAAAAATGACATAATTTCATTAAGAAGGTAACCATAACAACGTGTATTTCACACACTGTGTACATTATTTCGTATAATAGGCGCATTATTTCGTACACTGGGAGTATTATTTCGTGCAATGTCTCCCGCACACTTTCAAAATCAGGTATAAAACGAGCAAAAGCCTTGCATTTTAAAATTTGAAAATGTCTTTAATATTAAAAGAAGTGTAAAATTTAATAATTTTTGCATTAAACATTCGTAAAAATATAAAAAATAAATAAATTGGTTGTGTCAAAACTCATATGAATATTCTATTGTTATCTATGATATTGAAAAATGTCAATAAAGGTTAAATTTTTTAAAATATTTTTACCTGTTTTCTAAATATTAAATTTAGGCGTAGAAAAAAATATTGTGTGCACCTCGAGTGTTTTTTTACACTTACAATCTTATGCACTAAACATATATTTCGCATTAATTGCACGTGTGGAAAATAATAATTATTAAATTAAATGTCTGTTTATGAGTAGCATCCTAAAAGAACATATGAATAATATATTGTAAAGTGAATAATAATTTTAGTCTATAAAAGGGTATTATTAAAACTCAATGACTCGTACTATCATCGCGGTTTTAAAACTAAAACGAAATGTCAAATTTTATTATTTAATAACAATAATAAATAATATCAAATTTATCAAAATATGATTTTAAAGCAGAACATAGTTTGTATTCAAACAAATATTTTTTAATAAATCGTTCTTCACATAAGGGTGAAATTAAAAATTGAAATTTGAATTTGACATTTCCTAAAACAGCGTTTTAGTCAAAACCGTGATCATACTACGAGCCAATTGTCTATTGTTAAAGCCCACTGGTTTTAATACATTTGTTTAGACACAGGTCAAAACAAAAGCTGGGGTCTAATTGTGTTTGACTCTCAAGAAATAACTCGAAGGACCAGTGATGCGGGAGAGCCCTAATCCCCAATAGATGTTGGCGTTGACCGTTGATGCGCCTATTGTAGATTGTACTGGACTGTGGAATATGCGCTGGTTCATTGACGTGTCGTTTGATTTGGACAGTTGCGTTGCGGTGATGCGGTGGTTTACAGTTAATGCGGTGAACTCATATATATATATATATATATATATATATATATATATATATATATATATATATATATATATATATATATATATATATAAGCGTGTGAGAAACTGAAAATGTGCAAAAGGTAACTGTGAAATGTTTGTCAGTGTGACTATGTATCCAAAGCGAACAGAAAGTGAGTACGAGGAGGATTGGACAAGGATAGACACTTTTCACCTGCACGAACGATATGCAGGAGCAGGACTTACACAAGACAGTAGCTCTTTTGAAGAGATAGGATAATAAATAAAGGCCCACAAATGTTGTTTAGGATAGCGAAGCTAAAAAACTCTTATTCCTAACAACAGCACAGAAAAGAAGTAGCAAACGAACAAATGTATGCGTGTCAGAACTAAATATTACGTAAAAGCGTTGTATGTATTGTAGAAATATTAGCTCTGTTCGATGAGAAGTGCTTGAAGTGCAGAGCAGAATAGTGCAGTGCAGTGTAGTGTACACTAGTACAGTCTAATTCTTGTGGTTTCATAAAACACACTAGTGTATATTTGGGCAAGTTTGCTCAGCTGTGAGTAATCAAGCCAAGCGTAGCCAAAGGTGTAAAAGGTTAGGTTGTATATAAACACAGTCATATCATAAAGCTGCAAAAGAAGTGACTGCAGCAATGTCTATTTTAAAGAGCATAGTGTTTGAACTAATAAACGATTCTGACGAAGATCAATTATTACTTGATTTTTCATCAGATTCAGAGACAAAAATATTAATTAATTCTTTATATAACAAAACAAAGAGAATATACTATATCTGAATCCATTATTTTAATTTCTCAATGTGTAAAATTTTAAGTTAATAAACAGACGTGTAGATAGGATAGAATTAGAATGTCTACCGAACAACATTTAGTTACCCCACTCCTAGTCTGCACTTTCTACACCACCTCGCGAGTCAGGTCAGAAACGTGAGCACTAGTTCTTAAAATTTTTGTCATCGAACAGCCTGCCAGAAGCTGCCCGTTTCTCATAAAACATGTTAGTGTAAGAAAGTTAACACTAAGGCGCCTAGTACGTCATCGAACAAAGCTATTGACTATATTGACTGCTATGCTATTGTAAATTAAATACAGAAAAAAAAAATACAAAGTGTATAATTATTCGTAACAGATGAACTTAGATTTATTTTAAGCAATGTATAAATAAATTGAGAGATATGAACGCTAAAATTTACTAGAAACTAACCAAAGAATAAATAATAAAGTCTCAGAAATAACTGAAAAATCTAAGATAATATGTGTACCTAATACCTTAAACTTAACCCAAAAATAAACAAATAAAGTTTAAACTCTAGTGAGAATTATTAAATAATAAAATAGTTGAATTTGAATTCAAAGCTAAACGTACAAATGTAGCGACCAAGACAAATAAAAAGCCTTGAGAATTGTATCCAAAATGATGCTAAATTATTAATAAATAAATAGAAATAATATAAGCGCTTTGTAAAATATAAGATAAATGAATAAAAGTACAAATGTGTGTCAAATTCAATTACACTAAACTGAACTAAAATAGTGTTAAGAAACAACTAAAAAATGTAGCACATACGTGAACTATATACAGAGATTACAGATTAAATTGAACTGTAATTGATAATTAAAATGAATTTAAAGTAGAGTAATTTCTACTATAGAACAAAGTTAACGAATACTGCACGTGTAAAACTGTATTCTATAATGTATGAAAAAAAGTACTTACTGTGTTTTAGATGTATAAAACTGTGTAAAGAATACCTGATATTCGTGTACAGAATGTGCGTGTACTTAAATAAATAAATATATCATCACGGCATATTACCCATTTCTGGGTGTTCCACTATCTACAACACATGTAGACATCGGTAATGATGACGATATATTTTACCGTGTGGGCGCTTACCGGGCGTCACCTCACGGGCACTCATAGTTGGTGTGGAGAGTGCACCACAAGGGTCACTTTTGTGCACACTTGCAGTGTGTAATATTGTGCAGAATGTGTAATGCAGTTCCAAAGTCCAGTAAAATGTGCAAATGATATTTTTACGATGTTAAAATAAATCTAGATGCATAGAGAATAAATGTACGTGCTGTAAAAGCTAAATATATGCTGAAAAGAATATTATATAAAATATATTTTGGTTAAAGTGGTGCAAATACCACATGCGTAATGCGTTAGTAGAAATTAAACACACAAGCGTAGCGTAAATATATAAAATGCACTTGAAATACACTTTAGCGTTAATATAAATATATGTAAAGTGGTACTAGTAACAATAATAAAGAATTATTGTGCGAAAAATAAATTAGAATGCAATAATAAAACGTGTGTGCTCACTACTAGAAACCGAATGAAAAAACGTGCTTATTTGACAGTGAAGCTGCCGCAGAAAGCGGATATGACGAATAGTAGCGCATACAGGATGCGTAATACGCTTGTTATTGAAACAAATTGTTAGATGTCGCAAGCGGTTCGAACAACAGTAAATATTCAAAAAAATGGGTACCCTTAAAACTGAAACGAAATTACTAAAAATAGTCAAATATGAATTTCGAAATATTACAAATACGGGATATCTGTGTATCGAAGTGAAGCAAAATTAAAATTATTGTTAAGAGTTTAAAATTGAGACGTATACCACCTGTAAGTAGTACGATGTATAATCACATACATATTGCACAGAAGATGAATGGATATAATACAAATAGGTATAGTAGACGCAAAGATATAAGAGCTTGGGGCCTGAAAGCACCAAATAGCTTTTAAGTCCTGATCTGCAGGGGGTCTTTTTACCTAGCGGACGGGCCTGTATTTAACACTAATCTCGATAGCTATTTCAGTAAAATACAAATTACGTGAAATTAACTTTGAACTTAATCTTTTCTTATAATGACAAACTATTTATATTGAAAGAAACAAGACAGTAATTTTCAATAATAATGAGTTCTGTAAATAAAGCGATATAAAACAGAATACATCGGTGTTTTTATACCTTTATACTGAATGCTAATTCCTTTGGAAATTGGTTGGTTTTTACTCACAGGAAGAGGTAGCTGTTATATCTTTGCCTCTATTATACGGTTAACTATGTAAAATATATCATTACACATGTAGTTTCAAACATTGGAATAAATGAAATTTTCTTTTCAGATGAATTTTAATGTGGGTATTTATTTTTAAATTTTATACTTATGTACAACAATGATAGAATACGAGTATAGGAGGTAGGTTCCAAAAGTTTCCAGCCTGATCAACATTTAAAAATAATAGAAAGAAAACAACAGTATTAGCTTTCAACATAATCTTCCTTTACTTCAATATGGTTTCACATCTTTGAAGTTAAATTTCTATGCCCTTGAAGAAATAATCCAAAATTTATCTGTAAAATAAACTAAAACTGCATCTTTCATCTAATTACTATCCACAAATCTTCTATGTACTGAAAGCCACAGTCCATCAATGCAGCCTTAGAAACAACAGCCGAGAAGAGAGAAGTCGCGACATCCATCTTGCTCTGATTTTATCATGAAAAGTTTCTCGTGAACGATCAGATAAACGGTTGTTACCGAGATTTGTCTGCCTATAATTATTAAGCATTTCCTCTTGAACAGGACACACATTTTTCGCAGTTATTAATTTTAGTGGTTGCTCACCGCGAGAATCGTCATCTATAACGCTAACTATATATCTGGATCGTCTGTTAAACGAAACTTTCCGTGAAATTAAAGGTCGCTTAAAACCTACACCAGTCAACCAATTAGTATACATGCTTAGCCACATAGCTCCACCAAAAATTTTACGGTCGACGGTCAGCATGATAGAGTGCGCCAAAACAGTTACATGATCCTCGGCATTCAACGTTCGGCCAAGAATCAGCTCGGTCACGACTAAAATCCAGACACAATTTTTTCAACTGAGTGCATCCTCTGACAGAAACCAAGACTGCAACAAGGCGCTTAATGTAAAATGAGACGTTGAAGCCAGAAGATAAAGCAATGAGTATCCTTGCAGATGAGAAAGTACCAACAGGTTGTGGTAAAGACCAGAAATGACTCGTATGACATGTTAAAATTGGCGCGAAGTTTTGTATTTCTGACCAGAAAATTTTGGAACTTATGTCATATGTTATGATGCCCTTTATAAATTAGGGTTTCCATACAGATTTATGCCGCAATTCTGAACAAATCTGTAAGTCTTACAGATTTGTAAATCTGTAAAAAATGAACAAAATCGCAACGAAAGCTGCAACTCTTATGTATAACTTTATATTTATCAACAAAAATAGATGCGTTATTGTCAGTTTTTTACAGATTTACAGATCTGTAAGACTTACAGATTTGGTCAGAATTGCGGTATAAATATTATTACCAACCAATAAGTTTTTTCTATTTATTTAGATAAATACGTGTATTCATTAATTACTAAGTTTATATATTTCTTTATTTTTATTAGAAAATATCTCGGTTTTACTCATATGAAACTGTGTTCAAAAAAAAAAAAAAATCGTAGGTACATATTTAGTCACGGCGAGTGGAGAAATCAGATAAGTACCTAGTTGAATTAATTTTATTTATTTTCTTTTAATTAAATATAAAACGCCGGAAAAAGGCTTATTATTTTTATCTATGTAAATACAGCTCCATATTTTACCATAGATAGCATCTACACAACTTAACTTTGGTCAACAGTAACGCGAGCCCCTTATACAAAATTTTAGCGCCGAACGTGTATATCTCGACACGGAACTTTCGCTTCAGTCATTAATCATTTATTCGTTTCACTTTTAACGGGGCTGGATCTTTTCTCAGCAAAGGGTAATCGGAGCAGTCATCTGTCGTGTTAATTAATTTACTTCGTGGAATAATGAAATATGATACTTCTATTCTAAACACTTTCACTTCCAAGAGGAAGAAGAAAGCTAGTTAAGTTTAAGAATGAAATCACGAATCGATTGAAATATATTAAATACGAAAAATATTCCAGGAGTAACAACAAATTGACAATATTTCAGAATAAAATAACCCCGAGTAATTCGAACTCCCACATAGGATTAAAATTATAGCAGAGCGTGCTGTTAGGGCCAACAGAATGTTGTTGTAATGGGAAGTTACGGATATTACTGATAAATGAATATATATGCCCGAATACAAATTTTTAAAAGTGGAAAAACATCGATGCGGATGTCGAGAAAGAGATGCGTTTTTTGTTAACGGTACAAACAGTAACATTTTTTTTAATCAAAAAAGTTGGTGTATTGTTAAGAGAAGTTTGCTAAAAATAATAGTCATTACGTAAAAAAGAAACATCACTTGTAAATGTACCTAAGCAAATTATTCGAGGGTGGGTCAAAAAGATAGCGGAATAAAGAAGTTTTTGAAGAAGTGAAGGTATTTATTGTAGTTTTTAAAATGCTATTTACGTACCGAATGCTTGCTTCATTAGTCTTTGAAAAATCGCCGAAAATATTATTTTGTGTTAATGAAATATGCAATGAGAAAATTGATTTTCAGACTGTGATTAAGTTGCTCACAAAACCAGACAACTCCCATCTGATTATTTTTGATTTGACAAACTGTTAGCAGTATACGGAGACTTTTGCCCTGGGAAAACTATGAAGGGGCATAATCATTTTAAACAAGAAAGAGAGGCTACTGGAGACAATCTCTGTACTGAGTGCAAGAGATAATGCTCACACTCAAGAGCAACAGCATGTTGAATATCCTCTACTTTTTTTATACTTTTGTGGAGACAATGAAGATGAAGTTTTGCCCCAGATTGTCGTCTCTAAATATGAAATTTTGATTCATTATCATGAATCCACGTCGTGGCTCAAAGGGGTACAACACTCCCCAAGAAATTCAAAGAAGTCACAAAGGAGAAAAAGAAGAATAGCACCAAAAGTGTGTTGATTTTGCACGACAACGCATACAACAGAAATGTTGCACAGGCTGCTCTTCAAGATTCTGACTTCCAAACTTTAGACTACTCTTCCTAAAGTCCTGACCTGACACCGTCCGACTATTATTTATTTCTAATCTGAAAAGAAACTACTTCGCTGTAAGAAATATAAATATATAGAGAAGATAATATGGCAAATCGTTTTCAACATTAAATTTCCACGCCGATATCTTCCTAATTATCCTGTTATCAGTGGCCATTAAAACATGCTAATTTTCCCTTCATTATATTAGTTTACAGCTCAATCAATCAGTACCACAAAAGCGTAAAATCTTGTCAGTCCAACAATTCCGATAACTGATAATACATTTCCATCGAAATCGGATATTACTAAAATCGAACTCAATCTGATAGGGTTGTGTCTATAGCGTTTATAAACAAATCAACTCTCACGCAACAGAGTTTAAACCCAACAGAGCCCAGGGTTGGTTCAAACGAGCAAATAATAAGTGTCTAGAGATGGTGAGAAAACACGCCATCGATTCTTTGTGGGTTAGGGTAGGTTCCTATCAAGCACGCAACCAACAACAATAGCAGTTTAGGATTAGTGGATTAAAGGTCACAAATTTGTAGAGGAAATTTATGTGGAAATAAAAATGTATTTTGAAATAGTTCATAATAAATTTCATAGAGAAAGACCACAATTTGGGTTCGTACCCGATTTTTTGTAATTTTGATAAACGTTTTTAAGTAGAATAAGCTCTCTTTTGTGAATTATATGAAAAAGTTGGAGCAAAATTCATTATAGATACGAAGTCGTACGACACACTTATATAATATATATCGAATTCAAGGGAAATTTGATGCAGTTAACTGTATTTAGAAAAAGAAATTTTTGATTATGAATCTAATTGAGACCATAGTAGTACCAAAAAACTAATTAAATTTTCACTATTTCGTGTTAAATGAAACTTTACCGGTTTATAAAATTATGTGCCTCCACAACTATATACAAAAAATTCATATACAGGCTATTCCATTTAGATTATCCCGTGACTCGATGGTCATAGTTTAAGAGCATATAGTACTGACCAAAATGAGTATAAAAATACAACTTAGGTCTGATCTCTACCTGTTAATGTTAATTATAAACAATATATTAATTAAAATAAAATTAAATTGTACGATTCATTTTTATTGCATTAATAATATATCGGCTCAAATATTAACACACTCTGGTATTGATAACCTCAGTTATTAGCTCATATTTAATAAATTGTGATTACTCTACATTAATTGGGAGTTCTTGCAACCTCTAAATTTACAAGTGTGTACTTTTATTAAAAAAGGAGGGTTTTTATGAATTTTTAAATATTTTTTTAATCCGGGTGTTTCTTTTTGTTACAAAATATTTGACCAGCCCCTAGTGGGATAAATTTAGAATTACTCGGGTAAAATGCGAATTATCTATAAAAGGTCTGGCTAACGTTCGAAGAAAATTATTTTATTGAGTTCTATCCTGTTACGTAATTGCAGTCTAACCGACTCATCAATATGAGTAATAACAAGTAACGCGTGATAATAAATGGTATTTTATTATTTGTTTTTGTCAATAATCGGATATTTTTTGCCTGCAACTTCTCTAAACTGCGCTCAAAATAAAAAAAATCGATTATAATGTACAAATATTGTCAAAAACAATAAATGATATCTAGCAAACTTTAAATTTAACATATTAATTCAGCTTTATTCAAACGATACTGAATAAATCATAATTCGGAAAAAAAAGCAGAAAGTGAAAGCAAAATAATTCTATTTCGGATGTTATTCAATAGAATTGGCAGCGTTTTTAACTGGGTTACTGTTGGTTTATCCAGATTTTAAAATTTTTCCATTATATATGTTAGATTTTAAATAATTAACAAAATCTGTTTATGTATATGCAGGCTGATTCACGACTTAGTGCACAAACTTTAAGGGCATAGTACTAAATAAAATGAGTAAAAAAGCCTAATAAACATGGGTCCGAACTTCAACTGTTTCCGAGAAAGAGGTCATATGTATTAGAAGCTAAGAAAAATTGATATAGTGATCGCACAAAATTTTGTTTACTCAATTTCTAATAGTTAAGAAGTTATTTGAAAATTAATTATTGGTCAAAGTCGCCACATTTTACTTAGTACAATTATTTAGTTTTTTTTGAAAGACAAAAAAACATCTAGAATGACCTCTCAAATGCAAACAAAAAGTCTCACTTAATCGAAGTCGTAACTCTTAAGTTTTCGAGATACCACAGGTAAATCCCGTAAACACTCATTACTTACTGCATGCCTTACATGTCGCAAACTACCTATTGAAGATCGGGCCCATGTTGATTAAGCTTTTTTTGCTCATTCAGTACTATACTTATGCCCTTAAAGTTTGTGCACGAAGTTGTTAATCATCCTGTACATGCAATTAATATTAATCTTGTTCGTTGTGGAATTTCTGTAAGTAATTCCAATGTACCTGTACATATATACATATATACACTATACAGAAAAATTGTTTTAACAAAATTCAAAATATCCACAAATACCTAAAAATTCAATAAAATTTTAAAATGTCTATCAAGATCTACACAGAAGTTATAAGAAAACGTTTTATTTATTGTATTGATCATAAATAAAACTTGTATTTCATTTTTGTAATATGATAGGTAATTTTAATTATCAAATTACGTGAAATTTATGAGATAACAAAAAATGTGGTAATAAAGATCTAACTACATCACCAACCCAATTTATTTTTGTTTGTCCTTGACAAAAAGTATATTACGAGAAACAGCAATTCTCCCAATCTTCTATGCTAAGTGAGCAGAATAATAAGAAACTAACAGTAATCTTGTTATATTACAAACAGTTAACCAAATTATGCGGCCTCGAATCAAGTAATTCCAACAAAATAAGGCTGAAGGTCTTGGAAAATCTCGGCCATAAATCGCTGTTTGGTTCGTAAGTATATTTAATTCTTCGCTAAATTATTTTGTTTCAAAGTTGAGGCAGATTTATGTTGCGGAAGTAATGGCAGTTAGAACACACGCACACTGACGCAACACAGGCATAATTCAGACATCGCGAAAGCTCAACCTCACCTACGGCCAGTGGCGGATACAAAAATATTAAATTTTGCGGTCGAGATACAAATCATATCATGCATATGTAACACTATATTTTATAAATTTCTAACAAGTAAAATTTCATAAAATTTGTTTGAAATATCACTATAAAGATTTTAAATTCAATTTTATCCACCAAAAATGCGAAATAAAATATGACTATTGGTTTAGAAGCAAAATTTAATTCCCTACAACATTTATTTGAAGCATTTTTGTCTTAAATACCAATATTTGCTTTATATTTCTTTAAGGATTTCGGCCTAATTTTATTTATAAGAAAAAAACATTTTATTATTCTATTGTAATTTTTTATTTCTATAATAAAGAAACTTATCGTCTCGTCATATAGTTTTTCGTTTCGATATAGTGCTTTATAAAAATATTTTAATACAATATTGATATATCTATCATATCGATTATGTCGGCTCCAGTTGCATAATGGTTAGCGTTGAGTAGACATAGAGGGATCTCATATTCGAATAATGCTAAAAGATTTGTGTTTGTATATTTATGTATGTCAACCAACTCTGGGATTCAATCCTCTTGAGAGGTTGTTTAAAAAACGACAAAAATTTGTTACAGGTATTACATTTTTTATTAATTTACAGATGAACATCAAAGACGAATATATTAATAATATAGGTAATGGGGAAGTTTAGCGATTTTTTTTTATTCTTTTACTCCACGGGAAATGACTTGAAAAATGATGTAAAATGTTTTATTTTTCAAAAATGCCCAGATTTTCCGGAAAAGCAGATTTTAAGCTTGGTACAACGAATGTCGCTTATACACTGACGCACGCGGTTGCGATTACCAGTCACTTGAGACTGAGGTGTTGTTCGACCTACGTTCAAGTGGTTCGCTTTCACCGTTCTGTCTGAGTTTGCGCATAACTGACTTGTGACGTACTTAGAGTTTACCCAAAAAATATTAATTATAAATAAATGGAGCAATAATTTTAATTTTTAATTTCAATTTAAGCAGTCATTTGTGTTATATTTGTGAGAAAATAGTATGTTATGTAGAATTTTTACCATGCTAAACTTCCCCATTATAGTATTAGAATAACCATATAATTTGTAATATCGCATGTGTCTAAATTAAATATTTTCCTACTACTATTATAAAAAAAAATATTCTGGTTTATGGGGCCATATCGTTAAATTCCAGTCGCATTATCTTATGAACAAGGTTTTGTAAAAAAACGAGAAAAGCAAGAAAAATATAAGGGGCTATGTTTGTATTTATAAAAGAATCAAATTAGTACCCCTTTATATTTGAATAGTATATTCTATAACTAGGATAGAATATATAATATCCTCGTGAGCAAAAAAATTGTAGGTCCAGCCATAGGCTTTCATAATTTTTATCGGGCATTTGCAAAATTTCTACAAAAACCAAACAAGTCCGCGCCAGGTGTTGTACTGGGCAAGCGTCCCGGTTAAGATTTGGTTGTCTGTGGATCTTTATTATCCTATCTCCATCAACGCAATGAAAACATCGCGAAGATATAAGAATAAATTGTAATAACTTGAATATAATAAAGAATTTATTTATTATTAATAATAAATGGTGAGTTTATAAAACAAAATATGAACTGAACACTTTGTTTTTATAAATGAACAGAGAAAAATAGCAATGGTCATATAATAAACCGTCTTCAAATGAGAAGTTTTTTGTTATTATTTTTTGGACACACGGTTTTTGAAAAAAAAACTTATTTCTTTTTAAATGCGTTCAGCAAGCACTTCCTCCATATTAGCATTCGCAGAGATTTTTTTTATGTACCAGTTGCAAATGTATATAATTTTATACTTCATAATCGAACACCCAAACTTTAAATTCACTAATTTGTTGTCTTTTCCCACATCCATATTAGTACATAACGGGTAAAAACGGGGAAAATGTATTTATTTTCTTCGCAGATACGCCTATGTTCACGTCTATGAAAGTATAGCAATATATCTTTTCTTTCGACAGAGAATGTCAGAGAAAAGCTATTTAGTTCTGAAGTATCTGGCAACTACACGCAATATTATTTTTATTGAAGGCAATTTCGTCTTTGCACGAAAATGTAAAATGTACGAGTATTAATTAGTTAGAACTTGCAGACATAACTAATTAGAATCATTTTTGCGACTTATTGTATAAAATATAACTCCTTAGACTGAGATATATTGAGATATTTGAGTAAAGTAATTGAATAAACTTTAGTAGTATCTATAATACAAACTTTTAAATCGATAGTGCTCCAAAAAACTTAATAAATTTTCATTAATAAATAATGAATAACTGACAACTTTTAAAATACAACGATTTTTTGTGATTTATTTTTAATATTACTGAAATAAAATAATCATTTCTGAAATGGAAAAATAATAAGTACAGTAAAAGTCTACTTAAACATATTTCCACTTAATAATATTCGAATCAATTTTTATTTTGTATTGATATTTAAATCATTGCAGTCAAAAAATTGTGGTGCATGAATTCATTTCATTAAATTTACTTTGGTAGTAAATTTAAGTGAACGTGTATAAAAAGTGTATTTATTTTAACTGTAAAATAAATACATATTCCAAACAAATAAATAAATAAAACAAAGAATTTACAAATTATTTTCATACATGTAAAACTGTAAGTAAAATACGCTGTGTTTCTGGTTCAGCAATTATTGTTTGTGATGTATTGTTGTTTACAGTTATATATGTAAATGGAAATACAAATAATAGCAATGTTTATTTTATAACTGCTAGAAAATGCGTAACAATAATATGTTAGGAGAATACTGCATTTAACATTCGTTTGTAGTCAATATGTCAAATAAACTGCATGATTATTACTCAAAAATAAATACAACATTATGTGTTTCAGAATTATGTTTTTAATCAGCACACATTAGTTCATTATTCCAAGTATTAGCGTTTCGGTTTTTATTTTTCTAATCGTTATGAGATAATTGAATTTAAATTGAATATTAACAACAGATGAACGAAGTTTTTTTTTAACATAATAAAAGTTATGAATTCAATTTCAACTTTATTAAATAATACGATATTTCCCTACTAAAAAATGGACGCTTTATTACTTCGAAATTGCAGAAAAGGATTATTTTCAATGTATTGCAATATTTGACTAATTTCATAAATTTAATCATAAATTTAATAAATAAAGACAATGTATGTATAAAATTAAACAAACTTTTATTGGTCGAGCCCACCAATAATTTAATTGTCAAAAAATTTCGGAATCAGCAATAAAACTATAAATATTGTAATTATGAGAAAGCGGCATATCGCTTACTGCTTGCATTAAGATTAGCTGGTAAAATAATCTTTCCTTTAACATAAATGCCATTTTTGTTTGAAATAACTTCTTATGAGAATGAAAACTGTAGATCCAAAAATTATTTTAAATAAAATTAGCATTTATGTTATTATGTTAAACGAACAGAAACATTATTTTACTACACAGAGCTCTCATACCAGGTAAAAGTACAATGATATACATGTCATCATTTCAATTCAGGGGTGACAATAATGGCCCGTTTGGCATCATTTGTTATAATTACAATATTTATAGTTTTATTACTGGACCCGACAAAGTCAATTTTTTCGACTATAACTGACTACTCGTGTGTTAATCCTTCCACTCGTACATAATACGATTCTTACCACTCCCGCAATGTAATATAATCCTCCTATTCAAGCGTTGCCAAAAGATCGGAGGCACCATTTTTAATAAAACCCAAAGATGCAACTCAATCTACATCTCAAACAAAATCAGAGATTCTCAAAACCATCGATCCTGTTGCTACAAACATTTCACTCAGTGATGTACGAAAGGCTAGCAACGGTGCATTAATTATCACGTGCAGTAACAATGACGAACCCAATAAATTGAAAAATCTCATTAACAATAATCTCAGTGACAAATACGATGTAAAGCAACTTTCTATTCTCAATCCTCGCATTAGAGTTGTCGGCATTACTGAAAAATTGTCCAATGAACAAATTAAGAGTTTTCTGACTCAACAAAACAAATCCTGCTTTGACGACAAATCAAAATGCGAAATTCTTGGATTCTACCCACTGAAAAAGAAGGACAATGTGTATCAAGCGCTAATACAAATCGACCATTCTACTTACAATAAGATAATCGAAGCCGAAAAATTGTTCGTTGGATACGACTACTGTGCCGTTTATGACGCAATTGAGCTCAGACGCTGTTACAACTGTTGCGGATTCCACCATTTTGCCAAGCAGTGCTCCAAACCAGTTACCTGTCCCCAGTGTGCGGGTAAACATCCAGTTAAAGACTGTACCACATCTGTACCCAAATGCATTAATTGTATTCGTTATAATGAGTCTTCTAAGAGTAATGTCAGTACCAACCACAACGTCTGGGATTCCAGCTGCCATGCCTTTGTTGAATCACTTAAAAAGTTCAAATCAAGTATCCTAGGTAAATAGCAACTACAGCACAACAATTATCACAATTCAGTTCCTGGTTTTTTAAACTGTTATTACCAAAATGTGCAGAGCCTAAACAATAAAACTGACCAATTATTTTCCTTAAGTTCATCACTAGATTATGATATTATAGCTTTCACTGAGACCTGGCTTAACAACACTGTAACTAATGCTGAACTTTGTGCCAGTAGTACTTACACTATTTATCGCACAGACCGCAACTTTACTGCTTGTAAACAAACTCGTGGCGGTGGAGTTCTTTTAATGATTCATAATGATCTCACATCATTCAGCGTTGATCTTTCTGATTACTCTAGCATTTTGCCTTTCAATGTTGATATCGTCTGTGCAAAAATTGCATATCATAATAAACCTTTCTATGTATTTGTTATTTATATTCCACCTTCTATGAACAACCATAATTACAATTCTGTTTATGATTTCTTTGAGAACTTACCGTTTCTGCAATCTAATAATTTCATTATAACTGGCGATTTTAATATTTCTGAATTAACGTCATTACTTGCGACGAGTAACTCTTATAAAATTAACAATTTTGAAAATTTCCTTGCTTTTTTTAATGCCAGTCAACATAATCATGTGCTTAACTCACATGGTAGGGTTCTTGATTTATTAGTTTCCAATACAGCCTGCACAGTAACTCAATCTACAGATGCAATATTTGATAGTGAATATGAACATCATCCTGCTTTAAATTTTACAATTTCAATCAGTCGCACTAATGTCAAATATTGTAATAATGTTAATGGTGGCTCATATAATTTTAAGAAAACTGATTTTATAAAATTGTATGATCTTATAGGCCAGTTTGATTGGGATGTATTGAAAGATTTTACTGATGTTAATTCAGCTTGTGCCTTTATGTACAACAAACTTTATTCATTTTTCGATCAATGCATACCAATGAAACATTCTTATAGAAACCAGTATCCACCCTGGTTTACTGCTGATATAAAGGCTAATATAAAAAAGAAGGAACATTTTAGAAAAATGTCTAATAAATTCATAAATAATCCACAATATTTAATTACTTACAAATGTCTTCGATCCAAATTAAAAATTGATATAAGAAAGGCTTATTCAGCCTATATTTCTAATTGTGAATCCTCAATTAAGGAGGACCCTAACAAATTTTGGCACTTTATAAATTCTAAAAGAAAAACATCGACTGTACCTAATGTTATGAT
Organism: Ophonus ardosiacus; assembly: GCA_943142095.1. Lineage (NCBI taxonomy): Eukaryota > Metazoa > Arthropoda > Insecta > Coleoptera > Carabidae > Ophonus > Ophonus ardosiacus. The sequence goes on along the minus strand of OW964828.1, from coordinate 27,039,401 downwards.
TTTCAATAACTCTAATTTTACTTCTCCGGGTGATATAGCTAATGCATTTGCCTCCTACTTCCATTCTGTTTACTCCCTTCCTTCTAACAATCCTACTAACAATGCAATTACTTCTGGTCATAATCTTATTTCCTTGAATCATGTTTCCAAAGACGAAATTAGTCTGTCCATTAAAAAACTAAAATCAAATCTTTCTTGTGGTCCTGATCTTATCCCTAGTCTTATAGTTAAAGACTGCACATACCCTTTTTCAAACGCTCTTTTTCATATTTTCAACTTAGCTATATCTACTAAAACATTTCCTGATGTGTGGAAATCTACCCGCATTACTCCCATACACAAATCCGGAAATATATCTCATATTGAAAATTATCGTCCCATTGCTGTCCTTTCCAACTTCAGTAAAATTTTTGAAAAGATTATTTACTCTTCAATTTACTCTAAAATAAAAAATAATTTATCAGTCTCACAGCATGGTTTCATGGAAAGAAGATCTACGGTCAGCAACTTAGCATACTTCACACATTTCATCTCTTCAATTCTCGATGCCCGTGGTCAAGTTGACTGCATATACACTGACTTTGCCAAGGCGTTCGATCGTATAGATCACAATATCCTTCTTAATAAGCTTCAGTCCTTTTCAATTTCTGCACCTCTCATATCACTTCTTTCTTCTTACCTGTCCAATCGTTCTCTCTTCGTTCAATTTTTGGGTCATAAATCTTCTCCTTTCATTGCCACATCAGGAATTCCTCAAGGGTCAAATCTCGGTCCTCTTCTGTTTTTGTTATTTATTAATGACATAACTGATGTTCTACTTTGTAATCATCTTTTATTTGCTGATGATCTAAAAATCTTCTATCCTGTTTCCACTTCCTCTGATTGTGACATTCTCCAATGTGATCTTAATCGCTTAGTTCAATGGTGTACTTCGAATAGCCTCGCACTTAACTTAAACAAATGCTATATTCTATCTTTTACTAGGAAATTATCCCCTTTCATTTACAACTATTCAATTAACCACACCACTCTAAACCGGTGTTACACCATCCAGGATCTTGGAGTTACTTTTGACCCTAAATTAACCTTCACTGCTCACATTAACAATACTTTTAACTCATCGATTCGTCTCCTTGGTTTTATTATCCGTAATACACGTTCCTTTAGTAATGCTTCATCTATTTTTACCTTATACTACTCTTTTATACGTTCGAAACTAGAGTATTGTTCCCTTATTTGGGCTCCATTCTATGAAATTCATCAGGATCATATTGAATCCATTCAAAAAAAATTCTTGAAATACATTTTCTTCAAAATGCATCATCATTATCCAGATTATTCCGTCAGTTATAACGACTTATTGAAAATGTTTAATATGCCTAGCCTTTTAAAAAGACGTGATATAATCTCTGTACACTACCTCTGTAAACTCATTCACGGAGAAATTGATGACCCTAAGAGTCTCACTACCCTTTCCTTCCACACTCCCACCATTGCCACGCGTAGTTTCACAACTTTTTACCTTCCAACGCCCCGTACAAATGTATTTTCTTCATCGCCTATTTATCGTATGTGTCAACTTTACAATTTTATATTTTCTGCAGTTGATATTTTTCTTCTCAAACCTAAGCAATTCTTGACAGCTGTCAATCAAATTTAACGCCTTCAGATCTATATTAGACTTTAACTATTTATTTTTCAACATTTTACCCATTCTATCATTCTATTGTATTTTGTATATCTCTATTTTGCATATTTATATTGTATATCTTATGTATTATTTGTATTTTTGCTTATTTATATTATGTACTTTGTGTATTATTCCTGCTCCATTATTAGGCTTTCGCCTGTCGGGCAGTGTAATCAAATAAATAAATAAATAAATAAATAAATAAATAAATAATATTACAAATAAAAAAAAATGATGATTGTAATTTAATTGTAATTCTTAATTAAATAATGGTGGAACCAGCCATAAGAGTAATAATTATTTCTTAATTTTTATAATAATATAAATCGCCAAATGTGATATTTAAGGAGTTTGGTACTTCAAAAATTGGGCAATTTGTTATTTTCAATTTTAAAAAAGCATAAATACGAGTATAAAATTTTCAGATTTTTTTGAACAATTATGTACCTTCTCTTTTACTCCAAAATTACTAGAATAGAAATTATAGACAAATTTTATCATTAACACCCGGTGGTATAGTAGGTATAATATCTATAAAACTGGTTTAAGTTTTCGTATCGGGAGAAATGAAGACTAATTAATGAATCCAGATTACATACTTTTGGGAGTACCAACTACTCGATTTTTAGGAATCATTTCTGGGCTTTTACTTTCGATTGTGTTCTGCAAAGAGTTCATTGTGAAGATGAAGTAAATAAGAGAAGACGTTGATTGGTGTTAGTTTTAAATTAGACTTGTAAAGGCGGTTTTACACGCGGAGATTTTATTCATGAATTTGATGAGGCGTTCCGGTACGCACGAGCCGAGTTATTTTCATTTGCGTCCCGCGGACGGTTCAGTTCAGCGTTCAGGGTTGACAGAAGGAAATTAATTCAAATGCACTTTGATGAATTTTGTTTGAAAATAGAACTGTTGGCTAAGTTTTCGCCTCTCATTTGAATATTTTCGTTTATGAAATTGACGGTGTTAAATTGAGGGAAGTTTTGTAATAAGTGGATCTTATTTTAGGTTCAGGGTTTTACTAAGTGTCTCATTTGAATAGGACTACCCGACTACTGCTGTTAAAAATTACAACGCGGATCTTTACAACCCTTACTTATTCTCTTATGTTCTACCCTTCTATCCTAAACTCGTAAATTTGAACCTAGAGATAAATGAATACATATTACCAACATCAATACGCACTGAACTTTAACATTTACGATCATGCATAAAATACCACCGTTAATGAATTGCTAAAAGCTGATAAATTGTTCGTTCATAATAATTTAACCTTCGCCGTAAAATACCATCATCTACATAACTAATGACAATATTATGTTCGAAACTATAAGGCCCGGTATTTTCATCTCCAGTTAAACTGCAGTTAATTTAATTGTATCGATATATTATAGCTTACATTGTAAAAATTATACATAGGTATGTCATTTTTTCGATGACACATTGCTCTTATAACCGACAGTTTCCTTGACCGGCAGTTTAACCAGAGATGAAAATATCGGGCCTAACTCTTACAGATCTGTAAGTCTGTAAATAACGAAGAAAACTGAAACAAAAGCTGTCATTCTCAGGTACCTATATATGATTATATTAACTGTCAAAAATAGTTGTTTTATTGTTAGTTTTTTATTTCACAGTTGTACAAATTTGTAATATTTACAGTTTTGAATAGGATACGACCATACGACTGTATTGAGAAAATGTATCATTGACTACCGAACGACATTAAACTAATAAATATAGTGGCATATAAATGAAAAATGTACACAGGTGCCCGTCTTTCAATACTTCTCTATTAGTATCTCGTTTTTACAAGTAAGAGATACGAATTGGGTTAAATTATAAACAAGTTGTGTCACTAATAGACCATTTTAAAGATGTATTATTCGTTGTCCAAAAAAAATGGATAGTTTACTAGATAATATACAAATTAAAATTTTGCTAATTTTTATTTTTGCAAATAACTTCTACGATGATATAACACAAATTTTGGTTTGCACTTATTTACTTATGTCACTTTTTTTGTAAAGATTCAAGTATGAAAGATATAATTTTATATCCGAGTACCTATATAAAAACATTATTGTATGAGGTATATTTTTTATGGTATTTTTTTAATATTACACTTTTTAAATTTTCTCTCAGTTTCACTTTACACTTCCCTAAAATTCATATCTGGCGCATTTGTAACCGGATACTGTTACCGGACACGGTAGTGTGAACTGGCGCCCAGCGACCGTCAATGCGAATATATGAATCCTGGCAAGAAAGAGAGGCGCGTTGAACATTATGTATGAACACTACGTGCGGAAAAGAGATAAAATTCTAGTAATACCAGATAATAAATTCAAACTTTAGCCCCGTGTGACATGATATCAAGGCACGGTAGCAGAGTATCTGTGAGTTTGCGAACAGGAAACGGATGCGCGAATGACGTATGATGGTGTGATGGGGACGAATGGAAATGAGACTTGTGGTTTGCCCTACTTTTATTGCTCATACGAATCGGAAAAATTATCATCACATTTAAGGGGACAAGCTTTCGTAGCGATGCAACAAAATATAAACTGTTTTACAATATGTAAATAAATTTTAAGTTGCAATTTTATATTAACTCGTACTTACCACATCGTAGTTACCCGTATGTGGATAATTAAATTTGACAGACAGAAATATTTTAAGCCGTATTTTCACGGTTCACTTTGATCAACGGAATGAATTATCCAAATTGAATTCATCAGTGTATTCATTTTCTATCTACACGTAGCATCAAAAATGATATTATTAGTTCATTCTATAATAGGACTGAGTAATATATGAGAGCAGGTTGGAATTCAAATTATTTGTGATAATTTGTTAGATGAAAGTAGAAATTTGATGGAGAGAAGGAATAGGAAAAAGATACGTTGGTGGACAAAACCATGGATACTTCGAAGAAATATTATAGAAGCATCAGTAAGATTGCTGAATTAAAATAATGAAACTATAGAAATATGTTTGCTACATAATAGGCTCTTCAACCAATATTTTTAAAATTTATTTTTCGAAAATAGAAGTTAATATATGAATATTTTTATATTTTCATCTGTATTGTGATATAATTAAGACTGTAATTAATTGGAAAAGATTCTATACAAAATTCAAATTTACGGTGTGACGTCATATCGTCTGATGACAGAACAACGCCGGCCGTGTAGTATTGCAGAACTATTCAGTTAAGCTTTTAAACATTTAAACAAGTTGACACATGAAAGCTGATGTTACGTTGTGAATTGTTTGATATTTGTATTTATGTGTAAAGTTGTATTTAAATATTCTAATATAATATTAAAAAAAGTGATGGAGAGTGGTTTTGTAAAGGCAGATTCACGCAATTTGCCTGTTGTTGATATAATGATTTAAATTTTTGTTGCTGTGGTTCTATAACCATATCTATAAAGATAACCTAAACAGATGACAACAAAAACACAAATGACAGAACAGATGACTAAATGCAAACGCCAAGATTATGCGCGCGCAATCTCTGTCACAAGTCGGTATGACGTCACAGTTGAATTGGAGGTAAAAAAATTCTACTTTGAATAATTAATTACAGGCGTAATATATATTTTTAAAAAAAAGCGATATTTTTTGATATTGTTTTCAAGCGTATTATTGAAAATTAGTACCAAATATGCTAAATTTTAATGTGGTTGAAGAGCCTATTGTTGCACAAAACACCAGCCGACAGTGGCAGTTTTAAGGGTGCATTTAGTATGCGTGGCATAAAAAGGGTCAGATTCTTGGGTGAACCCTGCTGTGAAAGTATAGTTCACTCTGACGTTTCATTCGTTGGAATTCATCAAGTGTGACCGAAAGTAGAACATGAATTCAATGATGAACTCACTTTGGATGATTCAATGCGATGATCATTCAAAATTCAAACTGACTAGTGGAAATTCGACTTTAGTTTCATAGAAGTGATATGATAGTGCATTATACCCACATTATAAGTAAAATACAAAACGCCTTTATCCATGCCTCTCTACATCAAAAATAATCCCAGATCCATAGCGTGCGCCAAGTATTTCAGATTAAACTTTGTTAATACTAAATATTTTGAACTAAAAAATGTACAATATCTGACCATAAACAAAACTAAAAACGACATCAAAAACATGGGTAAAATACATCTGTTGCGTGCAAAAGTTTTGAGCCAATCACATTTTTACACTATACTATATATTGTAAAAATGATAAGGAAATGAAACAGTTATTTTTATAAACATATGTACTTGCGCATAAAATATTTTCAAATGATAAACCAAAAACTACATAAATAAACTTATGTGATAAGAAAATAATTTATGATGTTGTTCAAAAGTAATGCGCCAGAAACATACATACTTTTAAAGTATGTAAAAAATTGGGACAGTCTTTTGGATTTTATATTCTCTATTTAACACTTAGTCGACATTTCTTTTGAAGCAATCACTGCAGCTGCACACAGTCGAGGGATTGATTTGATTAAATTTGTAAAGGAGTCTTGTGATATATTTTGCTATTCATTTTTCAAATGGTTCCACAATACACCCTTGTTGGAGTGTTTTTCTTTACCCACGCGTATTATCTTGCCATAAATTCTCTATTGGATTTAAAACCGGAGATTGGAATGGCAAGTCAAGAATTTGGATTTTTTTGACTTAAAAACTCCTTTACTAAATGTATGTTTAAGATCGTTGTCCTGCTGAAAAACCCATCCCCGTGGCATATATTTTCTTGCATAAGATAGCATATGCTTTGCTAATATATCCCTATTAATTAGAGCATCTATAGTACTTTTAATCTGGACTATTGAACCTACACCGTCATGAGAACATGCACAACATAAAATCACATTTCCTCTGCCATGTCTAACTGTAGGGATTTGGAATCTAAAATTATACCGTGCACTTCTTTGTCACCGAACATACTTCATACAATCTTTTCCTAAAAGAATCTAATTTTAATTCTTTCGAAAATAACACTTTTCATTAGTCGACTCCATTCCAATGTTGGTATGTTTTGCAACATTTAGTTTCGCCTGTTTATTTCTTCTACTTCATAAAAGTTGCTTTAAAAGTGAAATGTCCAATACGTTCTTCGTCTTGAAGACTTCAAGACACAGTTTTTCGGTTGATATTGGTAAGGTTTTCTATTCGAAATTCTATAAAAATATCCACAGTAGTTTTCTTGAATCTGTTATAGATTTCAGATTAATTATTTTATCTGTTTACTTTGTTGATTTACTGAATCTATCGCATCTTGACTTGTTAGCTAACGATTCTGGCTACTTATATTTCGTAATAATTCTATTTACTGTATTCTTATAATCTTTAGCAACCCAGCTATCCCTTTCCTTGTAGAGAATGGTTTATTACGGATTCTCGTAACTGAAGGTGGGTGTGTTTTATCATTTTGTTAAACAATAGTAGATATAAATTTAATTTAATTTCGGAATCTGATGAAAAACTTCAATAAAACAACGCATATAAACTGTCGAATACAACGTGGCTCAATATTTATGAACGCGAACAATTTCGATTGAGCGTATAAAATACAATGAACATAAATTTTAAAATATGTTAACTATACTAATTACAAGGCATTAACATTCCTAACAGTTGTGTACTACATAAATGTATTACAAAAAAAATATATTCTTTTAAAAGAAATAAAATATAAGTGGCACAAAACTTTTGCACGCACTGTACCTTTATTTCTGCCAATTTTAAATGGCAATTGAAATTGCATTTTGACCAATCAGAGGGCAGAATTCATGTTTTTATAGAAACCAACACAACTTTTTTACTTAGGTAAAATGGATTATAAATATTTAAAAAGCGAGTGAGATAAATGAAACACGAGTTAAGAAACTGACATTGGCCATAAGTAGGTTAACATTTTGTTTTTGTAAATCTGATACTTACGCGAAAATTGTTATTTATGCCCAAGTAGAATTAAATTTTAGTGTTGATTAACTTTAAAATTTCGTATTGAAACGAAACTTCCTCATGTGTATTTCAAACATGTTCATAATTAATTAAATTACACAGTGTCATTTTGAAACCAGAACAAATTTTAAATAAATAGTTTATAAAAAGATTCGAAAATGACTTACACGATTTCAAGAAGCTTATGTATACATTATTTGTAGGAGGAACATACCTGAAACAAACAAAAAAATAAGAATAAATAAAATATCACATAAAGTAATTTTTTTTAAAAAAATATATTGAGTACATAATTGAACGAATGAGTGAGACTATCATATAGTTATTTATATTACAAGCTGCGTAAGCTAACTTTTTTTGGGAGAGGAGACAGTTTATCTGGCCGAGACGAAGGCCGAGGCCTGTAAAATCTCAGAGGTCAAAAAAAACCTTACGCAGCGTGTACTGTATTAAATTTACTACTGACTATAATTTATATAAAAGTCTCAATTTACAATATTCGTGACCTCGAATAGTATTCTAATCATAAAATGCTGATACCGTACTTTAGCAACAATTGAACAAAACATACTTATATTTGACTAAATAAATTCATGTGTCAATTTTCTCAATTTTACTTGCGAAAACGGTAATAGTTTGTGTGAATATATGGTGAATATGAGTAAAATGGCAGGGAAGAGAAGTATAGAAGAAGGCGCGAATATAGCATACGGTGATAAATCAAAAATACGGTACAACCAAACCTATGAAACTTTCTTAAAAAAGTGTATCACAAGAAACGTACAAGAAGTGAAAACGAAAACGTAATGCTGGCTTATTATATGGACAGATCTGAAGTTTTGTAATCTCCAGTGAGTCTTTGGTGTGAATACTCTATGCTGAAACTGACACTTTCTACCATTGACATTAGCGAATAAGCAACAATGAATAATGCTGAGAAAATTATAATAAAGAATAACAAACCATGTATTAATTTTTCAAAATGCTCAAATTTCAATGTAACTATTAATAGTAATACATAAATATATATGTCACAAATCTAATTTTAACTTTTTGTCCTGGCTGCGTAAGCTTTACTTACCCGGGACTTGTAATTTTTCACTTATGCATTGATACGTTGCTAGGGTACGAATTCTTAGTTACGGAGGCAGTAATAGAAAAAAATGAATTATTTACTCTTAATGAAATTTTTTTAGCGAATCTTATAATTAACTACATATTAATATCATAGTTACATCAAAATAACCATTACAAAGACTGTTATTTGTTAATTATCCTTTCGAAAGTTCTTGGCCTAACTATAACAGAAAATATTAATTGGGAAATGCACTTAAACATTCTATGTAATAATTTGTCTGCAATATGTTGTTATTAAAATATTAAGTAATCTTTGCAATAGAGATATGGTTAAATCATATTATTTCGCATAATTTATATCAATATGTATGTATTAAATAATATTTTGGGGAACATCATCATCTTTTATAAGATTATTTAGAAATCAGAAACGTGCTATAAGATTCATGTTCAAATTATGTATTCCATTTTACGTTTTGTAAAAGAAAATCTTTACAGCTATATTAAAAGGTCTGATGTACATAAATACGGAAATATAAAAAATCATTTGCTGCAAATTCCAAAACTCCGCACTGCTTCCTTCGAGGAGGATATATATTACAGGGGTATCCTATTATACAATCATTTATCTGAAGAAATTAATAATTCAAAGTCCCTCTTATACTATAAATTAAAATTGAAAGAAAAACTTATTGGAAAATATTATTACGATGTACACGATTACATTGATGATACTTGTTAGATGTTAATGTAATTTATGTATCTGCACTGCATTAATGACATGTCATATCAAATATATGATCTATTGGATTAATAAATTATTATTATTATTATTATTATTATTATTATCCTTTATGTAACTGGGCCTTGATATATCGCATGTTAATTAAACATAATATAAGCTCTTGAACAAATATTTACAAAGATAGATAATTATGCATTAAGTGCAGAATAATTATATAAATTCTGTGTTTGGATTTCACATTTCCAAATTACAAACTATTTAGGTAGAATAACCAATAATGGTATAATAGTAGTGACATGGGCACTAGAGCTATGTATGACGTGATTAAGCCATTGACAAATCAATTACAAGGGCTAATGACTAGTCAGCATACTGCTTTATTTAATAATTCTCTACTCAGACTTGTCATATGTAAAGTACGGATTTAGCTGGAGGCCGTGAACATGCAACATGACTTGTTGGGTGTTAACGTAGGATTATGTATAGTTAGCAGCTCTTCCAAACCAGAGATGAGACCATTATTTTTCATGGTTTGTTATAACTATGCATATAGTATGAATTGTATGCATAAAGTGTAATTATACATTAAGATTTTATAAATTATATTATATATTCATAAAATAAATGAATAATCACGCATACTGTACATGCGATAATTTGCATTTAAATAGGGACATAGATTTTATGGTTAAATTGCGATAATAAAATTCATTAAATTCATATAAAATACACTAGGCATTTAATGGATATGTGACCATAATAGAAATCCAATGTCATGCAATATTAAAACTAACCAATATAGCGTCTTATTATAATAATAAAAACTAAAGTTTAGTTCGTAATAATTATGTTATTAGCAATTTAATGTTTTGGGAAGAGATATGTGATCGTAGAAGAATACAGATAGACTGGAAAGAAAAGAGATAGTTGTAGATCAGCGTCGCGGTTATGATGTGTTAGGTTATAGCTGTAAGTGCCTCTTTGCCCCCCAGTCTTCTTCCACGATCTTACTATGGTGACATTACATATCCCTTCCCCAAATTTTTAATAATTATTTTCTCGTAAACTGCAAATAATTAAACGATATAAAAAAAATGTCTAGTTTACAAGAGTAATAATAGTTAATTATACATATTGTTAAAAACACGGAGCTCAAATTGAAAGAAGAAGGTATACCAGCAGTAGATATTTTAAAAGAACGGAAATAAGAAATAGTCACAAAATAATTTATGAAGAATACAATACTATAAGACTATTGAGAATTTGATGAGTTTTTATAATAGAGAATTATGAAAAAGCCGAACAAGAAAATAATTACAACCTTTTATTTTAGTTAAGAAATAATTATAAAAAAAATCAAACTTTTGTATGTACTGTGGAGCTTTACAAAGTTGGTTCAATGTAAATGCCATGTTAAAATATAATTAGAAGCATATACTTATCATTATATTTAAATCCACGACTGGTATTCTGACCACGAGCACCCAACTAAACAAACGATTAGGTATCAGATACATACATTATTACATTATGATAGTCGGGTGACTATAGTCAGAAAAATTGACTTTGTCGGAACCAGCAATAAAACTATAAATATCGTAATTATGACAAAGCGGCATATCACTGGCTGCTTGCATTAGAACATTGGGTGTCAACGACCAATTATTTGTGCCGCTCTGTTGAAATAAAGACATGCTCTGTATAGTAAGATATAGTAAAATAATCCTGCTGTTCCTTTAACATAAAAGGTAGAAGTACCAGGTGATGCATGCCTTCATTCCAAAGAGCGGTGAAAGTAATAGCCTGTTTCGTATAATATATTATAAAGCAAACAGAAAACTATATGCCGCTTTTTATAGTTTTATTGATGGACGCGACAAAGCCAATTTTTCTGACTATACTCGATTTAGTTGGGTACCAGAATACCAGTCCGCTGACTTCGAGACATAAACTCAAGACATTCTTTAAAGAAAGCATAATCATAGTTATTTGCGTAAGTAAATTTTTTGGTCGACGAGGTTTTGTATGAATACTCAAATTCATCCCTATTTTAAGTTTAATGTTTATTATCATTTTCATACTATCGATATCTAACAGTTTTAGTGCAATATAAAACGAAAACAGGATAGGCACGTCCATTTTTTTATTTTACCTCTCAACAGAATTAAATCCCAATTACTGAGTAGGTTCACATACACAAAAATCCAGGCCGTAGTGGAATTCGAATTCAGAACCCCGAGCGCATTCATGACTAAGAGGCGTTGTTCTAACAATTGAGCCACCGGAGCCAACAATGTTATTGTTTATACACTCATGCACATACTCATAAGGAGGAAGACGAGAGGGAGCAACAATGAAACGTCAATGTTTCTACTCGAGCCATTGGAATACGTGTTTTTTATGGACTGATAAGATGTACAAAAGTAAAATGTTGATAATTGGTAGTTATACAAGATATTGGTATACATAGAATACTCCGTTGCGTATTTGTAAGACATTGACGTACAACTGAATATTTTTGCAGTTATACTTATAAAACATACTTAAAATATTCAATAATTTGAACTTCAGATTTCGACAGGGTGCATAGGATTTTATGCCCCAAGGGTCCCCCACCCTGAACCAGTGGATCCCAATAGTTTCGGGGAAGCCAAGGTTCCACAACGTTTCTGCAAATGTTGCATGTGACGCTCGAACAGTTATCCATAATATTTAAAGTTTTGGCGCGAAAATTGTGACGTCATAAAAGCATAAGAATCTGTCATAAGCTTCAAGATAGATGCCACTTGTAGTTCTAGATGTAGATGTCATTAGTAAAAAAAAGTTAGTCCCGTGTTTATCTACATGTACTGGAGTGACGTCGAGTAACTAGTTCACAAGGAAGTTTTTAATTGCATTATTATACTCGTATGTATAAATACAAAAAAATAAACAAATTTAAATTATTTTCATTTATTTCTAAACAAAATTATTATGTAGTCATAGTTCATAAAAAGGGGTGTACACCTGGATGGATCATAATCTTCTGCGTCGGTAAATAATCACGATGACAATAAAAATGACATGTTTACATCTCACGGTGCAAATACTTCAATTCGTGATATTTCCCTCCGTTCGAAGATTAAATGAAATTAACGTTCACCTGCCGACCCTCGTGTACTATTATTAACCCTGATATAATTTAGGGCTCGGCAGTGACAACAATAAAATAAATCACACGAAGGATAATTTAATTTTCCGTTTTAATCTTGGCGGATTCGCGAATTAAGTAACGCAACTTTGTATTCGAATTGGCGGGAATCTACATACTTAATCCGGGATCTTCTGCGGCTCAGCCAACAACGGGGATGGAATATGTAAAACGCGGGTTGCACCCTCCGTTGAGGTTAAGGACTTCGTCTTCCAACACGGAATATAAAACCATATACGTACTTCCGCAGAGACTGTAATCAAAAGATGTTTCTTGCGAACAAAATTTTATTACTTATTTGCTCTAAAGCAAATTTGTTTCCGCATTTATGAATAGAATTAAATGCAGGATAAACACTATGTGTTACAAAATAGTTTCTTATAAAGTTCTATATAGCTGTGGTTAGATTATATGAATTACATCTACTTTATTTTAGTAATTAGGCAAATTAAGATTATATATTTATTGTAATAAATATACAGTGGGTTCAGAAAAAAATCTAATTCGGAGTAGGCTATGATCACAGAAACGCATGTCTGATCATTATTTAATTCAATACTCAAGATGTCAAAAACGATCGTGAAATATAATTTTAAGGAAAAAAGCTTTTAATAAAGATGGATACAGAAAAAAGTTTTAGTTAAATATTAATTTCTAAAAATACTGGTTATTTAGGATATGAGTCTATGAAGTAGAGTTTTTATACATGAATTTTGAGGTTTAATGCACGGGTCGAAGGTGAATCCCTTAATCGCAACGCATGCATAAAAGAGCCCGTCATACAATATTGTGACATAATATTATGTATTTTGTCTACGAACTAAGCAAAATTTCATATGACTGAGCCACTTGGCAAATGTACAATAATGATTAATAATAATAATAATAATAATAATAATGATAATAATAATAATTAAATACTACAGAATCTATAATAAATTAATTTATTTTCTCACCGATGTTACTCCTGTTCAAACATGTGTTGATATGTTGTCATATTAATATTTTCTTATCAGTTGTGAACCTACTGCTAACCTGAAAATACGCAATGTATTCCAGTGTCAACTTTAAATTCAATTATCTTTATTATTTCAACTGTTACCAATGATTTGTAATTTACATCCAAATTCCACGACTTGTAATGAATATTACATATTTATTTGAGTCACATTTTGAATTGTGGCCGTTAACGGATGAACTACCTTAAATAACATTCCTAAAACAAATTAGAAATTTGACAGACGAACAGATGATAATTTAAATACACCAAATACCGGGTCCACATTTGACACATAACAGATCTAAATTTTGGTAAGACAACTTAAATACCACACATTGTTAAATTTAAAAAGTCTCGTCATGCACTTTTGTTAGTTGCCGTTGCATAGGTATATAATTTATGTATGACATATAAATAATTGTATTGTATTGTTTTTTTTTATATTTTTGTGTGTATAGCACCGGATTTTGACTAAAGTGAGTACATAAAAAAGTGTATCTTTACTTTACTTTGCAATCTCCACGAAGTGCAGTGTAACACACATATATTGATGGTGGTAGCCTGGAAGTTCTATAATACGTAAAGTAAAAAAAAAAAACAAAAAACACTTACTTTACACACTGTTTGCAGTATGTAAAATACCAACTTCAAACATCGGTGTATAAATATTATATTTGTGAACCAAAGGGTGTAGTATAGCAGAAATATCTCGTCCTCCAATAGTCCGTTTCGAAACTGGTATGTGAAATTAAAATTTATTCTAGTTGACTAAACATTATAGGAATTCACAGAGTAAAATTTTCCTTCTTGTTTACCTAGTTATCTTGACTACTTAACCTATTTTCTCAGCAAAATATTCGCAATTAACTTTTTATTTAGTTCTTCAGTTGAAATTCTTTTTATTTTGCAGTAAAATGTGTTTCGGTCAGATGTGTTTGTGAAGTTAAAAGCTAAATGTTTAGTTGTTGACAATAGGAGGAGTGAACTTAAAATCTGAATTACACAAACAGATACAATGTCAATATCGGTTTGACAAAGCAAACATTTTTTATTCACCTTGTCCCATGTACATATGTGTAGAGTATAAATACATAGAATTTAACATGAGAAAATCGAATCTATATTTATGAAAAACTTTTAACTTTTCAAAACCAGAATTTTTCAAAGTAAATCTGTAATAATGAAATTATTTAATGGGGGAGTTTAGTTATGTTGAAATGTAAAGATTTTTCTACAAGAATGCAATACTATAAGTACATACAATATTACTATTAATGCAATAAAAGTAATAAAATAAAGCGTATTTTTTATACAACAGATATTAAATTCATTGTTAGTTAAATCGCCCACAATATGATGACGTATGTGGCATCATGGGTTCGCCGTAGTTGTGCGCTACGAACGCTCTGCTAGTATAGAATGAAATCATGAAAGTATGTCTTCTCAATTTGGTATTGAAACGTAAAAGGCAACGTCAATTCGCAAAAAGCAAATTATTTGATTTTATATATGTAAACGTAAAACGTAGAAAATACGATACACAGAAGTTTAATTATCAAGTGTCAAAAACAAGTGGCCATGTTTTGCTTATGTCTCTTTCTATGAAGCATCTTTTGGGCACGTATGTCGAAACCTAATTCGCACATAGTTGTTGTTATGTACGCCATAATGACGGGAAGAAAATATTGTAAAATTTAAACATTTTTTTCTCCAGTATTTTTTACAATTTGCAAAATATAAAAGTAAAAACACTTTAGATTTAAAAAATTTTAATATATAAAAATTTGAAAACTTCCCATTACAGAAAACTAATAATAAAAAACTTAATCTGGTTAAAATCAGTAGCATGTTGGGGCCTAAAATATCTAAACCAGGAATTATTTCAAATATTTTTTTATAAAAATAAATTAAGTTCTAAATATTAATTAATTAAATTTAAAAGAAAATTGTAGTATATTCTCAAAATTCTTTCAGAAAATTGTTACATTTCTATATTATTAATGGCTGCACCGCTTATATTTAAATTTTAACTGTTTGTTTCATTGACTATATCGCATCGAAACGAAATTCTAATGGGTCATTAAGTATTACTGTCAAAATTTCGATACGCTCTTTTTATTAACCTTTGGATAAGACTTTAACTATAAGCAGAGCAATTAGCCATAAATGATAAAATTAATGAAGACTTCAGTAACGTAAATCAGACTTTATCAATATTATATTTTTAAAGCGGAAGATATTCTTTAAAATTCATTGCTTTTATAATGTAGCAAGAACCATTTAGCAAACGCGAGTGTTTTGCTTAATTAATGTGCATAAAATTGAATAGCTAAAATTCTAAATGAAAAGTGAAAAAAGTAAAACTTCGATCTATCTACGTAGGGATCCCAAAATTTCAAAACGGAAAAGCGGGACGCTACAGTGATTAGTAAGTTTACGTTAGGCTCATTGTTAAAATACAAGCTCAATTGGTTTGGATGCTTAACATTTTCAACAAACAAATTATAAAACCTACGTAAAAGATGAGAAATTCCTATAAATTTTTTTCAACTAGTTTGAAATATAGAGTTTTAACTTTCAAAAACTGAATGATATTAGAGTACACCGTCATTTAATATTGGGTAACATCGCTTTTATTAGTAATATAAGTTTTGAATAATGCTATTGTATCCGTAAGTTCTGCACATTTTCTTGTGAGTATTGTCCCATATGTTTTTCAAGGTAAATTTTACTATACGCACTGAATTTTTATGAAGTTGCTTTTCATTATGTCAAAAGTAAAATCTCAGTTAGAAGCTAAATCTGGACTAGAAGATGATTTCTATAACACAGGTCGAAATATACGGCCAATAATTTTTTAAAGTTTTAAGTCTATGAGTATATTTAAAGTAGCCGAAAGAATTTTGTAGAAATTTCTAACCATTTGTATAGATTTTATAATTTAATGAAATGAATAAATTAAACATGAAGAATGATAAAAAATAAATAGTAAATAGAACAAAAATATGGCAATGCTGATGTCATTAACATGAATTAATCTATTCATAAACCAGAAGGAACAGCAGTATTTGCTAACAATTCCATGTCGTCATTCTTACTTGAAACATATTTTGTATTGGAATAATTTTTTTCTATTTTTTTTTTTTTTTATATATATATAATTAAATCATAAAATCTTTCAAATGTATTATCGTAGAATTGAGATTTTACAACTAGGATTGCTTTCACTGTGTCGACTGTAAGATTTCATGAAATAAACGGATTTATTGATTCTCCAACATAAGATTTTCTGAAAAGCTGGACATTTTGATGTTTCCCAGTTATTGTTGGGGACAGCGGGACAGACTTCTTAAAAACGGGACTGTCTCACCTAAATCGGGACGGTTTGGATCCTAACTACGAGTATATTACTCAGGTTTCAGTGAACGTTTGATATGGATGATTAATATCGGTATTATAGCACAAGTTGTAAAAATTACACATGTGTCAATTTTTCGACGCGACATTTCCATTTTAACTGACAGTTAATAGTTCACCAGAGATGAAAATGTCAACACTAGCTAACGTATCGTCAGGTCTAAACTATTTTTTATTATAAATAACATTACAATATATTTCAGTGAAATTTAAGCTACCACATTCTCAAATCAATGTAAATATTGTAAAAATTATACACTAAAATAATGACCTTTGACGAGTAGAATATGAATATGAAACGAGTATATATGGTATTCGCGGTTTCAATTCTAATAGAACTATCACGTAACATATAAATGATCCACGTAATATTAATATTTATACAGCATTTACATCAAAAAGTATTAATTTCATCACGCTGCAAAATGAATTATATGTTGCTATTTTCAATTACATATACATATTTTGCATTTCAAGTAACGCTGAAACATTTCAGTTATGCAATAAACTACCCTCTGCCACTATTCGTCTTCCTAAGTGAACATGCATCCCCTAACCTGCTCAATAATCCATCCCTTATTTACTCTCCCTTTATTCCTGCTGGTGTGACCACTAGCACTAGCAGGGTTCCTGCTATGCAACAATGCGCTGAAGTTGGTGGGCATCACCGCAACTAACACGTTCCAGACCGCAACAGGGGCAGGACCGGTATAGGGGATGAATATTGCATCACGCTGCAGGAATAGTGGCCAGCAGTGAATCTGTTAGACGTGTGAAGGTGCTGCACGTATTAGGAGATACTAAATAATAAAGAAATTCACTAATTTGTATCTCTAGTTAGCCCTAGCATATAGAGATTTTGACAAATATCTTTTATTGTTCTAAATTGAACATCTTAAGCAATGAAGTTTGTTTGTGTGTAAAGATTTCTCAAATACAATATGAACAAAAATTTTGAAATTTCTTATTATAAGATCTGTATACTTCTGTGAAGGGTTGTAGTTTCGTTTTGTAATAATTGGAGCCATTATCAGTTTTACTTTTAAAAATGAATTAAAATGTTATTATTTACAATTAGTATATATAGTTACAAATATTGAAATTTATACTAAATTACATTTGCTACTGGATTTTTTTTTTTCTGTAATAAAAATAGATTTACCGACATTACGGAAGGGTTCTTAATTCGTGTGACAACCATTACCTAAGAAAAATAACAGGACTGGTGAGATCATCGCATTCGAATGTGACAATGCCTGGTATACTTGGCATTTTTACGGCGACATAGTTGCCAGATCCAAATATTCGACCCAAGATCATAACATGCACAGTACGATCTTAAAGCAATATCAGCATGATCACTACGTCATTTTGTCCCTTTCTGATATTTCTATAGTGTGGTAAAATTTAGTGTTTATGATTTTTCGGAAACTTTACTAATTTTTACAGGAATTAGTAACAAAAGGTATCATTTTGAAGCTAATTAAAGGAAGAACACGTTTTCAAAATTCACTTAAATTATTATTAAATTAAATCCAGGAGCATTGCAAAATCAATATTAAATTTTGTCCGAAGTATTGAAGTAGGAAGTATTCATTTTTAGACAATATTTAATTAAAATCATATCGAGTGACACTTCCCGCAAATTCTGAAAGCAAGGTACGCAAGTTTGGTTATAAATAAATTTGATCACTAACTTATTTCTGTATTTAAAAGTCTACAACACACTTTTTAAATTCTTTACTCCTTCTTAACAGCAAATTAAATGTTTAACCCTCATCTTTGAAAATGCTATGTAATCCGCCTCTGGATTTCATTTATGTTTCACAATCGTTTTACAGTGTATCAAATACGTGACAACATTCTTTTCAATTACAAAATATCTCGTACATTGCGCCATATTTGCAGCTATGAGTTTCTTGCTACAGAAACAAAACCAGTAGGATCTTTGTGAAATAACCTGAGTCCAATCCTGGCCAGTGGCATCGGTGAATCTTACGACCGGGACGTGCACCGTATCGGGAACGTGACTTCACCATGTGGATGGCCAACATCGCTATACCATTGCGAGTAAATACCGATCTATAGATGGTATATTATTGGCAAAATTTGTTCTTCCAGAGGGCTTAACTATTTACTGCTGCTGGCTGCTCTCCAATTAGTTCTTTGCTTAAGCCCAAGGTCTTACCAAAGGGATTATGCAAGACAAATGAGGCGGTGATTGTGGTTTTCATTATTTTTAACTAGTTCTGAACTGAATATAATTACAATAACTTTTAAACTACAAATGGGGATGTAATATTGTTATGTATAAAGTTTTACATAATAAAGTTACGTAATTAAAATTATAATTAACAAGTTTGGATATTTGTGTACTAACTATTTTTAGAGAAATATTTACAATAAATGTCTACAAAGTTGCAGAACGTATTATACATACATACATATATGTATGTATAATATATGGGTTTCACATACGCATATGAGCCGATAACCGGCCAAAGTGATTAATTCTACTTTTTAATATTTTTAAAAATTTTTTAAATCAAAGTACTTCATTGATATTCTACTCTTTATATTTAAAATGCATTTTTTTATTTGAAAGCTACAGGCTTTCTATCAGGGCAAAACAGCTAATTCTACTTTTTAACTTTTTTAAAAAGTTTACTATCAAAGCACATTTTTACATTTAACTTTTTCTATATAAAATAAAGTTTCGTTATATAAAAGGTACTCTTGTACATGTGACTAATACAATGTTTATTTGAAAGTAAAGCAACTTTTTGTGATGATTTATTTTTATGCCCATATTGGATAATAATCTCTCTATAAGGAAAGTATATACTCGTACAGTGTTTTGTTTTTTAACTGGGCCGTCACGGGTACCTACGACTTCGGTATAATAAGACACAAGTTGACATTTTTACTCTTTTTAGTGAAGTTTGTTTTTCAAAAAAAATAATAATAATAATAATAATAATAATAATAAACATAAGCCTGGTTAATGACGAAAAACTGATTTTGGCAATTTTTTAAAAATAATTTTGTTAATTTTTTTTCGCGCTTCTTATATTGTAAGTATATATTTCATCTACTGTTACTAAACATGTAATCCCCGGTTTTATAAAGGACACAATAAATTTACCTCCAAAGTAAATTTAGTTTATTTAACAAATTCGAATCAATTTTACTCTTTTTATGTCATGTATTATATTACTGTTAAAAATTCGATTGTCATTTGTCGAAATAAATTTTATTTACTTTGGAAGTAAATTTATCTGTCGTTGATAAACCTCATAAGTGGTCTATAATAACATTTTTTTTATTATTTTTCCTTGACGACGGAACTTAATACTCCACTTACATTTCCTGTGACAATAAGAACAGTAAACCGATGCAGTAAACCTTGTAGCTACATCGATATCAATTTTTCTTTACAAAATGCACAATCACGCACAAATTCAAGATAAATGTCAGGGATCACTCAATAAATGATAAATGTTAGAACAGTATTGTTTGGACATATTTTTACTGTAGGTATTTTATATCTCCCTTGCATCATAACATGTCAACTGCGACCTGGTGTACCTGTATACGAATATTATACTCACATTCATAATTCAAGGAGAATTTAAAAAATACTTGTATTTTGAAAAAATTCTATACCTAATTATGTTTTTCGAGTGAGAATCCATATCTGGATTTGAAAGAAGCAGGAATTGATTTGACATGTTAAAGGTCACTGCAAATGAACATTACGAGTATTATGTGTAATTACATATTAGTAGATATATATAAAATATATCCGACATCATTTTTTATGTTGATGTAACATCCACTTACAATTGCAATTGCCCATGCCCATAGTGTACACTTGTATAGTGCTAGACAGACTTGTCTCCTCTGCAAATTGGTATAGTACAAAGCCATGCCGTATAACAGCATACGGTATTGAGTGGATTGAATGTTCGCACTAGTTGCCGTATGAATCGAATCGGAAGATGTCGCAATGCAATGCACAAATTGATTGGCTGCGGCCGCTTGTGAAATTGCATCAACCGTTTATTTGTGTCGGAGTGCCCCTGAGTTGTGGTTACAGAATAGGAAGTATGATTATTGAATGTCGATGAGATATTGATTGGAATGTGTTTGATGTATTATCGGCTAGGCTGGCTCTTCTTTACCTACATCATATGAGAATGCAAATTGGATATTGTCCTTAGTGCCTGTCAAATTCAACATTTATATATTCATTGACTTTATATTGCTATTTACCACATTTATATTAAAATGGGAAATATAATGACACGACAAAATTGATATTTTCAACGACAAATGTGCGGTATGACAATACTGAAAAAGTTCACGAAAAAATTAGTATATTAGACACATACAATAGGAAAAAATGGAAAAGCTCACGACAAGATCAGTATACTAGGTTAGAAATATTGATTACAAGGCCTAGATCTTAAGTCCAGGAAATCTACTAAAAAAAATCCCCAATCTTAAATTGCAAGAACAGCTTTTTAAACGAAATCCTGTCCAGAAAATTGCGCTGAAAAACATATCAAAAGTTTCCGGAAATTGGACAATAGGAACCTCCCGCCAATTGATAAAAATTGTGGGATATTTAAGTTTTTGGCCATTTTCTCAAAAATAATTGCCCGTATCAAAATTTTAGTAGAATTTAAAATTAAAGTGACACATTATTTAAGCAAAAAAGGATTCTTACATTTTTTACATAGAATGAATTGTCAAAGAATTACGTTAAAAATATTTAACCAAAATAACAACAATTTATGAAATTTAAATTACTCAAAAAATAAACAATATTTCGTATTTAATTCTTGGTTTAATCGGTTTTATTATTTATAACATTATAAATTCGTCGTGGTATCGAAATAAGTAAATTATCGATGATTTTTAAATAATTTTTGCCAACGCTTTCCTACAAATTTTCATTTTTTTACCTATTACTCAGATTCTATTAAAGATAGGATAATGCAGTTTGAAATTTTGAATTCAACCCGAAATTCTCTTTCATATCATATATTATACGATTTTTGCCGATGAGCGGTTCGCGAATTACTATCTTAAGCTTACATAAAATTCTTTTATAATTTTAAACATCTGAAAATCGGCTCAGTTTGCATTTTTTCATCCAAAATTTCGTGACATATTAAAAACGTAATATTGTTTATCTTTAATCGTGTCGAAATTTTAGATGAAAATATGCGAACTGGGCCGATTTTCAGATGTTTAAAACCATAGAAGAATTGCAGGTAAATTAAAGATTTAGTAACTCGCATTCATTGGCAAAAATCCTATAATGCATGACATGAAAGTAAATTTCATGATGAATTCAAAATTTTAAGTCGAGTTTTTCTATCGTTAACAGAATCAGAGAGGTGGGTAAAAAATGAAAATTTGTAGGAAAGCGTTCTCAATTTGTTTTTTTAAATAATTCATAATTTACTTTTCACACAACCAGCTGCCAGCTGGTGACTGAATGCATCAATCATTTGAAAAAATTAAACTTAAAGAAATTTTAACGAAATCTTATTATTATATACTTATGTGGGACTTTAAAAATAAAGAACAATACTAAATTACTGAAAGAAGGCCATATTGTCTTCAATCTGTCGCAATTTTGGTTCTTTCGATAGTGACAATATCAATTTCTCGGACCTTTTGAAATATTCTTCTACATAGTTATTGTTCCGGCCTGGCTTCGTATCCTTGGTTATACACATTTCTCATTAATAAGGCCAAAAATTGTTTAATTGGTTGCGCCCGTCGAACATTTCGTGGATATTTGGCACAATAGTGATATTATAATCATTTAATTATTGCTGGATGATTCCGGCAAAATAGCACGATACTAAATCATGCCTCTTAATGAATTCTACTAATTTATCTAGACAATTTCGTAAGTATGTGTTGGTATTTCGAATTTTTTCGAAAACTTTCGTTCCGAACGTTGAGAATTCTTATTTCAAAAATGCCCAAAGAATTTAAAGTGGCACCTATTCGTTCAAAAATATTGTATAAAATTATTAATGCTCATCTATAAAAATATAATACCGACAAATATTTCAAATAATGTGCAAAAAGCAAAATATATTGCACAAACGGACAATATACCCCCTTCAGACGATCAATAATATTGCTCAATAATAACAATTTGTGTGTGCAAATTTATTGAAAGTTTAAGTGCCCCTTGACTTACGCAGCCTATCTTCAATAATTCTGTACACTTTTTGTTATTGAACAAAATTATTGATCATCTGGAGGATATATTAAACTTTAATGCAACATATTTTGTCAATCAAAATTATTTTGCATAATATGTGAAATATTGTTTGCAGGATTGTAGGACAATATTATGACCTTTTGGCACTGGAAGCTTTGGTAATAAAGAAGGAATACTAAAAAATTGCTACTTATTGTAATAGAATGAATTTATTGCACAATAATTCAATTCAGTTTATTCAAGTGTATAGGAAGCGAAACAATATTATGGAACAGTATTACTGCACAAAATTATTGACGCAATTTATTTAAAAAATATTTTAATAAATATATAACTGACGTATGTTTCATAAACCCTACAAATAACGTTGAATAACAAATATTACACAAAATTTTTGTGTCTAGGGGTAACTTTCTCGCTTTAAATAAATAAAGAAATGATACCATATCACTAAAATTATAGTATTTTAAATTACAAGCCAGGTAAAATGGTTTTTGCTGCTAAAATGAGAAAATGACTAGGGAGCACAGCAGGCGAGCCTATCACCCCCTTGAGGCAGTAAAATAGAAACCTGGTGTATATTGCATAATATTTTATTTGTTACTCACCTTATAAATCAAATTTAAAAGTATAACCTAAGCCTGACAGTTACAATTGACACTTATATTTAATACGTATGACAGTAACAAAACACAATTTTCACATGTAAACAACTACTAACTTGGTAACTAAGTTGTAAAATTTTAACAAGTTAGCAAGCATTTTTACAAGTTAGCCGGGCATACTCTATAACTCAGTGGTTAATTTTTAACAACTGGTTAAAAAATTACCCAATAGATATTGATTTGACAACTAAAAATACAATTTTTTGTTATATATCCATATACTTGATTGGTTAATTTTTTTAACCAGTTGTTAAAAATTAACCACTTCGTTACAGAATGGGCCCGATTTTCTATATATTTTCAAACGTAGTAGGCGATATCAATAAATTAAGTTTACAAGTGAGTAACAAATACATAAATGTATTTATTTTATTAGCTATTATGAAAACATATGCTGCTGTTTTCAAGCCAATGCTTCCTTAAAAAATGTAACTTTTAATTTTAAGGCATGTGACCTTGAACATTTTTTTTATGTATACCTTACCCCACCAAAGGGCCTCGCAAAGATCTGCCTCCCGCTGCCTCACTTAATGCTGAGCCACTGCAGTTAACAAAGTCTAGATCCGCCACTGCATAATATCAATTAAAGGGCGTACTGTACCGCAAAATAGTATGACTTGTAAGAAGGGAAAAAAATATTACAGTCTAATGATCAAATTCGTCAGAATTCACGTCATGTATTTGAAACTCATATAACAATTCCCTTGTAACCTTCAACTTAGGGGAAACATCTAAGGGTTGCCAGTATTTACAACTAAATTGTTTACTACTGACTCAGTACTTTGCAAAAACACTTTCCACGGTGACTTGCCGAAGGGAATTCCAATAAAAGCTCGAACGATCGAATAACTTTGGGAAAGACATTAATAATGGTAGGCAATTGGGCCGTTTACCAATGTGAAAACATTAATAAATATCATTAAATATGTGGAAATACCCTGCAGAAAATTACTAATAAGTACATGTTACAAAAAATTCTTAATATCAATCTAAATTTCTGAACTTACAGTTTCGTGAACGAATTTGACAAAAGCATTGTGCCGTTAAGCATTCAAACCAATAAGCAAAGCATTCAAACCAATAAGCAAGCAATCAGGTATATACCCGAAATAAGGATACTGCGCATTAAAAGTAAGATTGGCCTACATGTGGCAAGTGTGACGTTATGAATTCAACCGGTTTCCTATATGAATATTTAAAAAAATATAAGATATTTAAGTATATTTTACTACGAGTGTAGAATTTAGTTGCAAAAGTAAAAAAAAAAAATTCAAGACTGATTAAGAGAAACTTTAATGCTAAGGTGCATGTTTATTTTTATTTAAATAAGAAATCCGAGAAATTTCAAAGAAAAATTACGATATTTCTAGGTTACACGTTTTCTCAAATTAAACTGTCACATATTTTTCTGTTTTCCGTTTTCTTGTTTTGGAATCAGAAATTGTAATGACTAATATGTTTCCCTTATTCATAACATCTACGATCATATTTTCATTTCGTTCTTCTTCTTCCTTTTCTTCTTGGCTTAGTCAACCCTGAATCCAGTCTTCGCCTTTTAAACTTTATGCTTCCATCCTGGACGGTTTTGTGCTTCTCTTCTCCAATTTGTAGGCTAAAGCTTACAATTTTTTTCTGTATATCTTGATACACGTTATCCATGTATCTATTTCTGGATCTTGCAGTCCATGATTGACTATTAATTAATCTGCTAACTGGATTGTTGTCTTTAATTCGCACAACATGGCACATGGTATATCCATCTGATTCTTATACTTCTAATAAATGCAAATGTATCTGGTTTCCATATGCATCATAGAATTCATTGTCAATTGTGGATCTCCACTCTTAAATATGGCTGATGTTTATTTCGTTAAACTTTTATAAAATCGTCCAAAGCCTAATGATTAATTAAAATGATTCCTGAGTATTTTAAGATTTCAGAAGAAATAAATTTTTAGATATGATGTCAACTGAAGATTCATTAGGAATAAAAAAAATTAAAAATGGTAAAACTTACCACACCAGCGAAAAGAATATTTGTTTCCACTTTGATTTGGGATTAGTAGAGCAACAAACACATTCCATGTTATTTTCCAAAAGATACACGATCAATATTGTATAATTACACAGATGTGCTTGTCACTGTAGACTTCGTTATGGAAATATCATGCATGGCTAAATTAAAATACACTATAGGACCTAGTTCAAATTACAAATACACGCTAGTAAATTTGTATTTGAAATACACAATTCATACAGTAACGAGAAAACTTTCCTAAAAATAGTAACATATGAAAAAAATTCAAAATCATTCACAAATAATCTATGTGGCTATAAAACAAAAGACAAACGGTTTGTAATAAATTTTTATTTTCCTATATATACTCTATGTGAACACAAAAGAGCTGCGTTCAGAACCAAATAATTTCAATTTATAATCCGAATTTCTACTTTGTAATTTTTACTTTGAATTTCACGCATTCACAGCATGCATAATTGAAATTTAAATTTGACGCATGCGTAAACTGTAAGATTCCGCGTGCGTCTATTATTCATCTTTTCACACTTCTCCACATAAGTATGTATTTGTTTACATCGAGACTTTTGAAAGAAGACAATTGAAGCTGTAAAGCTTTTTTGCAATTCTTGTTTAACGTTTCACAATAACCTCCATGGCAATAAGAAAATAATAACAGCTGAGCTTGACATTTGATGTTAAGCAACATCATGCTTATGCGCATGCGTTACCTCAAAACGAAATTTAAGTTTAGACCTTGCAGGGTTGGAATTGGAAATTGAAATTGGAAAGTGAAATTATATGGTCGTGAAAGGTTTTTTCAGACCCATATTCCAAGATTTCGCGCAAAGTAGAATTTCAAATTGGAAATTGAAATTACCTGGTTGTGAACGCAGCTTTAATCCATAGCTCCTTTAACTGCTTAATACCTTTTACATAAAATAATTTATACTTGCTCTTTCCTTCGATAACAGACCAACTGGATCATCTCACCAAAATCGTTAACCTCTTAAGTGTTGTTTAAATTATCAAAATAAATAATAGTCGCAAGAACCTAAATCTGGCCTGTAAAGAGGATGGTCTAATTCCTGAAACTCACGTTAGTCGCGTTGCAGGCAATATTTTCTAGGCCTTATAGGCTCTGGCGTTGTTGTGCAGCAACATAATTTTCTGAGTGGGAGAGAGAGTCGTTTTCTAAGATACCAAAATGATGTCTAAAATAGCATAATTTTTTCTAGGTGCAGAAGTAATTAGTTCTGCCCAGCGGTAAATAATCAGGTATACATAAGAGTACAAATAATTCTTTCAAAATTTTTACTACACCTGCTATATTTGAACATGTGCGTACATATGTATAGAGAAAATTATGGCATAGGTATTAATTAATTTAATTTTCCGATTATGATTAATATATTTAAATAACGTATTAAAAATGACAATACGTATGATTTATTACAATCAATGATTCTATAAAAAGTTTGGCAAACACCATATTAATTTCAGTATGATAATATGGATATTATACATTATAATAATAATTCAAATATGATAATTAATTAATAACCATATTAATTTGATGGTAATAAATTAGTTTTAGATATGATCTTTGCATCCCTGTGCAATTTTCCATGACGCGCAATGACATTTTCTCGTGGCTAATTTGCATTTTTTTTATGCAAATTACACAGGGAGTCACATAAGGGGATGTATGATGAGATTTTTGATTACGAACGACGTTTTGGAGACTGTGTCATACAGCGATATTTATTTATTGTCGCAATTATGTTTTACATGGATATGCTAATAAGTGTACAAATTTTTTAAACACTGTTATCATAAAAATACACTTTCACCATAAAAAACCTACTATTAGAGTGTAGCTAATATGCTCATTAGAGGTAGCAAATAAGGATTAAGTGATGCTAGTGAAAAATAGTGAAAGTATATGTTTCATAATGAATATTAATAAAGAAATACGAAAGAAATAAGTAAAAGGTTTTCTATAGCGGCTCGTCACGAATATAATTTAAAAAAAAGAATATTATTTTGATTGGCGACAGTAAGACCGCCTATAAATGTATAACGAATACCGAGTTAAAAGGAGGTACGTAAAGTAAAGAAATTCAAATAGCGGAGCTGTGGCTATCAGTCCAGCATTTCAATTCTCTAAGTTTTTATTTCAATATAAATGTCTTGCATTAAACTTAATATTTACATAGTTTAAATACATTTGTGAAATATGTAGACTTATATAATATTCATTTATCTTTTATAAATATTATTTTATAAAAATAACTCAAATCTAACGCCGGATTTAAATTTTGCGCCATTTTTTTACAGATGCCAATATGGAACGCTGCTCAAAAGAACAACGCATTATTATAGTTAAAACTTATTACAAAAATAGTGAAAGTTTTGCTGAAACAGTTTGCAAACTCGCTTCAATTTTTGGTGAACGAAGTTTTCGTGTTTAATCTTTTTGTACGTATATCTTAAATCCAAGGTCTTTCCCAACAAGTGAATACAACTGCTGCAAATTGATCAGACTATATGCAAACTCATCATTGAGAATTTCGTCAAAAGAATCAGATCCAGCACAAGTAGTAAGGGTGGTGATTTGAAGGACATAATTTTCCATACTTAATCGCATAATGTCTACTTTAAAATGGAATATAAATTATTTGATATAAACGCAAAAATTGTTGTTTTATTTCAAAATTAAATCTGGCGTTCAATTTGGGACACCCTATATTTGATGAACATTTAGGTCCACGAAGAAAAAACAATTTGATATGAAAACATATTCGTGACATCACACCTTTTTTTTTTTTTAAACTTTGGGGGACCATAACTCACTTATTAATACGAATTTTTGAATCAAATTTTCACCAGTGGTCTTAATTTTACTTATAATTTCAAATGAAATTATAATAAAATGATGCAGCCCCTTTAGTAGTTTCTCCACTATAATCCTGCACTTTAAAATGGGTATAAATACTTTTGGATCTACAAGAAAGGTTCAAACTTATCATTTTCGGGTTAGAAGCGGTGATAAGTGAGACAATTATTCTAAAATCTATAGTTTGTGATTATTTGAAGCAACAACAATATTACTTGAACTAGCTGTCATAAACTCTACTAAATACAAAATTATGTTAAGAGACGTGAGAGGTATACAATTAAATACTACAGTCTTTTCAAACCTTTGGTACGCTTCAATATTTTAATAGGTTTTTGTGAAAAAAAAAAACAACTATAATTGTAACAATATGTTGATATTTAATATTATTGTTTAAATGTTTTGATATTGCTTGTTTAAATTATATTGCTTAATGCTTGTGACTAATGTTTTAGATTTCCTCTGATTGCAAGGGATTTTGTATTTTTTTATCCCACAGTTGCCTCTTCTCTGTATCAGTGAATCTCAATAATTTTGGAAGAAACCTTAGGTTTCTAAAAGTTTTTACATGGTATCGTGCCTCTTCATCAAGATTCAATGAATAATAAACAATAGATTTGGTTCAATAAACCAATTTTTGAAAAATCATTAGCTAAGTTACTACTTCAGTACACATTTAAGGTTTAATTTGTTGAATAATGAATAATAAATATGATTCAAATTTATAACAATATTCTTTGCATTAGTTTTTTAACATTTATTATGAGTACCTACATAAATTGTTTATATTGTTGTGGATGTCAAGCCTAATAAATGATATATTTTTATTTTTAAAGTTGTTTATCTACCAATGGGGTGACAAAACTGTGAATAAAAGCAAAATGGCACACGTACGTACAAATACATAACAAGACTAATAATTCAAGTTGAGATATTTCTTTATTTTTTTTATTTTTTTTATTTTTTTTATGTTCATTTTCCAATCTAGTGCTTTATTTCTTCTGTTCTAGACTATATCAACGCTTTTTCTTTTCCTGATTGAGTTATATTTTATTACTACTACAATGGCTTAATCAAAAAATTACATTAAAAGTAAAAACTTGTTTCAAGCCTAATTTGTTCGTGAAAATATTTCCTAATGTTCACAAAACTGCTGCCGTCATCTAGTACACTATGCGTGCGCTTTCTTTTGTTTAGCACTCGTGCTAATTACTCCGAACGTATTCCGTGTTACGCATTTTCGTGTTTACAGTATACGAACTGTCACCGTGGCCAACGAATAAACAAACTTTGTTAGCTTACTAATTTATAACGATGCTTGCTTTCTGTTTTATCTACACTCCACAAAATGAGTCGACAGTTGATAGTTAAAGGTAGGTACATGTTGAATTATATTCTGTCAACACTGGAGAGAATGGCAGAGAATAAAAAGAAGAATAGCATTTCAATTTCTAGGTAGTTAATTAAAAGGGGAAAGTAAATAAAACATATATTAATAATAATAATCGTTAATTTTCTGATTGTTACTACCCTAATACCAAAATGAAATTTTAATGGCCAGTTACATCGACAAGGCTTAAATAAAAAAATCTGATGTGGCCAACACAAAATCTCCCGCTATTAAATTTTTATTAATTTAAATACATACCTACGTATTTACTAATGCTGCACACTATATTATGTTCTATTGCATATAACTATTGCTTTATTTACTATTTTCTTTTTAAAATGTCACTAATATTAGTTTGAAGTGATTAGTTTTTTGACAGTGACATTTACCTGTCGGTTACATACATTTAAAATATGAACTTACGCATGTCAGTCAAGTATAAATTTAACAATATTTAAAAATTCAAAACCAGGTGCCTCATTCTTAATTTTAGTAGCACATTACATGCAATACCTTACAGGTATCATTATATACATATGTACTTGGTGTACACAACGGAACGCATGAAAAATTCTTACATGAATTCAACTATACGAATAGTTATAACACTTAAAGATTGCAACGAAATAATATATTGCTACACTTTTATAATTCAGCCATCAGATTCGATCCGAGATCAGAGTGAGAAAATTTAATATGTAATGTTCCTGAATATTATTACCTTTTTAACCTCTTTCGCGAAATATGTCCCCGTTCTATTCCAAGCTGTAAAATTTGAAAGCTATTTCATATTCAACCGTTATTATGTATATTGAAATAAGAAAAATACATTTTACGATAAATTCTTTTTCAATTTTCGCGCGGTGTGCACGGAAACGGAAACACGTTGACCGGGTATGAAACGTGGACGGAAGACACTGACGGAAGTTGGAGTGGGAGGTGAGAACAGGACAGAGAAACGTGCGAAAAGGATATTTGTATTTCCTCTTTACCCGCTAGAATTAATGATACTTTGTTCGTTTTATTCAATTTATCTTAAAGCTTTGCTACGCAGATCCGGTTTAAGATTTTTTTAAAAAACAAAAAAATAATATAATAAAAAGTATGAAATATCTTTAAAAAATCCAGACTTTTTACATTTTTGTGCAGGTGAATTGTTTTGGGTATTTATCAATGCAACGAACTGCACAAATCATTATATGATCATGTGAGGACGAATAATGAATGTACGAAGAATGTAGAATTAGGAAGATTGTTGTTGAAAGAGTGGGAACGATGGCCGATTGCACCAACGTTATTTAAATTTTAAGCGTTCCTTAAATTGCCAATATTGCATCGAAATTAAATGTCAAATGAATAAATTTGCATTACTGTCAAAATTTTGATATGCATTTATTTGTTTAATGGCCGTTTGCACCAACGTAACTTAAATATTAAACTCGGCAATATTGCATCGAAATGAAATGTCAAATGAATTATATTATATTGCTGCCAAAATTTCGATTTGCAATTTTTTGTTTAAGCCTAGCTTAAAATTTAAGCCTTGTTGGTGCAAATGGGCATAAGAGACTCTTAAAATTGAAGCCTTGTTGCATGAGTCATTTAGGATGGTTCAGTAATCTAGAAAGAATGACAAGTGAAAGTTTAGATATAAGTATACATATACTATACGACAAACAAATTCTAATCACATACAATCACTGAACAGCAAACGTTTGTTAGAAGTAAATTAACGATAACCAATTTGAATCCAATTTCTTACTTAAAACATCTCGCCAGCTATTAACAACAATTCAGCTAGATGTAATATTTAATGATTTAAGTAAGGCTTTTTTGAAATATAATTATAACATAAATTTTAATGACCTAGAACGTGTATATGCTTTTAAAGATTTATGCTTATAGTCATAAACACTCGTAAAGTTTCAAAACGTATCGTTACAATTTTTGACAAATTGAATCAAACTTGTTAAATTACATTTCGATTTTCCTTTCAGTTTACATTGTTTTTACTGGACAAAAATTGTAACGAGCCGTTTAAATTTTACGAGTAATTATGAATATAAATTATTAACAAGGGATAAAAATATGAGGTTTTATTTCATTCTTTGATTAGAGTTTGGACGTATTTAGATATTTAGAATTTTATCCAATAGATTTAGATTTGACAACAAAAAATCAAAGTTTTTGTTATAAGTCAAGCTACTAGATTAGTTATATTTTTTCACTAGCTGTCAAAAAATTTAGCGAATCAAATACACTGACATACAACAAAAACTTTACCGACAACTGACGGGAAGCCCGATCCGAGTCCCCGAAACATGTCTCAATGTGATTATGAATATATATGATGCGAAAGTAAAGTTTCAAAAACAATAAGTAACGAAAGATGAATGTTATAATATGAGATAGTTGGCTATGAATGTAATGTTATTAGAGATCAGTTGTTTATTAAATACGAATAAATATCATAGAACATATGAGTTATATTTATGTATTTCAATCATACATACAAGTAACTCTATTTGGTGTCAGAATAAAGTGAACCTAAAATAGAGAGGAAACACTACGAAAATTTGCAACATGCCAAACAACGAAAAAGCTCTAGAAGCCAAGGCCCAATATAATGTAAAACCTCTACAAGAATTCGACTTATAACTCCACAAGACTAGTCAAATTATGTTAGAAGATTCAACAGATTCAGGGAAGTAACTGAATTAAATAAGAAATTAAGTAAGTCATAACCTTACTTTATACAATGGGCGATACAGCAGAAGACATATTAGCATCATTCAATTTCACCGGAGCACAAGGTCAGTCATATGAAACTGTAATTAAAAATTACGAAAATTATTTTATAACTAAAAGAAATGTAATTTATGAACGAGCACGATTCAACCAAAGAAATCAAAATGTGTCAGTAGATAATTTTATAACATCTTTATCTACACTGAGAATATGGAACAAAAGCATCTAGTAAATAAGTATTCCACATACTATAAGAGTTTCTTATTGGCTCGTCGTCAATTCTTAAAACTCGTAATATATTTTGAAATCTGTCTCTGCTCTGAAGACGAAATGATTACAAAAAGAGTGATAGGTTTAAAAGATCGTAAATTGTCTAAAATTTTGCAGCTAGACCCAGTGCTTACATTAGAAAAAGTCAGAAAAGCAAGGCAATTCGATGCAATAAAAGAACAGTAAGATATTCTCAGGCCAAATAAGAATAATGTCGATGTTGCCAAATGCAAGGAAACAACACACAAGATGTGGCAAAATTTCATCGCATAAGGTACAAGAAAGTCCAGCGGCAAAGGTAAAATGTCATAAGTGTAATTACACAAGTCACTACGCTAAAAAATGTAAAAACAAAAGAGCTATACATAATATTACAACAAAAAGTGAGGAATTAAAATCCAAGGAAGAGGAAGCTATTTTCTATGGAAGTGTCACAAAGGAAAGATGTAAATTGGGAACAGAAAATTCCATATGGAAGGCGAACGTAAAAATCGAAAAACAAAAAACAAATTAGTATCAAACTAGATTCAGAAGCACATTTAACAGTAATCTCGACCGATATTATATCTATTATATCCACCCCGACTAGACCATGGGAACTTTTAGGGAGTAATCTGGTTGAACGACACCATAAGAAATTATTAAAATATTTTTCAGAACTCCTGTGGGGTCCCGCGGCCGCGTGCCTGAGTGTCTAGTCGCGAACCTGGGGGAACCGGGTTCGATCCCGTCAGACGCCAAATATTTCCAATTTTAAATGGCACAAAAGTGACCCCCGTGGCGCACTCTCCACACCAGATATGAGTGCCCGTGAAGTGACGCCTGGTAAGCGCCCCTTTAATTATTTTTCAGAACTCATATTAATAATTGGAATAATACTATCTTTTTAGTTTATGTTCTGTAGTTTTTATTAAAAACCAACGTTTCGGCACCATAAACTGGTGCTTTCTTCAGGGAAAACTAAAAAGATAATGTAAAAAGGTAGTATTATTCCAACCATAAGAAATATTTACTGCTCGCAGACTGTTATTCCAGATACCCCGAAGTATATCTTATGAAGAATACTACCGAGAATGAAATCTTAGAAAAATTTAAATCTATATTTGCGAGACATTGAATCCCGGTCGAAATTCCGAGAACGGGCCACCATACAACAACGAAGAAATGCGAGCCTTTGCACAGGAATATGGAACGAGAAATCTCATACTAAGGAACAAGATGTGGACCGTGACGACACCAAAAACCCCGACTGACAGAGATGAGCAAATATCGTCCAGTCCAAGAGTATTCACGACCACCCGAAGTGGACGAACCATAAAGCCTCCAAATAGACTAATGCCCATATTCATAAACACTCGTAAAGTTTCAAAACGGTTCGTTATAATTTTTGACAAATAGAATCAAACTTGACAAATAAAATTTCGATTTTTCTTTCAATGTCGACTATTTTTATTGGATAAAAATTATAACGAACCTTTTAAAATTTTTACGAGTGTTTATGAATACGGGCATATCTATAATATAATATTTATATTATTTGTGTTTGTTATGTAAAGTTTATTTTGTAAAAAGAAAAATCTGTTGTGGTCAGCACAATACTTCTAGCCATTTCCATTTTATGTTATATAAGTATTGTACTACACTTCGCTATCGAACTGTCGTTTTATAATAAAAAGAAATACAGAACTTTACCCAAATATTGGATTTATTGTATTTAACATGTCTTCTGCAAACATACAATTCTAATTATATCTATTTTTCATTGAATGAGGGAGTTCCTAAATGTCAGAGATTCTTCCAATTCATTAACAAGATTGGTGGTAAGTCTTATATATATATATGCATTTACACCCAAAATTTTAAATTTTTAATTAATAAAACAATAATAAAGATTAAATGTACTTCCCAGAAAAAGCTTTCAGAATGTCACTAAAACTGTTGATTTTTGACACTGACATCTGTCATTTACAAACTATGTTATAAACATTTGAATTTGTCAACTGGTTTCCTTATTACCTTAGCCTCTGCGATGTATAACATTAGATTATTCTATATGTTATGGTGTCTTTATCTCTAAATCTATACAAGATATAATAAAATTTTTAAGTGTATTAGATGGAGAATTTTATGTTCTTCTATATTTGTAATAACAAAGTTTTCCAAGAAATTATAATTAGAAGATTTTTTTTTAAAGAAATTGTTACTTCCGGTTGTCCAATTGTTACCAAAATCTAATCAGCTTTTCCCAGGAATGTCAGATTGAAGAAACTGCAGTTAAATATTTTCTAAGTCATGTTATTGGAGATACCGTGGCTCCAAAATCCCCCCCACACACCACATACGCACACACACACGGACATCATCGTAAAAATGTTAAAATCGGATTCTAGGGACCCTAAAACGTGATTAGCCACTAAAATCGGCAAATGCGATTGTTAGCATGATTCCAATACCTCTCTTAGCGAGAGGTAAAAAGGAATGTAACATGACAATGAAATGTCATTAGAGTTAAGTTGTATATGAAGTACAAATAAATGTTATAAAATATACAAGTTATCTTTATGTACCTACTTAAATCATAAATACAAGTAACTCTACAATTATTGTAATATGAATAAATTGTGCGATATCATATACGATATACTGGGTGGTAGTATGAACAAGTGATTAAGGATGATTAACAAGTAGATGACTAGCAGTGTTTTAGTGTTGTCAATCGTTTATGGATTATTTTAGAGAAAAATACTTCAAATAAAAGTTGTGTACAATTAATTTTTCTATAACTGCTATTTGAAATATTTTTCTCTAAAATAATCCAAAACGGTTGACAGCGATAAAACACTGCTAGTCATCCCCTAGCTAATCGCCCTTAATCACTTGTTCGTACTACCACCCATTATAGTTTACATGCAGTTTTCAAAACGTTTTTAGTTTTGAAAACGCCGTATATATGAGAAAACGAAAAACCGTTTTGACACTGTATACGTTGCGTTTTCAAAACTGAAAACCTTTTGAAAACAGTTTTGAAAACTCCATGTAAACTTAGTGATATATGAAGCTATTGGGTATACGTATGTACATATGTACCTACCACTGAAATATATACTAACTGGAACTCGCATACTCTACCTATCAGCGTACGCTGCACTGAAGCTCATTGAAGAATAATGGCTGGTCCTGTTCGCGCTAGTTCGTGCCGAACCGAACCTAGCCGAATAACTCGTATCATAGCTGATCGCTTTGTTTTCATATTATGCTTCATTTATTTAAACATGCGCCACACGAAATAATTTCCGTCTACTCACGAACTGTCTCGATGTTTGCCAACTACTCCAGCAGCAGGCTTCCGTCTATTCACGAACTGTCTCGATGTTTGCCGACTACTCCAGCAGCAGGCTTTCAATATGCTTCACGGTCACGGTTCGTACGCGCATTCCAGTTAGTATATATTTCAGTGGTACCTACTTTGTATAGTGCGGGACATGAAAGACTAGCTATGGAAAATATAAAATAAATAAATATATCATCACGGCATATTACCCATTTCTGGGTGTGCCAGTATCTACAACACATGTAGACATCGGTAATGAAGACGATATATTTTACCGTGTGGGCGCTTACCAGGCGTCACCTCACGGGCACTCATAGCTGGTATGGAGAGTGCACCACAGGAGTCACTTTTGTGCCATTTTAAAATTGGAAATATTTGGCGTCTGTCGGGATCGAACCCGGTTCCCCCAGGTTCGCGACCAGACACTTAGGCACGCGGCCACGGGAAAATATGTTAGTACAAATCGCTGTCTAATATATGCACTCCGTTTAAATCCACACAAAACACAATTAATTTACTTCGCGCATACCTAATATAACATATAACAGTTGCCCAAATAAGTTTTAAAGCTACGCAGCTTGTCTTATGTTGACAATTGATCTGTGTAATTACTGCTTATTTCAGATCTTGTCTTGTTTACACTCAGATCTATTCGTATCATAAGCGTACATAAATGAGTTAAGGATGGTTTATGTAAGCTGTAAACTTATGCATTTACCTTAGCATTAGCATTATGACTTTGCATTAAACTTTACATTACGCTGTCCGGTTCATGTACTTCTTAGGGCAAACCAATAAGACCAGGCGGGTAATGTCACTTCTTGTAAAATCGACACGTCTTATTTTATCATAAATATATCTACATTGTTCAATTAACTGTATTAGTTGGACTTATTTTTCAATGACACTCATTTTTAGTCAAGACAATGTGACAGAAATATTCCAAAAATAACAAAATGATGACAGATGTCAATTGACTATCGTAAATATCTTCAGAATCAAGCTATCGTCCATGAACACAAGACTCTTCTGAATGGTTGACATTAGCATTATGACTTGAAAATTAGAAATTTTCTAGGGTAACGGTATAATGCTAAGGTTAAGGCTATAGCTACATGTACCGCTGCACGCATTCGTCTATACTTGAATTATTAATGCAAAGTTATAATGCTAATGCTAAGGTAAATTCTTAAGTTTACAGCTTACATAAACCAGCCTTTAGAAGCACAAAGATACTGTAATAATTATTATTTGCCGGCGTTTATGGAATATCACGATATGAGCATTTCTTTCCCTTACCCCTCAGGTCAAGATTCGTGTCCCGCATTATACATGCATGTACGTACATATTATATTAATCATATGCAACTGATGTACTAGATATTATTAATTAATTACAATCCAATTACAAGTTACACGGAGTTACCATGTGACACTTTGTCATATTTATTTTAATGACAGAAGAAATATTTTTTAACATCTTCTAATCTGACATTACAGTAGCGCGGCTTAATTGCAAACAAGCAGGAAAAAGTTAAAAGAATTCATACCTACGAAAAGGATTATAACATAAAATGGATAAAAGTTATAACACATTTATATTTTTTGGCCAAACAAAAAAATTATGGAATCTCTTGAGTACGGTCTGGTTCCTATCTCCATTTTCTCATTTGTGTACATAAATGTTTTTCGCGCAATGCAAATTCGTACGACTTGTAATTTTAAAAACTCTAACAATGAGACAGGCTGGTATTTGAGAATGCTCGTCGTTTTGGGAGCCATTAATCATCCTCGTCTTCTTCACCGTTACGGAATAAATCATGCGCCTTCCAAATTATGAAAGATAGATACCTAGCCCCTACCCCTGAAGGTTGAGAAAAACTCCCATTATCTGGACAGTAAATTTAAATGATAAAATCACTCGGTTCGCCTTGGAAGTTTTTTTTTGCGAGAGAGAAAGTTCATACTCAGATAACGTTGTTCTTTCCGTGTTGCTCTCTGTACTTTTATTTTTATTCTCCGGTAAGATAAGTACCATCAACAATGCCACATGTACGGAAACACCTTATCGTTGCAGGAATATATTTATTTTTAAATGGATTTTTTTAAATAAATGTGTCCTGGATGGCTCATAAATTGTGGATGAAAAACTGGCGAGGACAATTGAATATTACATTTGCAGAGGACTTTTTTTACCAACATGCTGTAAATGCAAAAAGGAGGTATCTTTAAAAAATATAAATCACGATTATTTTGACACTGCATTCATTACTAATAATAGTCAAGTTTTTTTTTATATAAAAATATATACATCCATATCCATCATGCATACGTATACTCGTATGGCACTTTATAATTGACTAACTTGAATGATTCGCCATTTAGACAGTTTTAAAATGCAAATTTGGTAAATATACCAGGGAAAACCAAAAACTATTGCGGCATTTTATTCTACAGATTGGGCGGGTGGCAGCACTGATTGCGCTACTATTAATTACACCTTCAAAGTTTATTAGTGTGTTCATAGAAGTGGTTTAGTGTAGTTCTGTTCACAATGATTTTATGGAAATTCATGTGAAAGATTTTGTTGACAGACTATATTAAAGAAGAAATAAGAGTAGTAATACGTCTTCTTCACTCACAAAGAGTGAAACATGTAAAGATTATTCACATTATAATACATATTTTG
This sequence comes from Ophonus ardosiacus, assembly GCA_943142095.1. Classification (NCBI taxonomy): domain Eukaryota; kingdom Metazoa; phylum Arthropoda; class Insecta; order Coleoptera; family Carabidae; genus Ophonus; species Ophonus ardosiacus. The sequence continues at coordinate 27,000,048 of OW964828.1, read as the reverse complement.
ATATTTTCTTGTCATTATGATGCAGATTATCATTATGATATGGATTAATTTTATAACCAATATATTGGTTAATAGTATATTTTTTAATGGGGTTCTGTAGCTATTTTTTTTATTTTTTTCTTGAAGAACAGGATGAACTACGAATTTTAGTACAAACGCGACTTAAAAATTCTATGTAATAAGTGAAATATTGAAATTTCTAATTCGGCATGTCCTGACCAGTGGTCGGAAAACTATTCGCATAGATGAAATATTTTTATATATGAATTTATACGTTATACTCTTGAAGATATTATTATTGTTTGCCACTGTTTGAGAATATTGTGACTATAAATTATAGCGGCGGACGGCGCTAGTGTTTCTTCCATTCGTATTTTTCTGGGTGGGCGCAGACATAAGATGTGGGAGTCTAGCTTTTAAAGTTTTAAAGTCAGGTAACCAATCAAATTGCTTAGGACATGTTACTTCAGACCAATTATGAATCGACTTCAATCGCTTGTAGTTTACGAACTAATTAAAATTTAAAATTTTTTTTTGCACTAATACTAATTAATTTACATATATTTTTATTTTCTTATCTGTATTATAAGTAGACCATTATAACGAATAGTCGCAGAAAAAATAGTGCACGCAACTCATGTATAATGACTATTAATACATTTGCATGAATTACGATACTCGCTAGTATCGTAAACGTCATGCTCTTGTATTAATAGCTATCATTATAAACTCGTTGCATAATATATAATTTCTATTAAATTTTATCGCTCATTAACTATATATATATTGAAACGCGACGGAATATGGAGTGTATTATTATTATTTTTAATAATCTTTAATATTGTGTTTTCTCACGTATACAAAAACAAAACGCATAGGCAGACCTACTATGAAGCGATTAGAATAGTGTCGATGATATTTTGCAGGCCTTTTCAAGGGTGTCATAAATTACTACAGGCGTCTCGTGTCAATACAATGTCTGAGACAATCCCAACATAAGGGTATCGCCAGGGTAGGCATGAGGTTAGCGTGGGAATGTTTACAGCTCGAATGAATATAAGAATTTACAGTATTGTTTAGCATGTTTGACAATTAATAAACAATTAACATGACTGACTAACATTAATTAATTTATTTATAATAGTAACAGCACGAGAAATAATGTAAGAGTATGTTATTAACTAAAAAGCATAAGTTTTCCTAGAAGCCGGCCCTGTCGTAGGAAATTGAAATATAAAAGAGTAGGTAAAAACCTCAACGATAAACAAAATTAAAGAAATGTTTTACAGGTTCATTACGGATATAGGTAAACATTTTGTATTTGTTTAAACATTGTTATATTGTATGAATATCAACAATTTAGGTAAGCCGAGAGTTAGATGAATATTAAAAGAAGTGGGATTAAAACCAGTGCTACAGCAGGCCATCTCTGTCCCACGCATCCGGCCGAGATTTAAAGTCATCTCTGTCTAAGTAGGGGTAAAATTCACCACTACCTCGTGGCATCCTTATCTTTTACTCAGAGTACAGATGTTGATGTCTTTGTCTAATATATAGGACATATGTAACTTTTTGAATGCATCTAATTAGCAAATCAACAGGCGAGAAATCCTTCCACAACCCGGCACAGGAGACCCAAGGTGTCTAGGTGGGATGAGTACGGACAAATCGGGGGCAACAATTATAAGCTGTCTCCGTCCAACCTATAATTTGCATATGCCGAAACTACCCTACTACGTCAGGACATCAGCAAATGAGATGTATTAAGATGATTTCTTAGAAAGTTCTGTCTGTTGTAGTTTCACCTATGGACATCTAATCTTCTATCATTTCCACCACCCATTTCTAGGGGTGGCGCTTGTGTGTTTAAAACTGGGTGCCCAGTACTCGGAAAGGGATCTTGGTTTCGACCAGGATCACTCTCTGGTATTAATACTAGTGTATAATGTAAATATATTACCAGAGAGTTGCTCAGCCTCTATGGTCCATATACTGATATTAATTAATACCTGGAGGCTTTGGCATTGGTAGTATACATTATTATTGCTGTCACCTATATCAATTACATATTATTACGGTCAGAGGTAACGAGATAACAGGCGTGCACGTCCACACAGTGGTTCAGTTGCAATGCCAACAACGTTACTTACTCCCCGTACTATCAATAAACGGTCAGTAATGGTGAGATAACAGGCGTGTACGTCCACACAGTGGTTCAGTTGCAATGCCGACAGCGTTACTTACTCCCCGTACTATCAATAAACGGTCAGTAATGGCGAGATAACAGGCGTGCACGTCCACACAGTGGTTCAGTTGCAATGCCAACAACGCTACTTACTCCCCGTACTATAAATAAACGGTCAGTGGTAACGAGATAACAGGCGTGCACGTCCACACAGTGGTTCAGCTGCAATGCCAACAACGTTGCTTACTCCTCGTAACAGGTACAGCAAATTATTATTATTATATACATACCACCAGGCCATAAATGAGCATACTGAATAGCAGACAGCCTTTGCTTCTGAGAACTTATATGCACACTGGTCAAACGGCTAATAAAGGGATATATTGGGACATCTTGTATGTCTGCGTTTAGCCATACGTTCGACCCATCATCCACATGGGGGATCCGTCCACGGCCGTAATCACGGCTGACCAAGGTCCGCGGCCCGCTGCACCAGTGACCGACCTAGGCCTGTCGCCGTACGCACGGCTGTTGAGAGACGTTGCCTGCGCAGCGCCCGGCGCCACCACGCGTTCGAGCCCGCTGCCAGCCGCGGCCCTGCCCAGAGCATACTCCCGGCATCCCAGGCCAACAGTAACAGGCATTGTACATGTGTATAAACATTTAAACTTTTAATGTCATTTGATGAATAAACGTTGTTTATTGTTGAATTTGTGTTTTTTTACTTGTTTTATTCCTTTCACTACCACGACTTCAAATCAAAGAATCCTGGGCACTATTTATTTATTTACATAACACAACGTAGGGTAATTGACGATCACGATCTGTATGTACGAGGGGGTGGTAAAACACTGCCGCGTTACAATATATATATATATATATATATATATATATATATATATATATATATATATATATATATATATATATATATATATAGACAGAAACAGAACATTTAAGTATTTTTTGTGTCTTCCGTAAAGTCTCGTAGTCGTGGAATCTGGTAAACCCGGTTCGATCCCGATCGACGCCAATTTTTTCGAATTTTAAATAGCACAAAAATTACCCACGTGGTGTACTCTCCACGCCAGTAATAAGAGCTTGTGAGATGACACTTAGTAAACGCCAGCACAGTACGAATATGTCATCATCATATCCGATATCTGAGTACAAAGCAGACTGGCATACCCAGCAATGGGTGCCCTGATGATTTATTTATTCAAAGATGATCATTTCAAATTGTCTGATTTATTTATAGAAGTTGGCATGTTAAATTTAGAATTTTTAAAATATAAATCAATATTTTTGTTTAGCATAAAAAATGAAAGAATTTATGCTCCTATTTAGAGATCACTCCGAATCTTATAACACAAAATATTTAATTAAGTAGCCATATATTGTGTTTGAGCAGCAATTTTTCAGAATAATAAATGCGTATATCATCGATGATAAACATGAAGTATTCATTGAATAAATGTTGATAATTTACATTAGTTTTAATTAATTCTTGAATTAAAACAGTTTGTTGATTTTATATATGTATTCACCTGCTATTTATTTTATGCATAATATCAAAATTTGTTGACAAAATACGCGAATAAATATAATTTTAATTGAAAATTACCATTTCATTTAAGCCACAAACGGACAACGCATCCAGACTCAATCAATGTTTTAATCGCTTATTTTTCCATAATATCTATTCTAGTAATTCTGCATAAAACATAAAAATGTCAGTAAATTAAGCATACATTATTTGAGCGAAAAATGACTATAACATAAATATGTAATTAAAATTAACCACAAAGTTGTACCCTCTAGCGTAAATGGAAATTTTCATAATGACGAGGCCATGTTTATCCACAAAATGACAATCATAAAAAGTTCGATATGTCATTATGTTACGGACTAATTAACGATATTTTATAATTTATGAAAATAATTTGCACTTGTAATTTTAATATTCAAGTGCCGGATAATCCGCAATATTTATATTCCCTAAATTATTTATTATATTCACCCACAATGGAATTAACAAAAATAATATTTTCTCGTTCATTGTACTAATTTAAAATATGATAAGTTGTATTCTAAAACAAACATTTTTGAAACAATGAATATCTAAACAACGGACACAATAAAAACGCAAATCAATGTTACCAATCTAACTATTCTGTGGAAAATTTCCTCTAACAGAAAATGTCAAATACTTTTATTAAAAAATAATACAACTGAAAGCCTAAACAGAGAAAATAGTACAAACCACTTGTTAAAGAAGACTATTGAAGCAAGTACTCGTTTGTTCCCACACTCGCCGTTGCGCTTTCGTATACAAATTTCAAACTCGTGAATAGGATGCCTTCTGTAACTTATATTTTAATATACTATTTTACTGTATTTTATTTCTACACTTATTTCAATTCTACAATAACATGAACTCCTTCACCTTCATTGATCATTAATTAATGAATTTGGATTTGTAATAGTAATTAACGTATCAAGGGTGTTAAAAGAACAATAACACCTGAGGTCAACAGTGTACTCTCCGAGGGCCTCTGGAGGTGGGTACATTGACCGAAGGGGTTATTATCCGTTTAACACCCATGGTGCGTTCAACGTTTAACGTCCGACCGATATATTATTCTAATAAAGATTTTTATCGATTTATGTCTTGTCATTGTGATTTGTCTTAGAGATATTAATCTACTTACTTAAACGCTGTAACTAGGAAACGCGATATTTTTATTTGTTTACAATACCGATTTCATAGCAACAATTTTATAACAACCCTAGGGTGTTTATTATCATTTATTATCAGAATTATTTATGTTCAAATTTGCTGTATTAAATACTATACTTGCCGTCAAATAAATATAAACTGGAGATTTCTACACTCCAATTCCATTGGTCATGTTGGAAATGCTAAGTTATGAGGATGCGGTAACACTACAGGGCAAGGAAAAGGGTGGGGAGAAGGAAAAAAAATGAGCATCAGTCCATATTTATTTGACGGAGAGTATAGTTAATAATGGTACAGCGAAATATTCCCTTATGAAATATTAATCCAGAGAGGGAGTATTCCACAATTTCATGTTTCTAGAATTAACTAACAAATTAAATAATTCTTAACCAGTTCTTCCATTCACACATATGTCTAATGATCTTTATTTTTATTGCAATGCATTGTAACAAGTAAAAATTTACCCAATAGGAACCTATATATCAAATAAATTCACCGAACCCCTCAAAGCATAAAGCGAAGCGATTGAACCTAAACTTTGTAAGTAATGACTACTTTTTTTTGCTATAAGTTTTCCATTTATTGTTGTCTGTTTTGTTAGCCGAATATTACGTATTAAAAAATCAAAGAAATAAACGCGGATGACAATATCTCTAGATGGTCGCCAATTCAGTTATTACTCCAGTTTACTCTTGCATGACAGATCAGAGATAGGGATGTCTTACAGGTGAAAAGAAAATGACACAAATCTATCATTTTATAATGATGTTGGCCTTTCTAAAATTATTTCTGAAATTTTATCACCAAAACGTCATACTATTTGTCTGTCACCCTTAACGTGATAAAGGATTTTATTTTATTTTACGATCAGATATTGAAAAGGCAATTTACCGAAAGGTCCCATATCAAACGAAAATAATTCCAGGTCGGGAAAATTTCACGCTTAATATGATTTGGACGTAAGGGCTTGTTTAAAAATTCAGCTGACAGTTAAAAGCGTAGTAAACAAAGAATTTCATTTATTTTCAAGATGAAAAAAGGTTTCTTTAGGCACTATAATGGACATTTTTTGCAATATAAATATATTTTTTAACACTATAATCTGAATAGCGAGTATTATAATCTAGTTAATTAAAAGAAATCTAGATTTAACAAATTTTCATAATTTGAGCTAGCTGGAATTGTGAGAGTTTCAATTAAATACACCAAAATTAAGTTTTGCATTTTTCACAGGAATAATGGGCAAGTAGATGGATACGTAGAACATGCTGATCACTGCATGGCATTTGAACTGATTTAAAAATATATTGTGAAGAAAAGCTTTTTATTGTTGTTATTAAATTAAATTAAGAGTTTAAGTAGAAAAGTATGAAATATTACTTTAATGTAATAAAAATGCTTAATTATTGTCAGATCGAGATCTCCAATACATCCGATACCGGTAGAAGAGCACTTATTGACCGCAATGCTTATTACGTTTTTTGCAAAATTGACGGACAAAATGTAAAAGAAAAATTGGTTGTCATTTTTAAAGTAAACTTTGATAGTTGTTTTTATTTACGTTCTGCCTCCGCCTCCTGATGGATAAGTGATTCATATCACTTACTGATCAGTAATTTGTAAATAAAAGTTACTACTCGGTAAACGTTTAAAAACACCTATCCTGCAAAAAATAATACTTAATTTAAAAAGTTAATTATTTTAAACATTTTCCCTTATTTCTGTATTCCTACCAAAGGTAAAAAATATAATTCCCAAAGGTAAAAAATATATTTTTCCGTACAAAAACTATTTATTATAAATAGAAATACATTATTTTAGACACTAGTAAAAAAAATATATATTTTTTTTTTTATTTACAAATAGCGCAACAAAATATTGTGTATACTCAACATTGGGATTTGCATTAATGAAATGTTTCGAAACAATTTGTATGAAGATGAACTTAACAGTTCTTGCACGTGTAGATTGTGTTTCTATTGTACTGCCAACATCTTCTCCTTACTTTATTCTCTTCTTGCATTACAATTTTCTGGGCGAATATTGTCTTCAATCCGGTTTTCAGTTTTCAAACGGGTGATAGCCAAATAAGATTTATTATGTGTCTCAAATTTGAAAACTTATCAAATTTATCTAACTGCTCATTATTTGATAATTTTAATTTTTTTTTTTTTCAATACATCGTCACTGACGTACAAAAAACTTCAAAGGGAGATTTTGTACTAATCTTCTTTTCAATTTCTTCAATCACAGTCCTTTTTTCATCTTGTGACGAACTTATGTAAGTTGGATTTCTCTCAATTCGGAACTACTTTCTTTGCTTTACTTTTGGATGTTTAGTGATTCTTTTTTATACAATATTTATTTTTCAATGGGCTTATCTAATTCCTTTTCTTCTGGTAGACTTTTATGAACTTCGTATGTTCCAGTTACGTCCGGTAAATCTTCCCCAGTCTCACACACATCTTCATAACAAAGTTGTCCCATCCGTAATTTCGTCGACAGATCATGATATGTATACCGCGTCTATTTTTTCAGCTTATTGTCAATGTTCCAATACAAGTCTTATTTTATTATAAAACACACATTAGAGGAAATAGTCACGCTATTCTAATAAAGCCAGTAGCACTGCACTTCATAGCAATAATTACTTGCTTGCTAGTATTATGCTTGTAAAAATTTTACGAAACCGCAGTTCATCAACACTCAAAATATCAACACGACTATTTGAGAATGAACATATAAGTAAAATGACCGTATTTTCTGTAAAAGTGCAACAACAGACTTGTTCGAAAAAGACCGCAAAGAAAAGTACGCCATATTCAGCAATCCCAAAGTTGCGTAAACGCAACATTATAACTAATGGCATTTTATTCAAAAACTAATAAAATTTAAAACAATATCTAAAAATATTATTCGAAATGAAGTTTATGTAAACCTATTTTATATATAATTACGGTATTTTTTTTTTATTTCTTTACATTTTTATTGACTCATTAAATTGGGAAAGATCAACTGCAAGGGACTGGTATAATTTGCGGATGGGTTACAATCAGATTTTTAGATTACATGCATTATATTTCAAGTCTTATTATGATTATAATATTGCTAACACAAACATTGCTTTAAAAATTATTATTATTTTTTTTTTAATAAAAATGTTTCGTTCACGCAACGTTGGGAATTAATAGGTTTTAATGCAAAAAAGAATTTTAATAAAAATAAATACAAATATAGGCAATGCAGATACCCGTAAAATTAACTGTTTGAGAAGCATATCTATCTCAGGCCTGTGAAGTGATAGATAATTTGAGATATTTAAAAATGCATCGCGTTTACACCAACACTGCTAGATTTTTATATTTTAACGAAAAGGATACGAAAAAATATCCCATTTGTAATAACTACTGAACGATTTTTGTTTCAGCGACCATTACTATTAAAAAATTTTTGAAAATATTAATTTTCTCTAAATAATAGTTGCTCAATAGACCATCAGAACAGCTTTAGTATAATTTATAATTTAAACAACTTTTTTTTTACATTTTCAAATTTGCAAAATTTATTCTCTTTTCGGCTAATGAGATTCAAATTATATCGTAATGCACAAATATAGTATACACCAGGAGACTATAGTTTACTTTAATCGTGCGATTATTGCTTTCAATTGACTTCGTCACTCTTGGCTTTAAAATATACCCTTTGCTGATTTTATTACCTATTTGTAATTATTTTAATTTGCAAGCTTCCAGCCGAAATATATTTCGTCTATGACCTAAATTACTCCTACATTTGAAATATAAAATTAAAACAAGCGTAAAAGGTTACGTGGATTCAGTGAGTATTTCGGTGAACCGTTAAGCACCTTCCGAATCCCTAGTCCCAAGTAATGAATTCGGACCCCGGTGGAATAGAGAAAAGCTGACGGACGGACGGTTAGGGTTAGAATCTTGAGAAGCGAAGGTTTACATGGAGTGCTAACATTATCATCGGATAATGTCGTTTGCTAGTTTCAGCTGATAACAAAGTCGGAAGAGGTAGAATTGTTGCTAAATTCTATTTAGTGGAGAGTACTTTTCATCAAAATATCGAATTAAAAATTAGAACTTTATTTAGTATAATACAGTAATTTAATTTGGGATCGCTTTGTGTTCTATTTTCTATAAGGCTGTAACTACCGATAATCCGTTACTATTATTTTTTCCCAATTTTTATTACTGAATACAAATAAATTTAAATATTAAATACACTATTCTTTATTTTATTTAAATACACTTTATTTCAAAAGGATTAAATTCAATCGTTGCTGTATCTGAAGTGGTAGTTTTCTTAAGTGCCAGTTTGAAAGTAGATTTTAATTAATTGTTGAAATGAATTCTTAGATTTGAATAACGAATCAATGTCTCAGTGTGTTTTATGTTCGATTCTCGATATTTTATATCTTTGTATTTCAGAAGTTTAAGAATAAGTGATGTAAAACTTCGAAATTGATGAACAAATACGAACAATTCAATTTCATTAGCTACTCGTATCAATACCAAGACATGACTAGCTGAAGCAAAAGAAAAGTTGAAGTGTGTCTGAATGCTACACAAATTTTATATTATCGTAATATTTATCACGTTGTCAACTTTGTGTAGTTTATTTTACTCAATAAAAAAATTTTGCTCGTGTCAGGTGCAACGTTTAAATGTAATTTGAATAAAAGTTTTCAAAAATTCACCTTCTGTCCTTATATATTTTAGCAACTAACATTGTCACAAATTATTTAAATGTTATTTAAAATTAATGGACATAAGCTCTGAATTAACAAACTATTTCGAAATTCATTTTTAGTTTTAACAATATTATGGAACACAAATACTACTAACCTATATTTAAAAATAAAAAATCTGATGTGGTCAACACAATACCTCCCGCTTTTTAATATTTATTAATTTAAATACATACCTTCATATTCTGCAAACTATATTAAGTTCCTTTGCATTTATCTTTTGCTTTACATGATCCATTTCGTTAATGTGTAGTTGTAAACTAATATTTGACACTTTGATAACACGTATTTATTCACAGTTTGATTTTTAGTACTGCAAGCATGTCAAATTTTTATCGGACCATTCTGTAAATCTGATATTTATGTATGATGGAAAATATATTATTTTCACTAATCTTAATTTCATTAGACTCAATACAATCTTCTTAACACAGTTTCATTATTAATTTTAATTTAATTGCTTCCTGACAGTGACATTTGTTTAAATATGTCAAAATTGTTAATAATATATTTTGTTTTTGTTTGAAGCATAGGCAAGATGATATACAAAAATATATTATTTTATAATTTAATATTTCAAGTTATTTCACGTTATTTACTACATGCTATTATCGTAGAATTGAAGACTCTACCATTATCCAATTTTTATTTGTAAAAGTTGCTAAAAATTATGTTCAATGATTTTTTTACAAGGAAAACTGATACAAGCTTGTATAAAAGATACTTCCGGTTATCCGATATACACTAAAACCTAATGAGCGCTTCCCACATTAGTATAGAATGGGTATACAAAATTTCAAAATTTTCTGATTGATAGTATTTGAGTTATCGTGTACACACGATCCACACGGGCACACACACACACACACACACACACACACACACACACACACACACACACACATACATACCTACAGACATCATTGTAAAAATGTTAAAATCGGATTCTAGGGACATCAAAACGTGTTTATTCATTAAAATCTCTATATGCGATTCTTATCACGGTCCCTATACCTCCCTTACCTAGGGTAGCGGGAGGTAAAAAAATAAACAATACAAAATTTAGATTGAAAATTTTGAGAAACATATGAATTTTGTAAAGGACTAATCTAGAACTCAATTTTCACAATTGTGATATGACATGGAATGATAAATTTATATCATATCACTTGTCAGCGTCAACAAACACATGCACCAAATTTATATTTTCTTCTCATGCGCAACCAACATTGTCAACAGACGGTAAATACATACAAAAACAGATTTTCTTACTCATTTATATCAGATTTCTTTGCAAATGAAAATTGCTCCAAGTGATAAAATGAAAAAAATCACTATATATCACTTTGGTGAAAATTGAGAATCAAACTCGTAATACCATTTAGAGTGGAATGTCTCGTAAAGGATGCTTTTGCATAAATGATTTAAGATTTCATGTCAAATCGTTTTATGGTAAATGATACAGTAAATGTGTAGATACGTTTCCTTTATGGAGTTATCTAATATTAATCGTAAATCGTACTGAACTAAAGTCTTCAATATGACTGGCCATTTGATAGACTGATTCTCTGTAATAAAAGCATATGTGGGTCGTTGAAATTCAAAGGTTTGGCGTAGATTCTGCGACGCGACGGGACTCCTGGAGCACGTTTTCTATTCGTGTGCCGTTCGTCAGGGGGACGCCGCGTGCTGTCACGTTTTATTTTCAGATGCCATGGCAAATCGTTAAGATTTTTAACGTACCTACTACAGCTAGAGCAACGACTTGTTATTACTGATAAATCTACTGCAAAGAATGATAAAATAAATAATATTTTGATTCGTAGTAACAAACTTTCTCTGAATTGCAAGGGTTCAATACAATTAATGTAGGTATCGCAAAATACATACAACCAATAAACATCAGAAAGTATCATTGTTAGCAACCCATTTTAAATGATTTAAATATGATATTTCTTCTTTTCTTTCAATACTAGTTTTTGTTGTTGAATCTGAGTACATTATTTTAAGAGCAATAAATAAACTCGTAGTACAGTTCATATTAATTTCTTTGGCTTTTTAAACCGTGGCATTAGGGTAACATTCTTTTTCTATTTTACGTCTAAACCAAAGCTATAACAGCATCCAAAAGAGTTCGTTAATAGTTCAATCCAGTGCTGTAATTTTTTTAAGGTTGGTGGCTATAAACATAAAAAATATCAAATGTTAAGAATTTTATTTTTATATAATTTCGAATTTAAAACAGTACACATTAGTACGTACGTATCACCAACTGAAACAAAATTATAAAGAAATGCATATCGTCTGAATTGTCAAAACTTCTATTTCGTAAATTACAAAATAAAAAAAATATATCTGTGCAGTGACTTAGATGTAGATTACATTTTTTTGTAATTTTGTTTAAATTCCATGTCTACTACATGGCTATTACTACAAATGAGCAATATTTATAAAATTTCAAATTGGATTTTACTGGTTACTACACATGCAAAATAAAATCTGATTAGCGATTTATATGTAATTTAATTATCTACATCATCTATTTGAACCATTTTTGTATTAAATTAAATGGGTAGTTTTGAGCAAGGAAAAACTATTTTTCAAAGGTAAACGACTATGGCCCGTTTTTAATTAACCCCTATATATATATATATATATATATATATATATATATATATATATATATATAAAGGGTTTAATTAAAAAACGGGCCATATATATATATATATATAAAAAAGGGGTTAATTAAAAACGAGCCATATATATACGAGGGGAGTTTTTTATGTTATCTACCTAGCTATGAAAACAATATGCTATCGCGACAATTTTCTTATGCCAAGTTACTGACACATTTTCATGTCTACAAAACACAATTAAGAACTTGAAAGCGGCTATACGCGAAAAAAAGACCCCACAATTATGCTCAGAAAATGCTGCTTCTGCACAACAACTGCAGGGTGCATGAAGCACGAATTGTTCAAGCAGTAGTCAATGAATGCGGCTTTGACGAATTACAACATCCACCTTACAGTCCTGACCACGTCCGACTATTATTTCTTTCCAAAACTCAAAAAACATTTGACAGAGAGTCGCTATTTATCGAATGATGACTTGGAAAACGCAGTGGAGTCGTATTTTGCAGAATTACCAAAAGATTTTTTTTGGAGGCGTAGCTTTATTAGAAAAACGTTGGAATAAGTGTGTTGGTGTTAACGGTTCTTACGTTGAAAAATAATATTTTATTTGTTCTCTAACTCGTTGTTTTCATAGCTAGGTAGATAACATAAAAAACTCCCCTCGTATATATATATATATATATATATATATATATATATATATATATATATATATATATATATAGGTTATGGTACTCGTCACTGATCCGAATAAATAAGGGTGGGTGTGCAGTGTTTATTAGGCTCAAAAATTCTAGTTGTTTCTTTTTAACTCAGTCAAAAGGCTGATATTTTTAAAAGAAAGTAATCTTTACTTACAAAATGCTTAAGTTCACAATCGCTTCCGCTTCGGGATTTTTTTTGTTTTAAATTGCATTGCAAGAATGACCATTAGAAAACTGTGTAACTGAAAATACTAGTAGAAAGACAGTTAATTTCCGGTCAAAGGTCAAAAATAAGAATTGAGTACGTATTTATATTCAGGTATAGAAGAGGGTAGTCAATAATCTAAACTAAGGATTTTAACCGACAAATTTTGCACGAACAGTTCTAAGTTTAAAAACAGAGTATACGTATATTAATCTATAAACATCGAAAATCGTATTAAAGAGAATTGTTGCATAAAGCAAAACAAAATATGTTACTTACTTTAAATGGTAGACAAGTAGAAAGATGTTAAATGCGAATAAAATTTAGAGTCTGTGAAGTATATAAGTTAATGCAGCGTGTATATCTCGAATGATTTTTGAATCCTTTCTCTTGTTCCAAGTCCATTTGGATTAGGAATTACAATGGGAGGATAGAAAGCTGACTGGACCGCAAAACCAACGTTTTGCTCGTTTCGCGTTCACGTATCCTTGCCACCCGCCACCTCGTTTTCTCACGTTGTGTACTCTTGTGTGTAGCTTTTGTTGTATTACTGCCATTTGCCATTTCTATACTCTCATTGTCATTCACGTTGTGCTTTTGTTATCCCTTGAGAAATTCTAAGTAATTAAACTAATATTTTTCAATAAACAATAATTCTAGCGTGACCCTCGTAAGTATATGAAAAATTAATATGCGTGGATATGTTATAAACGTTGTCGTTATAATGAAACTGCATGATATGTTATATGTTGAAAATATAAGCCTCATTATATATGTATAAATTAGAAAAATAAAAACAAAAACAATAATAAATGTACAAAGAATATCAATACTTGGTGAAACTGTTCTAATATAAAATTTAAAAAGTCACACTTGACACGTTTCACAAGATTTTAGTCTCTGAATCCACTTCTCGGTCATTTATCAGAAACTGGCCAACTCAAACCGAACCATAGACGCGTTTCGCTCTTACTGGATCTCATCAGTGTGGTGTACTGACGCCTATAGGAAGCACTGACTAGGTTGAGTCGACGGATGATAAACCATCCCAAAATGATATGATTTCTGAAGAAGTAAATAACCACGTGTGGAGCCATCTATTGAGAATGTCGTGAGCTTGCCCAGTAATAAATAATAATAAATGTACAAAGAATAATTACAATACTTAGTGAAATTGCTCTTAAATAAAATTTAAAAAATCATACTTGACCCGTTTTACAAGATTTCAGTATATGAATCAGTGCCTGAGTCAGTGCCTCTTAGAAGCGTCAGTACACCACACTGATGAGCTCTAATAAAAGCGAAACGCGTCTGTGGTTCTGGTTGAGTGGGCCAGTCTCTGATAAATGACCGAAAGGTTGATTCTTAATTCAGAGAATGAAATCTTGAGAACGTGTAAAGTATGATTTTTTAAATTTTATATTAAAAGGAGCACTATAGAATATGAAATTTCATATTAAACTAACAACAAGCATGACGTATTTAGAATTGGGTATAATGGAGTTATAATTCAATAATTGTAGATAAAATACATAATATATTCATTATTTATGTAAGGTTCGACAGAAATTTAAAACACATATCTAGATATTCTTTACTGTCTTGTAATATTTATTTCATCATTACAGGAAATCCTAAATAAACTTTAAAATAATGTATATACTAGTTTTAAATAAATAAACTATTTACTACAATTAAATTTTTTAATTAACCAGCTACATGTAACCTTGTAACTACTATATATTAAAAATAATATTGATCGTACTGAATTGTCATAAATTACAACGAATAATTGTCCGGAAAATGAAAAAACGCAGGATTGAACTGAACAAATAAAAAATCTCACATTTACCTTCCTCAGTTTGAAATGGTAACTGTGTCATAAATGACGGGGTGATTACACCTGCAATATTTATGGGCGCCCTTGCAACAAAGCCCATTTTAAATTTAACTTGGGCAACGAACATAATTCCACCAGCAGTTCATGTAAATCTCAGCTTGGTCGTAAATGTTGCTCCGGTGAAATATTTATGCTTAAATCAACATTAACCTTTTTTACCAGCTGCCAAAACTGTTGCCAAAATTTTCATGTTAGGTAGGTACACTTTTCGTGTAAATATTTGATATTTTATGA
This sequence comes from Ophonus ardosiacus, assembly GCA_943142095.1. NCBI lineage: Eukaryota > Metazoa > Arthropoda > Insecta > Coleoptera > Carabidae > Ophonus > Ophonus ardosiacus. The sequence goes on along the minus strand of OW964828.1, from coordinate 26,984,670 downwards.
GAAACATAAATGTTAGTGTTAGAAGAAATGAAGCTTTTTTGCATCGATTTATTTTTCATCCGCTATTAATGTATTTCTGAGAATTGTTTACTTTGAGAAATGAAAGATATCAGTGATAGATGTTTGGAAAGGGATTACCCTCGGGCAAATATGACTGTTCTATTATTTTCAACAAATAATATTTATCATATTGGTTTTGTTATACGTTGATATTTTTGATTCGGGATTTCAAATGTTATGAAAACTCATACGAAATGAAATACGAGTAGTAAGCAGCAGGAGCAGGAAAATAGTTTCAATATAATTATATTTTAAATATTTCACAATATATTTCAGTGTGGTTCATGGATCTTGGTTCATACTTTGGGAGTTATATAATGCTCAGGTTGTTATTATATATAGAGATAATGATAATAAATGTCTCATAAAAGCTTCATAATATCCACTGATTTTACTGTCTCTGTTGGTCGGTCAATATCCTGCCTCGGAAAGATGAAAACCTGGCTTCGAATTATATTGGCGATAATGAATATTTAAAAGTTCAATATCCAATTTTTATTTTTTGGTTAAGTACAAATTAATATTAAACAAATGACGTGGAAATTTCACACAGTTTTAATTCCGAATGTAGGGTACCACTAATTTTTTAAAAACGGAAATAAATTCGACCCACTGATTGGTTAAGAATGTACATTGAGTTCATAATAGCAAAAAAATCTGCACGACCGCATATTAAAAATGTAACGCACAAAATTTTGCCTATTACTATAAACAATGAAAGATTTTTTATTTAATAAAAGATAAGAAGATATAATACCGCCAAAATATTTTCTAACAACTTGACAACTTTCCATTACTCTGAAATAATAAATTAATATCTCGTAACAATCGGAAATGAAGTAAGTTCGCGAAAAATCTGAGCTCCATAGATCAGATAAAAACCCTCACAAAATCTTAGCAGCGGAAGGACTTTGAAAAGTTGGGAAAAGTGTGTAGCGCGTCCTTATAGGCCATACTTTCCTTCTTCCTCTTCTTTCCTTCCTCTTTCGAGTTAACAATGTGACGACTATTAACGAACATATCGCATTGTTTTATCTCTATATGTTTCAAAAGAGAAGCATTTTTCTTACAAATATGTGAAGAGATAAATCCCAACCAGAATTATGATTAAATGTATAAATTAATACTTTATCAAAACCTACATATATTTTTATGTAGTTTAAAAATATAAACTGCATTACATTTTTTTTTTATTACATGTAAATTAAATTTAATAAACTATTTTTGGTATTTTTTTATCATGTTGCCTATGCATCAAACAAAAACAAAATACTTTAATTACAATTTTGACATATTTAAACAAATGTCACTGTCAGGAAGCAATTATATTAAAATTAATAATGAAATCTTGTTAAGGAGAATGTAATAATATATTTGATTCTAATAAAATTAAAGTTTTTAAAAATAATATATTTTCCATCATACATAAATATTAGATGTACAAGATGATCCGATTTAAATTTGCTTTGTTTGCAGCACTGTCAATAAGCACGTGTATTCAAAGTGTCAAATATTAGTTTAAAACTACACTTTCGAAATGGATCATGTACAGCGAAGGAAGTATACAGATTGCCTATTAGAGCACCAGGAAGTTGATGCTGAATTTTCAAGGATAATCTTTTTTTTTGATAAAGCACATTTTCACCTCTCTGGGTATGTTAATAAGCAAAACTGCCACATATGGGCAAAGAAAAATCTTTATTGCCCATTTGCACCAAAAAGGTTTAAATTTTAAGCTAGGCTTAAACAAAAAAATGCAAATCGAAATTTTGACACCAATATAATATAATTCATTTGACATTTCATTTCGATGCAATGTTGTCAATTTAAGCCGAGTTTAATATTTAAGTAAACTTGGTGCAACCGGCCATATGCGATTCACGAGGTACCATTGCATGCCCAGATGAGACTGTTTGGTGCTTATTGTGGTGAAACTTACTTTTTTTAAAATAATGAAGGTCGAACTGTTATAATTGATGGTGAGCGCTATAGGTACATGATAATCGAATGATATATTTGTTAAATGTAAAATAAAGATTGTTATGAGGGAATGTAAATTTGAACATAATCATTGTATTGTTTATACTGAGTGGTTAAATACCCAGCGGGAGGTTATGTGCTGGCCACATCAGATTTTTTTGTTTATAATCAATTAATCTATCGTACATTTTTGGTTTGTGATATTTATGTCCTAAATGTTAGTGTTTCATAGTGAATGTTTTACATATTTTTTTGATTAGCATATTAAAAATTGGACGTCGTAAATTTTTAAAATATAAATAAACAGGAACAAACAAATATTCAAATTGTGTAACAATATGTATGTATATATTTCAGAATGGAAATAATAGATTGCTTTTTGAAAATATTTATATGTTTCATTAAAAATTGCAAATAGCAAACATTTTTATTTTTATATACTCTGCACGAATTTAAATAGAAAAGTATTTACAGATGCATTTCAATTATTATTTTTAATCTATAAAATTCTAATAATAATACAAATTTACCAAGTACGACCTGAAGTGTATATACCTATATATACCCTTCAGGTCATATATACAGGGTGTCCTTCAAATAGAGGAGCATGGCTTAACCACAAATTCCTGAGGCTAAAATAAGACGATTTAACTAAACTTGCTTCTACCGGAAAGTGTACGATTTAACCAGAATTCTGCTTCAAAGTTCATCAAAAAAAAAAAAAAAATTGCTTATAATAACAGAGCGCTTTATTCGATTTGGATGAAATTTGGTATGACAGTTCATATGGTTATAAGTCTTCTTTTAAGATGATACTTGTCATTATTTGAACCACTAGTGTATGAAACTGAGGTGTCCCAAGATTGATTAGACCTTAACTTTTTAATGGCTACGCCGAAAACGTAATTTAATTTTTCAGAAAGATACATTCAATAGTACACTTTTCTCTCTGTTTAATTTGTGATATCTACGGTTCACACAGAAAAAGATAAAACCTTAGTGTCTTCACCGTGAAATTTTAAAAATAAACTTTATCTAGCACTCTGTCCAAATGCCAAACATCTAATTTTAATGACAGTAACGAGATGTCAATCTTCTCAACTTATTCAGGGGTAAGCTAACATATTTATTCGTCTTATTTATAATAATGGTAGTAAAATACTATTAGGCCAAACAAACGTATGTTACTAGCTTCTGAATATTGCGAAGGAATTTTTTGACAAACCACAAACAATTGTTACTGTCATTAGAAATTAGTAATTTAACATTTGAACAGACAGACCGCTAGATTATATTTATTTCAAAAAAATTCACGATGCAGTCACTCAGGTTTTATTTTTGTTTTGTCTGAACCGTAACAGATATCACAAATTAAACAGAGAGAGAAAAGTTTCCTATTGAATGTATCTTTCTGAAAAAAAAAAAATAAATAATTGTACGTTATCGGCGTGGCCATTAAAAAGTTACGGTCTAATCAATGTTGGGACATCTAAGTTTCATAATAATAACAAGTATCATCTTAAAAGATGACTTATAACCATTTGAACTGTCATATTAAATTTCATCCAAATAGCATAAAGCGTTCTGTTATTATAAGGAAAATTAATTATTTTTTTAAAGAACTTTGAAGCAGAATTCTGGCTAAATGGTACACTTTCTAGTAAAAGCAAGTTTAGTTAAATCGTCTTATTTTAGCCTCAGAAATCTGTGGTTAAGCCATGCCCCCCTATTTCAGAAAAAAAATTACTTGTTTGACATTTGGATAGACTGCTAGATTAAATTTATTTTAAAAATTTAGCAGTGCAGGCACTCAGATTTTATTTTTTTCTGTGTGAACCGTAACAGATATCACAAATTACACAGAGAGACAAAAGTTTACTATTAAATGTATCTTTCTGAAGAAAAATAATTTCACATTTTCCGCATTGCCATTAAAAAGTTACGGTCTAATTAATGTTGGGAGACCTAAGTTTTATACAATAGTGGTTCACTAATAATAACAAGTATCACCTTAAAAGATGACTTATAACCATATAAACTGTCATACCAAATTTCATCCAAATCGAATAAAGCGTCCGAATATTATAAGCAAAATTAATTTTTTTTCGAAGAACTTTGAAGCAGAATTCTGGCTAAATGGTATACTTTCCGATAGAAGCAAGTTTGGTTAAATCGTCTTATTTTAGCCTCAGGAATCTGTGGTTAAGCCATGTCCCCCTATTTAAGAGACACCCTGTATATATTATTTCACATTTAATTGTTACATTTTGTTTGTCTTCCAAAAGTTGTTATATAAATATACAAAAAAAAAAATACTTATGCAATACGAATAAGTGAAATAATTTGCTTGTATGTAACCGAGTAGCATTAATATTTCGAAAGGCGAGAAACTATAAATTTTGAGATTTAAAAAAGTAATTACGAAAAAAAAATTACACAATTATACATGCGATCCTTCTCCTGAAAACAACTTTTTTAATTATCTTTAATTTTAAATCCTTTAACCAAAACGTAAATTGACAGTTCAAATGAGTTATTAGGTATGTGCTTATGTTTGTGTAAAATATTTGTTTATCTACAACTGTTATAATATACAAACCTATGTAACACACACACACACAAACACACACACACACGCACATACACACATACAGGCATCATCATGAAAATGTTAAAATTCGATTCTAGGGACCTTAAGGGTGTCTCATTTTCGATGTTTTTTTTTAGGGTATCTCAAGAAATATTAATGATAGAGCAAAATCGTTTGCACATTCCATAGTCAACTTTTTGAGAAAAGTTTAATAGTCACCACAGGAATTTTCGATCTTCTTTTGTTTCTGAGCTACAGGCAAAAACTTGTTTTTCGCCCATTTCGAAAATATCTCATAACTTATTTATTATGGTAGTTAGAGAAAAATTGTTTTAACAAATCTTATACCGTTTTTTAGGTAAAATAAAATGGCGTAATTAGATTTTTTGGAAAATTCATAATTCTTGAGATATAACACAAACAAGTCTACATTCTTTTGTGTTACACAAAATTATTAAGAAAGAAGTGAAAAAATTGTAATAGTTCGTCATTTGTTTATTTCTAATGTTATTTGTTTTAGTTTTACACATATTTTTAATTTATTTACTTTAAAAGCATATTTTTTCGAATTGTGTCAAAGCCACTTGCGACGTTGTTAAATAATAATTTAACTAATCTGAAAATAATTGGTTTAGAATAATTTTGAGAACATAATTAGTATACATGTGTTCATTTTAAATGTGCCACCATTGCTATCTCGAGAACTATAAGAGCTACAAAAACGGTTAAATGGGCAAACAATTTCTATTATATAAGACAAATTTAGAGAACAGAAATTTTTTTTTCGACCAGTGGTTCTCAAAATATGGGACTCAACTTTTTTATTTTAAATGTGAACATATTTTTTTATTTGCTTATTCGATAGAGAATTTAATTCTGAATTCAATGATATAATATTATCATATCCTCACATAACGATTTTTTTGAGTAAAATAGATATAAAATTTTAAATTAATTTGATTAAAATATGATATTACTAAGAGTGCTATGAATGGAAAAAGTGAGTAAAAGTAATTTTTTAACCTGGAATTAGAGTGCTCTGAATGAAATAAGTGAATATTTTGTTTTGTTAAGTGATCATAACTGTCAAGTGAAGTACAAAATCATTTAATTTAATTTTAAAAATGTATAAATTTACTCACATTGAAAAAGTTGAGATGTTTGAAACATACATTTTATCAAGAAAAAATTCGCGAGCTGCAGTTAATATGTATAGGGAACGATATCCTGAAAGAGTAGTACCGTCGCGGAAATATTTCCGAAAACTTGACCTAATATTATGTGGTAATACTACTGCATTTATACATAAACCCAGAAGACCGGTGGATGAAAACAATGAAATAAATGTTTTGGCATATTTTGAAGCCAATCCAAGAGCTTCTATACGAATGGTCTCTGATGAATGCAGATTAAGTGTAGGGACGGTGCATAAAATTTTAAAACGACACAAGTATAAGCCATACAAATTCCATAAAGTTCAACACTTGCAACCTGGTGATTATGACCGCAGACTTGAATTTTGCCATTTAATCATTAATGAAGGAATTGATATTTTAAAATGTGTTATTTGGACGGATGAAGCAAATTTTTCCAATAATGGAATGTTTAATGTAAAAAATAAACATTATTGGAGTTCCGAAAATCCTATTATGGTAGGTACGTGAAAGAAGTTTTCAAAGAAAATTTAATATAAATGTATGGTGTGCAATTTTGCACGATACAGTGTTTTTTCACATGTATTAAGGTACTCTAACTGGAGATCGTTACTTAGAATTTTTAAGAAACAGACTTGATGATATATTGGATGATCTGCCATTAAATGTCGTTAGAAATCTACACTTTCAACAGGATGGAGCACCAGCCCATAATTCTCGTCAAGTAACCGCGTACCTCAATGAAACATTTCCAAATCAATGGATTGGTACCAAAGGACCCATTGCATGGCCTGCAATATCACCCGATTTAAACCCTTTAGACTTTTTCTTATGGGGTTATTTAAAAGATAAAGTCTACGATACTGTGCATCAGAATCTACAACAATTAAAAAACAGCATTGAAAATATTTTGAACAATATTGACGGAAGAAAATTAAGATTAGTTAGAAATAGTTTATTTCATAGAGTACAGTTATGTATAAATGAAAATGGAGGCAATTTTGAACAGTACTTATAAATTTATAGGAGTTTATTTTATTTTTGTAAATATTTCTTCATTATAATTAAATATTAATATAAAAATTATAACAGTTTTTTTCATTCATTATACTTTTATTCACTTCTTTCTATCATGGCAGTCTAAATGCGTAAAAAACACATGTACATATTCAGTTTTTCCATTCATGGCACTCTTAGTAATATCATATTTTAATCAAATTAATTTAAAACTTTATATCTATTTTACTCAAAAAAAAATCGTTATGTAAGGATATGATAACATTATATTATTGAATTCAGAATTAAATTCTCTATCGAATAAGCAAATAAAAAAATATATTCACATTTAAAATAAAAAAGTTGAGTCCAGTATTTTGAGAACCACTGGTCGAAAAAAAATATTTTTCTGTTCCCTAAATTTGTCTTGTATAATAGAAATTGTTTGCCCATTTAACCGTTTTTGTAGCTCTTATAGTTCTCGAGATAGCAATGGTGGCCCATTTAAAATGAACACCCTGTATATGGAATCAAAATAAACAAATGATGAACTATTACAGTTTTTTTCATTTGTTTCTTAATCATTTTCAATTTTTTCATCCCAAAAAAATAATAATAACATATTTTAACATTTTCATGATAACAACGATGATGTCCGTGTAAATATGTATTTCAACCCTGTTGTAATATGGAAATAAGCCATTTGATTTTGGTGTAAATCGGATAACCGAAAATGGCACGTTACTTGGAGCTCAAAATAGCTTTGCTAACCCCTTTAAATATTATTTTTTCGCGATTTATGTTATTATAAAAATTAAAGATTATAAAATTTTCCACAGGTAAGTATTCATATTTTTTCTATATATTTTAGAGATAAATTTATAAAATAATGTATTTTATAAATCCCAAAGCCTATGTTTTAAAGATAAACACAATTTCTTAGTTACACAATTCAGATTTCAAATGTATGTAACTGACAGATAAAAGTCACTGTCAAAGAAACATGTTCAAATTAATAACGATAACGTTTTAAAAAGAACATAGCAAATAATACTATAGTTATATTATACGAATGCAAAGGAACATAATACAGTATACTGTACAGCATAAATAAATATGTAGCTATGTTTTGAATTAATGAAAGTTGAATGGCGTGTTTATATCTTATGTTTAATTTTATTTTCGAGAGCTGTGAACACTTTCATAAGAAACTATTGCTTGCATAGTTATTTTTATTATTATTAGTAATTTTAAATATATTTTCGTAGTCTTTAGTATCAATAAAATCATTCAAATTTATTTGTACATAGCATTCCTATGAATGTAATAAAGTAATAAAGGATCGGTGAAACAATTGTTCACTTCACCTCGTAAATTAACTTTATTGAAACCGAAAATTCTACACACTCGAATTATACATCACTTTTTTCTTAGCAAATTTTAAACAATGTATTCGTTTATATAGAAAAAACGGAAAATGTCCAACAAAGTTGCATGGTGGCTGATATCACGTTTCATCAAATGACCACCGTCAAATTACTCTGTCGTAATAGGATAATAAAAAGTAACATATGCAAATTTCATTCGACATTATTCATTTTTATCCCAGATCAAGCTGGATCAACGTCAACCAGCACCAGCCATAAAAGTATCATATTTTAAAAACGTGATCAATAAAATTTAACAATCAATACGGTGCCAGGATGTCACTACGTGATGTCGTTATTCGTTCCCAACAGATATCCCCGCCACCGCCAAGCCAAATTTTATGAGAGCCGTTTTTTGTACAGTCATTTAAGGGAAATTTGTCACTTTCAACAATGCATAAATAAAAGAGCTTCATATTCAGCTCACTGTTTATTTCCATATGATGTATATAAATGAGTACGAATCTCACAACAAATATTTCCCTACTATTACAAAATTATAGCTTGCTCTCTCCCTCTCTCTCTCTCTCTCTCTCTCTCTATATATATATATATATATATATATATATATATATATATATATATATATATATATATATATATATACAGGGTGTATCAAGATAATGGAACAGTGCCGTTTATTCGTGTATGTGAAAAGATACAGAAAAAAGTGTTTGGGGATATTTTGTAAGGGATAGCATAAACTTTATTTTCATAAATCGAGTGGTACTCAAACTATAGGGCAATATTATATTTTTTTAAATGGCATTATATATATATATATATATATATATATATATATATATATATATATATATATATATATTATTAACTCATTAAATAGAGAATTTTGTTCTGAATTCAATGATATAATAATATCATACCCTTAGATTGCGAAAAAATTTATAAAAATTAATTCAAAGTTAGTATTTGATTTCTACTGTATCTAAGTAATCTGAGCAAACATTTAATCAATAAAACAAAAAAATTATTTTAAAAGTTGAATTTATTACAAAAATCGTAGCTTACTTGAATGTAATAAAAGTAAATTAATTTTATTTTGTTTTATTGATTGAATGTTTGCTCAGATTACTTAGATAAAGTAGAAATGAAATATTTACTTTGAATTAATTTTTATCAAATTTTTCGCAATATAAGGGTATGATATTATTATATCGTTGAATTCAGAACAAAATTCTCTATTTAATGAGTTAATAAAATATATACGAGGGGAGTTTTTTATGTTATCTACCTAGCTATGAAAACAACAAGTTAGAAAACAAATAAAATTTTATTTTTCAACGTAAGAACCCTTAACACTAACACACTTATTCCAACGTTTTTCTAATAAAGCTACGCCTGCAAAAAAAATCTTTTGGTAATTCTGCAAAATTCGACTCCAATGCGTTTTCCAAGTCATTATTCGATAAAAAGCGACTCTCTCTCAAATGTGTTCTGAGTTTTGCAAAGAAATAATAGTCGGACGTGGTCAGGACTGTAAGGTGGATGTTGTAATTCGTCAAAGCCGCATTCATTGACTACTACTTGAACAATTCGTGCTTTATGCACCCTGCAGTTGTTGTGCAGAAGCAGCATTTTCTGAGCATAATTGTGGGGTCTTTTTTTTCGCGTATAGCCGATTTCAAGTTCTTAATTGTGTCTTTGTAGACATGAAAATGTTACAGCAACTTGTCACAAGAAAATTGTCGCGATAGCATATTGTTTTCACAGCTAGGTAGATAACATAAAAAACTCCCCTCGTATAATGCCATTCAAAAAAATATAATATTGCCCTATGGTTTGAGTACCACTGGATTTAAGATAATAAAGTTTATGCTAAAATGTGTCCCCCTCTATGCCTTACAAAATATCTTAGTCACTTTTTTCTGTATCTTTTCACATACACGAATAAAATGCACTGTTCATTATCTTGATACACCCTGTATATATATATACTTTAAGTTAGTAGTGATTAAAGTAATTTTTTCACTACAAACCTAGGAACCCGCCATTATTTACCTTTATTTGACATAAGAAATTATTTTTCACTACCTCTTGCTAAGTTACCAAAGAAACTGATGCCTCTAATCCAAATATTATTTAATTCACAAACTCAATAAAACTGTTAACTAAGGTTTCATAATAATTTTGCAACCTAATTTCAAATTGACCTACGCCATTATATTTTGTATTACAAATTCAATGCTTACGATGTTGTTGCTCCGCACCGCTTTGCTGATGTTAAACTCAAACATATTACATGTAGAAATGAATAAATTATTATTAACGCTCTTAAATGTTAATTTATGCTATTTTTTTTTATCAAAATACTTTTATTTCATACTCCGAAGAGGTATGTATTAATTAGAATATTATTTGAATTAGTTTTATAATTGATTTTTTTGTAGGTTAGTAACAATTAAATATATCAATATATTTATTTCAAAATGTCGCCCATATACTCGAAGTCTTCTTATTATGAATGTGCTTGTTCTTGAAAATATGATAGAAGCACATTGTATCCCTCGGTTGCACCTCAGGATACAATCTTGGCGCTAGGTCAATAATGACAGTATAATTTTAATAATAATAATAAAAAAAAAAAAAACTTTAAGATAGGTAGGTATTGGAAGAAATTTTATACTCGGATGCCGCTGGGTAAGGAGTTCAAGAACACTTATTTTCTGCACGATTTTAGAAAAAAATCATTCTTATTATTCAAAATCACCAAGATTAAAGATCCTTTATTACGTTATTTATAAATCAGTAAATATTTGTATTAGCAAAGATTTCTTTCACAATATTTATTATTTGTAACAAAATACGTATTTACTTATTTAATTACAACAATAGTTATTTATGAAAGAAAGGTACTAACAGTGGCGGGTCATGTCTTTTTAAACGGAGCAGCGCACTAATTAATAAAATTAAGATCATTTGTGCTTTCTTATTTTTGCATGAAGGTAGTATAAATATTTCATACCGTGTCTGTCCCAACTTGGATCCGTTCCTATTTATGCAGCGTTGTGATATTTTGGCACGAAAAACAATACAAGTTCGATACTTCACATCTACATACCCATTTATTTCGATTGTCGATTATACCTTAAGTTTCAGTAAAGATGCAATATTTACTATTCTTTGTCATCAAATTGTAAAGAATTTATGCGGAACATAGATTTTATACAAATCGAAAATTCCGGAAGCAGCTAATAAAAACGAATAACTGGATTTGATCATGAATTATTTGATTCAGCACCTTTCCATTCGATAGCAACTGCGTGTGTAAATTAGAACAGAATAATTAATGTTTGGAGAATTTGGGCCATAATATCTTTATAGCCTCCGCAATAAAGATACGCGAGGGTGCTGAATTTATTCATGATTTTTTTCCACGATTTGATATATTTGAAAAATTATTGCCAGAATTTATAAAGTGCTTAATTATAACCTGCGAAGGAAAATTTATAGCCATGAAATTCAAATACTTTTCACCGCAAAGTTTATGATAATGTACGAAAATACCTGTTTTTATAATGATTCATTTTTACCGACCAAATTCCTCCCCCAAAACGAATTTGACTAATTATGTATTTAAATAATAGGTAACAATTTTTATTTTGTTAGTAATATTAAATAAACTTCAATTATTTTTATTGGCAATACGGGTATATTTTAAAATGCGTTCTTCATGATTATGATCTGTTTTATGAAACCACATATTACATATCACCCCAATGCAATACAGTATCCCCCTATGTATATTTTTGAAACCATGATTTAGCACCTAATGAGGTGTGAGTGTGATAACCTATAATGAGATAAAAAAAATTATATACATTTTTTCATTCTGATATCTGGTTAAAGCAGAACGCTACAATTAGTAATGGGTAAAAGCCATAAAACATGATGCATATTTTTAGATATGTATTTTTCCATAGTGAATTTATATAGGTAATGGTGTTTTGAGCTACATTTATAATTTTAGTTGTTAAACTATTACTTGTTTGAATTATATTTAATGTTAAAGTTTAAAGTATTTTTATTATTATTTATTATTTGAGGGAATATCAAAAAATAAAAAGGCATTTCTTGTTTTTCTGATTAGGTATTAGGTGCACTGGACGCACCATTATTTATCATAACGTCAAAGAATCTTTGTGTATTCAAAGTGATGGTTTATTGCTTACTGACTTTGTCAATTCATTATGAGTGCACTAACGAAGAAATGAGAGCAATATTACCTTCGTTTTCTTCACTCAAAAGCGGTGAAAAAATTTCTGTGGAGATCATAAATGAATTTGAACCATTGTCACCTCTTTCTTTGACTTACAGTAATCATAATAATACAAAGACTTTAAAATATCTACCTACAGATATCAGAAAATAATGAATAATCTAGTTAGTGGCGCAGGTCTCATAGGTCGCTAATACAAATACATATGAAGTTTTACCCGGTCTAAGAGACCGGGCGCCATTAAAAGGAGGTTAATATGTTTTTTCTTTTCCAATAAAAGAAGAATATCTTTATATCATATAAGAGAACACGGCCCTAATATAACCTTTAAAGAAAAAAACTTATTCAAACCTGACTATTTTTTCCGTAATGTGTCGTACCCTACGTCTAGACCCAAGAGAGCAAACTTTGTGCATGTATCACGTCTATACAGACGTTACAGTTTTGGTCCCTGTAGCAAACACTAAACACAAAGCTGTTTACATGTAACTATGTAGTAAATAGCGACTGGAAACTATTATATATAACTGTATATAGGAAGATTACTACTAGTACGGGTGTGTATTCGTATGTATCTAGGACTAGGAGGAGTATGCTTAGAGACTGACCTGTGGTTCGGTGATGAGCGTGTCCTGGTAGAAGTCGTTGGCCGAGAGAGACCTCTTGTGCACGCGCTGGTGCTTGAACAGGAAGTAGCCCTTCAGGCTGCCCACCTGAAATCGGAAACGAACAATAGATATATTATAAGTAGAAACAAAAATATGAGTTTTACACGACCTTAATATAGACTGCAGATACAAATTTCTTACATAAATGAAGGACAACATATTATGGTAGAATAAAGATGTATTCACAAATCAAAATTAGAATTCTGTTTATAAATACTGTCTGTTTTATATCTCATGACACTGAATCAATGTAATTAAATGTAACCAGTAGAACATCCAGGTTTAGAATTTACTGATAGTAAATGCAAATTCCAAACTTTAGTTTAAGGTTTTGATTTAGTATAATGAAAGTCAAATAACCTTTATTGTACTACGAATACTACAATAATTGTACTTAAAATGTGTTTTTCATACTTTTTTTCCTATTTCGCATTATTTTATTTCATAATTATTATTAAGGAATTATTAAAATAAATAAAATTGATAATATTGACAGTTTCAATAAATATTTGATACTTAATTTATTATTAAAATCGAGACCTTTTGACACAATATGAAAAAATAACTTCGATATAATTCATCGCGTGTAATACTTTAATTAAAGGGTACCTTCCAGTTTATGTAGGACTATATCATTCATTACATTATAAATAAATAAGAAAGCGTGCTTTTTCTTAGTTACCACGTATTACAGTGGTTATTATAAAGCAACAATGGTGAGCGAAATATATATATATATATATATATATATATATATATATATATATATATTTACGACTGTAATTAGTTAAGGAAACTGGATAGGGGGTTTGACAGTCAATTTGTAGGCTTAAGTGTAGTACACTCTTTTTAATTTGTCAAGCTTTCGGTTATATTTTTAACCATCCTCTGGACAATTAGTTGAGATTTTTTGTAGAATATACAGCATTTACAAGCATGTATTTTTGAACATGCACACGCGCATGATATAATAAAATGATAAGTCGAAAAAACTGAATTACATATTAAAACTTTTGGGCCAAAATAGTTATCACAGTAAAATTGATAAATTACAAACTAATAAAGTACACAATTTTGTTAAAATAATGTTAAACTTTTATAATTTTGCATAAGTTGTCGAAACAACACCATTTTGTGAAAAGTGTACTACACTTAAGCCTACAAATTGACTGTAAAACCCACTATCCAGTTTCCTTATATATATATATATATATATATATATATATATATATATATATATATATATATATACCTTTGTATATTCATTTATAGGTGCGTTTGGTTATTTTGTTCTATGTACTTAAAGTTGTCAATGTCATTTTGAATTTTAATTACATAGCGTAAATCATTCTTTTTGTGTATAAGTAGACGTCTGAAATGACACTGAAGCTCCGAATCCAACGAAATGAATAATTAAACATACCAGTCCAGAAACTGTGTTATTGCTGCTGCGGGTTTATTTAGAAATACGAGCACTCCAATATAATAGTATATACATACATACATACATACATAAAATCACGCATTTCCCACTTAGTGGGTTAGCAAAAACCCGAAAATAATAAGAAAAGGGATGAAAGCAAGAGCTCCACAGAATCACTTAACTCTTTAAAAACATTCTTCTTCCGCCTTGCCCAAAATCATCATAACATTCATTCAAGAACATATTATTGTGACCGATTTTCGGTAGCGAATAACCGCATCCGGACCACAATAATAGTTACGCAACAATCATCTTTCGCTACACACTCCTGTACAAACATACTTCATTCTTCTCGTCCACATAAAAGTTCAGCTGTCTCTTCATTCTCACAAAACATTCTTACTAACCATTTATCTTTACACCACAATAATTACGAAACAATCATCCTTCGCAACACATTCCTATCCATGCATACTTCTTTCACCACAGCCACATTCATAAACGTATTCATACATAATAACATATTAAAGTGACCGATTTTCGGTAGCGAATAACCGCATCCGGACCACAATAATAGTTACACAAAAATCATCGTTCGCTACACACTCCTGTACAAACATACTTCATTCTTCTCGTCCACATAAAAGTTCAGCTGTCTCTCCATTCTCACAAAACATTCTTACTAACCATTCATCTTTACACCACAATAATTACGAAACAATCATCCTACGCCATATTAAAGTATGAATGTCATAATTGTCATTTTATAGGTTATGTGGCGTACAATTTGACGTTTTTATGCAGAAGAAATTAGACTACATGTCTACGTGAAATTTAATGTTTACTTATTAGTTTCTTTTTATTCATGATATAATCTACCAGTATACAACAAGACAATAGAAAATGCTCGACACGCTCAACGAGTTGCCTTTTGGAAATACCATGCGACCTTCGGTCTCGTGGTGTTTCCAGGTAACACGTTTCGTACTATCGAGAATTTTCAATTGTCTTGTATAATATATGATAATACTATGCCAGTAGAATATGCAAGGTATGTGGATATAATGTCTGTTGTAATGTGTATTCATTGTAATTTAATTTCATATTATTTGCAATAATGTCTCTTTCTTATTTTTATTATTAATGTATTTGTTACATTAAACTATTGGCGACATTGACTCATTGTAATCATAATTTGAAATTTCAGTTGTCCTGGTCGGTCATTTCTCTAATGCAGTAGTCATTGAATAAAGACAAAGTTTAGTACGCGTGTGTTACTCTAAAATTACCTCTCCTAAATTTTATTTTACAGTTTAAAAAAATACAATGTCTAGTAGAATTATAGCTGTTATTGCTAATAAAAACTCGAATAAAAATAAAGTAACCCAATATTAAATCATTAAATACCCATTATGACCTTAGAGTTTGATAAAAGTCTTTGTTAAATAATTTCTGTTTGTTATTCAACTTGAATATAATATTCAGTTTTAGTATGTTGAAAGTCTGTATTTTAAATTAGTCGAAAGAATTTTGTAGAAATATCTCATCATTAGTGTACATTTTATAATTTGAAAATGTAAGTTGGCGGAACTATTACAAGTCTGGGTTCGTATATTAAATGTTACCTAAATGTCATTTACAAATATTATCTTTAATTACGTCATAATAACCAGTCCGTATATGTATAAATACGTCTTTACAAACTTGTTCCATAAATAACTATTATCACTCGACATATAAAAAGACTCTTTGGTCTGGTAGAGTATATGCTAATGTTGCAGGCCAAAATTGCGATATTTAACAAAATTTCGAGTTGTTACAATTAAAATGATTGAAGAATGTTTTATTTGTTTTCAATATTATTTAGCCTACTATAGTAAATTTAAGATCCACTTAAATTTTAAAAATAATAATAATCAAAGAACATGGTTGTATTAATGTTTTTTTGCAAATATAGCTAAGGAGGTTCACAGATTATCCCTTCCTTATAAAATAAAGAACATGATTATGACATACCTAATAATTTACTAGATCTTTTTTTATCAGCTGTCTTGGACTGTAGACTAATTGCATACGATTACATATTATGTACGAATATTTAGAAATTAATCGTACACACTCACATAAAATTTTATAGATCACGTACGAGTCTTCGCATCCACTGGAACAAATCTATTGATATTATATAGATATTGTGTTTCAGTTTTATAGAGTATCAAAGTAATATGACAAAGTTTTTGCAGTATAATAACAGCTTGTATTATTTTACACACACACATAGACAAAGTCTCTAAAACAGGTAGAACTTTTACTCTCTGCTTTACATAAAAGGAAGAAAAAGGAATGTTAAAAAAGTTCTACTTCAAAACAACATCTAAACAAGTCCTACATCCCGTATGTAAACTCCCTCTTATTGAATAAGGATAACTACACAAATCTAGTAAAACTCCGTTGCTATAGAAACACGATTTGTATTAGCGTTTGAAAGAACGAAAACACTGCCAACAAACCAATTCCAGTGAAACAGTAAGATCAAAGTAGGCATGGGGACGGATTTTTTTTAGTATTCCAAGTGCATTGGGAACACATCACCACTCACTACGGAAGCGGAAATATTGCTGATATTCGGCATCGGCAAGAAAATATAGGCGAAGTTGCAAGAAAACGCGCGGGAATTCGATATTGCTTTGAGTTACTGACAATCGGGAAATAAAAGTTCAAATTTTCTTGCAATATAAAGAGAAGTTATGTTTGAACTTGGAAAACGAACAAGCAAACCGAATGATCCAAAGATATTAATAATATCATATAGATTTACTATAGGAAAGTCAATTGTTTTCATCCATGCATTTTAGTATCTTCCACACTACTCCGTCATATTTTGATTTTATCATGTAGTTCTGTACTTCTTAAAGGTTATATATGTACTTAATTAATTATTTGAATAAACGTGAAGATATAAATTAAATCAAAACAATAATAAACCTTTCTTCACGAATAATATTTTATTCTCAAAATGCACATTTACTACAATAGAATAAACATAATATTTATGTTACATATGTAAATAATTAACATATTTCATGCTCTCATTGACGCACTAAATAGTATATTACATTCGAGCTGGGAGATGTTTCATTACAGCCGAGGGCTCATGTATATTACCGAGAGGTGAAGCCTCGAAGTGAGATAAAGCGCGAGGCTATGATGAAACTCCCACCGCGGTTATGTATACTATTTTATTCACAATCATCCTCATTTTAAATCAATAATTTTCAAAATAAATCATTGAGTTATAATCTTTAATTTTATTAATATTTTTTACAGCTCTCTTAAAATTTGTTTTAGCCTACTTAATTATAAGAATCTATGGCAATGTTGCTAGGCAACCCCTACATAAACATTTCCAACCCAAGAGATGGAAGTGAAATCTGTTATTTCCAACCCAAGAGATTGTCGTTAAAGTTTGCAATGACGTATTTCCCAACCTCCAAATGATTAGCAATCGGTATATTACTATAAAGATTGTGAATAAAATTTATTCCACTACTTCTCCGTGACTTTTGACAAGATTAGTAATCAGGATGTAAAATATCACTACATCATCAATTACCTACTAGGTTAAGTTTATGAAGCTGCAATAACATAAAATATTAATCATAAAATATTGAAATATTTAGTATGGAGAAGTTCTACACATAAAAAATTACAATTTTTCTGTAAAATAACGAAGAATAAACTAACAAGATGCTGTGATCTCCGACTCAACAATTCGGATAAAATTAAAGTACATCTAATATGCGAAAGGCACACCAAACTCTTTGATAAATTACTGAAAATACCGAGTGAGTTAGATGCTGCATTCACACGCTGTTTCCCTTCCTTATTGGTTTCCTTTTTAATTTATAACTCGCTTTTTATTTATTTAATCTTTTATTGTTATTAATATACTCGTATGAGAAATATTTTACGTCCTAAAAATTTTATCCAAATCTTTATATAACAAATTATTAACAATTTCTTTGAAAAAGTTGTATTGCTAGGAATATAAGGAAAAAGGAAAAAAAAAGAGATAAATAGGAAGGATTCAATTGTAACTTTTTGATTCGTACATGAACAACCTTATAATAAATTTATTGTAAAAGAAAGGAGAAACATGTTAGTCATCTGCACTAACCAAGAATTGCTAAGGAAGAGGCGAGTCCGGTACCCGAAAGTTTTAGTCGTAAACTCGATCACTTCTACGCACTCGTACGCGTGCACATGCGAGAAATTCAATATTTATTATCTGATTTTTGTCCTATGAGCCCTTCCGATAAAAAGCTAATTTTACCGAAGAAATTCTCGAGCTTTGTGAGAAATTTCTTGTTTACTTGCAGTTTAAATAATTGGGATTTCGGATGCAGAGAGACAGATTTGGGAAATTTTCAAGGTACACTCGGAGTTGTAGCGAGGAATAATCAAACAGCTCCCGCGGAGAAAAATGCTGATTTGAATCTGTTTTATTTCAGTCACGACTGAGTTTTCCATTTTCCCGATAAAGTTGTAGATAACTATCAAATAAATATGATAATAACGTGTGCTATTTTGAAGAATAACAATGAATGGGGACCTACTTCGCTAGCCAATCACTGCCACTGTTTCAACTCACTTCGGTGCGTAAAGCTCTTATTTGATTATTCAAATTTTCAGCAAACAATAGCGCTATGTATGTTTGTAGTAGTACGAATAAAGTACAAATTCGATGTATAAAAATCAAATTTAGAATTCAAGATGCTAGCTAAATACACGCTAAAGTTTCAAGACGACTCGTTACAATTTTTAACAAATATAGAATCAAACTTGGAAAATTACATTTCGATTTTTATTTCAGTGACCACTGTCTTAACTGGATAAAAATTATAATGTTCAAAATTTTACGAGTGTTCATAAAAACGGGTATTATGCCCATATTCATAAACAATCGTAAATAAATATATAAATATATCATCACGGCATATTACCCATTTCTGGGTGTGCCACTATCTACAACACATGTAGTCATCGGTAATGATGACGATATATTTTACCGTGTGGGCGCTTATCAGGCATCACCTCACAGGCACTCATAGCTGGCGTGGAGAGTGCACCACAGGGGTCACTTTTGTGCCATTTAAAATTGGAAATATTTGGCGTCACTCGGGATCGAACCCGGGTCCCCCAGGTTCGCGACCAGACACTCAGGCACGCGGCCACGGGTCAATCGTACAGTTTCAAAACGGCTCGTCATAATTTTGGACAAATAGAATCAAACTTGACAAATAAAATTTTGATTTTTCTTTCAATGTCGACTGTTTTTATTGGATAAAAATTATAACGAACCGTTTAAAGTTTTTACGAGTGTTTATGAATACGGGCATTAGTGTTTTAAACGTCTTTGTATGATCGTGCGAAAATAGACATTTTGCAAATAAAGGTTTTTTTGCAAAACATGCAAAATATTTTTTATTCCACGTTGCTATTCGTAACATGGTTATCACGTTCAACGCCGGTGGCACACACGGTGTATGTCGATTCAAAGAGGCACAAAATCCGTTGTAAATATCAAAATTTTGTGTACTTTTGTTGAGTAATAATAATGTGCAAACCGATTAATTTATTATTTTACGGGTCATATTGTCCCTTTTCAAACATTTCCATAGTCTGGCAAAATTTAATGTATATTTATAATTTTGTGAAAAATGTAATTTCAGTCATTTCTACAAAAATTATTAGTAAAAGATAGCGCATTAAACCTTATTAAACAGTGTTTATCTTAAACACTGACTAAATTTTTCTTTCTGAATAGCCGTGTAAATCTCATATATAAGTCGGCCCAATTATATGTAATCAAACGACAGTAAAACAAATAATTTTCTCCGAGACGAACAATATTTTTTATTACGAACGCACTGTTATAATAAAAGAATTTTTATGAAACACGCTTTTACATAACGACGAATTTGCTTCATAAAAGCGCTTTTATTATAAAAGTACACTCGTAATATAATAATAATGCCAATGGCTTTTGTAATTTTAAATATCGTATCAGAGATTTTAAAATAACCTTTATGATGTAATGATTATATAAATAAATTATTATTATTTTTATTCATTTAATACAAAGGTATGCCATTACTGGGTCAATTAAATTTTGTAATTATAGCGCAGAAATGTATTTAATGAAATCAATGCAATTAAACAAATTTATAATACGTGTAATGCACAATTTACCTCAGTATTTAAAATAATGATTATTATCGAAATAAATGATGTGCGTGATCATTAACTTAATTCAGACATAAAATATAAAATGATACCTCTTTCATGACTTCTAGGCTTTATAGTTGTTAAAACAATACAAAAATATTATAAATATCAAACATTAATTAAAGTATTTGATAACATAAAAGTAATTCAGAAAGTTAGCAATGCAAATTCCACCCTTAAAAATTTATGAGAATATAAAAAGTAAATTCAGAGCCAACTTTTCAAATCTGAATAATGAAACCTTTACGAGTGAAGGTAGCACCACATGGGTCGACCCTGATTATTTTATAGTCACTAAAATGGGATTGAAAATTTCACTCAAATTTAGGACCTAAGGTAAAGTAGGTCGGATAGGGTTTATAGTCACCGCAGTATAAAATAGATACATATCTAGCCGATATTCCTAGCACATGTCGGTTGCGAAACTGATGTTTAGTTATCAGGACAACATAAGAAAGGTTTTGTAGGTTAAATATGAGTTTTATTGAGTGTACGTGTTTTCTGATATGTATGAAATATAAGAATTTGTACATATTAAATTATTAGCAGTTGACAATGATGTGTGGAAATTACGAATAACTAACGAATTTTACTTTTTTTTTACTTAATCCAATCCTCGTTTACCGTCTACTTAATTGTTGAGGTTGTAGACTGGTGTTACTCCGTTATTTTTCTTCTCCAATCTCCTCTTTTTTTCGCAATTATTTTGGCACTAATCCAGTCGAGTCCCAGTTGTTTAAATGTCTTCCCACTTCGTCGTTTCATTTGTGTCTTCGTTTGCCCTTAGTGCTCTTCTTTGTGTTTCACATTCTCCATATTTTTTAGCAATTCTTGTTTCCGGCATCCTCAACATATGTCCAAAGGTCCAAACCAACATAATGTTTCTTCTTCTTTGTTCTATAGATTCTACTCCTATAGCCTTTTTCTTTTCTCTTCATTTCTCACTTTGTCGAGAATATGTAATCCTATTATTCTCCTTAGTATTTTCATTTCACTAGCCTGAATTTTCCCTCTCCGTTTTTTATTTAGTGTCCAAGTTCTGACCCAAATGTTAAAGTTGGTACGAATAATTAATTGTATACTCTTACTTTGCCTTTTGTTGAGAGTTCTTTTTTGTTAAATGTATGCTTATTTGCAAAGTAGTTTTGTGGTTGCTTTGGGTCTGTTTTCTAGTTCTACATCAATTTTTCCATCTTGTGTTATATTTGTCCCTAGATATTTAATAGTATTTTACATTACAAGACAGGTAAAACGTCTCTTACTGCAGAAAGGAAAAAATGACTGGTGAACCTAATAGGCGGGCCTGTCACCTCCTTGAGGCAGTAAAATAGTTACCTGGTGTATATTGTACAACATTTTATTTATTATTTGCACATATGTATCAAATTTAAAATTATAACCTAAACCTGTCAGTTGCAATTGTCATCATCATCTTTGGCACAACAGCCCTTGTAGGGCCAAGGCCTCAAGTACCGTAGGTACTCCTTTCGTGATCGTAGTACTAGAGCAGTCGGTGTACTTAATCCGTGCGACGACGACTGATTGCTATGCAACCAGTGCGGCAGCGGAAATACTCCTTCTACAGCTAGCACCACCTATGTTTTAACATGGACAACTGGTCGGGTCATCGCATGCGAGTGCGATTAATGCCTGATATTGTGGCATTTTAACGACTACGCACTTAGCCGGCCGGTAGATTCGAACCGAGGAACCTCAGATTCGATCTGAACATGTAGAGACATAGCGCTTTAATGCACACGGCCACTACACCGGCCAGTTGCAATTGTCACTTATTTTTAATACGTATGGCAGTAACAAAACATAATTTTCATATGTTTACAACGTTACTAACGTGGTAACTAACTTGTAGAATTTTAACGTTATATCAACCAATTTTAGTTGCTATCAACTAAGTATGGACTGTAGATTTCTACAATGTTGCTATTTTAGTAGCCATGTTGAAAATTCTAAGTTACGAAGAAACAGAAACCCCACATGATAAAAGACAGGGCGCGAGGAAAGGAAAAAGTTGAGCATCGGTTCATACTTTTTTGACGGAGAATATAGTAACCGTCAAACATTAATTTTCGAAAGTAGTAGACGGTATCATCAATAAATGAAGTTTACGAGTAACAAAAAATATCTTTATCCCAAACTGTCAAATAATATACTCATAATTCAACCGATTTTTAATTAATAGCCTTCGTTACTGGTGCTAATTAAATAATATTGACAGTTCGATGAAATAACAATATTCAATCGTTACGTTAAATTCAAATCTTACCTACCTTCACAGAGTACAAACGAATACATAGTATATAGTTATATGCGGGATTATGGTAGTCATTATTCACGAAGACGGGTCGTAACGCAAATCATCCGAGTGAAGAATCCCGAATATAATACTGTACCTACTTTTTTTACTCGTGTAAATTTTGAAATAATTAAAATAAATTAATTAGAAACAACTTTTCAAATTCACAATTTATTGGAACAATATTTATCAAACAGAACAGTAAATTGATTTTTGATGTATCATATTAAGGGAACTACCTGCTTAATGACCATTGGAGTCAAGATGTATTGTAAAATTTGTACAATTAGTGTAAGATTCAGAAACGGCAGACGGGATGGTAGTATCCATTTATAAATTCTCACTGAAGTATTTGTAGTGGGGTACAGTTTTACTCGTCGCTCTCACTATCCATTTTAACGTATTATAGCACTTTTTAAAACGTTAGATAACGGTTGAATAACGTAAACTCAAAAATACAAAATGACGAGTGAGAGCAGTGACCATCACAAAACTATCAACTGTCAGACAGCCGTAGGAAGAGTGATCGCGGAAGATCGCGGAAGAATTAAAATAAATTAAAATAAATTTTAAAAGTAAAATAGATGAACATAAAAAATCTATTCAAAAACAATTATACTCTACCAACTTTTTCACCCATTGTAACCATAATATTGACGGTGACCTGAAAGTACTTCATTCTACCGACAAGGAATAAAGAATGAATTTATTAGAAAACCTAGAAATAAGAAAAGCCATCAATTCTAAGAAATTTATTGTTAATGAACAAACAGATGTTACAAATTCCCTATCGCTAAACCTTTTCCTAAATGTATTCAGCCTGATGATGTCCGTGAGGACGACACGGCTAGAGATTCACGGGCTTGGCTTGAAGCTTGAAAGCTTGGCTTGGCTTGGTTTGAAAAAGCTTGAAAAATCAAACCAAGCCTGTCTTTCAAAAAAGCTTGATTTTTCAAGCCAAGCCAAGCTTCTGTTTTATCAAGCCCAAGCCAAACCAAGCCTACCATTAAAAAAAGCTTGAATTTTCAAGCCAAACCAAGCCTTTGACTGTCAAGTAGCTTGGCTTGAAAACAAGCTTTTTCAAGCTTTTCATAAAATTATTTTGGAGTCCGACAAGACCGTAATTTGCAAACTTCTGAGAATTGGGGTTCCGAAAAGGACCAGCTTCACTACCTGTCAGTTTATTTAGTTTACAAAATTTTAAAAGAGGATTATTATTAAGCACTGTCTACTCAAATAATAATAACATTGCAAGTAGTAGCAATAAAATAACGAGATTTTTATTTTTCCGGCTTCCCTGTAAATTTCGTAACATTGCAGGCTATGTCATATTAATTTGTCATCTTCCCTCCATTCACTGTTAAAATTTCATGATAATTAGGCAAACCGTTCGGTAGTAGCCTATGATTGAAATTAACTACTTTCCCGTACTCCGTCGGAATGGGGTATTCCACTCAATTTTTTTTATTATTTTAAATAAAACTTCATTCAGTTTTGAAGAAATTCATAGTATTAAAAAATCTTAATTGTTCCTAGTTTCAGAGTATTTTATTTTCGAGAAATCAGTGTAACGTAACATTTCCTCTATACTTGTCTTTCTCACACACACTGCTCTGAGTACGCTGCGAGAGAAGGATAACAATTGTATGACGTCAATTTTCCCTTTTAGCAAATGTGAAATATCTCGTAAAGTAATTATTTAAAAAATGTTTTCGTTGTTTTAACTATTATTTATTGAGCCATACTTTATGTTAAATTGAAATTTTCTTAATTTTGTTGTTATGGTGGAATACCCCATTATGTTAGTGTCAATACGAAATTCTGTGTGAAACTTAAAAAATCCGCTGCAGAAATATACGAATTGTTGAAGAATGTTTATTGTGATGAGGGTCTACCTAGTTTCCGAGCAGTTTAGAAGATTTAAAGAAGGAAGAAAAGAGATCGGAGACGATTAGCGCTTCGGCCGTGCACTGACATTGTTTTTTCGAAATGCGAGTGATTGTTCTCATGGATTGGGTGCCTGAGGGGCATTTCGTTAACCAAGCATATTACAAGAAGGTTTTGATAACCCTTCATGCACGGGTGAGAAGAAAAAGGGCTGAAATGTGATGGATTCTCCACGAAGACAACGCGCTGGAACAAAACGCCCTGTCGGCAAGACATTTTTGACGAAATACAAAATCACCGTTTTTAAAATTTAATATTTAAAAATATCCCTTGACATGTTTCATAAGATTTCTGTCGCAGAATCAACCTCTCAGTCATTTATCAGAGACTGGGTCACTCAACCAGAACCACAGAAGCGTGTCGCTCTTATTGGAGCTCTACAGTGTGGTGTACTGACGCGTTTAGGATGCAGTAAGGCTAAGCGAACAGATGAGAGGCTGGTTCAGAGACTGAAATCTTGTGAAACATGTCAAGTGATATCTTAATTTAACCAAGTGTCACCAGTGGCGTATTTACGGGGGGGGATATGAGGGATATATCCCCCCCATGACATCGGAAAAGAGTAAAAATCAAGACGTTTGAATACTGTTTTACGATTTTTTTGCAATATCATGTAATATGTTATTATAGAACAGGTCGCCTAAAAACCTAGGCGTTGTTATATTTTTATCTACGATAAACTTTTTGATTATTATACAAAATATTTTTATATATCCCCCCCCCCCCAAGGGTCATGTCATATCCCCCCCCAAGGGTCATGTCTGGATACGCCACTGTCACCATCATAATGAACTTTATTGTACTTTTATTATTAATATCACTTAACACCGAAAAGTAACTTGGGTGAAAGACTGCGTATGATGATTATGATAAATATTATAGTTATATTTTGTTAAATAGTTCACAAATGTTGAGTCATATTTTTGGTAGCAAAGAATTTACAATGCTTTGTTATTCTACTATTTCCAAATCGTAGGAAAGAGAAAGTTTCTGTTTGTAAACATATATTTCAATACTATTCATAGCAAAATCCCTAATCTACCCCTAATAAACTGATTTTGTCTGTGGGTTTAAAATAGACAACAAAAGAAAGAGTAAGTATTTCAAGGAAATTCCCATCTGTATAGGGTTTTATGATTACCAGATGTATTTGAAGTAAAAGAAATAGGTTGACCGTTACATTCCATTATTAAATTCCAAAAATATGTATTGAAACACTGTTCTACCGTAAGTCGTAATTTTCTGTCTCCGGAGTCTTGAGTTTTTTTTTTATTATGCAAAATGAGTATGAACAAGTTTTAACAGTTTATTAAAAGGTTATTTCTTCATGTTACCAAAATACAATAAAGTTAAACTAATGTATAAACATAAACCTATAATGAATGAATGGAGTAAATAAAATTTATAAAAGTAACAATTGCAGGGTTAAAACTCGAAAATAAAATTCTAAATATCAATAAACATTAAAAATTGTAAAATATTTTTATTTGTCGTTATTAGAAAAATATTTATCTATGTATACGATTTACTTTTAATAAAAAATAATAAATTATGTTGATCGTTTACTGTCAAATATAAAATTAAATTAAATGTTCATATCAATATTGTCATATTTTACCGTCTTATTTCATCTTTACACATATAGTTATTCTTCAGTATTACCAGAATGAATTTATGTAAAACTAAACATGGTACAATGGTATTACAAAACATTTATATATCGATATATCGGTATTAATTTCACATCGAATATCAATATTCAAATCTTGATACCGAACTAATAGTTTAATTTCACATATCAATACCTTTATATTACATAATATACTGACTGTACAAATAAATGACATGAAATAAAACTATCATATTATGTGCGTGCGTAAATAAGTTCGCGCATGAGCATTTACAAAGCTTGAAAGCTTGAAAATCAAACCAAGCCTAAAAATTTAAAAGCTTGAAATTTTCAAGCCAAGCCAAGCCTCGTGTCCATCAAGCCCAAGCCAAGCCAAGCCCAACATTAAAAAAAGCTTGAATTTTCAAGCCAAGCCAAGCTTTTTTATTTCAAGCCAAGTAGCTTGGCTTGGTGAATCCCTAGACACGGCCGTAACTTAATAAAACATTTGTGAAACAAATCAAGAATATTCTTTTTTATTGACATAAAATGTTTCACCAAGCACCAACTACCATCTCTCTTTCATAAATTAAAATAAACGCGAATAATTGATTTCTGGTTCTGGGATTGACCACTGTACTATAATTAATCGAAAAAATTAAAATAATATACCTAACTAGTAATCTCAATATTTGTTATATTTTGAAAGAAATTGCCAACTGATTATACAGATGATGAATGAATATCACTTTTATATCATTAATTGGATGTATATGAAAGTTAGACTCTAATCTTTAAAGCAGGGGGCCCCAACCTACGGGCCGCGATAATTTTTGAACTGATCTTGATATTAGTGCAATTTAGCAATTTTTTGTAAGTTTTAATTAATATTCAGCTAGGAATGGTTTTACGACTTTCATTAATAATGGAAGAGTATTTACAATTATTAGAAATTCTTGATCTTCAAACTAGTTATTACTGGATGAAATCGGACTATTCGAAACTTCGAAAATTTCGCAGGAAAATTGTGTCAATTTTGGGTAGTAAGTGCAATTGTGAACAGTCGTTTTCAAAAATAAAACATACCGGGAGTTTATTTTATCAGTAAACATAGGGTATATCATTGCCATAGTTACGGTATGAATGTTTAACAGCAATGTATTGAAGCGTTTATTTTATGAGTAAACATAGGCGTTTAACATGGGAAGCAGTTTTTGGTAAATACAAAGGTCTGGCAATAAATCAAGCCATGCTATTGAACATGATAATAGTACATTACATCTTATACATTATTTAATATTAATTACTTTAATAATATTGCAAAAATTACAATAAATTGTAAAAATTGTCAAATAAATAATTGTTTCACTTTTTTATTATGCAATATCAAAAGATTTGTAAGTGTCTCGGTGTGCAGTGGTTATAACAGTTGCGTTTAAAATTTTTGGTTGGGGTTCGATTCCCCGTTGGGATATTTTTTTTTTTTTACATAAAAATTGTTTAACTTCTAAAAATCAGTTTATATTTTCATATTACAATCATTTAAAAATAATAATAACATTTTAATAAATAAAGAAAAAATAATTGAGAATAATTGATTACAATAATCAAAATATTGATACAATAACAATGCATTGTATTTCCTTTGATATTAATAAAAATAACTGAAATATAATAAATTTGTGTAGATATTATGTTTTTACTGTATTTATCAAAATAAAAAATACAATGCATTGTTATTACATCAATATTTTGATTATTGTAATCAATTATTCTCCTTTATTTTCTCTTTATTTATTACAATGTTATTATTATTTTTAAATGATTGTAATATGGAAATATAAACTGATTTTTAAGTTCAACAATTTTTATGAAAAAAAAAAAAATAATAATAAAATAATTATCCCAACGGGGAATCGAACCCCAGCAAAAAATTTTAGACGCAACTGTTATAACCACTAGTGTTGCCAGAAGTCGAGACGAGACGAGACTTGGAGCCGGTCTTGTCTTGGTCTTGACTTGGTCTCGACTGGAGTGGTCTCGTCTTGGTCTTGTCGAGACAAGACTTGATGTCAGTCTCGTCTCGTCTCGAGTCTCGACAAGACTCTCGACTTTGCTTCCATTAACATTTTTTTTATAATCCCATCTAATAGTACATAAAATTCTAAGAACAGCATTACAATCGCGATTCTAAAATTCCAAATAATATTTGAGATATTTATTATTTTTTCTGTAAATATCATCAACTTTATACTTGAGCTCTTGTAATAATTAATATGAAAATATACATACATACCGAGTGTTGTTTCTTATTAATAAACAAAATATATAATTTCAATTCCTTAGCTACTGAATAAATCACAGCAATGCATTTCTATTATTAGCAATAGTTAAATAGATATGTATTTGTTTAAATGAAGCAGTAAGTAAATGGACAAAACTCCCCAAAAAAGTAACTTCTTTCGCTATTTTTTTTTTATATTTTTCTAAATAAATGTTAAATAAGTAGATAACTAAAACTTAGCCTTTCGCGTATCCCCTAGTACGCGTACCACAGGTTGAGAACTTCTGCTTTATATCAAAATTTTGACGAATAAAAATATAATTAGTCATATATTTATATGTTATTTATTTGCCAAAAAATACACTTATTCCAAAAACGTATTTAGAATAATAATGGTATATTCAATAAAAACTGTAGGTCAGGGGTGGCCAACCCAAATGATCTTGCGAGCCAATTTGGAAATGCATCATAAGTCCGCGGGCCGCAATTATAATTATATGTCCCCATATTAGATTTAGACCCATTATAGACATTTTTTGGAGTGAAAAATTTAAACATAATGAGATATTATTATTGTATTTACTATTATTCTTACAAGTAAACATAGATAATATAATAATAATGATACTAAACGCACATTGTAAAGAAATATATAACACTAAAAATGAAATATAAGAAAATATAAATATAAATGAAATAAAAAAAATGAAATCAATAAAAAAATATTTATTTTACTAGTGCGATATTTGTTTCTCCACTCTTGCACTTAGCTTTTGCAAATCGATCTCAATTTGGGTATTTGCACATCGTAATTGGTGTTGCAGGTTAGCGTCCGTTATGTTTGAGCGTGTTTTGTTTTTGGTCAACTTCATTTTAGAAAAAAACGATTCGCAAGTATAAGTTGAACCAAAAGCGCTAACAACTTTTTGTGCCAGATTTCTCAAATTGGAAAATTTCTCTTTTGTGACGTAAGTGTTATAAAAATCTATTGTTGCTTCTGTTTCAAAAATGTGTTTTAACTCAATATTGCATTGTAACTCAATCAGTTCCATTTGGAGATATTCTGGGGCCGACTCGATTTCAACATGAAAGGGAGATGAATATATTTCAAAAATTTTTTTGTATCTCTCTAACTCTAAATTACTGAATCGGCTTTCAAAAGCAGCTGTAAGTTTTCTTATTTCTTGTGCATATTTGATGTAATTGTTACATTTTGATTTTTTAAATTCTTTCAACAATGGAAAGTGGTGAGCGTTATTACTTTTCAGTTGCGATTCAAATAACAATAATTTCTTCTGAAATGCTTTGATGTGATTAAATGTATCGATTACAAGGTTATCTTTTCCTTGCAATAATATATTTAATTGATTGAGTTTTTCTACAATATCCACCAGAAAGCATAAATCCAATAACCACTCATCATTTCTTAATTCTGGTACAGGTCTTTGCTTCTCATTCATAAACAAGTCAATTTCTTCTCGTAACTCATAAAACCGCTTTAAACATTTTCCACGGCTTAACCATCTGACTTGACTGAAGTATACAACGTCACCATATTCAGAATCTAATTCTTTCAGGAACTCCTTAAATTGTCGATGCGGAAGTGCATGTGAACGAATGTAGTTCACTGTTTTGATAACTACTTGCATAACATGATCCATCGATAATACCTGGGCACATAAATTTTGTTGATGAATCAAACAGTGAATTATAATTAAATCTTCTCGTTTGGAGTGGTTACTAGTTTTGTTGTTGGATTCTATTTTATCGATTAGTAATTTTATAGCTCCCTTTTCTTTACCTACCATAGCAGGTGCTCCATCAGTTGATATTCCAGAAAGTATTTCCAAATCCAAGTTGTTTTCGCATAAACAGTTTTCAACAGCATGGAAAATATCTTCTCCTGTTGTTCTATCTTTTAAACTTATCAAATTTAACATTTCTTCAGTTACTTGAAATGATTCATTTACTCCACGAAGGAACACTACAAGCTGAGCTGAGTCTGAAATGTCTGTGCTTTCGTCAAATGCCAAGGAAAAATATTTGAAATCTCGAATTTTGTCGCGCAGTTTTACGATAATTTCATTTGACATGTCATTAATTCGACGACACACTGTTTGCCGAGATAGGCTTAAGTTCGAAAACAGTTTACTTTTATCAGGCAAAATATCCTGCACAACACTTTCCAAACATTCTTTTACAAATTCACCATCCGAAAATGTTTTCATTTTTTTTGCAATCAAAAGTGAAACAGAATAACTTGCCTTAACTATATTGGAAGGCTGCTGTAATGCTGCACCAAACATTTTTTGTTGAGCCTTTAATTGCGACTTAAACTCCTTGAGCTTCGATTGTTTCACTTCTTTATCGAACTTCAAATAATCCTTGTTTTGTTTCGTAATGCCTCTTAACATTATATTCCTTAAATACAGCAACGACCTCTCGGCAAATTAAACACAATAATTTTGTATTTTGAACTATGAAGAAGTACTTTTCTTCCCATTCCTCGCTATACTTTCTATTTTCCTCCACTATTCTTCTTTTCTTTGTAGTCATACTGAAAATAAGAGAGAGATTAAATATATCTATTTTTAAATTAATAGGAGTTATTACCTGGCTCTTGTTATTTTAAATATGTTGTTGAAGTTCTGGTATATTAAAATAATTATCCTGCAGTCACAGCACACAAAACAAAACCAAAAAGCAAATTTTCACTTGAAACTGAGAGTCTGTTCTGCTCTGCTTTGCTATCAACAATCAACTGTGTGTATCTAGGGATGCTCACTGCGCCACTGAGATCACTTAAGAGTGAAACATCAAGAGTTCGCAGAATATAATTTATTTATTCTGCGAACTCATAACGGTAAACTCATAAATAAAACAGGCAATATTTGTCACATATTCGCAAGAATATTATTTTAAAATCAAAGTTAATTTTTTCTCATAATTTCGACAGTTAATTTTTGAATATATGGATGCACAAATAATGTATTTTATTATTATATATTGGTTTTCACTACTGTGGCCATTATAAAAGAAGTATATTTTGTAAAAGTGTGATGAATCTCGCGGGCCGGAAAAATGTTCAAGGCGGGCCACATGCGGCCCGCGGGCCGCGGGTTGGCCACCCCTGCTGTAGGTAGTTACATAAACACAATTCTCTAACAAAAAAAAACACTTAATTGAAAAACAAATAAATTATAATAAACGTGCTTAAATTTATAAAATTAGTAAAACAAAATTAGTAACTAAGACTTTAATAACAGTTGTACGGTTTAACGAATTATAAATAGATTAACTTTCCAAAATCAGTCAGCTTTACTATAATCATAGAAACAGCTGATATATTCAAAAAATTGTAATTGACAGATGTCAGTGTCAAGTACAATATACATAATGATTTTTCGTGTTATAATTGTATTGGATTTATAGATTTTTTTCCAAAGAACGTTCGGCATGGAATTTGTAAAAAATAGTATATGTTCGTGTTATAATTTTATTGAATATATAGAATCTTTTCTAGGGAACTTTTGATGTGGGATTGGTACAAAATACATCAAATTGACGGAAGGCCTTGTGCTAGCCACAACAGATTTTTTATGTACCTACTAAAACTTCCATGGAGTAAAAATGGATAGAATTTTTTGGAGATATCTAAAAATTCTTCATGTGGTATTTCTTTCTCAAGAGGTTCCTCTTTCCACTTATGAAACCATAATAATGATTCCTTATAAAAATTGTCTATGTTATGTTTCATTTAATTCTTTATCATACGTTTATACTTTTCTTTATTACATGGTTTTATATTTTTAGGATGCAAAATTGTTAGATTGACTGAAGTATTGTATTCGGAAATATTTGGATTTGGGTTGGGCAAACCTACCTACTTTTATTACTAGCAGATGTCTAAAAGTGGTTATTATTGTCTGGTAATATGCAGCGTAGCACAGGCCGTTGTAAAATTTATTGTTCCATTATTGCATTTTTACAAGGAAAGAAATGTTGTGTTATTTTTTACCCATTTTTTAAAAATTATATTATATTAGGGAATTGGAAAAACAGTTTGTTTTACACATTTGTGCATACAAAGTTTTAAGAAAATTGTTAAAGAAGGGCTTGTACATTACGACTTTTATATTTCTATTTTCTTTAAGGCTTTAAGTAAACGTTGATTATTGTTTTCAATTTTTTCATATGAATGAATTTATACAATGTATTTTAATCTTCACAGGGGGCGCAAGCGACCCCCCCCCCCCCTGCCCCCTGTATACGCCAATGGTCACCGGGCGAGTGTACTTGCATTTTGCATGTGTTCTTACGAGAAATGCTTAATACCAGTTTCTTAGAATATCTGATACCAATTTTCCCAAATTGTTATACATGTAACTACATATTTTAACAATGTCCCTTACATTTCACTTTGTTGAGATAAAGTTTTACTTTCATTATACATCACATAAAAGATACATAAACTTTTATCTTTTGAAGAAAATATTTTTCAATTTTTTTTTTACTAAATGATACATTATGATTTTTTTGTTAGTTTTTAATGATAACGCTAGAAAATGTTTTATTTTCATTGGTTGGAAAAGAATTTTTACATAAATTATGGATACAAAGTTTGAGAAGAATTAAATCTTCGTTTTTTTATATTTTTACTGTTTCTTTACATAATAATTATGTAACTGATTTGTTAGTATTAATAGTTTACATTATTTGCAATTAATATATTCCTATTTCTACATGCGATATTATTCGTATGTTTAAATGGAAGAATTATTTAGGTGAATAAGAAGTACATCCGTTGAAAATGTATTTTTTATATTTTTACTGTTTCTTTACAAAATAATTATGTAACTGATTTATTAGTATTAATAGTTTACATTATTTGCAATTAATATATTCTTATTTCTACATGCGATATGTATTCATATGTTTCAATGGAAGAATTATTTAGGTGAATAAGAAGTAATCCGTTGAAAATGTAGAATATGGTTATTTTAAAACGGGAATTTCCCTAAGATCGTAAAATCTTTGTGTGCATTTTCGTAAAATTCTAAGAATCACAATAGATTCTTTAAAAATAAAAGAAAAATAATGTATATTTGAAGGAAACGTTACTTTTGTTATAATATATTAATTTAATAAATAAAACTGAAGTACATTGCTAACTTGCAGAATACACCACAGATGTAACTTTTGTGTGCTATTTGAAAATTGGAAATATTTTTGAAGATGTAGTCAGTATTTCATATACCCAGTTGTACCAATATATTAATTGAGAATTAAACAAAAATTAAATTAAAATCAACATGTGTGGTATAAAATAAAGGTTGATCTTAATTTAATAAAAAATATTGGTGCATTAAAATAACATAAGAAATCTAAATTGATACTTCTTTCATTTCATCCCACTTACATTGTAATTTAAATTCATTTAAAACTTATATTTGGATTATTTAGATGAATAAGGAATACATCATATTTACATAAATTGATGTTTCTGGGGCACAATTATGAAAGTAGAAAATTACAAAATTTGAAAAATTAATATCTCCCTTATTTATTCGAATTTTCAATCAGTATTTACAGCAATACTCTCAGTTTTTGAAGCACTTTTAGAATAGGTATATGTTTCGAAAAATACCTTTGATCTGAAGTCGAGAGTCTTGTCGAGACTCAAGACTTTCTCGACAAGACTTGATGCTAGTCTCGTCTCGTCTCGACTTTTCTAGTCGAGACGAAATGATGGTCTCGTCTCGACAAGACCAAGACGAGACGAGACCAAGACCAAGACTGGCCTTGGTCTTGTGGCAACACTAATAACCACTGCGCCAGCGAAACATTTACAAATCTTTTGATATTGCATAACAAAAATGTGAAACAATTATTTATTTGACAATTTTTACAATTTATTGTAATTTTTGCAATATTATTAAAGTAATTAATATTAAATAATGTACAAGATGTAATGTACTATTATCATCAATAGCATAGCTTGATTTTTGGCCGAACACTTTGTATTTACAAAAAACTGCTTCCCATGTTAAACGCCTATGTTTACTCATAAAATAAACGCTTCAATACATTGCTGTCAAACGTTCATACCGTAACTATGGCAATAATATACCCTATGTTTACTGATAAAATAAATATATATATATATATAATATCGTCACACTGATAATAAATATGATAAATAAATAACTGTAGGTAGCTAATCCACATACAAATGCAAAGAAGGATAAGTAAAATTGAAGTTTCCATACATTTTTAATTCAAAAAGATTACCAATAACAATTACTATTCTGCTCGCCATATATTTTAAAAATTCGCGTGTGGCCCGCTTCTTAAAAAGGTTGGTGACCCCTGCTAAAAAGAATAGATTTTGTGTAAATAATACAAAAATTGACTTGTACAGGCGACAAGCTTTTGAAAAGGAAGTTACGGGTTAGATCTCGTTTCAAGTGTTGCCTGGTATGACAAAGTAGTATTGCAGCGCTGCAAAAGAATTGTCAGGCGGTGGCAAAATGTATGAGTGCATCCTCTGCAATCCAATAGCTTAGCAGATTCCCGATCAATTATTCTCGCCCTCATCTTGTAGCAGGGCCGCAACACCCGTAATGAAAAACAAAAACCAGTGTAAAAACAAAACGGAACGATGTGGGAAAAAGCGAAATATATTGCTTATCGGGTGGAGAACAAGGTCCTGAAAGATTCACGTTCAATTTGCAGCGGAAGCGTTGTCCAATCGCGTCCGGAGCAGCAGGAAGTGACGTCAGAGGAGGAACGCCTGCAAATTTCCGCGGCCGAGTTAAAGTTTCATCCGAGAAAAAGGCCACGCCAAGGCAATGTGTCTCTAACTCTAACTCAGGCCTTCTGGAATATTAAGTGGGCAAGTGCGTATTTTATAACACACTACATGCGGACATCCATCTGACCAACACATATTAAACGATTAACTATACATGCTACGTTGTGCCACTGGAATTAACTTTAAGATTTTGAACAAATAATACATACAAATTGCACTTTCTAAGTAGATACGAACATGAAAAAGACATTATACTGTGAACTACGACCAAATTGCTTTACCCTTGTAATTTTTTTAAAAGGGATCCTCTTCTTACATCACAAACATGAACTAAGAAATCCTTGTAATACTACGTGTGAAACTGCCACAGATTATCATCTTTTCACAATTTCGTACTAAACTATTGACTTTTTAATCTGAGTGACAAACTTTAATTACTCTTATAAAACAAACGAAATGTCACAATGCAACCAGTACTACTTGTATGTAAAGACAATAACCAGATAACCGATTTTCCAAATAATATACAATCAAATGTTTCATATCGAGGCATTTTTTCGAAGTAAACACTCTCTGATCCAATACGATATGCAACAGAAAAGATTGAAAACAAGTGGAATAATACTCTAGCATTTACAGACGTTTAGTGTTATATTGACCCTTCTTCAGAAAAAAATCCTGTTCTATTCAAAGAACCGAATGCGAGTATTGTGATTTCCGGGCGAAAATTAATTTGTGAGTTTCCTTAGCGTTCCAAAAAAAGTTTTTTCTAACGATAAAGATCAAAAAACCTTATATTTCATATAAATAAAACAACTTTTATTATAACAGATTGGCTAAGTCCTTTCCAAGTGTAAGAGCTCCTTAACGCCTCAATTAACTAATAGGATTTCTATAAATAATAAAATAAATCTTTACTTTTTATCTAAAATAAAGATTTTCGACATTATATCGCAATTTTAAATTTAAATTGTAGCTAAAAAAATCAAAATTTAAAGGTATAAATAACAGTACTACAAATTGATACATTAGTTTCATATTATTTATCAATATTGTAAATTACTACTGTTTAGTAGGTTTTATAAACGGCAAATTTAAAGTAAATTAAATTTATTCCTTCAAATGACAGTGGAAATTTTGACAGTAGTGTTAAAAATGTCATAAAATGAATAAAATTTAATAAATAAATAAATATATATAACATCACGGCATATTACCCATTTAGGATGTGCCAGTATCTACAGTAAAATTTTTGAAAGAAGTCCGATCAAGGCCATCTACGGATTGCATCTATGAATTAAGATTTTATGCTGTCAAATTTAGTAGTGTCGTTTACATAGTTTTATTGAGGTACACAAGATATAATGTACCTTCATAAAAACTAAGTAAACGACACTAATAAATTTGACAGCACAAAATCTCAATTCATAGATACAATTCGAAGATGGCCTTGATCGGACTTCTTTCAAAAATTTTACTGTACAACAAATGTAGACATCGATAATGATGACGATATATTTTACCGTGTGGGCGCTTACCAGGCGTCACCTCACTGGCAC
Organism: Ophonus ardosiacus; assembly: GCA_943142095.1. Lineage (NCBI taxonomy): Eukaryota > Metazoa > Arthropoda > Insecta > Coleoptera > Carabidae > Ophonus > Ophonus ardosiacus. The sequence continues at coordinate 26,947,320 of OW964828.1, read as the reverse complement.
TCATAGCTAGTGTGGAGAGTGCACCACAGGGATCACTTTTGTGCCATTTAAAATTGGAAATATTTGGCGCCTGTCGGGATCGAACCCGGTTCCCCCAGGTTCGCGACCAGACACTCAGGCACGCGGCCACGGGACCCCATAAAATTTAATCGAATTATGAATAAATTTACTTTGGAAGTAAATTAATTTTGCCCTTTATAAAACCGGGGGTAATTCTTTTAAACATTATATTTAATAAAACATTACGACTTAAATTCGTTTATATTTTTTTCTACAGTCACTATAGAAAGTAGCCATTTGCGCTCTCTCTTGTCAACGCAAAATGTCACTTTGCCGCTCATGCGCGACAAAGTAGAAAAAACGCTCGCTGTCCAAATTTCTAAGTATACAATGTTGAGAAATGTCACTTGTCTACATTCTTAATGAAAATGTTTAGTTAGGAACTAATGGCACTGTAATTACACATTTATCACGTTCACAAGTCAATTTGACATATGTTCTGTCGATATTTAACATAACCTAACAAAATGCCACACTGCTGTGAAAATGAAATAGGGCATTCATTTACAAAAACAAAAGTATAAAATGCTTAGATTAGATTGAATAAAAACTCAAGAAGAATGGAAGATAACGATAAAATAAAATTAAATATAAAATAAATTGTGTGAACAGTTATGTTTAGTAATAGGAATGATTGTACACAGATGGCGGTAGGATAGTTGCGAGTCCTACTGACATCTGATCTCTAGTTAACTATTTATTTTGATTACAATAAAGTTAATAGTTATTTCGTTACTTAAATAATTGCGAGAAGTCAGTCAATGCACATACATGTCTATATAATCACAAATTCCTTGAAATATTTGTTAATTTTTTCAGTGTGACAGGCGTGATAACTAACCACACATTTTGCTACAAAAACTCATCAAATCATCACAAATCCTTGCTTCCACGCTCTAATTTTGGTTTTTTTTATGGAATAGATGGCTAATGTAACGATATAATCATTTAAAAGCCTTTTTAAGTTTAAACAGTATCTTTGGTATTAGCCAATCGTTATTTATTGAGCAGTACTGTAAGTATAAAGTGTACATTTTATTATTTTTTATGGTGGAGAACCCCATTGTGGCGACTGTAGAAAAAATCTTGTGTGTGTTTCGAGCGCAAATGGACATTGTCGATTTCGAGAGAACAACCTCTCAATCGACAATGTCGCATTTTGCGCTCTTAATACACAAATAGCTATTACGTACAATTGCATCAAAATTGTTTGTTTACATCTTAGTTACCAGGGCGCAGGGCTTTTTGCCAGTATTACCGCCCGCCGGGCTGTAAAAAAGCCACCCGATAGTGATACTAATCTTTATTTAATTATATGAATTTTAGAAGTATTTCTTTAATTATTTATAATATAACAATAAAATTAGGTTACCATGGCCATGTAATAGTTTTAAATAGTAACAAGCTTGCATCTATTTAAAAACATTTCATTTGATTGCACTAGTGCATAAAACGTTGTACATACCTCAGGACGAAAGAACTTTACACCCTTGGACGAATAACGTCCGCATACGTAAACTTTTTCTTTCGGCGCTCTGTACGTAAATAACTATTTCAGTTTTTCTTGAATTGTTGGTAAAACTAAATATTATTTCATTTTAAATAATAAAATAAAATATTTTAGAAAATATAATTATCTTGGTCTTTGTCATTAGAACGACAAAATATTTGTAATATTAATAAATATTGGCGATAATTTAAGTTAGTTATTATTAACTAAATAAACGAAATTAAAGCGAGTTGGCACTGTTTCCAAAGACAGGGTTCGGAGAAGGGAAAGTCTGAGTATCAGTCTATGCTTATTTGACGCAGACTATAGCAATGAACAAAATGAAATATTTTCTACTCCGAAGCTTTTGTCATCTTTGAACCACCGTTCCAAGTATTTGCGAAATCTCCATTTATGACTAAGTGATCTTTTATATGTTAAGTATATTTTCAAGCGATAAAACAATAGGGATTTTCAAATAGCACAAAAGTGCATTCTATGATACTCTCTCTACGACAGCTTTGAAAAATTAACGGTTCGGTATAGATAATTACCGAAATCTAGAATAGAATCGGATTGGCACACCGAGAAATGGGTGTGTGGGCATGTGCTGATATTACGTATTATTATATCTGTTAAAAAATTTTGTGTGTGTAATCCTCATTTGCACCAACAAGGCTTAAACAAAAAAATGCAAATCGAAATTTTGACAGCAATATGTTATAATTCATTAGACATTTCATTTCGATGCAATATTGTCAATTAAGTCAAGTATCAAATATTTAAGTTACGTTGTGCAACCGGCCATAATACACCCACCCAAATTAAATATTCGCATTTTTACGAAAAATATAATGATAACTTTTTGAAATTTTATAAAAGCGTTTCATTTTTAAAAAATAAGTTAAAGAGGAAAGAAAAATAATTTTAATTAAAAAACGTGTAAGCAATTTCCGTGTTCTTGTAAGTAAATGATAGTATATGGCATTTATTTCATGGATCAAAGTGCTACGTGACTCTCCTTATTCTATTTTTCCATTTGAAATTTCCTGTCTCCTTATAATGAAATGTCCTGTACGTTGTACCTGCTAGTGAAGTAATCTTTTTTACGGACTTGAATATGCAGAAAATCTGTTAACATTTTGCCGCGTAAGATTTCATTGAACGGATATTGAAGTTTTCCTTGTATTGCAAAAATAGCGTAGTGAAAGAATTTTTGTATAACGTTTTTTTTTTTTATTATTATTATTATATTGGACTGTGTTGATTATTTTAAGAGTAGAAGAAATATTGACATTGAAATATTGGATTCTAAATACTGTACATTTCAGAAGAAAATTAAGAATTTCTTTTAATGTTAACCTTTATTTCTATTTTGTAAAGAATTTTAATAAAAATTAGTTACTAAGGTAGTATAATGATCGACTTTACATACCAAAATGATAAAAGTATGACAGGCTTTACATGCATTTTAAAGAAAAGAATCCCACCATATTACACATATACGAGTACATTAGTTAATAGATGTTATCGAATGCAATATTTCAAGTGGAGTACATTTAACAATTACAAGATCTCTATTCTATTAAATTTCGTTCCGATAAAAACTCGTCTTGGTTCAATTTTGTGTTCAGAAATTCACAATTTTTCAACTTTAACTTTTCGGCTATCGGATCTATTATTCTACATCTGTAAAATGTTTGCGAATAAGTTTGACCTAAATTCATACAAAATATGCACAATAAGTAGTACAAAACGTTGTAAGTAATATGTTACAAAATTTAGTGCATCAAAAAAGTTCCGTATCACGTCCGAATTTCCTTAGCATTCCGCCCACGTATATTTGTACGCTTATAAATTTTAGTGTCTTACTTTAAAATGAAGTTTTTCTTAAAGCGCGATACATACTTACTGATTTTAAATATTAAGTCGCCAAGTTCACTAAACCTGCGCATGTATATTTAATGCACAATAAAGTAAATATTTCAAAAGTTAACCTATTTCGTGAAGCTGGCACTGACAACGCAGATTGTTTTAATTAGCACAAGCCAAACTGACGTAAACCTTACCGTAGTAGGAAGGTAAAATAAATTTATATAGAGAATTTGAGATGAATATACATTAAATCGCTTGATTTTTTATGTTTCATAGGAAAATGGTTATACGAGTTTCCCATTATTGAAGTTCATAGGCTATTTAAATATATTTTCTCGGATATATATATATATATATATATATATATACAGTGTGTCCCATTTAGAGGTGCCACCATTGGGATCTCGAGAACTATAAGAGATACGATGTCGGTTAAATGGAACTTTTTATGCGCCTTTGGGAGGCCATCTCAGATGTGATTTTATTTTTCCAAAAATTCTCATAGGGCACTAGATAATGACGAAAAACAGAATATTGTTGATTTTTTCTTTTTCAAATAACTTCTAAACTATTAATAATTGAGAAAAAAGTTTCAAATATAAAAGATAGATATTTTTATTAACTAACCAGTGGCGACCGAAATAAATTTTTATATCCGTAAATTTTTGAGATATAACACAAACTTATATTTTTTTAAATGGAACCCATATCTGATTTTAGTCTCAAAAAATTAAATATTTTTTTCTCTTTTCAACGATGTAAGGGTTATTATGTTTTATATTTGTTTTGCCTTCAAAATTATTATTTTTTTTCGTTTTTTTGTATTAAATTTACAATTATTTTGAAATTATTGGTAGATTTTTATTTGGAAATACTTCTTGTATTTAAATAATTTATTTCGGTAAAAAAATTTACTCAAAATTCGTATCAAATTAATTTTTATAATATTTTGTATCAGGTCGCCCTTGGCACATCATAGTGTAATTTGTAATTATGAATCTAGAATGAAAATATTAAGTAATAAAGGCATAAAACAAATTATTTTGATCAAATACAATATAATTAATAAAAATAGTAATGTTTTTTTGCGAAATAATAAGAAAATTCAGGAAAATGAAGAGAAAAATTAAATTTTAGGAGCAAAACAAATATAAAACATAATAACCCTTACATCATTGAAAAGAGAAAAAAATATTGATTTTTTTGAGATTAAAATCAGATATGTTGTGTTATATCTCGAAAATTTACGGATATAAAAATTTATTTCGTACGCCACTGGTTAGCTCATAAAAATATTTATCTTTTGTATTTGAAACGTTTTTCTCAATTACTAATAGTTTAGAAGTTATTTGAGGAAGGAAAGATCTACAATATTCAGTTTTTCGTCATTATCTAGTGTCCTATGAGAATTTTTGGAAAAACAAAAGCACATCTGAGATGGCCTCCCAAAGGCGCATAAAAAGTTTCATTTAAACGACATCGTATCTCTTATAGTTCTCGAGATCCCAATGGTGGCACCTCTAAATGGGACACACTGTATATATATATATATATGATAATAATAATAATAATAATAATAATAATAATAATAATTCACTATAAAAATTAAACTACTAACACATTCAAGTCAGTGACAACTGTGTTAATTTACGTACTCCCTGAGCAACGTCTCTGAATTTGGGCCTAAGTGACCTAAATTTATTTTAGGAAAAACAAATAATTATATCATTGCAATGGTTTCTTAATTTGGCAAGTTTTATCTAAGTTAATTGACTTCGCAACTCTTAAGTTCTCGAGATCGCAATGTTGGCAATTTATTTTCACACCCTGAATTTTAGGCAGTGTCAAATAAAATAAATAGAACGTAATATTTGTGGGAAAAAAGCAATCTATGAAATTTAAATTTGCACAACACATATCTGGTACTAGGTAAGGTAGGATTAGCGTTCCGATACATCATTCTTTAGCACTGCAGCACTGAATATTTTTCATACAAGTAAATCTATGAAAATTATATTTTAATGTTTTCATAAAGTGAAAATTAAATTAGCCGAAATAAAGTTGATAATACATATACATAAAATATTAATAATAAATAACCTTTCTTCACAAATTATTTTAATTTTAATATGTACATTTCAACTGCAAAGCAGTCATCATCACGTTACTCTTTTACTTAATTTAGTGATACATATACATATTAATTTGTTCTTTAAATTTCTTGTACGGTGTTGAAACTGAATGTTAAGAACGAATATATTTTGTGTAATATAATAATAATAATAGTTTATTTTGTCAGTCGATCTTACAAGAAGTAATTTGACAAGTCAGTTTACAGTTTTACAATAAATACATATTTTTAATTATCATTCATGTATTCTTCCACACTGTAGTAACACTTATTTATGAGGTAACATTTTAAGTGATGTTTAAAGAGTTTATTGGACGCTATGTCTTTTAGGTTAGAGGGTAATTTATTATACAGTTTAATACCAATAATTATTGGATTTTTTTAGGCATAATGATAATTTATATTTGGATATAATTAGATCATTTTTATTCCTTGTTATAATTATGTAAGTGTTCATGAGTTGTTAAATTAGGTAAGTTATTTCTTATAATATAAACATTAAAACAAAAAACATGTACATACAAGGCAATATTAACATTTTTTCTTGTTTAAAAGTATAAAACTCATATGAAATTCCTCTAAAATTTTAAACATCTGAAAATCGGCTCTTTTTTCATTTTCTCATTCAAAATTTCAACAGGCTTATAGATAATCAATATTAAGTATGTAATAGGTGTCAAAGTGGTTGATGAAAAATTGAGAAAAGAGCCGATTTTCAGATGTTTAAAATTTTAGAGGAATTTCATGTGAGTTTTAGTTGTCAGTAACTCGCCAATTGTTCATCGGCAATAATCGTGTAATACATGATATTAAAAAGAATTTCATGCTGAATTCAAATTTTATAACCGCATCATCGTATCTTTAACAAGATCAGAGTGGTGGATGAAGAACTAAAAAATTGCAGGAAAACGTTAACAATTTTTATAAAACAGTTACCGACAACTTACTTCTTTCGATGCCACGTCGAATGTAAACTGTTGTAAATAGTGAAACCTATTAGATTAAGTATCAAGTACGTAATATTGTTTGTTTTTTTGAATAATTTAAATATTTTCATAATTGTTTTAAGCAAGTGGCCATAAACCTGAATATGCCGCCATTTGTCCAAATTGGCGGGAGGTTCCCATGCTCCGTTTTCGGGAAAATATTGATATGTTATTCAGCGCACTTTTCTGGGACTAGATTCCGTTAAAAAGCTTTTGTTGTAATTACTTTAAGGTAAAATCATAAATTTGCTGGACTATAAAAAATCTTTAGAATGAAAAAATAAACTATAAACAATAATTAATATTTATATATATATTAGTTAAATAATAATAAATAATGATTGTCAAAAAGTAATTTGTAAAAAAACGTAAAAATATATAATAAAATATCATTTAAATGAAGTATTCATGTAATATTCAAAAATTTTTCTCTGTTTGAAGCACTTTAGCTCGCTATCTATTAATTATAGAAAAAAATGTTTTAGATAAAAGTTGTAGAGAATTTTATAGTCAACAAATTAGATAATAACTATTTTTGCCTAATGCAAATAAGTAAAGAGATATTTAGAAAATATCTGATGTGGACAACACATGACTTCCTTATACGCCTGGCGTTACACTATACATATTTTGTTAATAATTAAAATATGTATTATTACAGACCCAATCATTAAATTGCACGTATTGGACATAATTTGACATTGACATTAAATTATTTATTTTTTTGTTATTTTTTGTCCTAATTCATAGCAAACCAAATTACAGAAACCAAAAAGTACATAATTCTTAAATTTACATATCTCACTTATACAAAGAGCTAATTTAATCATACTTGATATTTTCGACGGAGAATTCAATTTTCTAAAAGCATTTATTGTTAAATTCAAAATAACACCATTTTTTTAAGAAAAACTGTTAACAGCTTCAAGTAAAGTATCACTTCCGGTTAGACTATTTTAACCAAAATCTATTATTATATTATTTCCATTAATATAAAAATATAAAATACCAAATTTGAGAAGTTTGGGTTTATATTTTAAAATAGTTTTTCATTAAAATCTATTATAGGCTTCAAGTAAAGTACCACTTCCGGTTAGACCATTTTAACTAAAATCTAATATATTATTTCCATTGACATAAGAGTCTTATATACCAAATTTGAAAAGTTTTGGATTATATTTTAATATAGTTTTTTATTAAAAACTATTATAGGCTTCAAGTAAAGTACCACTTCCGGTTAGACCATTTTAACTAAAATCTAATATATTATTCCCATTGATATAAGAGTCTTATATACCAAATTTGAAAAGTTTTGGATTATATTTTAATATAGTTTTTTATTAAAATCTATTATAGGTTTCAAGTAAAGTACCACTTCCGAGTATACCATTTTAACTAAGATCTATTATGTTATTCCCATTGATATAAAAGTATTATATACCAAAGTTGAAAAGTTTTGGATTATATTTTAATATAGTTTATCATTAAAATCTACAATAGGCTTCAAATAAAGTACCACTTCCGGGTAGACCATTTTTACTAAAATCTATTATGTTATTCCCATTGATATAAAAGTCTTATATACCAAATTTGAAAAGTTTTGGATTATATCATAATATAGTTTTCCATTAAAATCTATTATGGGCTTCAAGTAAAGTACCACTTCTGAAAGTTATGCAATGACCAAAAAGGGAGGTGCACAACTAGATGTTATAAGAGTCCTAAATACAAAATTTTAACTTTCTACGGCTTCCCGTTTTTCAGTTATGCGTGATACGTACGTACGTACGTACAGACGTCACGACGAAATTAGTCAAAATGGATTCAGGGATGGTCAATATGGATATTTCCGTTGAAATCTGGAAACCGAATTTTTTCGCGATTACAATACTTCCTTTACTTCGTACAAGGAAGTAAAAACCGCTTCTTTGCGCCTTTTTTCTCAAGTTGGCGGTGCTTCCCGAAGGCCCCCGAGGGGGAAAACTTGCATTTTTCGTTGAGACCTCTAAATATATAACATATCCAAAAATCAAAAATACCCGACATTTTGCAGGGTAAATCTACCTAATGACTGGACTATATTAGATATTTGATTAGATAGCGTTTGATGGTTTATTTTATTTTGATTTATTAGGACTTTATTTAATACGTCTAATTGATCTTTTAAGATTTGCATAGTATTTTTTTTTATTGAAAATAAGATTATCTTTTTGTTTTATAATTTGTTTTAAATAATATATATCATTAGTATATTTGTCACTAACACTTGTAAATGACGTGCCCGTGTCTTTATCAATTTTCTGCCATAATCTCAGTCACGTTAGCACAACAATTTGTTATATTGTCGGTAAGTATAGGTAATTTTAGGGTATTTACACAACTTGTATGTGAAATAGTATTACACAAAATAAACTTTAGTCCACTATTTGCCGTTTTATGACATCTTTTACACAATTTTTTCAATTTTATTATCTTGCTTATTCATCACGTTATCACTTGCCGCCATCTTTATATAAATACAGCGAAACGTCGGTGTTGCAAGAATAAATTTTGAGATTTCGAGTACCTAATTGTTAACAACTTATTATGTTTATTTTATTTAAGGCTTCTCTGATGAGGGAAATATTCTACAACTATGTATCGATTTACTAGTGTAATTAAAATTGTATGAGCCTGGCAACTTAATGACGCGCAAAACTTCAACAATTGCTCGTCGTAGAACGAAAAATAAAACGTGTATGGAAATATGCTCAATTGACGTTCCGTTATTGTTTCTGCTATTGTTTTGTTTTGATTGTGATTCGCATTTTGTGTTTTTTAAGTTCGATGGAGCATGAAAAAAGGGGACAGTATTTTAATTGTTGGAACAAATTCGTTTTATCCCAGTGCGGGGTGCTTTTCAACGTGAATGTGGACATTTTGACTTGAAATTAAACGCCGATGTTATTTATTTCCACGGGTTTTATTTATGTTGTACGTGATTTTGTTTGACGAATGCTGAATGAGACTGTTGCTGTTTTTTCCAACTACCAAGAGACGGACTTTCATTTCAAATGCAAAATAAATTGTTCAACCAATTCGAAAATTATTTTGCATGCATAGAATGTACATTCAAAATAACTTTTTAATTACAAATTAAAGTCTACTAGGAATAAAGGATACATTTTAAAAATAATTTTTCTATGTATAGATTGCTACATTTAGATACATTGAAAAAATTTTATATAAAACTCATCAATGTTAAGGCAATATTTGCAATTATCGACTTTTTCCAACTTGTAAAGCATATTTTTAATGTAAACACAAACACTATCTTTTCTTTTACACGGGAATCGGTGACAATATATTTTATGCCTTTCTCAAATACCGGTATTCATTCACCTACGTACGCAAGAGCAATAATTGTTACTCAACACAGCTTGTATTTGTATTGTTTTATTTTTAAGACAAATTGCATTTTTTCTGTAATTCTGTAATAAATATTTTATACTAGTATGAACTAAGACAGTAGTAAAATTAAAATTCATAAAGTTTAATTTATTATACACAATTTAATAGATTATCTATAATAGTAATCTAAGAAACCTTGGTTTTAGTTCAAGGCTTCATTTACAAATTCAACAAGTGTTTTAAGTAAAGAACACGTTTCATCCTTGTATTATGCACCGTTCTAAAGGCAATTTCGCATTTTAAAATAAGTAGAACAAGAGAAAGCCTTAAGCCGATAATAATTTATAGATAATACATAGATAATCATAAATAACCTTCAACAACGAAAATTTAAGCAAATAGCAATCCAGAGAATACGAATTTCAATCCTACGTTTATACAATATTTTTTATTTTGAAAACTGCACTAATTAATGAATAGTACTCACATTAAAAAACAAATTTCAGTTTTATAAAACTATTTTGTACTATTTTTTCTATTAAAGTAATTATTATTAGATTTAAAAATGCGAATTTTCAAAAATAATACATAACTGTGGTTTTCACCAACGACAGTTAAACAATTTATTCTCTTGTTAAATTTAACAAACTGTTAAACTGTATATTTCAGTTTCACCAACTACAGTTAAGTCTATCAACACGTAAATCATTTGTTAAATTAACGACGAATATTCTAGGGTTAAATATTTATCGGGCCGTTATCTTAAATATTTCCCTGGTTACAGTGACAAACATAGACAAAAATTATAATTTAGTTTCTGAAATCTGATGAAGAATATCTTCCTAAACGTCCACGAATGTTGAGAGAGAGAAATAATGCTTTACTGATGTATAATGATATTGACTTTAGAATCTGTTTATGTTTTTTTTTTATTTTCTACGACGCTTATTCTTCTTTTCATCATTAGTGCAATTCTTTTACCTTTCCCTTTCTCTCTTTTTGCAGTTTTTTTTCCTCATCCATTTTATAATATTTTTTAGTACGCATTGACAATGTCAATGACAGATGCACTATTTGCTTGTCAAGAATAATTAAAACAATAATATATTTTCAATATTTACGGTAAATTGATCAAAGATAAAATACAAAAATAATCAGTACCATCTATCAATAAATAGCACATTCAAAATCTAATGTTAAAATATGACATTCGGCTGATAGCTAACTGGTGCTAAAATTATTTGGTGAAATTACAGATAATTTATTCTACCGTTTTAATTTATTGCTTTGTTAGGTAACCATAGATGTAACTGTCATTGGTGAAAACCACCCTAAGCTCCTATTTATTTTAATATATAAAGTATATACAGACGTTTATAAAAATCATATTATTCAAAAATAAGATTTGTTGTTTTTTATCAATAATAAAAATAACTTCACTAATAAAAAATCATTGTTAACTGACAGTAACTGGAGGTTGTAAATATATCAGGTTTGAAAGCAGTCATATAACCTATAAAAAAAGAAAAGCGCCAAAAACAGTGCGTTTATAAATATTCTTAACGATGAATTTTCATGTTGTTTGCAGACTCATAAACACACCGAAATAGAAAACGATATCTATTTTCTTTCAGTTGTTAACAAATATTTGTACTTCTCTTAGTCAAACAGCATTTATGTCTACAAAATTTAAATCGCAACGTTTAGTTATATCTACTTATGTCTTCTTCAAGGTAAGATTTTGCAGATATTGCAAAATAAATACATGTGCATATAATATTCAATGAATGCATATATACTTGCAACGATTAGTGTATTCAGCTCTGGGATGAATACGGAATGTTTGAAGGATTCTTTGGGCGAATAACAGAATATTCGACGAATAGCATTCGGCTATTTTGGTGCTAATTAAACGAGAGCGAAGTAAATTTATTTAGATTTGAAATTTTCTTATTAAAGTGGTTAGGAAGTTATTACTACCACATAAAACTTTTGAACAATAGAATTTATGATGGTTCCGAAAATATACCTATAATATTTCAACATATGTACGAATACATGTTTTATTAACAAATTAACTAAACATCATTCCATCAACAAGTCAAGCTATTCGATATTCGACTGAATAATGCTTCACTATTCGATATTCCAACGAATAATGCTCAACTACCTACACGGTATTCGAACAAATAACAAAAATATTGCCACTAATCAAGATTCTGTAAGATCTCTTACCCTGAAGACGGAGTAACTGTACATGAAAACGATGATTTGTAAGAACAAATGCTGCATGAATGAAATTTCGAGTATTTGTCAACTAATTCGAATAACAGTCGAAAAATTTACACACATTCATTTTCCTACATTTAAATTTTGGTGTTAATTTTTGACGAAGTCAACTACGGATACCAATGTGTGTTACTGGAGTATTTATTGCACTTCTCGGCAGTACCTAACGTATGGTAAACAATGAAATTTCTAAGTGCTGGAAAGTGAGATTATCATTGTGAAACAGACATGAGACGGTGACTGCGACCTTTACATCGCAAGGTTCAACGTGAGAGACTAACGGAATAGGAATTATCTCAAGGCTGAATCATACTAAATGCTATGTTTTGTATAGGTAAAAGTCAATACCTTTTGTTGGAATACTGATCTAAAGTACAATAAAGCCGTCCCCATTTTATTATAAAAATATTTTTAGTATATGATTAAGTGTGAGACAATAGTAAAAGGTACATATAAAATGAATGCCAATTTGCTGTTAATTAAAGTTTCTTGGTGATTTGATAAGTAATGTCTTATAGTATCAAAGCTATATAAAACTATAGTTCTAGTAGTATCATATTTTGTTACACGAATAAAGATTACAGATTGTAGCTGCAAAATCACGTTTAAAAATAATATCGTCTATAATATCTCGAAACTTGTAGACGAGTGTAATGCTCTCAATATCTTGGAAGATTATGTGATATGTAAAAATAAATAGCTTTACCACAGAAATTGCTTATAATGGGTTCATAATATACTAAGAATCAAACTTTAAAATAAATATAATTTAAAAGAATATTCCCAAGATTTTCCATTCTAGATAGACACTTACATAATAGAAAAACAAAAAACACAAGATAAAATAATTCATGTTTATAAAAAACCCTCAACAGGATCAAATCCCAATTGCACATGCACATGCACGAATATCATGCCTTAGTGGGACACAGAACTCCGAGTTTTTTTTTTATAAAGTCGCCAGTCCCTGGTTACAAAGTTTAAATACATATATTTAGAAATGCTTTCAATTTAATTTCTGGGATATTGTAAAATTAACGAAATTTTCAAATTAATTTCTTGTTACTTACAAATTAACAATGCCGTTAAGCTAACTGCATACTGCGGATTTAAAAACTGTCAAATTAATTTCAGGTTAACTAAAAAAATGCCAAAGCTATCAAATTATAAATAATAATTTGAATATGCTCTCAAATGACTGTTAAGAACTGTTTAATATTATACTGCATATTTGGTTTCTCAGGGCCTACGTGCCAGATTTTCTTGTTCCCAATAATTTTAGCGAGACCTTTGTATCTATTTATCGACACAAGTTGTCATGGGTACTTTAAACTGTAAACATAAATAAGTAAACATATGCATACTGATTAAAAAAAAAAAGTAGAGAGAGACTGAGATGAGATGAGCATAAGTACTTGTATGACAAGACGAAATAACAGAACAAATTCTCGTCTTTTCTAATTTTGTAGCATATTCTCAGTTATTTTTTTGTCCTACATCGAATAGAATAACATTCATGAATATGTTTAAAACATATTGTAAAAACTGAAACATAGTTTAAAATAAATTTTTAATTGCCAGAGAGTTGGGATAAAATTATTTAATTAATTAAATGAACTCTCCTCTGAACCAGATAAATATTATTCATGCTTTCATAATTATTTTATCTACTGACGATTCCATCGTTAAACATATTTTAATGAGTTTGGTAATTAGTCAGTAGAATGATTAAAAAAAAAAATATAGCGAATTAAGAAGGTATCATCACATACTCGTATTTCATATTTTTATGTTACAAACTTTTATGCAAATGAAAAAGTAAAAGTAATCAAATTGATGCCTGATTTAGCGGCAATAAAATACATCGACAAATTATGCGAAAAGTGAAGGTGAAGTTATTTTATGGAAATTCCATACAATAAAATGCTTGTAATGCGAAAATAATTTATATAATTACACTTGTCATTGGAATTTACACATGTCTACAGAACATAGGATGTAGTGACCATCATAACAGAGTCAAATGTTAACAACATATCGACGGTCCCAACGTAAAGTATTATAACTCAAAAAATCACATTTTGCAGAAAACCGGTTTAAACTTTTTTGATAAAAATAAAATATATTTGTTAATTTTTGATCTCGTTTGAGACATAACGTTAATTTTAACCACATAATGTTTAATTTTTCATAAAATAGTAATAACATTTATTTACCAATTATTTAATAATGGACTTATAATAGTTTATTCTGAAATTTAAAAACTGCAAAACATGACATTTTCATATAGTGCATGCAAGATTAAAATATAATTTTTTTATACTATTGTATTAGCAGTTAGCACGTTAAAATGAAATTAAAATATTCTCTTGAAAACAAAATAACTCGTGTTAAGAATATATGACTAAAATAAAAATTCTATAAAAAATATTGTAACTTGAGATATAGTTGTCAATATTTAAAAATTTCTGACATAAATCATTGTATCTTAAGTTACTATTTGCAGCATAGTATTATAACAGGTTTATAATACTTTTCATGGGAAAAACTTTAAAAAGGTAAATGTATAGTAACTTTTCAAAAATTTATAACTCCACTATTATAACACCAATTGTTACGATATTTTTACACGATAAAAGTATTAAACAAAAGAACGCGTATGTGCTAAAACTGGAAAAAGCTTGTAACTCGAGTTATAATACTTTACGTTGGGACAGTCGATATGTGCACAGGTATTACACAATATTATTAATTATCTATTAAATATAGGTATACATTTTTACTTCAACGTAATACG
The DNA here is from genome assembly GCA_943142095.1 of Ophonus ardosiacus. Lineage (NCBI taxonomy): Eukaryota > Metazoa > Arthropoda > Insecta > Coleoptera > Carabidae > Ophonus > Ophonus ardosiacus. Next base: position 26,932,303 of record OW964828.1, on the reverse strand, counting down.
CTTCACCTTTCTTTCCTTCCACTTCTTAAAAGTTCCAAAACAACATACTTTTGCAATGCTGAATACATTCAAAATAAATAATGAACTGTATTTCTTCTTCAGACAAAATACTATTATACCTACAACGCATTTTTTAAGTTTAAAAATAAACAGAATTTTTTAGCTACAAACTCTGGTTAATTCTATATTTTCACACACGACAGAATACGAAAAAAATATTAACAATGTTCTAACTTTTGCAAAGTAATATTCCAGTGTAATGTTCAATTTGCATAAACAAATTAAAAAATAGTTCAACACCTTTGCTATGTATGTTTAAATTTTTATTTTGTGTTTTAGGAGTGTCCTTCATGATTACAGAAAATTTTAATTTGATTTTTCCCAGTATTTTCTACAGAAATGATGAGAATACATAAAAGTTACGAAAGTAATCTTTAAATTTAATTTTGTTAAAAGACTGAAATATTTAAAGTGCTCCGAAAGCCTAGACAATATTATGGAATAAAACTTTTAAACTGGATTATTCCTTTGTATAAAGCATTTGGTTTATATTTTATCATTTTATTTTGTAACACTAACTTATTTATTTCTCTGCTGTTTACATTTACTGTAATTTATGTTTTTTTTTTTTGTAATTTTGAACAAATAAGAAGTCAAGTAGATTATAGTGAAATATGATTCCAAAGAAAACAAAGATTAATGGCTACTTAATACATATTTACATATAAATAATTTATAACATTTTTATTTATCACCGCTATATTGTTTCGCTGTGAGCATTTTAACAGGTACATATAATTTATCCATATCACGATTATATGTCATTTGATATCAAGTTATTAAAATGTCTTTAAGCTGCATATAAATTATATTTACATAGAAAAAATAATTACTACTTGAAACAGATCTAGGAAATTTGAAATTATTACTCGTTATTTATGTGATTAAAGATAGATTACAGTAGGTATTTTTAACGAATATATAAAACATAGTAAAGGCACGCTAATGTACAAGACAAATATTCATAATATGATTCGTAAAAAGCAAAATTTTATACAAAACGTGAAAGAGCATTTTGATTTTCCGCTTTTACACTAACACAAATAAATTATATTGTTTCATTAATAACTAAAAGATCATTATGGGAGTAATATTATTTATTTAAAAAATCGAGTGGAGTACGTATATAAGACGTATAACATTTTTTTAATGAGAAAGTAGCATACTTCTATATCAGTAGCAGAGGAGGCAACGATAATGAGAAATGTACGGAAGGTAAATTATTTTGGTATTATATTAAACTGACAAAGCGCAAATCCGAATAATTTTTTAAAAATATATTATTAGGTACTCTAATCGTCTAATCTATGTTACAATAGATAAAGTTTCGTAAATAGATCTGTTATGTTTACGTTATTATATTAAAATTATATTCCACTAATTCTAAAAATTGCATAAAATTTTATTGAAGGAAAAAATCTGGTCCACAATATCGTCTAGAGCTCACTGAATCCCAAAAATTCTATTTAAATAGTTATGTAAAATTTCTCCAAAATGTACAGAACTATAAGGTAACGTCAATAAAGTGCATAAAATTTTGACATTTTTCTTTTCAATTATACTCTTGTTAGTATAGTGGCCCTATACGTTCAATATCATTTTGTTCTCTCTATACAATTTAATAAACAAAACTGAATTCGGCAGTAGTTACTTTAGTTTACGAGTATATATCCCTCCTGTTGGCATTTTTTACTATTCACATTTTTTTCTATTACCAAAGTCAAGACTTGTAATTAATTACAACAGTATTGCCTACGCCTAATATACGCATACAGTTCAACTAGAAATATTGTAAACACTGATTATTAATGACATAATATATTGAACAATTGTTCATTGTATCCTCCAGTCTAGATGATTAATATAATATTGTACAATATTAAATACATACTATGCAAAATTATTGAAAATCTAAGGAATGTTTTTCAACTTTGAATATATTGTAGACAAAAGATACAATAACGTTAGCACGTAACCTGAAAAGTCATTTTATTGGATCCGAAGACTTTCAAGCTTACATCATTCGGTAAATTGGCACTTTTTGGACTTAATATAATACACAATTTTATAAAATTCAAATAGTAGATGTTCGTAATATCTAAGACATTCTTTTGACATGTGTAGTATAAAATTTAATTTCCTTTTATTTAAATTTGCGATTCGTTTTTGAACTATCAAGGGGTGTTGCCATGGACTTAATTGATTCCAGATTTCAATTTTGTGTCAAAGGAACTTTCCCCTTGCAATATTCGTCCTACGATTTCTATTAAAGTTCAGTCCCTTATTTCCCAACACTTCCACTGAATTTTACTTTTAATTTAAAAAATAATTGCATTTTACATATATACATTCACCCCTTATGCATATTTATTTTGAATTTAAATATAAAAGACACTTCCCTAGCCCTAACATATTATAAAATTAAATTGAATATTTTATAATCGAATGAGTAAAATATTTCTTCTATTCACCACAACGTAGCAGGTTTATTCATCATTTAAGTTAAGTTATGGATCACTTAAAATAGAAAGCGGTGTAACGGATCATATAAGAATTAAGGAGGAGAAAACAACGTTGTTTTGTGCAAAGCTAAGTGATCTGATTTATAACATGAGTTGTCATTTAGAAGTTTACGGATCATTTAATTCGAAATAGCATTTTTGTAACAAATTGAGAAATATGAGAGATACAAGTAATTCTTGCTTATTATTTCCTAAAACATGTATCGCGATTCTAATAAATTAATCTTAGGAAGATTTATCCGAAAAACTTTAATTCGTTGCTTCGTAATTCGTTTTTCCAAAATTGAACTGCTTGTCAGCTTAAACTTGCTGCTGACTACGGTATAATTTTCTTTGTGCAGGCCGTAGTTTTATTGCTAAAATTGTTCTCTATTATTACAAAATATTCTTGAAAACAATACCTATAAAAATGTATGTTGATATGAAAATTTACCAATAACTTTTATATGTTTACACAGGATAATGATGTAAAGCACTATTCCGATTGACGAAAACTTGGTTTCATCAAAACCACATTAATGTTTTGGATTGTATTGATCGACGCAAAAAAATATACGACCAAAATAACTAGAAAATTAATGCACCGTCCTAAAGTTACAATAGTTGATATATATCCGTTAAATTTAAATGAAATATGGGCAGGCATAATATTTAATACTATGCGCAGTAAATGTAATGAAATTATGTTAAATCAATGATTTCCCATTCATATAATAAATTTTCGTATTACAGATATCAGTACTAGCTTACATAAATATGACATAGAAAATATCGAATTTCAATTGCCATCAATGAAATTTTGAAAAGTATAAGTACTACTTAAATTATAAAGAGAAGATAGGATTCTGTTTTCTAAAAATTCGCATGGGCTGCTAGAAAATTAGGACTTGCGAATTATTATTTTGGAAATAAAACAAATGGAAAATGAAGTACACCGTAAGCAATGTACAGAAAAGAAATAAGTAATTATCTAATATATTTCGCAAAATTCTAACGTGTCACATTTCACAAAGAATGATCTTCAAAATCGTGTTGAGTTGAATTGTTAACATGCTTCAGAGAGTATTCAGCCAATATGAAAATAATCTGAAAGGTCCTACTAGACGCTATGACAGGCGTGTTTATAGCGCTGGTCAGCTGTTCCGATGAAATACCTCTAGGAGAATATTTTCAAATACAAAAATTCTTCTCCCGTGGCCTCCCACAGGCGCAAATGAATCGAAATCAATAAAGGAGAACTCAGTGTTAGCAGTAGGAACAGATGAATAAATAAAATAAATACGAGACTGCTTAAGCAGTTTTCAATAATACTTAACGATAAATGTTTATTGTAGTACTACTAAACTATATTTTACTAAGCGAAAGTATTTATTGGTAATTTTTATTTACCAATCAATCCTGCAGTTAGTTCTTGCTGCGTACACTTGTCAATGCGACCTTAACGTGACGGAGTCCACAAAGATAATATGAAGGGAAACATGTGTCGATGTGAATTCGGCAGCATAGTGGAAGATAGCTAATTGGCTCATTAAATAATACAAGAAGCCAATGAGAGCGCGTCAAACATTGCGCGTGACAAAACCGCAGGAACATGTGCTCGACATGGCAACAATGCGATAAAACGTGGAGGGGATTAACAGAATTTCAGGGGGAAGGAAAATTTCATAAATAACTAAATACATCACGAGGCTAATTACATATTATTAGTACCTTGTTTCAGAAAAGAGACACGTAACAGTAATATAGATTTTCAGATTACGTTAAATTATTGAAAATAATGTTTTCTATCTTATGTAATATTCATCATCATCAGCAGCACGACAACTCTAATAAATACAAGGTCGAAAGCATTATATGTATTCGTTTCAAGGCAAATATTACTACAATCTGTTTTTAAACTAGGATGAATAAATGTATCTTTAGATTTGTAATACAAAGAAAAACAGAAGGAAATTTAAGATAACACAATATTTGGGTATAAGTTCTGTATTATTTATTGAAAAAATACAACGTTTCAACAGCTAGGTGCTGTCTTCTTCAGGTAAAAAATTATAATAAAAATAAACATGTAGTCAAGACAACTAGCAATTCAAAGGTACAATGATTAATGGAAAAACATATAATACAAATCATAATTAACTTAGAAAAATTATGCAATTTTTTGGCACAAAAGGAAATTTACTTACAATACCGATAACTATAGTTAATCGGTTATATCGAAAATAATGTAATCGATTATCGGTTAAAAACTGGATAAGGAACTATATTTATATTTTAGTGATTTTGATTTTATGTGAAAAATGAAAACAAACGGAAAAATAGGTCAATCAGAAAAAAATACTTGTCCTATCCAGAAATTTGCTTCATAAATATAAAAGTGTTTCTTTAATACTATGTATAATAAAACTTTCATTTTCAACGATACTAAATATTTTGTAATTTACGATTACGAGAGTACAGAACAAATCACTACTATCGAGGAAATAAGTATAGTCAGTTGAGTTTGAAACTTAATAACTTCTTTAAAAAAAAATTCAAAAATTATGAAACAAATTTTCTTTTATAGACTATACATTTCTACATAATTATACCAATTGCCGTCGAAAAAAAATTAGCGTTTAAATTATTTATAAAGACTATGGTTATAACATATTAAAATTTATTTATTTTTCATTTATGGATATTGATATTAGACATTAATAAAGTTGAGCATTTCTACAAACACGCTAAAAGTGGGATCATTTTTCATATATAGTTATTATTTTAATATTAATTAAGTTAAAATTATGAAAATTGGTATAATTATTTAGAAATTTGTACAGTCTATAAAAGAAAGTTTGTTTCATAATTTTTGATTTTTTTAAAGCAAGTTATTTAGTTTCAAACTCAACTGACTATAATTATTTCCTCGATTTTTTTTTTTTTTCATTTATTCATCAAATGTCAAAATAGAGCTAGCTAGAAGAATATAAAGGTGAGATTTACGATGCTTAACACACTGAAATAGTATATTCATAACAAATATCGATAGTGAGAAACATCGTGCGAGTGTGAAGTTTGACTAATGAGGTGTAACCGAGTGAGTCAACACACAAGCAATACGATATTACTTTCGAGCGAGTTATGAACACTATTTTTTAGATGACCACAAAGAATAAAATAATTACTTTAAAGAATTTCATTTCAAATGACCATTCATGACCAACTGCTTTTTTGAAACAATCAAACAAAGCAAAGCTGCCAAGTTATGTTGATTTGGTCTCATCATTGCGATATAATCACATCGTGCTAGTACGATATTCATATCACGCTAGTTGTACGATATTTTCAACTTTCCCAAGTAGGTTACTGTTGCGATATCTATTAATTTTTGAAGTGGTCGTCTAAAAATGATATAATATAAACCCTTGTAAACACTTGACTTAATTATTATCCTGGTATAAAGACTTTTACAAATTATGTTGTAATATAGTGATACGGTAAAATTATTGATGAAATAAGTGAGTAAATATCTATTTTTTCTTATTTACTTACTCAAAATTAAATGTTACGTAAACAGTAATAAATTTTATAACCATGTCTTTAAAACGATCCCATAGTTCTTATACCTACATCCAAAAATGAGGTCGTAAAATTTCATATAAAATGACTTTTTTATTTGCTTTTTAGTCATGTATGTGGGGAGATAATATTTGAATAAACAAAAACTAACATATAAATTCTACTGTAGTCATCACCACATATACGAGCCTGAAATAAAACGTGTATCATTTTTATTGCTCGTTTTATATTTACTATTTTCCTTAATATTCCATGAGGATTGCTTTTATAAAAGTTTAAAGGTTTTATATGTACCAGATTAGCCCAAACTAGCAAAATTTAAACGAGATTATAAAATTTGTAAATTAAATGAAGAGTATTGTATTCAAAATAGCTTCATAATTAAAAATTTAAAGTAATTACATTACTCCTAGGTATAACTTTAAGATTCTAACAGAACAAAGAACTATATGAATAGAGGTTTCTCTCGATTAAATATGTAAATAATTTTTTACAAATTGTACTATATAATACCAAGAAAGCTTAACACGTCCAAAGAAATTTGATTAAATTTTCATTATAAACATTTCTTAATAAACCAGTGTTCTATTTGAATATTCTATTAAGGTATGCAGTTGAAGAAAATATTACTTACATGTCACGTAAAACTTTATAATGTGATTCATGCAATAAGTTTAGAGACTAAGATTCTGAATTTTTTGAGGTAAAATTTTTTAAAATCACAAGTGAACATAAATTAAATACGTGGTAAAAATAGATTTAATTTGCGATTTTATCAAAAACTGTATATCGAAAAAACTGTCAAACCAAGTAATATGTTAAAAATAGAAATAAATATATGATAAATGGCAGTTTATTGATGCTCATTTTTTGAAATAACGCATTTTAAATATATTTACAATATTTTAAAGTAATTTAATGTAAAAATTATGATAATTGTAAAAGGGGTCTAAGGTTAAATTATAAATAACACCAATAAAATTACCCCTTAACCTTAAAATTCATTTTAATAAAACTAAATAAGTATTTCGAGAACTATGTTCTTATCATAAGTAGTAGGTACAACAAGAAAAAATGAAACAGAGTAGCCATGTCTATTAAATTACGATACTAGAAAATATAGAATTCTCGTATACACCTAATGTTTTAAACAGTCATTCGCATATTTAAAATTATTATTTGCTTAATATTAACAATAATTAATTTATTATTTTATTGGAAGGGGATAGTTGTCAAGAATATAAATTTCCTTTATTGTGCATTTCATTATACTGACACAAAAAATGTGCCACTGTTACAATTCATAGTGACAAATTATATTACTAATTTATTTGCCTGTTGTATCATTGTAAATTATATTATTTCAATTAAACCTGCATTTAGAATTACACAATTATTTAAGTTTTTTATAATTTTTCTAATAATTTAAGATTACTTAAATCTCCTCCATAAAAATAAATTGTTATAAAATAAATGTTTCAGAACTATAGCATAAATGGTAAAATAAACTATCTGTAATAATGAATAAACTTATTAATTAGCGTCATCTATTTCTGAACTATATTGCTTTAAATATTACATACGTAATGTATAATATAGGTACAAAATTCCCCTAAGTTTTTTACATTTAAGCTTATTGGTGTTCCGTGTAGCACTCTTTACTAGTAGATTAGCACTGCCACCATTTTTCGTTGTCGCCACATCCATTGTCTGCCACCCTAACTTTCAATCATCCTCCCGTATTGCTCCATAAAAAACAATTATTTAAAAATTAGCGCCCTCCAAATATACTCGAGTGCTTCTCTTCAACAATTACGTCCATTTCATCGGGGTGTTCCGTGTGACAGAGCATGGAACTGTTAGAGCTAAAATAGCTATTCCTTGTTCGACAAGGGTACGTTGGCGTTGAGGGGTTGAATAGCCATAATATTGGCACACCTATACACCACTGTCCGCACTGTTTCGCCTAGCCGCCTCTGTATAATTAAAACGTAATTTACTTAAAGTAATTGGACACCGTTGTCGCTAGCAGGACAACGAGCTTGATTTTGTGTGCTGTTCGACATTGGATTAGAGCTGTTACGGATAGGATAGAGATGGGGATGAAAACTAATAGAAGTACAATGACTTTCAAACATAATTAGTATGTGATAACATCTTTTTACGTATTTCTCGGATATCGAGAAAAATAAACTAGAATATTAGGCAGTTAGCGAACCTAAGTAACGTTCAACGTAACGTAAGGTCGTCGTGACTTCTCACTCTCTTGACATAACCTCATATGCACCGAAAATATCGCCAACGTGACTGCAAGTTACTAGTGACTTGTGCACAGAATAAGTACAATGAAGTACTAGTTCAAAAATTAAAATGCCTTTTTTCACCACCAAGAGAAGAAATCAATATCTCTAATGTCAAAACCATGACAGAAATAAAATATTTAGCCTCTAGAGAGAAATAAATACATAAATATATTATCACGACATATTACCCATTGCTGGTTATGCCAAATTACTTTATACACAGATATCAGTGTTGATGATGACATATTCGTAGTGTGCACGTTTACCAGATGTCACCAAACGGGCACTCACTACTGGCGTGGAGAAAAAAAGCTGTATCAATAATTTCTTGGGATTCTTTGAAAGATGGCTGTACCCATAGTATTTCATTTTAGATAGAGAGAAAAAAAAATGCAGTAGAACTCAAAATGATATTTGATGATATTCATCTTTCTTTATAACAAAAGTCTGTGTTGTCAAGATGCGAATCTCAAAGACTAAAAATTTCTTAAATTCACTGAATTGTCAAGGATGCCATTTGTATTTGTAACACGCTTTTAATCCTTAAAAATAGTATACACTTTATGAGAAACGTTATTTTTCCTTCGGTGCTTGCAGGCTTCAAGAATATTATGCATTTTCTTCCTTGACTAATTTGAGATTTCATTATTAGAATTACCTATTTTATTTACTAACAACCGGTAGATAGAAAATAAAATAAAAATTGGTGAATGTAATCTAGTAGTTTTATTTATATTATTATATGTAAACTATCTTTTGACGAAGAAAGTTAATATGATAAAAGTATGAAATACATGTTCCATATTAGGAAAAGCGAATAGTGCAACGTAATGTTTGAAGTGTATAATAGCTTGGAAATGAAATGGCACAGTTTAGTTGGTGGGAGGAGAGAGGCGATTTATGGTACTTGATTACAACGTTCTTGGTTGCGCAGCTTTCCACTGTAATTAATCATAATATTCCGAGGATGTGTCATCTGTTTGTGGTTGCACAACTGCTTTATTATTTTATTGTTCATATATCTATAGTAAATTGATAGCCTTAGAGAGAGCATTAATCAAGAAATTGGTTTCTATAAAGTGTAGTTTAATATGCAAGAGAACTGCGAGTTCCCGTACTCGGGCTTTGTTCTATTTATTACATGTGATGTGCAGATATTGCTCCCGCCCTGTGTTCTCCCACTCTGTGTTCATTAAAGCGCGTATGATAGAATTCAGAGTACGTATATTCATATTCTCTAATGAAATACAAAATTATTTCAAATTACTACTTTATAAAACTAAATAAATACGTATACCTAGGGCTACTTTAATTTATATGCAGTGAGGTACGCTACAACGAACATAACTGGGATTATAACTTTGTTCGTAATAACATTTGTTCGTTTTAAAAAACTTCTTATTTACATGGACCGAAAACATCACCTCCACTCTTTTTCAGCGAATATTCTCTTATACGTACTACAGTTGGAAGGCATTTGTTCACCTTTTTGGAAAAGGAATGTACATAGACTGATTACTCGAGATTTTTTCATTCGTTGTAGCATTTCCGTTCGTTCTAAAATCCAAATTTTATTATTGAAACTGTTTATTTTAGGATCATTCGTTTAAAGTAACTGACGTACTTGCTGAGAGAGAATAATAATCTAAGATGTTGAAAGCTGTCACTGTCACCATAGTTTTGTTTACATGGCAACAACTTTGAAAATCTGATTTAAAAACGTTAAGGCTCATTCACAGCTACGAATATAAGAAATATAAATATAATTATAAATAAGACTTTATGGTTGCTTCGAAAATTAAACAGCAACTGTCGTTTAACACATTCATAATTAACAAACAATAATAACAACTTCATACCTTTTAAAACACTGTACGCAATCATATATGCGAATCTTTGTCGTAAGACAGCTTTTTAAAATTATATTTAAATTTAAATCCTTTTACCAGAACAAAATTGGCAGCTCAAATGACAGTTGTGTTTATGTCTTATGTTTAATTTTATTTTCACGAGTTGTGAACACTTTCATAAGTCATCTATTGTTTATATCATTATTTTTAATTTTATTTTTATTTTCGGAGCTGTGAATGAGGCTTTAATGGCTATCTTTTAATCATATAGGTAATTCGGAATTCTATTTTCCTACAGTCGTGGCAAAGTAATTTAACACAAAAGATTTTAGTTTTATTGTCATGAAATGAATTTTGTGGAGGATTGTAGAAAATATATTATTTGCATCATAATCACAAATTTCCACTTCTTACAAACATAATTATAATAGAGCCGTTTTTAAACTGATATTAAATCCAGCTCATATAATTATGACAGAGTGCAAAACAGTGAAAAACCAAATATAGCTGAAATTTTTATTATTATATATTTTTGAAATACATTAAACCCGAATTATTTAAAAAGAATGATACCAAGAATCAAGAAGAAATGCTTATTGCCACTACTTAATAAAAAAAATTAAATAATTGTACACCGTTTAAAATTAAATTTAAACTCTACTAATTACAAACTACTCTAATAACTCAGTATTTGCAATGTAGAAAATAAATCGATTTGACTCGGATTAATTAAATGACAATTGTCCCAAATTTCACTAGTTAAAATTTCAGTTGGTTCTAAATGATTTTTAAACACCGAAAGGCATTAAGAATTCCCTCTCGGATAATTAAAAATAGTTATCCTGAGTGTAATTATTAGCTATCTGGGGAAAAGAACTGGTCCTAAATTAGTTGGAAGTCTCAAGTGAAAATAGAGGAAAAGGACGAGGGAAGAAGATTAATCTCCTTAATCCTGTCAGAATCTAGATAGGGAAGATGAAAATTTCAAATGTGCCACAAGTATTTGATTACCAGACCAGGATAATATCAAATCAATATCAATAAAAATTTAATAATCTTGTTACTTAAAAAAAAAAATTATGGTACGAAGAGTAATGATGGATTGTTATACAAAGTCAACTAATATAAATTAGAAATTTATATCTATTCAATTCATAATAAATATTGTTTCAATTAAGGACAATATGAATAATATACCGGCTAAACATGAAAAACCATGACATAGATGAGTCTCAACATGGCAAAACCGTTTTTCTCAAATCCTGTTTGTCCTGCTTATTTAGAGATTTAGAAAATAAAATTCTGAATTTTTGAGTGCTAATTTTTTTAAATTTACGTTTTTAGTGCTCAAGTAATTTCAACTTAAAAACGTTGTAAAAGAAGAAAATTTAGTATGCGAATATTACAAAGTATGAACGACATATATACGTATAGGTCAAACCAAATAATGCGTTCAAACTAGGTATTTGATAGTTTATCATCATCTCTCAAAATAAGGCGTACTCAATCTGTTTTTATTACTTTTTAAATTAAGTATACACCGGAATCAAAAGCATGAAATTAGAAATGTTGACACTCAAAAATTCAGAATTTTATTCAATAAAATTATATACATAGTATACATAGTATTACGGGAGAGACAATATTTGGAAAAACTGCTTTCCTAAACTAAACTTCTGTCGTGGATTCTCGTGTTCACGCTCGCTATGTATATTGTTTGTTACGCTGTGGATAATACATACCTCTATAAGAATATGAGAATAGCAATTTGGTTTTACATTCACTGAGATAAATATGCACATTTTAATACACTGGTTATTACTCGATTACAAAGAAATAATAAGCACCCCAATAAGCAAATTTATAATAGTCCTAAAATTACAATACATTTCAGAGTTCATTTGCATTATACTGCTGCACAATATTAACATAAGGTTCATACAAGGATCCTACAGTGTGAACTCAATAAAAAAATTTTCAGTATAGCCGATGGATAATAAGTTACAACATTTTGTAATTTTGACAATGAGAAATTTTGAATCAATAAGAAATTGTCAGTGTACATAATCATACCGGGTATCTTTTATGAAACTTGATATTCTGCAGTACAGTAGTATTAATACTTTTCTCCAATCCCACAAAACCCACCAGGGTTTTTGTAAAACAAACCCACTTAAAGAAACCTATAAAAAACTCAATAAAACCCAGAATAACTATTTGTGTTTATTGCAAAATGATGGTGTTTTTCGCACTAGTTCGGTAACACGTCATATGCGAAAAGTACAATTTTGCAACAAATTAAATACAAGATTTTTTTCTAAAACCGTTTAAATTCAAGAAAAAAATAATTAATTATCATATTAGGTTAACTGTCCCATTTTCGCATTATTATGAAGTGACAGACTGTAGCTGATTGTTTAATTTGGTCTCTTTTTCGCATTAGTGCAAACAGGTAAAACGCACTACTGAGAAAAAGTGATAGATAGAAACATTGATGCGAAAAAGAATTTCACTATGACATTCAACATGGAACGGTATGAGAATATTATTCAAATAAATTCTAACGTAAAGTTTTGTTTCTGATTAAACTGACCTATTATTTCAGTTAATAATATTGTTCATTTTATATTTTTAAAATAATTTTATTTATTTTTATAAAACATATTATAATATTTAAGCAAAATGACGAGTACGAACTTCAATGAAGCGTTGCACACTCGGAGCATATTTTGGTACATTCGTTCAGTAACACCTGGAATTGCTTGAATTTCTTGTGTTGCTGCCAGAATACGTGTCAGTAGCAATTATTATAATATGTATTACAAAAATAAATAATAATAACAGAAGTGACAGCTCACAGCCAACTAAATTTAAGGTAGATAATTTTAACTGTATAATCATCGGTATTAGTCCAATCAATAGAAGTTTTTACCCTACAAAAGGTGGGGAAAAAACGATTTTAACGTATGTTGTTTGCGTCGAGACGGGGATGAAAAATTCAAATTTGTGACCTTGGGGAGGCTCGGCGTGAGCCGCCATCTCGGATCAAAAGTGCAAAAAATGAGTTTTTCGCTATTATCTCGAAAACAGAAGCCCGTATAAAAATTTTACAATAAAACAAAATTAAATTTCGTTACTTTTTTGTACAAAAAGGGTTGTTGTATTTTTTCCGAGAGAGATGTGATCCTGGAATATTTTCATTTTTATTTGAGAAAAAAAAGTTCAATTCATTTTAGTATCTCTGCTCCATTCTTCACGCCATTTGTCTCTGGAGTTGAAACCTAAATTTTCCTGTTCTTGGGCAAATCGGAGTGGAGGATGTCTGGAACGTAGCCTGCGAAGGTTTACATCTTGGAGATCTTCATGAACTTTTATTTCTGTATTGCCTAGTATCTTCCTATACTCTCTCAGAAGTGCATCAGATCTTCAATAACATGGTAGAAGAATATTGCAGATAATTGGAAGCCAATATGTAGGAGTAGATCTTATTGTGCCAGAGATTAAACGCATTGTCGAATTTAGTTGGCTTTCGATTTTATTTAGGTGGCAACTATTCGTCCAAACTAGAGAACAATACTCAGCTGCAGAAAATACCAAACTCAAAGCAGATATCCTTAAAGTAGTAGCCGATGAGCCCCATGTTGTCCCGCATAGTTTTTGAATGATATTATTCCGGGTTCTTATTTTACCTGCAGTATTGTCGATGTGTTTTTTAAAATTAATTGTTCGGTCCAAAGTAACTCCCAGATATTTGGGGAATCTGTTATGTAGGAGACGACGGTTTTCAAAAAATATATTTAACTCGGTTTGAACTAGTTTATTGTTTAAATGAAACAGCTTACCTCAGTTTTATTTGGATTTGGTTTCAGCCGCCATTTCTTGAAGTACTGAGAAAGAGTAGACAGGTCTTCGGTTAAAATTTCTTCAGTTGTACTGATAGTTTTATGTCTGTATGCTAACGCAATATCATCAGCATAACAAAATTTTCTTGATGTTGTTTCTGGCAGATCGGAAGTGTATAAATTAAATAGAAGAGAGGATAATACGGATCCTTGCGGGAGACCATTATTAAGTATCTTTACTTGTATCGCCAAGAACTACCTGAAAATTACGACATGCAAGCATGTTTGATATAAGCGCAACTATTTTTTTGCAAGGTATTATGCGAAGTAACTTATAAATTAGTCCTTCTCTCCAGACGGTGTCATAGGCAGCAGTCAAATCCAGAAAAACAACAGATGTTTTAAGTTGTTTTTGAAAACCAGTTTCTATGTGGGTAGTTAGAGCTAATCGATAATTTATTTCTTTTGATGCCACGACGAATGTTAGCTGTTATAAATAACAAAATCTATTAGACTAAGTATTAAAAACTTAATATTGTGTATATTTTGAGTGATTAAATATTCTTTCATGAATTGTTGTTCTGCTTAACTATTTCTGAACATACCTCTTTGAGAGTTCATCCTAGGTAAAAAATGCAACAACAGTTTTTATACAAAAAGGAAAGAGCTTTAATTTTGCATTCTTGTAATTTTTTGATACGGGCCACTGTTTTCGAGATAATAGCAAAAAACTTATATTTTGCACCTTTGATCCAAGATGACGGCTCACGCCGAGCCTCCCCTAGGTCACAAATTTGAATTTTTCATCCCCGTCTCGACGCAAACAACATACGTTAAAATCGTTTTTTCCCCACCTTTTGTAAAGCAAAGGTTTCCATTGACTATATAACGAATATGGACGATACCATGCAATAATTTTTAGTAACAATCAGTAATTTTGTGTTTATAGTTACATATTTTTGGAAGCAAATCAAATAGATAAGTGTAATAAAGAAGCAGTGTACATCGAGGTAAACAGGCGTATGATTATATCATATTTTTAATTATTTCTATAAAAGGATCTAATACTATTCCCAACAAATTTGCGAACAATTTTCAAAATATCAAAAATAACTAAGCTCTGTTATTTTCTATCTTCTACTAATCGCCATCAAGTACGTACGGATTGATGATCAACTTTTTCTCTTTTTTGCACCCGGTTCCTTGCTACATGGTTTTGCCCCTTCTTTATAACTTAGCATTTTGAACATGGTTACTGAAGTCGCAATTGTGTAGCAATCTTCAATCTATACTTATTTGTCGGCAACTATAGAAAATTAATCTCATTCGTAACATGGTAGCAAATCAGATGTCATTAATAGAGATTGTCTCCAAATGAATTAGAAGTGCCCTCCACTAGATATAAATTATGTTGTGCATAATTTTAGAGTTCAAATAACATCTCATCTAGGTATCATCCGATAATTTTGAGAACAGCTGAAAGGAATTGTTTCACTACCTAGTTAAATTTAAATTCGACATATGGAATCTACTAGCCTTCGTCTATCTATATTTTAATTATGAAGTTCTAATTACCCCTCATATCTAATGTTCTAATTGAAACAATTGTGACTGGATGATTGCAATAGCTGCTAGCATATGAGTCTTCGAGCAATATTGCAGGAAACGGAGACATACATATCAGTAAAGGAATGTACAATCAAGCCAAGTAATTTCTATCAATTTATGACAATTGCAACATGCTCCGCCGAGTACAGATATGCATAGTTATTGCCAATTGTGCAATATCAGTTCCAGTACACATGTGCGCAGGGTACCATACACTGCAACTTGTCAGAAGTCTCAAGTCCCGACGTTCCCTAAGGATATGAACGGGAGGCGATGTTATTTGCAAGTTTGATTCATTGCAAGACACTGGATTACATTAACCAAGCAAGAAAGATGTTATGTGCCCAGTTACTCATTTTGTTACTTTACGTTTACAAGTTAAGCATGCTCTGTGGACCAAAAGTTTCTGGACACTGTAAATTAACTCTTATATAACAATTCATTCTTTTTTCTTGAAAGTATTCTTCTACATAGATTAGAAAAAAAAAAAACCTTATATCAATTTAGCTGCAAATAGATAGTGGTTTTCGCACATGACATTTTATTAAAATTACTCCAGTCACTCTAGTACGAAATACGCCTTAATTTTGTAACACAAAAATATCTACTTCTTAAATCTGGTTGATATCAGATCTCTGTCGAAAAGCTCAAAGACTTAAGCACTACCATTAGTAGTACTACCTACTTTAGAGTAGTTTAATTATTCTTCATCCGGATTATATATTACTACTATTTTTATATCTGTTCTATCAATAAGAAGAAATATTTTCAAATGTTAATACATTCTTCATATACAACTTAAAAGTTAGTAGTGCTTTATTCTCTTAGTCGTAGTTTTTCGATATGTAATGGGGTCCTATACCATAGTCATATTTTAACTATCTTAACTAAGAAGACGAACATATACATAAATTAATGAGTATTAGTGAAAAAAATTTCTTTAAATATTAACTAGGTCACAAACTACAAGCGATTGAAGCTGATTACTAATTGGGTATGACGCGTTAGGTACTAAAAATTTGATTGGTCGCCTGATTTTAAAAAGGAGATTCGCGCGTCTTCAGCGGTCACCTTTGAAAGAATATGAAATGTCATGTTATTCTATAACCTAACAAAACATTTAACAATTTTGTGTTTGATGAATTTGTTTAATTATAACATCTAGTAATATTAACAATAATCATGTATTTGTAATTAAATCAATTTGTAATATGAATTAAAATAATAATATTAATTAAATTAATATTGAAACTTCAAAACAGGCAAACATTAGCGCCATCCGTCTTCATACTTTGTGTAATAATATTGTCAAACTGTTTCAATGTTCTGTAATTTATTAGGAAGAAATCCTTGTTAAATGCTTATTATTTATGTTATTTATACTTAATAATAATTTCTTCGTGAATATAACGTATAAGTTTTTATATAAAAACATTTCAGCTATGCAAACATGAAAAAAATTGTTTTCAGTATAACTAACAGTTTGTCCCATTGTTTGTCGATCACTTGTTAGTATCTGCTACGTCACGCACAAATTCTTAAACTTTAGAAATTCATATCTCGCTTATTACGTAAAATTTTTAAGTCGCGTTTGCACTGAAGTTCTTTTTTTATCCTGTTCTTACAGGAAAAAAAAATAAAAGAAAAATGGTATAGCACCCTATTGTGAAAAATATTGTTTTGAAATAAAAACTCGTAACTAAATACTGGAGTACTCTAGGTTGTACCCTTTTTGTTATATTTTTTAAATTCGCGGACTCTGGCCAAAAAAATCTGAAATATTTTCATACATACATACATAAAATCACACGTTTCCCACTTAGTGGGTTATCATTAATGATTAAAAAAATATATTTATTTATTCATACACGCTTGTTAATACATTTCTTGTAGGTACATAAGTGGGGATAAGTACAATGAAAAAGTTTTTCCTTTAAATTTTTATAACATTACATGGTTGTTTTTTTTTTCGGCGCCGAGAAAGATGAAATGATGAAAGACATATCCAACACCCATGCCTTAATATACAGGTGTCTCTTAATAGGGGGACGATTTAACTAAACTTGCTTCTACCGGAAAGTGTACCATTTAGCCAGTATTCTGCTTCAAAGTTCTTTGAAAAAAAATTAATTTTGCTTATAATAATCGGACGCTTTATTCGATTTCGATGAAATTTGGCTAAAATAAGACGATTTAACTAAACTTGCTTCTACCGGAAAGTGTGCCATTTAGCCAGAATTCTGCTTCAAAGTTCATCGAAAAAAAAAAAAAATTTGCTTTTAATAACCGGACGCTTTATTCGATGTGGATGAAATTTAGTATGATAGTTTATATGGTTATGTCATCTTTTAAGATGATGCTTGTTATTATTAGTGAACCAGTAGTATATGAAACTTAGGTGTCAAAACATTAATTAGACCGTAACTTTGTAATGGCAATGCAGATAACGTGATTTTTTTTTTTTTTTTTAGAAAGATACATTCAATACTAAACCTTTCTCTCTCTGTGTAATTTGTGATATATGTTACGATTTACACAGAAAATAATAAAATCTGAGTGTCTGCACCGCTAAATTATTAAAATAAATTTTATCTAGCAGCCTGTCCAAATGCCAAACATTTAATTTTGAATGATAGTAACGAGTTGTCAATCTTCACAACTTGTTTAGGAGTAAGCTAAGATATGTAATCGTCTTATTTATAATAATGCTAGTATAATATTATTATGCCGAACAAACGGATGTTACTAATTTTAGAATATTGCGAAGAAAATTTATGACAACCCATGAAACAATTGTTACTATCATTAAAAATGACATTTGGATAGACTGCTAGATTAAATTTATTTTAAAAATTTAGCGATGCAGACACTCAGATTTTATTTTTTTCTGTGTAAACCGTAACACATATCACAAATTACACAGAGAGAGAAAAGTTTACTATTGAATGTGTCTTTCTGAAGAAAAATAATTTCACGTTATCGGCTTAGCCATTAAAAAGTTACGGTCTAATTAATGTTGCGACACCTAAGTTATATACACTAGTGGTTCACTATTAATAACAAGTATTGTAACAAGGTGAGAATAGTGAAATAACAAGTAAATAACTTTAATATAAACTCTTCTAAATTATAGTTTCAATATCAACATTTTAACTCTATTATCTTTGTAAGTCAAATTCTGTTTAGAAATAATAATCATTATTCTCTCATATCTCTGTTTAGTCTAGATGTCAACCGCATAGACATTTATTGTTTTGACAATTAACTGTATAAGTTATTGGCTAGACTACGTGAAATCTTGTTATTTTGCTATGGATGCTACACCCTCGCACCCTTCCATAGATATGCCTGTTGAAGAGATAACCCTTTGTTTTAAAGGCAGTCGAGGTTAAAGACTCAGACAGTACAGTCATGTAGTCTGTGTTTAGTTTTTGGGCGTTTTACGCCAGTACTCGTACAATATAATAATGTAATAGTTTGTATAATTAGTTTAGAGTAATCATTAATAATAATTAATGTAATTATGTAAATAAAGTTTAGTAGCTTCAAATATTGTGTGTGTCATCCATTTAAGATGTGTTCATCATCTATCATCAAGTGTTTAGTGATAGTGTGAGCGTAAGGGTGTTCCTCCTCAATAAAGCAGTAGTCGTTCGGTGAAGTGTCCACCAGTTAGAAGAAATAGTGTCATCGTTGGGTAAGAGAACAAAGAGAAAACATAATCATCTTACCCCCCCCCCCCCCCCCCCCCCACCTCCCTGTTACAGTATCATCTTAAAAGATGACTTATAACCATATATACTATCAAACTAAATTTCCAAATCGAATAAAGCGTCCGGTTATTATAAGCAATTTTTTTTTTTCGATGAACTTTGAAGCAGAGTGTTGGCTAAATGGCACACTTTCCAGTAGAAGCAAGTTTAGTTAAATCGTCTTATTTTAGCCTCAGGGATCTGTCGTTAAGCCATGTCCCCTATTTGAGAGACACCTGTATATTCTAATTTTATAATAAAATATTACTAATTTCAATTTTCTTATAAAAGAAATTATCTTTTCTGGAATATGCATAAAACTTTGTAAAGGGCAATGATGCATAATTTCATATAGAATAAATTATCCACCGGATTTAATATTAAGTAAGGTATGAAAACTGTTTTTCAAGATACTATTAATTTGCATGAGATCGTAAAAGAATTTTCTATCTGCATTTCCCTTTTTAAATATTCATATTCATGGCTGACTAACCTTAATTTCGTAAGATAAATAGATGCTGCATCTTGTATTTGATGTACGAGATGAATTATGAAACAGTAATCTACATTTTGTGCATAATGAATGAGATTAATATAAAATGAAATGAGTAGCTACCGTTATGTTGATTTTCCTTACGAGATAAAAGCTTTCTTTATAGTTAAAATAAATAAGGTGAAGCATGTTTTCCCATTATAATATTAAGTTATTACTTTCAGAAAATATGTACATACTCGTATTTTATTAGAGAAAGATTGAAAACTAATGTTAGAATATGAATAACATTATAACTGAAGTCTGATGTGATATTACTCGTAATGTTACAATTAGTAACATTTTTATTCTTCGTGAAGAATATGTTTGTATTCAGTATCGTAAGAAAACTAATAATAAAATATTACAGGAAGTAATAAAATCGCACTCCATTTTACATTTTATGGTTATTTGAAAATAATACGACAAAATGTTATGTGATATATTGAGATGAATAATTTATCTGAAAGTTTATTTGAAGAAAGATATCTCTGCTTCATCTTGATTTCATATTTCAAAGTAAAGAATACATACATTCACATATTTTATCATATATCATAAGATATTTACCATTTCTATCGTATCATTTGAAATGTATAACAAAATATTTCAACAGGCTTCCTAAAAGATTTGTGATCGCATAAAAACCAAAAAAAGTCCATCTTATGTTTTATACAACATCAAGGAGATATATCAGAAGTAATTTTAAAAGCCACATTCACATTTCAAAAGTGTAGTTCTTAACATTATTTAACAAAATATGGTTTGTTTGGTTTCGAAAGAAAATGACATAAAATAGTTTTAGTTTCTTGCATTTTAATGATACATCTGCAACATTTTCTCGAAATGTACACCTTTTAATGGGTTTCCCATCACTTGAAAATAGTGATGAAAGAATGCAAAAATTGAAGTCAAATTTACTATTCTAATCCTTGAGGTTGAACTTACACTTTCATAGGCCTTTAAAGTTTAAAGTACCTACTTAAAAATATGTAAATGTAAACAAAATAAGATTCGAATACATATTGTTGCACATACTCGTATGGTCATTATATTCGTTGCTTTACTGGGTACTATATTTTGTTATAAAATTATAGTTCGGAGTCATCATCATTAAGGAAACTCTATAAAATTCATGATTGTAGTTAAAGCTGATGAGATATGCATTTCATTAGCGATAGCGATTTGGAATTATATAATTAGTCCAGTCATTTGGTAGAAAAATAAGGGTTTATTCCACAAAAGGTCGGGTGTTTTTGATTTTTGGATATATTATATATTTAGGGGTCCTAATAAAAATGCAATTAGGGAAATTTTCTAAAATTTGCTCTGTTTGAAGCGCTGTAGCTCGCTACCTATTGGTTACAGAAAAAAATATGTTAGATGAAAGTAGTAGGAAATTTAATTCTCAACAAATTCAAAAATAACTATTTTTGCCCTACTGCAAATAGATGAAGAGATATTTAGAAAAGAACCTCTTTTTCGCGCCTTTTTTCCCAAGTTGGCGCTGCTTCCCGAAGCCCTCCGAGGGGAAAACTTGCATTTTTTATTAGGACCCCTAAATATATAATATATCCAAAAATCAAAAATACCTGTCCTTTTGCAGGGTAAATCTACCTAATGACTGGACTAAATATAATTTTACACTATACAACACCTTTGTTTTTCAATATAAGTACCTATGAAAAATAAATGAATCGGTCATTTTGAAAAGGATCTCTAATGTTATCACAAGTTGACATTTTGGTAGATTCGCATTCCTTGAACGTCAATCTCTCTGTTTCTTTGAAAAACGGGCCAAACCTTATTTATTCAAGCCCCCTAGCCAAAAACCCTGATTTCAAAAGGAAAATTCCATGAAATAACAAGAAAATCGAGGATATAAAGAAATTATCAATATACCCCACCCACCTATACAATGAAAAAAATGACCAAGATATGAACAAGCGCACCACCGCGACCATCGTCTAAAAGGTTTGTTCGAGCCGTCAATACGGAACTTTTCCAGAATTAGGAGTTATGCGCATGACATCTGTGAAAGCGAATTCGAAGTGTTCTCTCTTGAATAGGTTTAAATTTTAGTTTAAATTTGGCGTACGGTGCTCTATAATTTTTGTCACGTACATTTATTTTAATAACTGAAATTTGTTTTAAAATATACGATCAAGGAGAAAATATACATATAATTAAATAAATTAAGTATAAATATTATATTTAAAATTTTCAATGTGCCTAATTGGCATATTCCTCAAAAGGAGTATAAAGCACGGACAACAAAATCGAAGTGAATATATGTATAAAATAAACAAAAGTTAAAAGTGGAAACAAATACAATAAAAAGAATGAAAATGTTTATATTAAACAAAATAAAACGCAATAAATATGATTATAGTGTCGCTAATTGTAAAAAGTATTAGAAAGAAATTACAAAGAACATGTACTGTAGATAATCAAAGAAAAACGAGGAGAGGAATACAATATTTTGAAAATTTTAATGATCCAGATTCCAGATGGACGTCTTACAATCTTGTAGCTTTTCGTGTAAATTATTATCTAATAAAAATATTTAACATTAACAATATCAGACAATATATACTTATAAAATTTTCCTTAAGCAAAATAATAAAAAAAATTAGTAAACCTATTATTTCTATATAGCCTTCTAAACGTCAAACAGAATCGTAAAACTGCACTGCGCATGGTTAGAATTTGAAATATTTGCTCCGTTGCTCGAACTGGTAGAACATTTCGAATTTCAGTAGTGCGAACGTTTTTGAGTGAAATGCACATGCTCACTAGTTCGTGAACTGCTTAGAACTGTAGGTTCGAACAAACTTTAAATGCCTAGCCTAAAGAACTATAATTTTCTGCATTTTGAGTTAGATTTGCAATGAGCTTTCAAAATATTTTCCTCGATCTTAGTTCATTTTGAATCAAAAAATAAAATGAAAACTATTTCTTCTTGTAAAATATTGTAAATCACAGTTAAGCCTGCCGTATACGAGTGAATATTGTTTCTTGTATGAATTTTATTAAACTTAAACGATGTGCGCTATAATTTATTCGCTGATATCACTCCAATATTTTAGATCAGTACAATTAATATTATATATTTTTCAAAAGCATTGGATGATAAATGTGTAGTACACGATACAATATTTTTATACTGAAATTAAGATAATAATTTTACTGTTATATTTTCTCATGTACCTATTACAGGCTTAAGAAACTTTTGTTGTAAAATAACTCAAACAACTGAAAAACTCGAAAACCGTAATTAATTTACTTTCCACACCATACTAAAAATTGTCAAAATTATTAAGCATATCTCGTGAAATAAAAATATATTTGATTAATAATTAGATTCAATTTTTAATTTTCAACATTTTTTTTTCTTAAACTTTCTGTTCTAAAATTAATAGGTAAAGAGATATCGCTAATTCAAAATTTTAACATTGTATTTCCTATATTAAATAAAAAAAAATAAACAAACGCTATGTACTCGTATATTATCTAAAGCAGACAATTGGTCGAGTTGATATAGAACCAAGAAAAACTAAATATACATAACTATTGTTTATTTTGTTTCCATATCTATTAATTATGTTCTTAAAATGATTTTAAAACAATTATTTTCGGATTAGTTAAATTATTATTCAACGACGTAACAGTTTGGCTATGGAACAATTCGAAAAAATATGTTTAATATGCTTTTCAAGCTGAAAGATTTAAGAGTAAATAAATTTTAAAAATGTGTAAAACTGAAGCAAATAATATTAGATATAAACAAATGATGAACTATAATAGTTTTTTTCATTTGTTTCTTCATAATTTTCAATTTTTTCACCCCAAAAAATTAATAATTCATCTGTAAAACAAAAGAATGTAGGCTTGTTATATGTATATAATTGAAAATCTTATAAAATATGCAAAAAATGAGACTATTTTCAACATAGGTTGCCATTTAAAGAATCATAAGTTTGTGTTATAACTCGAGAATTATGAAGTTTTCAAAAAATCTAATTACGCCATTGTATTTTACCTAAAAACGGTACAAAATTTGTTTAAACAATTTTTCTCTAACTACCATAATAAATAAGTTATGAAATAATTTCGAAATGAGCGAAAAACAAGTTTTTACCTGTAGCTTAGAAACAAAAAAACATCCAAAATTCTATGGTGACTATTAAACTTTTCTCAAAAAGTTGACCCTGGAATGTGCAAACGATTTTATTCTATCAGTAATATTTCCTGAGATACTCTAAAAAAAAAAATCTGATGTGGCCAACACAAAACCTCCCGCTATTTAATTTTTATTAATTTAAATACATACCTACCTACGTATTGACTAACGCTGCAAACTGTTCCATTGCAGAAAACTATTGCTTTATTTACTATTTTCTTTTTAAAATGTCACTATTATTAATTTGAAGTGATAAATTTTCTGACAGTGACATTTACTGTCAGTTACATTCATTTAAAAAATGAACAAAGAAATAGTTTTTATCTTAGGCTTCGCGACTAATAAAAAAAATTATTTTTAAATTTATCTGTAAAATATATAGAAAAAGTATTAATGTATTCCTGTAGAAAATTCAATAATCTTTAATTTTCATAAGACATAAAATTCGAAAAAATGATATTTAATGGTATTTTTTGAAGAAAAACCATTATGAGCTTCAAGTAAAGTACGATTTCCGCTTATCCGATTTACACCAAAATCTAATGGCTTCTATTCCTATTAGAATAGGGTAAAAATACAAGGTTTCAGAATTTTCTGAATGATAGTATTTGAGTTAGAGTGCAAACAAAATTCGTACACATACACACATACACACACACACACACACACACACATACACACATACAGACATCATCGTGAAAATGTTAAAAATGGATTCTAGGGACCTTAAAACGTGGTCATTTACTAAAATCTCGATATGAGATTTTTAGCACGATCCCTATACCTCCCTTACCAAGGGTAGCGGGAGGTAAAAATCGAAAATGAGACACCTGTACAATATTGTCACCTCCCTTATTTATGTCAACTTTTCGAAGATTTAAATAAATTACACAAGTTTAAAGGTAAAAGTAGTTAAAAATCTCTTTGATTCACAAGATGTCAATTTGAAAGTAAATAATTAACAAGTCTTATTTATCAAAAACGTTATAAAATTAAAATTTCGTGCGCTGATAAGCATTAGGCTTTGATCGAAGTTAGAGTTTCACTTCACTCCAACTTCCAAACTTAACTTCCGTTCGGTATCGAACCGGTCGAACCGGTAAATTTAATTTGGTTCGGAGGAGTGTGCAAGGCAAAGCAGACAACATGCATCTTATTACCGTCGTTTGAAGACGCACAGTAATTTTATTTCAGTTGAAAACAAAATGGCGACGCAGTTGTAGCAATGGACTCCGAAGACGTACGGCGGAGGAGCTTTTTAATTTTGTTTGCGTCGCTCCGGTTTTTGTCAGATTTGTGGCTGGCCTCGTTAGCGGAAATATTTTTAAACCTTTTTACAGAACTGGCGACACAAACAACTTGGCTGTCCAGGACTTCTCTAATGCAGCTGTCATCAGCGGAGTTACAGTGCAATAATGCCACTTCACATAACCACAAATTTTTACTGCTTTAGAAATTAATCAAATAAAGTGTTGCCTCAGAAGGAAAGAGACAACATTTAATTGCTATTTAATTATTTGTTTTAGAAAAAAAAAACGTTAACTTAATTTACCTATATGAATACACTATATGCAAATTATACCAAATTGACACAATAAACTTTCAGAATCTCCGTAAGTACTTTAGTAAGTAAAGCTATTCGTACTACAACAATAGCAAAATAGTTTCAATGTAAATTTTCACGTAAAATCAAATTTGTCTCTACTTTTGAGACAGCACATTCAGTTTCAGAATTATGAGGACGAATTTTTATGCAATGTTGCCTTTCATTCAGATAGTTTTCATATTATTCTAAATATTTACACACTTACGACCTATTCATAAACAATATTTATTGTGGAATTGAATTGCTTTACTCCGTTCAGCACAATTCTAAACTATGAATATCTATTTATTCTAATATTAAGTTCTAAATTGTAATATAATAAAACCTAATTTTACAAAAGTATAAAAGCTCCATCATATCATTTCTAAAGCAGCTTTTAGTATTAATCCGATTTTTTTTTATCTAATATGTTGGAAATACGTATATACTAGTTGAAACCGTAGGTATAATTGTAAAGTAGGATAAAACTTAGACAACTTTCTTACTAGAAACTTTTCTGACTATATCTAATCTAGTTTGGACACTATTATCTATCGAAGTTTTATTTTATACCTGCGTATTGTGCGTAAAATATAGTAGTTCCAGCAGGAATATATTAAAGGAGAATTCTTTCTTTAATTAAACATTTCCAAAAATTGAATACATTTCCTGGTTATAATAATGCTGACTAAAAAAAAGAATCGATTTCTAGTTCATTTTTACACAAGTAAAAAGCTTTGTCATTCAAGGACGCTAAACTGTTTTCATGCATGTAGGATATAAGATGAATAGTTAAAACAGCGTCATATTTAGCTTGGACTTCTAGCAAAAAAAGTTTTAGAAAACTAAATAATACTGTAATTGCACAGCATTTTACAACTTTATCACCTGTATGAATATTTTAATTTCGGATTAATAATTATATAAATATAAATTTTATTTACTTTTCATGTGAATCTCTTTTCGTTTGAATATATTATTTGAAATGCACCTGAGCAATTATTACGGGAAATTTGTCTGAAAAGACTCGGTAGCTCATTTTGTTCGATGTGACAAGTTAAAGAGAAATACATTTTAATTAACGCACTCTCAGTCTGATATTTAATTTAAAGGGAAAAAGTTCTGGTGCTAAGTAGGCGTTTCTGTGTGTGGTCACTAACTCGCAGCTGAATTGAATAAAACAGAATACGACTTTGATGTTGTTAATCTTTTGAAGCACAGTCCCGTTGCCGTGGGAACAGTATTTACCTTTGAAGAAACAAATTTTGTGTTTTTCATTATTCATCGAATCGCCAGTTTACGTATTAATTATTCAAATATTTCGAAGAGCTATATAAATATTACAATATTGAAAGAAAATAATATTTTTAATCCTTTGATGATCTTATTATTAGAGTTTTATTAGATAAGTACATTGCAAATTTCTTTATTATGAAATTAGCTTCTTTAACGCGTTTTGCTCCTAGCTGCTCATTATCGTGCTCTAGTTTTTTTCAGCGTCTGTATATTTTTTTATAAAAAGAGATAATAAAAATGTCGAGTAGCTGCACTGTACAATGTAAGCAACGATGCAATTTTATGAGCGCTCTTCAACGAAATACAAATATAAAATTATTTTACATATATATTAGTCTTTTTGTAAAATAAACATATATATATATATATATATATATATATATATATATAGTATAGGTGAAAGCTAATTACGACTGTAATTAGTTAAGGAAACTGGATAGTGGGTTTGACATTCAATTTGTAGGCTTAAGTGTAGTACACTCTTTTTACCTTCCGTCAAAAGGAAGTTATTGTCATTGGTCAAAAAATTAGGTGGTGAGTTTTTAATAAATAAGCATGTTTTAAGATCCCTAGAATACGATTTTACTAATTTTACATTGATGTCTGTACGTGTGTGTGTGGGTCCGTGTGTGTGTCTGTGTGTGTGTCCGTGTGTGTGTGTGTGTGTGTGTGTGTGTGACAAATTTTTCTCCGACGATAACTCCAAAACTACAATTCTAAAAATTATGATTCTTTCGTATTCCTCTTCTTTACAACCAAATGAAGAGCTGATTAGATTTTGGTTATAATTGGTCAACCAGAAGTAACCTTATTTGAAGATCTTAACAGTTTTCTGGAAAAAACGCAGTTAAATATCATTTTTCGACATTATGTTATTATCAATATGAAAGAATATCTGTTTCTCTATGCGGTTTGATTATACATTTTCCTTCATATTAAATAGATATAGAGTTATAGAGATATTAAGAGAGATTAACTTTCAAAAATGAGTCAGCTTTACTAAAATTATGAAAACAGCAGATATATTCAGAAAAATCTAATTGACAGATGTCAATGTCAAGTACAAAACAAAAGTGGAAAGTATAGGATCTGAAAGTGATATAAGTGACAGAGAGTCCCTCGCAAGTGACTTGCAGTTGCTGTCTTGCCTCAATATAGGAACTTATAATGCCGGGAGTATGAGAAAGGCCAAATAGAAGATGGAAGGACTGTATAGCAGAAGTTTTGAGAGAGGAAGAACTGTGTCAAGAAGATGCGTTGCATAGGAATGAGTAGAAGAGAAGAGTAAGAAACAGCGACCCCTAATAAAATAGGGAAAAGTTGAAGAAGAAAGAAGTGTTAAGTACAATGTACGTAGGTGTTATAATTTTATTGGATTTTACAATCTGTTGAAAAGAATTTTCGGTTTGTAAAAAATAGTGTGTTGGTGTTACAATTTTACAGGCTATATAGAACCTTTTCCAATGAGCTTTTGGTATGGGATTTGTACAAAATACATCGAATTGACGGAAGGTTTTGTGCTGGCCACAGATTTTTTAATTTGTCTTTCGGTTATATTTTTAACCATCCTCAGGACAATTAGATGAGATTTTTTTGTAGAATATACAGCATTTACAAACATGTAATTTTGAACATGCACACGCGCATGGTTTAGTAAAATAATAAATCGAAATAACTGAATTACATATTAAAATTTTTTTAACCAAAATAGTTATCACAGTAAAATTGATAAATTACAAACTAATAAAGTAAACAATTTTGTTAAAATAATGTTAAACTTTTATAATTGTGCACAAGTTGTCGAAGTAAACACGTGTACAATACTATTTTGCTAACTTGCGATGAAGCAGATAGTGGCATACTCAGAAACTGGTAATATGCCACTATCTGCTTCATCGCAAATATCGCTAATGATGATGACATATTTGTACCGTGCGGGCGTTTACCAGGCGTCACCTCACGGGCACTCATTGCTGGCGTGGAGAGTGCACCACAGGGGTCACTTTTGTGCCATATAAAATTCGAAATATTTGGCGTCGGTTGGGATCGAACCCGGTTCCCCAGGTTCGCGACCAAACACTCTGGTACGCGGTCACGGGACCCCATAAACATTCTTTTGTGCGAATAATGTGTTTTAATTGAAACAATATAAATAAGAAAAGTTCAACTCTAATTTTAATTCAACGGCTTTTAATCTAATGCCCATGTCATGAAAATTTTACTTTAGATTATATTGACTACACACCATTTTATGCCTTAATTCCCAGCCGGTACTATAATATTTTTATCATAATTATAAGCCTATTCTGTAACTCAGCCGGCTGGTTAATTTTTATGTCCATATGTTCATATTTGACAATAAAAATCCAAATTATTGTCATTAATTAATTAATGTCAATCTACTTGATTCGCAAATTATTTTTTTGACTAGTTTGAAGTTCATCTCATGTAATTGAAAAATAAGATATCATCATTCTTTTCCCATTACACAAATAAAAGTAACCCAATCCCCTTGCAACAAACGTTTACTATTTATTGGGTGAACGTATCACCGGTGTTTGTGACGATTTTTTTTTTTTTTGTTATATTTGCAAAATCCGCAATAATTTTTGAAACTACTAAAGCGACTGATTTTCTACTTTGAACTATGGCTTCATATACTATCTAATTTTCAGTATCCATTTCAAATACACCAGTTCACGGCAAGTATAACGAAATATTTTTAATAGGTTAGACAAGTGACATGTACTATGCACAAAGCTTGAACCTTGCAATCTTTACCGCTTGTGCATTACGTTTATACACTAGGAACTAACTTTAAAACCAGCTGGGAATGCTATTCACTAAGCTGGGAAGAAGGCTTTATGTTGGCAACAAGTACTCCATGAACGAATTTTAAGACGCAAATTCCAGTCTTAAAGACAGGCGATGATAAAGTATTTGTGCGTACACACTAGATCTTAAAGTACGACTCACCAAACACTTATGCTCAATTTCCCATTGAACAAACAAGACGTAAGTTTTAAGCGGCCCTTAAAACAAAAAAAAATCAAATCGAAATTTTGACAGCAATGTATAATAATTCATTTGACATTTCATTTCGATTCAATATTGTTAATTTAAGGAACACTTATGTTATGTTGGTGTAACCGACCCTGTGAAAAGGGCAGCATACCTCTTTAACAAATTTTATTAAAACTTTCTGATCCGTAACAACAAATTTTACAAATTGTAGTAAGACGTTAAACGTTGAAGAAAACAAAATTAATATTACTTTAATATTTTTTAATAGAGTACTTGTATGATATATTTTCGGTATTTAGTAATAGAACATTCAAATTTCACATAGTGAAACTCCCCCATTGTAGTAGATCACGGATTAAATGAAAATGATAATCAATAAAATAACTGTCTTTTGTAATGCAAGGTTTATTATAGTAAAAGAATATAAACATTGTTGTATTCAATGAAATTTTCTCTTAAATGAAACATGAAATCAATATATGAGTAATTTATGAAGATTATTAAAGTTTAATTTTCAGTGTTCAGTGTATGAGAATTAATTTTAAAACAGGATATTATTTTTATGAGCAATTTTATATAAATTTTTATCAGTAATTAGTATTTAAGATCTGAGCCGTATGGATATACATTTAATCTTAATTTTTAAAAACTACACATTTCTGTTCATTATTATATTAAATCATAAACAAAAGTAATTTTATTTAGGATGGTGACACGTACACCCGAATAAAGGAATTTAACAATAGTACTTTCGTAATTCCATGCTTCCCTAATAATGCTAGGTAGAAAAGTTTTGAATAAAAGTTGTAGAGCTTAAAATGTTGCATCTGAATCAATAAGCAAAATTAATTTTTCGTGTTTTGTAAAGCCCGAAATTAAATATATGTTAAAAATCACCTCAAAAATAGCGATAGCCATGGAATTTAAACAAATATAGTAGGAAATGTTTAATCATTTATCTGTCAATTTATGCTAGTATATTTTTATTATGTATTATTTATAATTTCCATTGGAAAGTACCAGAATTTGTTTACATATTTTAAATACATAACTATTCGCTGGAACATAAATTACAAATGAAAATAAATTAATGTAACTTGATAGATAAACCATTTAACAATGTTAATTTTTTGTTTTACTTCCATGGCTATCGTTATTTTTAGTATATCTACATAATATAATTTTTAATATTCTGTTATTTATTTTAAAATGTAATACAATTACAATAAAATACATAATATGTACACTGCTCAGTATAAATATATCAGCAAGTCATGGATATTAAAAATTAATGAATAATGTTAAACAATAGATACATACAAAGTAAAAATGTAATTTGTTACTTTTTACATGATCCTCACTACTACAATCTAATTCTGTAGTAGACACATCATCGCCAACATTTATTATAAATGAATCGAGAACTTCCTCGATTTGTCCATCTGTTTTCCAGTAATGTTCTCTGTCACTGTTGTGTGTTAAACATAATTTTTCCACTGTAATTATGAGCATATTTTAGCTTACATTATAATATGTAAATTAAAATAATAGATTACTTTATTTACATGTTATACGTAATATTTGAAATAAATATTTTAAAAAATTAAACATTTGCAGTTTTCTTATTACCAGTAGTAAAATTTCTGCACGCTGTGCAAATAAAACTGCTTGGATTTAAGTCCATAAAAGACTGATTTGGAATGTTTGTCTATTGTGTTAAGTAATAAGCTGTTGTAATCGACATTTAACGCAGTGTGGCATCTAAGAAAAAGAATATATTTAACAGAATCCATCGTACGACTAGTGAATCGAAATGCATTATTTCTGCTAAGTGAAATCGTCCAAGACTGTTCTTTTCATACCTGATATAACAATGTCATGCCATTATGTTATAACACGATTACTTAAATTTGCTAGGATCCTATCGTTTTGTTGATTTTGCTTTCATTATAGTAGGCAAAGATATAAAAGCTACCTCATGCAGCGTGTCATGCTGTGAGTTTAAACCGAAAAGGTAACCAACCAATTTGCAAAGGAACAAACAAGCAATGTACGGGTATAAAATAGGGATGTATTCAGTTTTATATCACTTTATTTACAGAAAACTTTATTATTATTGAAAAGTACAGTTGCATTTTCTTGGATTTAAATAGTTGATAAAAAAAAATAAGATCAAGTTCAAACTTAATATCACACCACCTGCAGATCTGGACTTAAATGCTACTAGTAGCTTCCACGCCCACAGCTCATATATCTTACACACATAATATCAGAGCATAATATATAACTTGATTAATCACCAATTTTTCTATTATATTTTACGATACTATAATTTTTTTTATTACCGTTTAACAACAACTATAGAAAATGTAATAAGTTTTTTAAATTATAGATAAAAAGTTTGAGAAGAATTAAACCTTCACTTTTCATATATTTATACTACTATATCTTTGGAAAATAATTTTCTGTTTTGTTAAAGATTACAGTATGTATTTTTGTATTTACATTTAATATCTGTATACATCTGCTACACACGTGGAACATGGTTGTGTTAAGTCTGGTTTTCCCTGAAGATTGTAAAATGTTTGTCAATATTTTTTTGAAGTACACGAAAAATATTGAAATATTTGATGTGAACATTATTCATGTTATAAAAAAATAATTTAATAAATAAAACTGGGGCGGAGATTGAACAACATATTATGCAACTAAGTGCTATTTGCAAATAGAAAATAATTTCTAAAATTTAGTCAACTTGCAATCTCAATTTTTTTATTTTTATATTTACATATATGTTCCAGGAACATAATATTGGAAAAACATTAATTTCGAAAGTTGAATAATTAATATTTATGTTGTTTTTACGAATTTTCTAACGATATTTGCAGTTTAGATTTTGAAACACATTTAGAAAACATATTTAACAAGATACGTATGAACTGAAGTCGAGGGTCTTGTGGAAACTAAAAGACTTTCTCGACAAGCTTCAACTCTAGTCTCATCTCGTCGAGACTAAAATGATGGTATTGTCTCGACAAGAACAAGACGAGACGAGATAAGACCAAGATTGATCTGAATGTTACAGAAATAACTGGGTAAAACAGTTTGTAATATATATATATATATATATATATATATATATATATATATATATATATATATCATCATCACCACGGCATATTGCTCATTTCTGAGTGTGCCACAATCTGCTTTGTATACAAATATTGGTAATGATGATGGCATATTTGTACCGTGCGGGCGCTTAACAGGCGTCACCTCACGGGCACTTATACTGGCGTGGAGAGTATAATAATGTTAACTCTTCGTTGATTATATATATATATATATATATAATATTTCTAAAATAAAAACTATAATCATTTTTCACTATTTTAATAAATTTTACAAATCTTTACGAGTACGGTGAAATGCTTCGCAGTAATTCTTAATGAAATCAGTTACGAATCCGTATCATCTTGAATGTAAATAAGAGTTTATAAGTATTTTAGTTTGCTCGTTCTTGTAAATATGAAACTTTTATAAGATCCTCTCAACTTCCAACAATTATCTTCTCATAAAATCATAAATTTTCGAAATCCTAACAACAGGTTCTTCATCACGCTCTCCTCAATTATGTACATAACGACATGGTAGTTGAACAAATTGTTCAAAAGACGTTAAGTAAGAAATTTCATCCAACTCCAACTCAATTATGCTAATAATCTAAAGCGGCGACATCCAAATCTGGTTTAAGGCTTCGCTTCGGTCCCTCGCCCTCAACAGCAACCCCAGTCCTCAGGGGCACATGAGCAAGAGCTTTCTTCCAGGATTAAATTTTGCTCTGGATAACTAGCTGTCTTACCTACATGCTCGGTAATTACCTGATAAGAAAGTGGTTTTACTCAAGATTCTGATTTGTACGAACATTCTTGGCCAGAAAATACTACTGCAACAATTCAATTCTTACTTAAACTACCTTCATTTATTTTTTTCTAATTTCGTTTCATATATATATTTCATTAGTGCGTTTATATACACATACATATAAAAACTAAGGATAGGACTTCGAACTGGGTATTTAGTTGAAAGGTAAAACCCACCCATCTGGACCAAATGGTATACGGGTCGGAGCCGATTCTTCACTCATTAGATCCATAATACCTGTAAGACCCATAAGAACCGTAAGAACCGTAGACCCGTATTACTCGTAAGAACCGCAGACCCGTATTACCCGTAAGAACTGCAGACCCGTATTATTCGTAAGAACCGCAGACCCATATTACACGTAAGAACCGCAGACCCATATTACCCGTAAGAACCGCACACCCATATTACCCGAAGCGTACGACTTCCTGCAAAGGGCATACTTTACCGTACCGAGAACTTACATATCTTATTGCATTGCATTATTGCAAATCGAGATTTTTTACTTGTCCTATCGTTGTACAAATTACTAACTTATCTTTTAAAACTAATTGTATTATGTGAAATGTTTAATCAAATAAATAACTAAATTAAATAATTTTTTTTTTCAATGGTACGATTATTTAAACACATAATTAGCAAGTCTTACGGGTGATATGGTTTTTACGGGTAATACGAGTCTGAGGTTCTTACGGGTAATATGGGTCTGCGGTTCTCACGGGTAATATAGGTCTTCGGTTCTTTCCCGTATTCACTGAAATAGGGGTGAGCGCGTGGTCGTTTGGATCCACCGGTATTATGAGCACTAAAAAACCATGCATATCCTACGTAGTTGGTTAGGATAAGTCCGAAAATAAAAACAAAAAGAGCTCGGCTGACTCAATCCATTCTTTTACCAATATTCTTAATAACTCTACATCTTCATAGAGCAAATATTCCTCACACTACAGACATTAAAATGACCGATTTTCGGTAGCGAAATATCGCACCCGAACCACAATAATAGGTACGAAACAATCATCCTTCGCATTCTTCAACGCATATTCCCGCATGCCCAAACCGGTGGCCCAAACACACTTCTGTTACCTCGTCCACATTCATCATCGCATTTATACATATATCACTTTTTTATCTATAGGAAAAATAACACTTAACCTCAAATATTATAATGAATATTTTTTATTGTAAATAATATTGAATTAAAATGTAACTATTCAAGAAAACCTTGTATATGATTCGTTGTAAAATAGTGCCTTTGCACATGACGTCTTTCCAAACGAATAAAGGTTAGTGTGACCCCATCATGTTGCAACTAAATACACAAAATGATAATTTGCAATTAAAAGGTGACTACACATTTTATAAACTAAATTGAAAATCTTTCTTCATATTGGTTAATAAATTGTTATTTACTCTGCATTTACTAATAATTAATTATAATTTTTACTGAATTATGAACATAATTATGGATGTAATTAAATAAATAATATAAATGTATCATCAATAATCACGACTAATTACTCATTTCTGAGTGCGCCTGTCTACTTCTTTTAGCAGATTTCAGTAATGACAATATTTGTACCGTTAAGGTCTTTTACCAGACATCAACTCAACCTAAAGAGGAGAGAGCACCTTAGGAGTCACTTTTGAAAATTATATATAATTTTCTAGTTTCAAATTTAATACCTGTCGGAAGCGAACTAGTCATTCAAATCACTACAGGTCTCGTACGCTCACAACTATTTAGTATATTGGTTTTAGAAGAAGATTAGAAAGGTTACGAAACAAAATATGATTTACATCATCCATTAATTCCTGTAGTTCTAGCGTCTAATAGCATCTACCCAATAAAGTCGATTCAGTCTAATCTATTTTAAAATGATATAATAATAATAATAATAATAATAATAATAATAATAATAATAATAATATTTCAAATTTTTTCGTAAAATATTGTAATATTATAACGGTTATCTCGAAAGTAAGAGACTTGATGATACGAGTAGTTCATTTTCAAGTTTTTATTGTAAAAATCACTATTATATTAAAATAGAAAGATATAAAACATCAAAATCAAACAATAATATTTAAATTTTGCTGCCCCATTTAAGATTTAGACAATTATTTTTAATTATTTTAAATTTATAATAAAAGGTTACGTACAATAAAATGATCAACCGTTCTCCGGTTTGAGATATTCGAGCATTTTCTGTGACTCAGTGGTTAATTTTTAATAACTGGTTAAAAAAATAACCAATCAAGTATATTGATATATGTATAAAAAATGGATTTTTGGTCATCAAATTAATGTCTATTGGATAAATTTTTCAACCAGTTGTTAAAAATTAACCACTTAGTTACAAAATAGGCTCGATAGTCCATCTTTGAAAGAGTCTTCTTGCTTTTTCTTTCCTCGTAAAAAAGGAGAATTAAGCAACTTTTTTAATAAAGTGAATTAAATTGTTTTTATTATTTATGGTGTCTATGTAAGAATTACTATTTCATTAGTAAAACTTTACAACTTTCCTGACAAAAAATAAATCCACCTTTTTTAAAAACAGTTGGTCACTTTACCTTTAATGAAAATACGACTGACTAGTTACAAGTTTAAAGTAATATCGGTTCATTTGATGGCCACATCATAGTGTAATTAGCCTTCATTTCGTTTGCATTTAATACATGCTCTGAAACTTGTGCAATAGTACATATCAATTTCCTATCAGAACTTGGTTAATTATAAATAATAAATCACATATCAATGAAGCCAATTACACACAAATGTACGAAACTGAAATGAACAATACTAAGTCTGTGAAAATAGCTTATTTGGCACATGATATGCGGTGAGGTTTCCATTTCGCTAATCTTTTGATGATAATAAATAAATTCCATATTAGGAAATCAATGGAACTAGTAAAACTTCCATATTGTTGATGAAGTTGAGGGAAAATTCTCCTCCCCGAACTATTACAGCATTGATTAAATTGCAATCACGCCGGCGGTGAGTCGTTGGTTACGGTTTCTGCAAATGCAATTGCCGTGAACTTCCCAACTTCGCCCTACACGACTAGTTGGGATTTTAGGAATGAATTTGCCTCCGAATGGTAATTTACCTGACTATTTCTATGAATAAATATTTAGATGTTGTGGTTGTTTTAACACCAGTTGTGATTTTATAATTGCACCAACGTCAAATACCTGATTAAGTAATAATTAGTCCCGCTGTTCTACTGGAATGGTAATTTAATTGCAAAATCAATTTAGTCATCGATTTATAAACTTTAAAATTAGTTTTGAAAGGAAGCAAGTGTATTTATAACAAAATGCAGAATGTGAACTAATTTAATAGAAATTATTAAATATAACGTTTCATTAGACGAAGTATTACATATTTTAGTATTTATTTTCCATATGTTTAATTAACTTTATAATCATTGTTCATATGTTCATATTATTACAAGAGTAATTAAATAACAGCTTTAAAAAAGAAAAGCCAGTATAAAAATACACTGGCTCACAATAAACTCGCTAAATATATATAATTTATGATTTATGCCACAAAAATTACAATAATTTCGATAAAGATGAACCAGTATAAGAACGATCAAATATAATGAAATATTTAATCTTAAAATAATGGCATTTTTATGAATTATGCAAGACGGAAATGAAAATTTAAACAAAGGAATCTGCATTCAAAGCATAGCTGCAAGCAATAAATTTGTATTGAATTTTAAAACGCTGATCAAATGCATAAAGTCTGGTTTATGTAAGTTATCATAAGCAATAGATATAAACTATAAAATATGTACATATAAATATTTAACTGTTTGAATTTTTATTGGTGCCCTTAAGAGTGCATTCATGGAAATGGTATTTGTTTTCGTACAAATTAAGAAATCTTAGCTGCACTACTATTAGGTGCATAAACTGGATAAGAAATGAGTATAATCTGATTCATTTATGGTCGGTTATATAAACGACAGATAAATTTTAATAATTTGCTTTCCACGAAGATAAAATTTAAAATTGATTAAAATAAATTTCTCTGTCTTTTATAAAACTGGGAGTAAATGCAAAATAATTTGTAAACCATGTGACATAATTAAATCACACATAAGTGTACCTCATGGTGTTATCTATCACAGTTTTGGAGTAAATAATGTAACGCCAGGCAAACGCTACAGATTAATGCTGCCAAAAACTGTAAAAAATCATTATTACGTAGTTAAATGACTTCCTCGAAAACCCGGCTATTCGTCATATCCATTTGACTGCAAGTAACTGATAACCGCTTATCCAGTTAATAGTAAATATAATTTATTAAAGCAGAAAACAATATACTTATAAATGACAAAGTTTCGTCAATTTCATTAAAAGTTGACGATAGCAAAAACTGGACTACTTGAAGCTTGCTGATCTAACAGTTAACTATCCGGTTATTTGCAATAAATGGTTAATGATTAATTAAAATAATCGCAGTAACCGGTTCATATGATAACCATTTAATCGAGTACTTTTGATAGTACTTGTGGCAGATACATAAATATAGTCAGTACCGAAATCGTGAGTAATAATAGACAGGGGGCACATTTTTTATGTTCCTGAAAATTCATCAATAGGTCACCCATTTTACTTTTCATAAGTGATAAGTTATAAATCCTGTATTCTTTGACATTATTAACTATGTTCACCATAAATAAAACTAATATATTATCACGGCATATTACCCATTACTGGGTGTGCCAATCTGCTTTGTAGATTTCGGTAAGGATGAAGACATTTGTACCGTGCGGGCAATTAACGATCACGGGCATTCATTGTTGGCGTGGAGAGTGCAGCACAGGGGTAACTTAGGTACCAATTAAAATTCGAAATATTTCTTGCATACGTAAGTCATGGCCATAGCAACTAATTAACGGAACATTTTAAAATTTTGAATAAACTAAACATATAATAAAACATGTAAAAGCAGTTTTGTATGCAACTTTTAATTCTGTAAAACTCTGCAGTTTACAGGTTTTACCGAAATATAAAATCCCATGTTAAATCCCTAAGTTCAGCCCTAATCGCCACCATTCTGTATGTGTCTACATACCAAGTGTTTACTTGAAATCAGTTACATTGGAAATACTATTTTAACTTTTTATTTTGCTGCAGTTTCTTAGCTACCTATTAATTTTAGAGGGAAGTTGAAAATACAAAACTTGTTCAGAATTGTAAATTTAGTATTTTATTTTGCGGTATTTTCGTAAAATAAAAAATGGGTGTTATTTTGGTCTCATATTATGTATTTTTACTTCCGAACAAGTTTTGTATTTACAACTTTCCTGTAAAATTAAAAGGTATGCACCTAAAAAAAAAACTGGCACATAACTGATTTAAAGTAGATATGTACTGAATTTTATGCAATGCATACATTTACATACAAGTGTTATTAGCATTTTTCATTTTCATTCATAACTGGCTTCCACCAGTGTTAAAATGTACCAAAGAGGATAAATAATACGTAATTACCAATGCAGTATTGTAAAATTAAATTACTTAATTAAAATTATTAACTGAATCTATCATTCTCTAATCAGTTCTTTCTTGAATCATTTTTAATAAGATTCCTCCCTTCTTTTTCTGTCAGATTCTAACAAATTCTTGCCGGTTTTTAATTAAGTGTCAGGCAACTCAAACTGAAAACTAATTGAAACTATATCGATATGGGGTGGTGCTACATCAGCAGTAGCAGTAGCTCTACTCGTAGCTGTAGGTATGGCGGGGTAAGTTATTTTCACTAAGTGCAAACTTGAAGTTGGTTGTGCGAGTTGGCTGTTTTAGTTTCAGAGTAAGGGCGCTGCAAGTGCAGCTTGTCTGCGGCAGGATCGCATTATCTATCAATTAGCGTTGCTTTATTAATTAAAAGCCTGATTCAAGATATGTGCGCATTCTGTCATGATAAGTATTTCATTACGGAAGATGCTCGTTACCAAACAACAATTGGGCAACTAGATAACCATCGATTAAGACTGATTAAAATTATACAATTAACAGTATATTTGGATATTTCCCTTAAATTTTATGAAAATATATATTACTATATTAAAATAATTGATTTGTGATTCTGTCCAAGGATAAGTTATCAGATCTTTGTGAATTTTAAGTTAATTCCTCATTCGATTATAAATCAGACTTTTCTGTATTTTTTAAAAAAATATTTAGAACTATTTTGAAATATTGTACATAGGTAATTTTAGTCTTACTAATACGAATTTGTGTAATTAGTTTTTGATTATCACCTTAAAAATATCACACAAATAACCTTACAAAATTTACAATAATTGCTATAAGTCACAATGACAGCTAGTAATTAAGTATACAGTTGTCAAACGTTATGCCTTCATTTTGCATTTCAAATTTTATGATCTTCAAATGCCATGTGTTTTATTATATATATATATATATATATATATATATATATATATATATATATATATATATATATATATATTGAAACATATATGTATTTGTTAACCTATTTTCATTACCAATTTTTTGACGAACTATAAACATTAAAAAAATGTAAAATAATAAAATAATACATCCTGAAAAATACAATTTATCTCGACAAGTAAATTCCACAATCCTAGTGACAAATAAACCACGAAGATTTAAAAATTATGACATTTGTAATTTATGTACATAATTACTAGCTGTCATTCGGACACCGGACCCCATTTCTGCTTGTCAAGGCCAACAAAGTCACATGTCTGCTCGCGCCCTAATATACAAATAAAAATGTCTGTACCAACTTTTCTCGATATATTGCTCACAACTGATTTACTATTTGCAATTTACAGGGCATCTGCTGCTCTCTAAAATACAAAATTCAACTAAAGTTTGAAAACAAAAGATATATATATATATATATATATATATATATATATATATATATATATACATACAAAAATTGTTCACAGGGCATCGCTCAAAACAGCTGTAGACACGTGATTCGCTCTTATTAGAGCTCATCAGTACAGCATAGTTAGTTAACAGGTGGACATTAACTAGAAGTAATAAAAAAACCGACAACTTGTAACAGCACCAGTAGGTAGCCAAACACACATTTGTTGCTTCGGTCAGCATTTCCACGATTTTGTGGAATAAATACGACGTCGCAGCGGCGGTAATTTATAACCACCCACCAGACCCGTTACTTGAACCCCAAGGTAAATATATGAAAGTAATATATCACGAGCGCAAAGTTATATAACTACAAAAATTGTTCACAGGGCATCGCTCAAAACATTTGGCTACCTACTGGTGCTGTTACAAGTTGTCGGTTCTTTTATTACTTCTAGTTAATGTCCACCTGTTAACTAACTATGCTGTACTGATGAGCTCTAATAAGAGCGAAACACGTGTCTACAGCTGTTTTGAGCGATGCCCTGTGAACAATTTTTGTAGTTATATAACTTTGCGCTCGTGATATATTACTTTCATATATATATATATATATATATATATATATATATATATATATATATATATATATATATATATATATGTTAAAATTTACCTCTCGAACGGCTTTCAACGAAATCAGTGGCCCACCTTTGGCCAGTTTTCGTTTGAAATACTTCACGATATTCATTGTTAGCTTCTCAGATTGCTTTGTTAATACTTTACGCATGGTTATGGATATACCGTGAGTATTTTTAACGTGAAACATTGGGTTTGTCATATCCATGGTTACGACTTAATATTTGGTTGACAGCAATGTATTTGCCCGTTCCATTTAAAAATAAACATAGGCCGCGTTCAGCACGACACAGCGCTGAGCACCGAAGTTTGCCGAATACTATTGCTGGACCAATTACATTCGTCCATTCATTGCGTTCGGCAAACTTCGACGGTCAGCGCCGTAACGTGCTGAACGCGGCCATAGGGAACGAATTTGACATTTGATAAGACGTCAATAGAGGTTAATTTCGTTTAAATAATTATACGTGCATTCTAAATTAAAATTGATTGTAGAAAAAATATAGTGTGCACCTTGTGCCCGAGTGGTTTTCTGACTCGGCTAAATTTCTTACAATTGTTAAATATAATACTTGTCAAATTCATTCCCCATGTGTCATTTTAAATGAGACAGACAAATACATTGCTGTCAATCAAATGTCAAATCATAACTTATAGGAAAATTCAACGGTTATCTGTCATATTGACAAGATGTCATTACAGGTTAATTTTGTTTAAATAATTATATCTGTTTTCTAAAAATTAAATTTAAATGTAGAAAAAATACTGTATGAACCGTGTGCCCGAAATATGTTTAGTGCTTTCGAGTGGTTTTCTGACTCCGCTAAATTTCTTACAATATTTAAATATAATACTTCTGTCAGATTCGTTCCCTATGTTTCATTTTAAATGGAACGGGCAAATACATTGCTGTCAATCAAATATCAAGTCGTAACCATGGATATGACAAACCCAATGTTTCTCGTTAAAAAATACTCACGGTATGTATTGTAGCATATGACATAAAAACAAACAAGTAATACTCTAAGACATCATACATATTTAACGCAGAGAAAACTGACAATCAGTGACAGAAGTGACATTATAGGTATTCGATCGATATAACATTAAATGTAAACTTGGTTGTACCAACGTATGGTATGAAAATCAACTATAATTATTTCAAATAATTTTATATTGCGTAAAAAGAATAAGGATTGACTTAGAAATAATTATAAATTTCTTTAAAGATGATAAAAAAAACGCATAAATGGTCCACGTGTATTTTAAAATTATTTTTTACGGACGTTTCGGCCTTAGGGGAAGCCCATCTTCAGCTATTAAATAT
Source organism: Ophonus ardosiacus (assembly GCA_943142095.1). NCBI lineage: Eukaryota > Metazoa > Arthropoda > Insecta > Coleoptera > Carabidae > Ophonus > Ophonus ardosiacus. The sequence goes on along the minus strand of OW964828.1, from coordinate 26,889,404 downwards.
AAACGTTTGACAAAATCGGATTACAATGGATTGTTAAGATGGGCTTGCCCTAAACCCGAAACGTCCGTAATAAATAATTTTAAAATACACGTGGACCATTTATGCCTTCTTTTATCATCTTTAAACCATTCAACGAATTATAGCACTAAATAATATACGTTGTTGGGTGTACCAATCTGCTTTTGTACGCTGATATCGGTAATGATGATATAACATATTCGTACTGTGTACATGCGTCATCTCACAGGCAATCATTGCTGGAGTGTAGTGTGTACCACAGGGGTCACTTTTGTGCCAATTAAAATTCGAAATAATTTTTAGCGTTAGTCGGGATCACCAGATTCGCGACCAGACAATAATGCACGCAGCCATGAGACTACATAATGTAATTTTTTTTTTATTAAAAAGTAAGTATATATTAACAAATTTTAATATTTAACTTTGAAATACAGGGTTAGTCACGAGTGAGTTACTTTGAAAGTCCGTTTGTTTGCAACCCAAAATACAACTTGCAAAAGCGTCTAGCTTCCTCTTTTAAAAAAATGGAATGTTTAATCCTCGATTACTTTGCCTTTAGTACGGTTGCTGCAGACCTCTATTTACAAAGATATCCAAACTGAAGACACCCAGTTCCTCAAACTTTTAGAAAATTACAAGCTAAATTACGCCAAGAGTGACTTGTCAGAGAACAGCTACTGGTCCAAATAATGAAAATATCATATTTGAAGCAGTAGAGGAAAATCCCCATATATATAGGTCAAACGGCATTGGCTAGACAAATCGGGATTAGTCAGTCATTGGTAGGCCATATTTTTCGTACCAATAAGTTCTATCCGTATATCACGTAACTTTGGTGCAAGAACTAAATTTTGTTGTCACTTTATGCAGCAAAAATTGAATGAACCTGATGACTTTTTCAATAATATATTATTTAGTGTCATAACTGCCACTATTATGCTCAGGAATATCCGCAATGGATTCGTGAATCACATTTTCAAAATGTTTATTCAGTTAATGTTTGGTATGGTAATAAATGAGCACGTGATTGGCCCCCATTTTTTTGACGGAAACCTAAATGGCGAAATTTACCTACCACCGCATTATCATATCTGGCCACCTCTAAGCCCTGATTTAACCCCCTTGGACTTTTCTCTGTGGAGGATAATAAAAGGGAAAAGTTTATGAAACACCAATATTAAATATCGACTATCTAAAGGACATAATACGACGAGAATGTAGGGTTGTAACGCCACAAACTTTACAGCGTGTAAGGCGATCGTTTTTAAACAGACTTGAGGCATGTCTACGAGCCAATTGAGGACAATTTGAACATTTGATACGCTTGTCCATTAATTTAATATTTCATTACTTATTTGGACAAACTGTCAATTTGACGTTTTCATATAAACGATTTTGTTCACTCATTCGAATAATATTAAATATGGTATCAAGTGTCTCTGGTCACCAGTATTATGCGGTGCAAACAATCGGACTTTCAAAGTAACTCACTCGTGACTAACCCTGTATTTGGTATACAATAGATAAAATAACATAAGAAACAAATCTGGTATAATAATTTTACTGTATTTGAAGATTTCTAGGATTAAAAATTACCTATCTCATTCAGTACAACGGCATTTTCTGAATTTGATACGTAATATTCTAGATAGATAACGGCAAAGAGCCACGTAATATCATGCACTTTACCATATTTGTGTGTTCGACTTGACCATATTTTTAAAATATATGTACTTCTGGTTGCTGGTTATATTGTACGAATCTCTGAAAATTTTAATAACATAGAACAGATTAAAATTTAAAGTGACAATTTAAAAGTAGATTTAATGATGTAGATAACATTTAAATGTTAATTTCAGTTTTAAAATTTTTTATGGCTAGTAGATAAAAAAATATATGAAACTTCAGAAAAATATCAGTATTAACACAACATTAAAATGTAAATAATTTGAAAGTTAAAACCAATACGAGTATAAGTAATTTCTGTTACTTTATAAAAAAAAAAGAATTACATACCTACCATGTAAAATTTAACTAAAATGTTAATTTATAAATCCAGGAAATCCAATACAATTAAAGAAAGTAATATATTTATATCAAAAACACCAAAAACAGCGAATAAGATATAGTATCGTGTTTTGTTTAAACGTTTACCTTTAATCGAAGACGTAGATTGGTACATAGTGTTCATAAGAAATCACACAAATGTTCGCTCACCTGAAACAAAAAGAAATCTGAATAAGAACAAAATTATAAAAAGGCAGGCGTTAGAAACAAGTACAGTAATTAAGAAATACGCAACAATATTCCTTCAAGATAAAAAAATATTAAGCAATTCTTTTCCAGTTGAATATAACCCATAAATTCGAATATTTAATTTGGTCTGAATCTTTTTAATTTCATCCCCAAATTTCATTAAAAAAATTCTGTTAACCTCACAGGAACATTAAAAACAAAATAAAATTCCTTTCTGTAGCCGACTCGAAATTCCTGGGGCGATAAAAATCTCATTTTTCTAAGTTTATAGCACTCATTCATCAGATATTGTCCTTCTCAGTTCTTGACTGTCCGGAATCTGTCGTGGTGTCGATTTAAATTTCCGAAAAGAAAAAGGTTAACTGCTTAGCAATCGATCTGGTAATTTTTCTCAGAGTAAATCTACCTCATGCATATATGTATCATTCGCATAACCCATTTATGCTGACGGTTTTATCGAAGACAATCTCTCCGACTGTGTAGCGTGGGTGTACGAGTGTTGTGAGAGTGTTCGTGTGTCGTAAAACCGGCTGTCAAATTTCCTACAGATTACTTTAAGAACCGCTATTGATACTGCTTATGCTTTTAGCTTGGCCCCGTTTTGTCTTTATCTGCACGTTTCTTCAATTTTTTTTTTGGGGATGGTAAAAGATATTGGAGATTTAGATTTAGGGCAATCTAGATAAAACACCAATAAAAAAGTTATTGAATGATGCAAATAATAATGGAAAAGATAATAAAATGTCAATAATTTAATTAAATTATATGGTGGATAAATTGATGTGATGGCAAAATGGGTTAATGCACTGATACGCTAGGAGTTTATAAACCACAGTACGTATTTAATGAAATATTAAGCTTTTGAATCATATTAGCAATGAAAATAATCTCGTAGCCGCCTGGTATAAAAATTATGAACTTGTCTACGACGTATTCGAACTGTTGACTTTACGATTGTCATTCCTGCGCGGGAAACAAAATGAGAATTAGTTATCGCATTTTTCTCAACACAGGTGAAAGTCAAAATACCCAATAAATATGGATATACGGAGCTAGTGAATAAAAGAACTGCCAATCAGAACAGAACATGAAATTAATTATGTTCTTTTCTTTTTAAGAAGATTTTCTTTGCCAATTTGTTTAGAGTAAATAAATGTTCGCGTTCGTATTCGTATTTTTATTATAAATACATATTTTCAATGAAGAAAATTAAAACCCACTGCTGTACCTACATGCAATTTACCAATGCAAGAAATGAATGAAAGTGGAAAAAAATAGTTGAACCTGAGGCAACGACAAGAGTAATTGGTGAAGAAAATATAAAGCATGATACATTAAATGATAATCGGGCTGTAAAACATTGTGCAAATGATACTGAGTGTGCTAAAAGTTTATTAGATTTTGCATCAGTAAAAAACACGTAAGTTATCCATACCTAAAAAGATATTACAGAGGCGGTACAACTGTACATTTTTCAAGAAATAAGGGATAAATACTTCTTTTTAAACAAAACTGCACTTCAAATAAATTTACACTTAAAAATATATGAATTTTATTAATTTATTTCCCTATGTCTCACACTGTACAAGTTCTGTCACGTTATATGATGCCGGCCATTTTGTAAATATACAGGGTGTTATGCAAGTATGTGTACAACGCTTTACCGATGGTAGAACTAACCCTATAGATTGTAAATCTGTCAATAATTTTTATTTTACATGCTTCCTGTCCCTTAAAACTGACTAATTATGTGATAGTTCAAGAGTTTGCAAAAAATAAAAATCAATGTGTTCTCTGAAGAAAATGTTGATTGCTACAACTTACGTGAAAATCTTTTTTGCATGGGCGTACAATTGATATTCTGTTTATTGAATATCAAAAAGCTAATTATCTTCACGATAGAAATGTAGTTTTTCATTGTGAAAGTTTCAAATACCTATTATATGCCGCGATGCCAATGATCTTATGTGATTTGTGACTGATATGACATTTTTTCCAGAGAATACATTGTTTTTTCATTTTTTACAAACTTTTAAACTATGACGTAATTGGTCAGTTTAAGTAGCTCCAATTCTTAAAGGAAGCATGTAAAATAAAAATTATTGCTATATATATACCGTGAGTATTTTTTAACGTGAAACATTGGGTTTGTACATCCATGGTTACGACTTGATATTTGATTGACAGCAATGTATTTGCCCGTTCCATTTAAAATGAAACATAGGGAACGAATCTGACAGAAGAATTATATTTAAATATTGTAAGAAATTTAGCGGAATCAGAAAACCACTCGAGAACACTAAACATATTTCGGGCACAAGGTGCACACAGTATTTTTTCTACATCTAAATTTAATTTTTAGAAAACAGGTATAATTATTTACACAAAATTAACCTCTAATGACATCTTGTCAATATGACAGATAACCGTTTTTCCTATAAATTATAATTTGACATTTGATTGACAGCAATGTATTTGTCTGTCTCATTTAAAGTGACACATGGGAAATGAATTTGACAGAAGTATTATATTTAAATATTGTAAGAAATTTAGCCGAGTCAGAAAACCACTCGGGCACAAGGTGCACACTATATTTTTTCTACAACTACTTTTAATTTAGAATGCAGGTATAATTATTTAAACAAAATTAACCTCTATTGACGTCTTATCAAATGTCAAATTCATTCCCTATGTTTCATTTTAAATGGAACAGGCAAATACACTGCTGTCAATCAAATGTCAAGTCGTAACTATAGATATGACAAACCCAATGTTTCACGTTAAAAAATACTATCTATGGGGATAGTTCTACAATCGGTTAAGAGGTCTACGTTTACTTACATAATACCCTGTAGTAGTGCCACTATCGCATATAGGTATTAAGTTTTAATTTCAATCTCATGGGTTCTCCTAACAATATATGGTTATTTTGTACAAAAAATAGAACAAGACGTGTTAAATCAAATAAAATTTTTGAATTTAATTATACTATTCATTTTATAAACATTGTTCACTGAATTTAGTAATGCTCCTTTAAAATGTTTTAATTACAATTAGGTTTGGCTATATCATATGCCTTATTAAATATTTAATGGAACATTCATTACCATTTGTTATTAAATCTATTTTAAGAGGCTATTTCCTCCAGGAATATTAATTTACAGGTCAAATGTTAAACATCATGTGGTCGTATGTGTAATGTGAATTAATAATTAAAATTTAATCAGCTCTTTAAATATTCTCCACAGCGAAATTATTATTACATTATTATACAACTGAATATAATACCACGATAGCAGCATTTTCTTAAAAAAAATGAACCTCGCGTTAATTTTTTAGATGATGCAGGATATCCTTCATCGCTTGTTTCTACGCCTTTTATATTTTCCTTTATCCCAATTATCTCGTGACATTTTCCAATGCTAAATACCAAACAAACGTTTAGCAAATGGATTCGCCAAGAAACAAGTGACGTGAAAATGACAAGTGAATGTTTTGTGTCACAGTAAGTAGAACGCTTTTGGTTTTCGTTTGAGTTTCATTTCTTGTTGAGTAATTGCTTTTTATTTGAATGCATACAAAAACGAAGAAATTTTATTAAGAACTAATTGTTACTTTGTGTCTTTGACAATTGTTCTTATGATAACAAAGCTACAGCTATATTCAAAAACAATAGCACCTGTATTTATAGAAATTTTACATGTACCTACAAAATACAGAATGAACGAACTCGTAATTAGGACAAACGTAAGCTAAAGAAGTATTACTGAAATTGTATAGGTAGTGCTGGCTGAACCAAAGATAATGTGATATAAGTAACCGTTTTCAAATTAGAGACTAAATTCTTCATGAGCCATCTTCCAGAGGATGGTATATTGGTGTAGAAGAGGAGACCCGAGTTATATTATTTTGCTTAAAATTATGCAAAAATTTAATGATTAAAGTATTGATATTGATTCGTAAGACATCCTTTAACGTATATTATCTTTATTTGTAAATGGTGAACGTTGTTCAAGTCAACAAAATTTTTCTGCGGAAACCACTTTGGGGAATATTATACTCTTCAATACTATACAATTGAAGATATGAAATAGGTATATAAAAATAACTTTAGTAAAGGACAAATTCTGGCTAGGGCGACGTTTATTAAAATTTGAACGAAGCAAGATATTACTAGACTAACAGGCCTATTCTACTAAAAAAAATGTATAACGATATCGTTACTGAATGACTGTCGCTAAGCATTTGGTTAAACGACTTTAATAACGACAAATGCCAAAAACCTATTCTACTAATCATATCGTTATCAGGATTATAACGATAATATCTAACTTCATGTATATTTTGACAGAATAAATTTTTATGTTTTTCAATTTAAATTTGACATATCGATTCATTGTTTGTTTATTTAATTGAATTTGACAATGGATATAAAGAAAAGGGCTTCGAGGACAACTCAAAGACAGTATGAAATATATGTTGAAGAACTGAAAAATAAGAGTTCATTAAGAATTCATAAATTGTCCACAGAAGAATTGGAAGAAATATGGAGAAGACGTACAAGTCATTTAAATTCTGTGGGACCGGGTAAAAGGATCTGATGTATCACGCAGTGTGCGATTATATAATCTATATTATATATCTATATTCTATATTATATTATATATCAATATATTAAATAATATTATTATTTATTTATTATTTACATTCTGCAACGAAAAAAACCTTGGATTTTCCTTTTTTCTACCTTTATCAACATGAAAAACAGCCTGGAGTCTTTCATCCACCAAATATTATCTAAATCTAAATTTTTAAATATATTTCTGAAATATAAATAAAATGTCTAATACTAAAAAGTATAATGTATATAATTAGTGTACAGATGTGAATAAATACTCATCTTTGCAGAATCTCTTTCTCAGCTACAATTAACAAAATATCTTTTGTTCTTAAAATATGTCTAACTTTACGACTTCAACGATGCATGTGAACTTGTCGTTATTAAACGATGTGAAATAACGATATGTAACGATTCGTAACGATAATTAAATTAATAGGGTTTTGGCAAAAAATCGTTATCATAACGACTTGTCGCCTAGTAACGAGTCATAACGATACATATTTTTTTAGTAGAATAGGCCTGTTAGTTAAAAACTGAAATACCATGCATTTCCGATAGGACATATTTGAGACAAACGTGTATACTCTAAGTCGCCATCAAATATAAGTATAGTTCAACTTTTCCCTTATCCGCACCTTGTCCCTTGCCCTGCGGTGTTGCCGCTTCTTCAAACCTATTATTTTCAACATTGCCCATGAATTGGCAACAGTGTAGAAATTTTCAATCCATATTTATTTAACGGCAACTATCTTATAACATAGTTAAATTCCCCAACAAGATTCTGAGTAATGAGGTCACCAACATTTAAAATATTTGTAAAAAAATTATTATTCAAAAATTTAAAATACCATAGGTATAGTATTTATGAAATATACTACGATGTAATACAATTAAAAGCGAAACAAAAATAAAACATATCGCGGCTTATTACACTTTTCTGGGTGTGTAATATGCATTTATTGGCAGATTTCGATAATGATGATACATCTGTATCAGATGATTCTCAAAGCTGTCGCAGAGAGAGCACCAAAGAAGCTATTTGACAATTATAAATAATTTTCAAGTTTCAAGTTTGACGTTCGTTGGATTCGAACTCGGACCGTCTAAATATTAACCGGTTATCTAATGCACTCAACTACGCAACCCCTAGGCATGTCAGCCATTCTGTAGCAAAAAACAAATAAGCATATTGCGCCCTGATGAGGAATAAACATGTGTTCATACCTACTAGGCAAGTTGTGTGCAATATTTAAAAGATTTTATTATTCTTTTCAAATGTACTTACTATGTTCGTAGAATAATATCTTTTCTTAAGTGAATTGTGCTTATACTATATACTGGTAGACAAACATACATATAATCATTCACTTCAGAACTTATCACATAGAAATTTGAAAATGTAAAATGTAGTATTTAAAATAGAATAATCCGTAGCAAAATTAGTGACCTATTTATTTTGATTTATTATATACTTTCTATGTTATTTCAAATAAAGTAATATTTCCTTTTATTTTTGTTTCCTGTTTCCCTTAACAAAAATTCGTACACGGAAGTACTTGACTCGTTAATTTCATTTCAGGCAGTTTTCACTTTATCTGAAATACATGCCTGTGGTTACACGTATAAATTTAAACCGGTAAACATATTTAAAAACTGTTAACCAGGTCAAAATCTGATAAATAATATATTAAATTTCTCTGTACGTTTCTCATAAAAGCTAAACTAGGTAAATGTAGTTCCCGATTTGCAGTTCACGTAGGACTGATGTTATCTGACACACTTCACAAGTTTCAATTTATAGCTTAGATCCGAAATTTATATAACCATGAACGTTATTTGAAATTCACAAATGCCACAGTAGATACACAATATGATAACAAATAATGGGAATAAAATCAATATATGACACTTTATACATAAAATAATCATCACTTTGTTCAAACCAGAATTTGTTATACAGAATAATTTTGAGTAGTGGTAATTATGAATAAACTATGCATTACATATTAATGATTAACGCCATCAACCACAAAATGAAAACTGTATACGTGTTAAAATATAATTCCTGCAATAAGTAAAATATGTAGAAATATTTTTTTGTTGGATCCCAAAATAAAAAAAAAAATATTTACCTATGATTCCAACCATTGATTCTTGAAAATAGACAATATTTATTTTTGTAATTAACTGATAATTGGTAAAAAAAGATTTGACAAGGATAGGTTAAATTATATGATGGTTGATTCCTATTCGTCATTGTGTCAATATAATTCTTTTATGTTCATTATAAAAAGTATAGTTTGTTTAATTAATTTTAGTATCAAAAGAGAAAATTTATTAGTAAAAAAAGGCACTACTATATGTAATCTTAACCAATAACCATCGATTTTCTGGAATAGATTATAAAACCAAATATGCTGAATTAAATTCATGATTTTATTCAACTGTGAAATATTTGTTTCAAACTGTTAATATGTCAAATGTAGAAAAATAAAATGTATATGGAATTCGAATAATAGGTGTATTATTTCAATCATAGAAATTAATGTACTTCCCTACTTATCGTGATGTTCGATTTTTTTTTATTATAAAATACGACAATTCTTACTTGAGTTGCGTAAATAGTTTTAAAAAATATCAGTCACATTACTTTTGGATTACTTTATTATTTGGAAAGTGAAGCCTAGTAGCCGTGTATCTGAGTGTTTGATCACAAATCTGAGCACCCGAGTTCGATTGTCATTATATTCGAATAGTTTTTAACATTATATATCGCCAGAGTGTGATAAGTAGGCTCATTTTGTTGGAATATGAAGTCATTATTTTTGACCAACAATGCAATGGATGGCAATAGCTGCTTTTCTAATTTGTCTTCATATTTTCTGGCATTTACAATTCAGTCTAAGAAATACAAATTCCTGACTCCTTGGCTAGATATGCAACTCTATTTCATCAGTCCTTGGGCAAATATTAAAGTTCTTCTAAGGCAATCAAGATCAAACGCATCAATTTTATTTTTCATTATTCTGCTGCAATGACCACCCACACAAATATCGAATTTACTTTCCTCACTAAAAATAAGTACTCTATTCCATTGATTTTAAGTCCAATTAATATGTTCTTTTGTTCATTTTAAACGATTACGCTTTTGAATGCTGCTAAGCAGGGCCGGATTGAGGAATCAAAACGGCCCGAGCGATTTGAAGAATACCGGCCCAATAAGCCAATGGAGACTTTTGAATTTAGAATTTTTGGATTGCCATCTAGTGTGAGTTCTGAAATAACATCTTTCAATCGCATTAATAAAAAACTAATAAATTATTAAATTGAAAACAAAATTAAAAAAGACTTCGATCCCGGCCCGGCCCACCGAGGTTTTCCTCAGTTCCTCGATAGGACAATCCGGCTCTGCTGCTAAGTAAAGGTTTAGCTTTTCCCTAATAAATTTCAATTAATCGGTTATAATTAATATTTACTTTAAATTACTTTATAAAATCCATAGGCCAATTCTTTCAAAATACGACGGCTTATTGTTAGAGATATATGTTTATCAATATTATTATTATTATAACTCTTTCTTTACCCCACTGTTGTTTCACGGCTGTTCTGTACCACTGTTTTAATTTAAGAGATAATTAGAACACACCAAAAACCGAGTTCACATTTGACAAATAACAGATCTGAAGTTGAATACTGCAGTTTTGTCAGCATTACCAACATGAATGTACAGAAAAGAAAACTAAATTTAGGTAAGACAACTTAACCGCTACACGTAATATTGATGGTGGAAGCTCTGTAATGAGTAACGTAAATAAAATACGAAAATCGTTAATTTACTCAATGTCTGCAATGTGTAAATTATCAACTTTACATCGGAGTATATAAAATGATATTTTATATTTGTTCATAGTATGTTTTACAGGTGGTGCGAATACATTTGGGGTTGGGCTTCTATAACTAAGTAATTTATTGTAAATGTTAAATTACAAAACTTTTTTTTTAATATTATGTCAAATCAATTTCAGCAAATAATAAGGCTTCTATTCTTCTTGGCATGCTATTAATCTATGCATGTAACTTTTCCTGTATATGTGGATGATGATTCCAAAGATGTGCTACCTTCTCAACCAGTTGAACTTTTGGAGCAATTACCTTTTTTACCACTTCTCATTCCATCAGCTCCCACACATTCTCAAGAGAATTCATATAATTCAATTGATTACAATAATGATAGATGAAATAAACTTGAAAGATTGTCCTCGAAAATAAAATTATTATAAAAATTAAAGTGCGTCTAATAATATGACCAGGGACTGTATATCGTCGTTACCGAAATCTGCTATTAAAATCAGACTGGCAATACGCAACAACAAGCAACGAAGTAAAAAAAAAAACTTGCTTATATTATAGACTGTAATTCATAACTAATGAGATTTCAAAAATTATTTTTATTGTAATGTATCAGAATACAATAAGTTTATAACGCCACTTTCAAAATTAAATTGAAATAAAAATATCAATTCAAATATAGAGAAAATTCATCCCATTCATTTAAAAAAACTCACCTTGCTTTTAAATAATTACAATTCATATTACATTCGAAACTAATGAACCCTTATTGGTTAATATTTTTCGGGTGTACGATTTTCTTCCTTCCATCATTCTTTTTATGAAACCCAACCTTTCTTATATCCTAACGTTAGTATTTAAAGTCAAGTATCCTTTTTCCCTGCCATTATTACTTGGCATTTTATCCTCTATAAAATTTCGGTATCCAAGTAGGTAGTGGCCTGTATGTTGATGACTTGTTCTCATCTTGAGGATAAGGGCCTAGTGCTTGTACTTAGCCCTTGGCAAGGTTTAAGGACTGGGCAATGTTTATGTTATGCGTTAAGATACAAGCTCTCAGAGAAAGAGTTGATGGCATGGTGCACTTTCAGAGGTTATGTATTTTCACGTATGTATACTGTTGTTGAAAAAGTAATTTTCATAGCTTGGATGTACTATTTGTTTTACCGCATAATAGAGCAAAATACATATTTTAAGTTCCTATGTCATTATATGTGTGTTCTGTTCGGTTTGCTTTGCTACAACGTATGGAATCAGAGATTCCAGGTTATCAAGTAGTGTTTGCATAAATTGAAATATATTTTTAAATGTAAATACATACATAATATACATATGTATAAATGATGGTAATATTTATTTTCTTTTAATTTCGATCTATCAGTAATGTAATGTCCTTAGAGTTGTCATTTAAAAAAAAATGTATTTACACAAATATTATTACAACACTGCAAGCTAACATATTTTTCCATTTTTGTAAATGCTCATTGTATTGCACAAATTATAATAACAAACATAAATAGATATTAAGAGTGGACTTTATTTAATAAATTTAACATAATTTGGGAGCAGAGATTTCGAATTTACCTATTTGAGCAATTTGCAAGTTAATGATATAATAATAATAATAATAATAATAATAATAATAATAATAATAATAATAACAACAATAATAATAATAATAATAATAATAATTCCTAATTTTAATAATATCACACACAGAGATCGAATGTTAAGTAAAAAATTATTTTTAAGAACTGTAACTATTTTCAGGTTTTGCATCAGGTGATCAGTTATGACTCGAACTGCTCGGGTTTTGTTTACCAATGTCAAACATGAAACTTCAAACTTCGCAAAATAATTGTACCTTGTGGTGCATACTCAATACTATATTTGAGTATCAGCGGTATACCTAGTTATATTGTTGAAATCTACTTATAAAAGCAGATTAGAACATCTATAAATGGGTAATAAGCTGTAAAATATACACTGGTGAATTCTCGGATAGTCAATTGGCTGGATACCGGATGCGGGATATCTATGTACAATTTCAAACCCCGAAAATAGTGATATATTTCTAACTAGAATAACTGAAAAAATAAAATAAATTTTTATTTATAAATATTTGGTATAAAATTGTTACTATTTAAAGTTAACACTAGGGGGTGGAGGTGGGGGTAACTATCTAGCTTTGCCACCCCCCAAATCTCGTCACTGGCCTGCTGAGCCATATAGGTGCCGAATAGTAACCGGTTATCCGTTCCTTCTTTTAAATAATATATCCTGTTTGCTGGACTGGCCTACAATATTCTCTATGCTGTAACACTGTAAGTTGTAATTTATATGGCCAACGTGTTACACCCAAACATTTCTAATCCGTTAATCAAACCCTACCAGACTTCTCGCAAATGTAATTATAATATCTGTATTTGCGGTCATCGCAATCTCAGTGTCAATTAGAACAATAATCAAAATAGTATTGTGGTGATCTTAGTTCTATTCTAAGCCTAACCACACAACCGCACATTCCACGGAATGGCTGCTGCATGCCTTGTTAACTTGGCTCATCTACTAGACTACTAGACACGTGGCAGATGTTTAATTACATTAAAATAGAGAGTAGGTAGCAAGATATTTGATGGAGAATATAGGACACGAGGCACGAGTTTATGCGATGTAAGCTTCGTATAATACTTGAGAATATATTACATATAATTGTTCTTCCTTTTACTTCATGTAAAATAATTATTATCTACACTGTACAGTGATTTTTTAAGCAACAATGTTATTTCTTTTTATTTACAAGGGCTGTTTGAAAAGTTTTTGCAAACTAGTATTTCTAGTAGTAGCAGTGATTTTCTAATGTAATATTTCTACGATTTAAACTATAATATTCGACCGCAAATAATTATTATCAAAATTTGAATGAGGCTGAAATTCTCTTTAATAAATAATATGTAGCGCCATGTCGCGCTGAGTATTCATCTACTCCATCGGGAGGCAGTGCTCACCTATACGACGCCTATTTCTACGATTGAAATTCAATTTCGGATATGGTAAATTGATATTTTCATATAATTTTTCTGAAATTGAAGTTTCTATTTCTGCAATTGATTTCACTTTTTCAGAAAATAAATTTACTTTTTCTGATATTGAAGTAACTTTTTTTCTAAAATTGAAGTTGAAATGGACAGGGGGAAAAACTGCTTCCAAAAATGGTACGAGCGCATGCAAAAGTGCATATATGTTAAAGGAGATTATTTTGAAAAACAATAAAGCCTTTTATAAAATTCTTTTGGTCTTCTTTTACATCATTTGCAGAAACTTTTCCAGCAGTGTACGTAATAACAAATATAAATAAAAATATTAAATCGCATTTATTTTAAGGAATTGTAAATAACTGAATAACTGTATAAGACAAATACAGAATATTTAGTGATAATCATTATTATAACCTTACAGCCCGATGCACAAAAAAGTTTAAGCTAATCCTCATTTTTGGATTAGTGAATTCTATTCTATTCCGGTATTTAAAATTTAATTTTCATGATATTATCAATAAAGGTAGATACTAGGAATAGATTAGACTATATTTTAAGATATAAACTGTCAAAATTAGAGTAGAATTCGCTAATCCAAAAATGAGGATTAGCTTAAACATTTTATGAATCAGGCTGCATATGTTTAAACCGTAGAACAAGACCATAATGATCAAGGAAATTTTAATTACAGAAGAAAGATTTTGTGAAAAATGTATGGACCCCACAGGGATTTGACTCCTGGACCTTCTCATATCTAGTGAGACGCTTTAACCAACTGAGCCACAAGATCCGTTTCCATTAAATTCAATAAATATTCTTACAATTTTCGTAGGCGAGTACACTCTCCTAATCGGAGTAGATGAATATTAAGAGCGAACAATGTGCTATAATTATTACGAATATTTCACCTTCACTCAAACATTGATAAGAATTATTAGTAATCAAACTTATATGTTTAAAACGTAGAAATAGCCTGAAGGCACAATTATTTTTGTGAGTTTTGCGAATTGTCATGACACTGCAAAGTTTTATGTTAATCTGCTAATTTATGACTCAATTGGATTTTTTTAAAATAACTTTAATGAAGAAATTTTACTTTCAAATACTTACGGCATGTACGTGTCAAAATGATGCATAATCGCTTCAGCTCGTTGCTTTGTGTATTACATGTGAAGCACAAGATAGACAAAGGGCTAATGGTACCATGTCAATCCACATTCTCCGCAAGGAATCAATAGTTTAGGTTTAAAGCGTATTTCGAACTATTCTAACAGCAAAATAATACATTAGTTCAAATGAAATTAGTCTCGACCGTCCTTGCTCATTAAGCAAGTGCGATAAACATTGAACCAGTATTGTGTATTTTGCAATGCTAATTTGAGTTTAAAAAGAAAAATCTAAACAAAGATTAGAGATGAAATCGATAGTCTGGTTGGTGTGTAGGTGGACGTTGAGCAGCGCCCAGGACAAGGGCGGTTCTACACGATTCAAAATGAAATTCTCGGCTGTAATTTACGCAGCGAGCCGCCCGGACTGCTGTCCGACACACAGGCGTCGAGCCAAAAGGTTAAGTGAGCTTAATTTAATTTTTTTCTCTTGGCAAGCTACTTGTGTTGTTCAGTTATCCCTTTGAAAGCGCCCGTCTGCAGGTGAAATATATATATATTTTTATTCCACGAACTTAAATTACTTGAAAAACATTATGCGCTAGTCACCATGTTTAGTTGAAAATGGTTCGAGCAGAAATTAAAACGTTAACTCGTACATGTGGATCTGTGAAGTTCACAGCGGAAAATTAACTGCTGCACAGAATGTTTATTCTAAAGAATTAAAAACAAAAATGCTCTTTTGAAAACTATTCAAATTAAATTGAAACGTTATCAAACAAAATATTATTTTTGTTTATACAAAAGAAAAATAAATATCTATTTTATTTTCAGTAACCTGTAATCATACTTTTTGATCGGATTCAACTTTGTTTTACACTAATTATAATTTTACCTTAATTAAAATGGAATTACATTTTGTTATTTAGTCATTTCCCTATTTCATTTGAATTGGAAATACGTTTTTTCAAATAAATTACTTCAAAGTCAAGGAACAAAACATTTAATTTTCTACAATAACAATAAAAGTGATGTTCGCATATACACTTGCATTATCGTAATTATGAAATGAAATGTAGTAAACGAGAGTAATTCAAATAATTATTTATCTTCTCCACTTGAATCGACCAGATGACTAGATTTAATGTTGATTCCATGATGTCATAGGGTTCAGTGTTTATAATTTTTTCCCCGTCCTAATTTTTCTGATTCATTATTCATTTGTTCATTACTTTCAACGTTAATTGGAAAACTATATCCAGATAATTCAAATTAAAGGAAGTTCCAATATAATAAATAAAAATATTACATAGAAAAGTGCCAAAGTTGAATCTCGTAAAAATGATATGTCATAAAATTCCGGACGTGGATGAAATTTAAAGCCGAAGATGGTACTAATTTTAAGTAAAAGTAATGTTGGTAACAAAGTGTTAGTACCAAAATAGATATTTACAAAATAGGGGATGCAAATATTGATCATTATATCTTTTTCTTTTAAAAAAACTTAAAAATGACATTTAGTCTTTTTGGATTTACTTTACATTATTTGTTTACATTGTAAAAAGAACGATATGTACAATTTTGGTTATTAGATAATGTATAGATATTAGCAACATATGAAATGCTGGAGAAAATGTTATTTTCGTGAAATAAATTTTACTAATAAAAGCTTTCTTCTTTATTTCGATCTTTCGCACACCCAGCTTCTTTCTGTGTATGGTAGTTGTCATGTGTCAAATGTTTCTTACACTTGGCAAACAAGAAAAGATAGAAAGAACAATAGAAAACAGAAAAACGTGCACAGAAATGTGATAATTGTTGTTTATTGTTATATTTTTTGCTTAGACTTTTATGCAACAGTTTGAAATAGAAAATGCATAACATTTTGATCATTTAGTTATTTATTTGGTTTAATTATCCAATAATTATGTAAATAAATAACATTAAAAGTACTGTCAACAAAGCATAATAATTATAAAAGTTAATTGATATGAAAATATTATTATTTAGAACAGACACATCATTCAACAATAATTAAGTGAATAAAAATGACAATATGATGTTTATATTAACGAATTGCACATATTTAATATGATTTATTAAATTAAAATTATCTCTGTAATACACTGTTTACAATAAATAGTATGTCCACGGATCGAGTTCCAAAGAGAAAAAACTTTTTTATTTTTTATTTTACAAAAAAAATATATTCTTGATAAAAGTTTTTGGATGTCTCGAAACGGCCAATTCAGTTTTAACATTTTCAAATTTTCTTTTAGTTTCAGATAAAAATCGAAAATTCGTCGTTTGAGTTGAAAATTATTCCCAAAAAATAAGTTTGCGTTGTCATGGTAATTGCCGTTATTTATTTATTTTCATTAACTGTCAGTTATAAAAATCAACCATAATCGTTGAAAATGTTGTCAAAAGACGAACGAATTTATCTAATTCAATGCTATGGCAAAGGTAATAAAGCGATCAGTCGAGTTGTCGAAGAATTTAATCAAAAGTTTCCGGATATTTATATCTCAAATAGAGGTTGTGTTAACAATTACCATGACAACGTAAACTTATTTTTTGGGATTTTACAATGCTAAAACTGAATTGGCCGTTTCGGGACATCCAAAACTTTTATCAAGAATACATTTTTTTGTAAAATAAAAAATTTTAAAAAAATTCTCTTTGGAACTCGATCCGTGGACATACTGAATATAATATAGCATACAGCAATACAATTTCTATTTACGAAGCCAAAACTCAATATCAGACACTACAGTTCTGAGGCGTCACGTGTAATATGAAATAAGCAATGAGAGCAACAAAAAAAATTGTCTGTACTCATCTCTTACGTTCACATTCTTGTGCGCACTTGACTTCACGTCATAGAAGTTTTAATGTCGTTAGTCCCGAATTCTATTAATACATGAGAAATTTTCAAAAAACTTCGAGTATTTTATTTATAATTCTATAACTGTCCAGTGGCCGCGTGCCTGAGTGTCTGGTCGCGAACCTGGGGGAACCGGGTTCGATCCCGACCGGCGCCAAATATTTTGAATTTTAAATGGCACAAAAGTGACCCCTGTGGTGCACTCTCCACGCCAGCAATGAGTGCCCGTGAGGTGACGCCTGGTAAACGCCCGCACGGTCAAATATGTCATCAACATTACCGATATATGCGACAAAGCAGATTGGCACACCTAGAAATAGGTAATATGCCGTGATGATATATTTATTTATTTATATTTAATTCTATAATTATTAAAAAAAAAAAATGGACAAAAACTCAATTATGATAGTAAACAATATAATTTGAATCTGTTTTTATACAGTTAATAGGCAATTTGAATAAATATTTCCAATAATCGTCTAAATGTGACAAGTACGAGTATTATGGGTCAACTATTTCAGAAAAAGCATCTCGGCTGTTAAGCCACGTATTTCAAAATAAATAACGCTCCATTTGAAACTGTCGGAGCAGAATTCCTCCCAATTCGGAAATACGGTATCAAAGAAGTATCAAAAATTCAGGAGTAAAATAGCCAGACAGCGTCAAGTCTGAAAAATGTTTTATCTGATTCAGGTAACGACCGATCTTCGACACTTTAAGTTATCCTGTCGAGTGTCGACCCAGTTTCTCCAGACAGAAATGGAACTAAACTCGAACCTAGAGACTCCAGTTAAATATTAAAACAGGCCAAGACTCGAGACACAATTGTTTTAAATCGAGCTTCTTTTCTTTCTCCAGCATTATAGCATTATGCTCAATGTTGGCGAAATGTTCTTGCAAATGTAATTATTTGAATTAGATGTAGAAATGGATTACAACCAACAACTTGAATCTCTTTTTAAATTACATGATTGTTTAATTATGTTAATGCTCTAGTTTTCCTAACATTTTATGCAACGGAAGTATTTCGTTTTTAGTTTCGTTGTTTCAGCCAAACAATTGTATCTCAGAGGTAATTATTATTTCAAATGCTATTCAATTACATTACGTACGGACAAAAATATGAAATGGGTACTTATTCTATTGTTTTCTTTTTTTAAAAAAAATACTGAGATGTAGGTTAACAATAGATGTGAATTAGTTATGGCAAATGTACACAATAGTCGATAAAAAGAAAGAGTTTTCTTTCCTTTTGTAACAAAACAATTTAAATTAGATACAGCCACTCCGCTGAATGCATGAATCAACTTTTGTTATACAGTAATTATTTTTAAAATAAAATAGGTAAATATTTGCAAAGATATAAAGTAATACTTCTCCCAGTTTCTAGTAAGACCATAGAAAAAAGATTCAACTAAATTCATAGGTTTAATTATATTTTAATAACATTATTTATAAATACTAGAATCTCTGAAATTGTGATCAAACTCACAATTTACAATATGTCCATTTGAGTGAAAGGAGTTTCAACAATTATATATATATATACGTAGTCAGGTCGTAAGTTCTGTCCCAAGATTAAAGTAAGACTAGATAAAACAAATGAGATCAAGACACAAAATTTTATTAGAATATGAAACCCTAATATACCATGAACATGTCTAGCTACATTTTAATCGAAATGACCTCCGTGTGCTTGTACACAGGCTTTTAATCTTCGAGACCAGTCATCTATGGCAGTACACACCATATTCATATCAATATTGGCCACTGCTTTTACCAAAGACGTCTTTAACTGCTCCAAATTTCTGTGGCTTGAAGAACAGACTTTTTCCTCTAAATAAGACCAGATTTTATAGTCCAAGGGATAAAGTCGATATTTTGGCGATAAAACCATTCTTGCGAAGACTTTGCTTTGTGAGCTGGCGCTGAGTCCTGTTGGAAAACCCAGTGCTCATTTTTAAACATAGTGGTACACAGAGACTTTACAATTCCCTCTAAAATGTCTTCTTGATACACTTTAGCTCCAGTTTTGACGCCTTTTTGAAAAAAATGAACTTGTGTGGCCCCCAGATATGAAACACCCAACCAAACCATCACAGATGCCGGGTGATGACCTCGTTGAACAACAGGAACCTTTTCAGCAGCTTCAGAACTGCTATGAGCATACACTCTATCATTTTTCTTATTTAAATGTTCTTCGATTGTCAAAATTTTCTCATCTGTAAAAAGAATTTCTCGATGCTTGTTATCTGCGTACCGATGAAGAAGCAGGTTTGCTCTTTCTTGCCTATTTTTTTTTAAACGTGATGTAAGAAGATGGCCCTTTTTTCTACGGTAAGCATGAAGTTTGAGGTCCTCATTAATAACTCGCTTCAAATATTCCCTTGACAAATGCATCTGCAAAGCCATCAATTTCTGTTTTCGTCTAGGATTTCGGCGAATACGAGCTTCAACAGCTTTTATGACTGCTGGTTTGTCAGCAACAGAGGAGACTTCAGTGTATCGCTTAATGGTACGATAAACAAATTTCTGTGTGATTTCTAAATTTTTCAATAATTTAAAAATCGTTGTTGCTGAATGCCCACACCTGTGCAAAGCAATTACGGCAACACGATCTTCTTTTTTACTTCACTCCATTATTATTTAACAACTTAGCAAAGAACTGTTGACACTTTTGTATTTAACACTGACAACAATAAATGACATATCTTCATTTTTGTTTTCAACGGTTACTTAGATCGTATAAAAACACAATAAAAGTTTGGGACAGAACTTATGACTTGACTACGTACAATATCTTTAACTTTTATATCTCTAGAACCTAAAAAACAGAAGACACCGTGAAATAGAAACAAATAAATATAAATATATCATCACGGCATATTACCCATTATTGGGTGTGCCTTTAAACTAAAACATATTTGGTTTTGCGTTCGAGGTAACTATCCCATTACGTAACCCATATGAATGTTATACAGTATGTCCCCGGATTGAGTTTACAAGAGGAAAAGAAATTTTATTTTTGATTTTACGAAAAAATGTCAAGGGAAGAAAAATTTTTGCTTGAATTAAAACGCATGTTTCAGTTATTAAAACTTTTAATTAATGCAAGGTTCTTTTATTATAACGTTTTTTCGTAGTTTGTCCTCCTAATAATACGGTTATTACATTGAATCTAACATGATTTTAGTTAGCTTTGAAATATTGACAAATGATTATTAATTCTAATTTAAGAAAAAAAAAATACGGCGAAAATCAAAATAATTGTGGTTTATTCAATTAACTCTTTTTTATCTGAAATTATAATTAATAATCATTTGTTAATATTTCAAAGCTAACTAAAATCATGTTAGATTCAATGTAATTACTGTATTATTAGGATGACAAAATACGAAAAAACGTTATAATAAAAGAACCTAACATTAATTAAAAGTTTTAATAACTGAAACGTGCGTTTTAATTTAAGCAAAAATTTTTCTTCCCTTCGCATTTTTTCGTAAAATCAAAAATAAAATTTTTTTTCCTCTTGTAAACTCAATCCGGGGACATACTGTATAAGAAGAGTGTCAAGAAAATAGCTACTTGTTTCACTAAGCAATGAACCCTGCCGAAACTGTAAATTTATATTTGGTTTCGTGTCGAATGCATTATTTTTACCCATTTTAGAATATATCTTAATTTAGTGGTTATTTTTAATATCTATTTTCTAGTTATCGCCTTAAAATTATGTTGCTCTACGTTTGTTGAACGGTTGCTACGCAACCATAGGTAGTAAAAATTCGCATTTTTAATGTTAATCGCCAAAAATAAAAATTTTTGAGTAAAAAAGAATAGGGCAGCTTGAATGAATGCTTTTATAAACACGAACGATGCAAAAGTTGTGTATTACAATGTGTGGCGAGTATTAATATATAATTGTGCCTACCCCATAAGTATAAAAATTATTATATTTTTCTGTTGGAAATATGTACTAAATGAACCTGGGTAAATTAGTTATATCCTACGCCTAAAGCACAATTATTGCTCATTTGTACAATTTCAAATTCGATTTTTCAAGTTACCAAACTTGCAAAATTAAATCTGTTTAGTGCTTTAGGTGTAGAATTTAATTACCTACAACTTTATTTGAAACATTTTTTTTTCTAAAATTAATTGGGGATGCATCATATGGTCATTCATCATTTTAATGTAATCAATATTAGAAAATACCCCCATTTCCCATTTGCATAAATGACCTCTTTCAGTTGTGTACATTGTAACAGAATTACATTTGTAATCTATAATACTGGCTGTGAATAGATTTTATTTATAATGTTGCATTTTAATGGACATTGCTGCCAATAGTGTGTAAGAAGGTAACCATGGAAGTAGTGATGTGCAGCCAAAAAATTCCCGGAAATTCCTTCAGTAACGATTTGCGGGAAGAAATTTTGTTACGTATTTTCTCGGATTTTTTTGAGAAAAAATAGGCGAAGGCCTATCCCATTCTGAAATGGACTATACCTATACGCACAGTACTGATTCTTCCGATTCTGATGTCTAATTACATATTTGTTTACATTTAAAAATAATTTGTTCTTGTATTACCAATGTACACTTTTTCGATATTAATAAATCCGGGGAAATTCCTAGGAATTTTCCCGTAACTTTAAATTTCGGGAATTGACCCATCTCTACATGGAAGTGATGAACTACGAGTGTATGTTGCATTTTAAAATAAATTCCTTGTAAAAAAATTGTAACCATTAGAAAGACCATTTAAAGGTTAATAAAAGAAGTGCAAAATTTGCATTTTTGCTTATATCTAGTGCCTATGGAATTTTCCTGACACACAATACAACATTTCAGTTCTAAGTTTTCAATGTTAATCTGGCCTATTTTGGAACAAAGTGGTTAATTTTTAACAATTGGTTAAAAATTTTATCGAATAGATATTGATTTGACAACTAAAAATATTTTTTTTTTTGTTATATACTAACATCTTGATAGATTAAAATTATTAACCAGTGGTTAATTTTTAACAATAGAACAGGACCGAATGTTTGCGATGGACAAAATAGGTAGAAGAATAAAACAGTTGTATTTTCATTATTGGCGAAAACGAGATGACAAAGATGAACACAATCATACTCTATATTCGAGAACATATTATACATTCATTGAAAAACATTTATTTACGGCATTAAGGGCCGGTTTTTCAATCGCTTGTTAAAGTGTTTGTTAACTACCTAGCAGATTAAATTTATCCATCAGATAAACTCCATGGTAATGAAAATGCGTTTTTCAATACGAATTTATCTATTCGGTAAGTATCAGTCGCATTTGGTTGTCAACTTTAAGGTTGGCAATAATTATAATCTGATATTTGCTATGTTCGTAAGGAATCACATGTCATTTTGAACATAATTTAAAGTTTGCTTTAGTTTGTAACAATATTTGGTAAGAATACATGAACTGAAGATAGGAAAAAAATATTTTACTAGGTACTGACTGTCATATCATTATGGGTTTTATTTTATTACATATATGCATCTTTCGGGCTTCAAGCATCAAACAGTTGTAAATTTGTACTGGAATGTTGCCAACAAATGTACACATATGTTCTTTTTCTTAAAAATATACTGTCTTATTGGCCATTAATTGGAAAAGGTAGCGAATTTCAGTATTTTATTAGAGCAGGTTTAGTTCATATCTTCTTGGCAATTCTCAATTTCGAAGTGCTCAGTACAACATTGCGTTATACATTCTATTTTTTACACTAAACAATATATTTATAATTATTAAATATTTTTTATTAGGATTAAACAATAACTTTGCTGTATATTGACGCAACATTGTTGTTATCAACGTTTTGCGTTTTATTAATTCTTCTAATTCTTGTAATCAAAACAAATTATTATAAAGTGGAAATAATTTTCATTGTATTATGCATTATAATTTAATAAAATTAATACATTTCTTAATAAGCCGTGAAAAGTACTCTGCCACAGTTATTGGTACCTATACAAGACATTTTTAGAACAAATGTTTATACCATTGGAAATATCAGCATTCTCTGAATACATAGCAGTATTATTTGCTAAAATTGAATCTTTTAAAATATTTGTCGTCACTAGAAGTCAAAGAGATCTGGTCGACGTCTTTCAATATGTGGTCTTCGATTCACTACCATTATATTAACAAACGAAATCTACCAATTTTCCTTGTCCTTGTCTTTATTATCAAAATACACATTTACATACGTCTATTATATACATATTTCTACAATTTTCTACGAATATTATTTAACTGTCAATGTCAATATGTCAGAACATCTGAATTTATCCTACTGGTAAAATTTTATCGGTAGGTCAAAGTGTCTGTTACGTTATCCTCTTGTTTACCTAAGATTTATCTTGTTGGTAACGCTAACATGACATTGAAAAACTGAAATAGGTGTTCACCATGAGGATAAATTTTACAGAGACTTAACAGACACTTGCCAGTACATTGAAAAACCGGCCCTAAAAGTTCTTTAAAAAAAAAACAATTTCCCGTAACCTGCTATACAAGATATGCGTAATAAAGCTTATACGTTACAAAAAGGCAGTCGCACAAGAAGAGAGATAAATAAAATCCCAGCTTAACATAAGCCCTCCAAAAATACTCTCTATTCTTGTAATAGAAATTTTAGACAATCTGTATTTGAAGAACTGTGCTCCATTTTCCCAGCAATTGTTCTAACAAGAGTCAAACAAGTATAAATAATCAAAGCAGGCGAGCAAGCGTAGGCGTGTAAACCAGTCTTAATAACTCCGGCAAGATGCTGCTATTTATTCACTGTATCTAATCTGTATTTAAATAAACTGAATGAGAAGTTTTAGTGAGGAAACACTGTCGGAAGTATAGCTTTCATTATTGTACGTCTACAGCATCCTCTCTTCGTTTTCAATTTGTTCTGTGACGATAGCATCGCCTACTGCGAATACATTATTTATTTTCTCCCTCTGTTCCTATCTCTCCGTAATTTAATGCGTGTATTATTAATTTACATTGTTTTGTTAACTTTTATTGTGAACTCGTTCGCTTCAATGGAAATGTGATATTTTTAGGTAATTATATACATACATACATAGGTACTTTGTACGGGGAAATAATTAATGTGAAAGTATTTTTGTGTTTTCAATATGTTTCAAATTCGTGAAAAAGGATACACCAAATTAGGGCACTGGTTTGAATCAAATATTTATGAAATATAAGCTGGGTTGTTATTTCATTTAAAATAACACTTGGTAATTTTCGTTACCACAATGTTTTTTTCAACTCATGTTACGTGTAAATAAGAAGATAGTGTCGTTAATTATAAAATTTTTAATTAAAAATATATACATATCATATCACTTTAATTACAATGTTAATACAAAAGTTTTTTTTTTTTTTTGAAAAGGAGCGTGTCTGAAAATAGATTTTAGTCTCCTAAGAGTTTTTTGTTGTGAGATGTTATGGTTCTAATAATTTTTCTAAGGCGATTTAACTGGCCTTGAAACAAAAGTCAAGCGATTGTAATTTAATGGTGCCAAGTTAGTGTGATACTTGTCTGCTATCACTATGTTTGATTCAGATTGAAAGAGTTTCAAAATTTGATTTTCATGACAAGAAAATTATTGAAGTTAAACAACATTATACTCGTAAAGTTCTTCAAAAAAAAAAGCAATGTATGAAATATTATGTATTAAAAGATTGGCGTTAATGAGGAAGAAACGCATCATCTTTTAAAAGATGGGATTCGATTAAGGTTGCTTCATGAAAGTGCGGACAGACTAGAAAGATTAAATAAATAAAAATTCCTTATATTTTAAAAGAAAACTGACGTTTTAATAACCCGGAGATAGTAAAAGCGAGTGCATTTTGGTGAGGATTATGTTTCCCCTGAATTTTTATTTTAAATAATTCCTTCTAGCGATGTGTATATTGAGTGGAGGAATGGTTTAAAGGTTGAGAACGTTCAGTTTACTTACTTTAGCGTTGTCGAAATCTTCAGATCCCATACAGCATACAGTAGATATAGGTAACGCTTTAGTAGTTTCTATAATGTAGCCCGGTTTTACAAAAAAAAAAAAAAAAAATAGATGAACTAGTACCAATTTAGCTATGTACTGTGAATATATTTCTCAAGCCTTAACAAAAATGATAAACATGTAACAGGCATCAAATAATAATAATAATAAAAAAAATACTTGCAAATATTTACTCTTTGCTGCCTACTTGAAATTGTTTTTTTTTTGTGGTACCTAATGGTAAATTATTATAAGAAGATTTAAATATTCAAGATTACTTGCATACAATTAATGACCGGTATGTCAACTTGTTAGCAAATGCAAAATTATGAGATTTTCAAGGAAAAGAAATATATTGTAATTTAAATAATCTTTATACAATACTGTACTTGAAACTGTTTCGTTTATTACAGATTTGGGTGTAACTTTTGACTCAGAGTTGAATTTTAAACAACACGTGGATAACATCATTAGAATATCCCTTAAATTGTGTGGATTTGTAATTAGAATTTGTAAAGATTTTACCAATATAAACACTTGTATTTGTTATACATATAATTCCTTAGTAAAAAGTAATTTAGAATATTGCAGTATCATATGATATACATCATTAACAGACTTGAAACTGTACAAAAGAGATTCGTTAATTAATACAAATTAAAAATAAATAAAAATCTTTATACCTACGAAGGTTTGTTTGTTGTTAGTTTTGATAGTCTAAACCACCGTAGAAATGTAGATGAACTTCTCTGTGTATACAAACTAATGAATGGCTATATACCTAGATACTCCCCAAATACTTGAGTTGTTTTACCTTAAAATTCCATCCTTTTACTCTAGAACAAAACAAAAATTCATGTTAAGTTCAAAAATACTGAATTTGGAAGAAATTCTATAATAAACAGGCTGCTAGAATTACTAATTTTATTGGTGATCATATAGACTTATTTAGAGTATTATTAGAAAAATTTAAAACATCACTAAAATACTAATATAAACTACCTACGTAAATTTAGTCATGTAGCTTTATTTTTATACATTCTATATACTTATTTATCGTACCAATTAGGCTCGTGTATTTACGCAGCACATAGTTATATAACATTTATATAACAGATATGTAACCTTTAAGATTTAAAGTCACTATCTTACGCAACATGAAAATTACATTTACATGAGAATTCACGGCTCTGCTAGCATCAACGACATGTATCAGATAATTAAACTATACGTGTATAACACATAAATTATACATATTTTATATCGTTACATATAACATATACGAGTATGTTACACAAATTATACATTTGAATAATTATTTTATTGTAGTAATGAAAAGGAATAAAAAGGAATAAAAATAAATATACATTTTATTCATATAACTACATATATTTATTGTATAGAAAATAAATATCTTCTTCATATTATATTATTGCATAGAAACATGGTTATGAAAAATAATGAATAGAATCTAAATATGAACACAACAAAAACTATCAAAAAATGTACGAATAGTAAAAAATATGAAATACGCGAAATAATGAAAAATGAAATATAAATTCTAAATATATACATAACAGTATCAAAAAAATGTTATATAATAAACAATGAAACACATAAATTACTAATAATATGAAACACAAAAAATAAATTCCAAATATTTAGAAGTAGGATTTTTAATTCATTTTTCTCTTGACAGCCGCAATTTGGGAAGATGTAATCATTTGCCCGAAACATGTTTACATTTCTTTCATGTTTCAACAGTATTAACTGCATTCTGCAACACCTTGTGCAAAAATTAAATATGTACAAATTTTATAAAAATGGCAGAATAATTAACAACGAGTTAATCTTTATTATACTCATATTTAATCTTTATGTTGGGGAATAGTTTTAATCATTCTATTATCAGTGTTTTCGCCAATCAGCCAATACTATGATGTAAGTCATCTACAAAAAGTATTATGAATTATACACATATGTATAAATATGTAATACATAACATACGAATATATATTGACTACCGTTATATTATAATGTTCTATTATATATTTGAAGATTTTGCATTGTATTTTGAGGTAATACTTTACAATGCTGAATATGTCATATTGTTTTTCAAAATTGCCACCAAGAAGCACTGAATTTGATGTTCATTTTACTGGCCATTGTACAAAAAAATACCGGGAAACCGAATTTAACTATATCTATTTTTTTTTATTTTTCAAAAAGTGGACTTAGTACATTCCAATAATCAGCCGAGAATATGTAGTCGTTAGCATTATATAATTATTTAGTATCAAATATCACTTAATCATTAAGAAATGAGGATAAACTATAGCTTTGTTCGATGACATGTACTAGGCCGCCCTAGTGTTAACTTTCTTACACTAACATGTTTTATGAGAAACGGGCAGCTTCTGGCAGGCTGTTCGATGACAAAAATTTTAAGAACTAGTGCTCACGTTTCTGACCTGACTCGCGAGGTGGTATAGAAAGTGCAGACTAGGAGTGGGGGTAACTAAATGTTGTTCGGTACACATTTTAATTCTATCCTATCTGCATATCTGTTTATTAACCTAAAATTTTACACATTGAGAAATTAAAATAATGGATTCAGATATAGTATATTCTCTTTGTTTTGTTATATAAAGAATTAATTAATATATCTGTCTCTGAATCTGATGAAGAATCAAGTGATGATTGATGTTCGTCAGAATCGTTTATTAGTTCAAACACTATGCTCTTTAAAACAGATATTTCTGCAGTCACTTCTTTGCACCTTTATAATATGACTGAGGTTATAAACAACCTAACCTTTTACATCTTTGGCTACGCTTGGCTTGATTACTCACAGCTGAGCAAACTTGCCCAAATATACACTAGTGTGTTTTATGAAACCACAAGAATTAGACTGTACTAGTGTACACTATACTGCACTGCACTATTCTACTCTGCACTTCAAGCACTTCTCATCGAACAGAGCTTATATTTAAATAAGAGTTGAGTTATCTAAACATAGTTATAGTATACGAATTTCGAACATGAAGTAAGTAGGTACTTCAAGTAATATAAACTATAAAATATTTAATGATATTGTTTGGTTTTCAATTCCTTAAAAAGGCACTACCCCAGCACAAATTTATGATTTTTAGTAATTTACTTGCTCTGCAATATAAATAACTTTATTTTAAAAATCTTCAACATTTATGCTCTGGTTGTCTTCATAAACTAAAGTTACTTATCCTCTACTCTACTCGTGTTATGTGTTCCTGCATATGAAGCAATAAACGTAAAATTTCCTGTTTTGTTACCCTCTTCCGCATTTCCTGAGTTTTTCCCGATAAATTCTAATTACCCCTAGATGCGAATGTGATGTAGATGTGTCTGATGAAAACGTTAGCCTTTCGCCTACTACCCTGAGTGTTGATATTATCACCTCCTTAATAACATCGTAAACGAGGATGTACGTAAATAACTTCATATCTCAGCCAGAACGAAGCGATATGATACGCGCCCAGAAATAATTACACGCACGTTTTCACTTATAGTTTACACTTGCAAACATTAAACCCACACGCAGTATGTCGCCGGTTCATTAATATTTTATGTACGCGTGAGGGAACTGTTAAAGTCGAAAGGGGAACAGCACAAATGCTACATTGATTATAATCTATTGTTCCAACATTTCTAACGATGAAATATTAAGGTAAATATTATTTATATGCGACTGTTTCAATAATAAAGGAACGCAGATATTATGAACAGCAATTGCTTTTTAAATACACATTTAACTATTATTATATATTACATATTATCGACATAGAATGCATACGTATGTATGGGCTATCCAGCCAATTAAGCAGCTTACGTCATCGTTTAGGGATTTTTGAAATTTTCTATAATTTTTTTAATATATTTTATTCAATTTTGACGTTTTAAACTGTCATTATTAACTTCATAGCAACAACTACAAGTAACATTTTATTCATAAGTGAATTAAATTTTTTTAAATCATTCTCACACAATTTAACTCACTATGCAACAAAAACATACATTTAAAAATAACATCAAGAACGAAAATAACACTCACCACATTATGTATCATTCATATTGAAAGGGTAGTTTGTGTTTGACAGCTACATGTGGACGAATCATTTTGAAACTCAGCGATTTAATTAATTTTTTTAAAATGATTAAAGAAAAATCTGTATTAAATTTGATGTTCACATTATATAAAGTGTAGGTTGGAGAAGACTTTTGACAAGGAAGCTATATCCAAAACAAAGGATTGTGAATGGTACAAACTTTTGAAAAGGGCCGCGAAGTAGTGGACGATGATAAGAAAACCAGGCGTCCTGACATTTTATGATAATGTGGAATAAAATAAAGAAATTTTGCTTAGTAATAGCCGAATCACTTTTGGGGAGTTGATGAGAAGCTTGGTAGTTTACAAAGCTCAAGTAAAGCAATTTTTGTCAACATTTTGCACAAAATTTTGGATTTTTGACAAATTGCGACTACCTATTTGTGAATATTTAGTTAGTATTCACAAACATGCCCCCCAGTGACTTTTTTAATCTTGGAAATAAAAAGGGTATTTAAAGGCCAACGTGATTATTAACCTCGTATCAATTTGTCTGTTTTACAGGCTCTGTAAGTGTATAAATACAAGTCACACAGATAAGATTGCAAAAATACCTACATATGTATTCAATCAAAATTGCATTCTGAATTTTTTATTGGGAGAAATGTACTGCATCCGATTAATAATAAACTTATATATAGAAAACAAAGTTAATGAAGTTTGAGATACTTGAATAACCTTTGTATTGGCATTAAATTTCCTCCTTATTTCCTATCGATCTCCATAAACAAACAGGAGCTATCCACATGACATTGTTATCTCATCTACACCTTCTAGATGTATTTAACGTCACTGGAGGGAAATTAAAGCCCTAGCACGGCCTTCCTCTTCCGTTCGCGCGCAACTCACAATATAAAAGTGTACATGCATAACGTACCCCAGGAATGTAATTATAGGCCACCACGGGCCGACGAATGTCGTGCGTTGTAATCTACGAGAAAAACAATTTCCAGCGACTTGCTGTGTCTCACGACGACCATTGTCTGATACAGGTTATGGACCATTTGCATGCTGACGTCATTCTAACTGTGGTAAATACGGAAGAAGACACGTATGAAATGTAACTGCATATTGGGGGACTAGTAGCTAGTTGTAGAACAGGTCGACCCGCCTTCTTACTTCTGCGGTTTATTGTTATTTCTTTCCAGATATGAGAACTTCTCCTGTTAAGATTTTATGCATGAGATGAACATCACATCAGGGTTGGATGTAACTAGTCTAATCTTTTACTGTGCTTTAAGACAACTCTGCTAGGTATTATATAAAGCGAAAAAAATATTTGTTCCATTGTAGCGTAAATTTCTCAGATGATAATAATTGGATTGCTAAATTTGTTAAACCATGAATTGCGCAATATAAATTCGGAACTTTTTTCAGCTGCTTTTAACTTTTTCTCAAATTTCTTGTATTTTTGTTGGATTTTGAAATGTCCTCCATATAACGATTAATTCTATTTTTATTCATCAACAAGTACGGCGTTACTTCCGCCTAACAATTCTAGCTATGTTTATTATTGATAAACTTTCTTTGATTTTCTCGTAAAGTTATTATATTTTAAATATAATAAGCAAAGAAAATTTGAAAGTAAGTGGGTCATTTTTTCTTTTTACAGCAAGTGTAGACAAGTTTTTATAGCAGGATTGTGACTAGTAAAAACCATTAATTTATATAAATAAAGTGTTAGTGTGTATAACTAAATATTTTCTACGTTCCTGCAAAATAATTTTAGTATTTAAAACAAAACTGTCATTGCAGAGAATGCAATTTTTTGTAAACTAATAAAAAACAATGTTGTCACTAATCAGACATTCACATTCGTCAGCGCTACTAAAACATTTTCTCATTTTGTATATTTTGATGAATAATATTAAACGATAAAATGTAGGTGCTGTATGCAACATTTGCAAAATAGTTGTTTACACTACCAGCGAATGCTTGTAAAATCTTCACTACTAAGCAACGAAGGACGTAACATGTTTCACTTGATTATTTAAAGGGGGAAAGCAAAGTTCACTTTTTAAGGCAGTAGTAGTAAAATATATTTAGAGCCGGTTTTTCAATCTCTGGTTAAAATTTTAACTTCTAGTTAAGTATACAATATTGCATCGTTTTGTTGACAGCAATGATTAGATCAGTCATTTGACATTTCGTTTCATTTCGTTTCAATTTTATTTAACTCGTAATTAAAATCTTAACCAGATATTGAAAAACCGGCCCTATATGCATTTGTTGTGAAAGCACAGTCGATTACGTATCGTGTTGCAACTTGCACGCCATGTCCATTAAACTAAACATAAACTTCTACACTTAATTCATAGATAACTATTTTCGACTCGAAGAATCGTGCAAAAAAGTATATTAAAATAACCGCACTTTAAAAAGTAAACATTTCCGTTACCTATTATTATTATTATTATTAATAATAATAATAACATTTTTTTCGAGATTATCTTTTAATGAAAATGCAAGTATGTATTTCGGATCACTGCAAAGCTAATTTAAACTACATTCAAAAAATATAAAAATTCATTTATCATTCCAAAATAACGAAGATATCGTCGAAACCGGAAGTAGAATTCATAAATTTTTCACAACAAAAAGTAGCAATAAGTTCGTCTCAACTTTGTAAATAAAGCTATAAGACTAAAATTAACAATAAAGAAAATAGCCATTTGTCCTATGCTATGGAAGTTTCGTGCCGTAGAAACTCCTCATAGTACTCTCAGTTTCATGTGTGAATTTTGTGTTTTCAAAGTTCTTGTTCGCTAAATCATATCTGGATTTTGATTTTTCCGGAAACGCGGACAATAGGGCTTTTTTGGGGCCTCTTCGATATCGCTTGATATATCTGAACTAACGACAGACATTTTTTTGAATTCAAGAAGAGGATTCAAAATCGATCCCATAAAACACTTTTTGTATATATGTATATACAAAACCTACTAAATTAATGTTTTTAAATTTACAAGTGAAACAAGCGTACTTAAAGTACTACATTTTCAATAATTGTTTTGATTCATTTTGATCTGTTTTAATGCTACTGAATGTTAAAAATATAACATTTCATTATTTCAATGAATGGATAAATATTGTGGACTCATTTATTTTTTTGGTTTAAATGAAAATAATTCTTCTTCTTAAGTAAATTTGATAGTGGAAGCTGCATTAACATCCGTTTTTCTTTTTAAATCCATTATGATACACTCTATTCTTCTGTTGTGAAAAATGACGTTCATGTGTAATGCATATGAGTAGGTGTGGGTGCGTTACGTAAAGTATCTCCCGGCACCGAGTAATGCGTAATGGGTTAATGCATGCAGCGGGGCCCGAACCTGCCACGGTTCGCTTGACAACTGTGTCATACCATCGCCATAGCCAGCGGGTTTATCTTTTGCAGGCAACCGACCGCACCGAAGAGATTTCATGTATTTACAAAGTGATGATCAATCATCAAAACCGATCAATAAATTTATAGTACTACATATGCAGTTTTTATATCACCTAAAAGCGGAAGGGTCGTATTAAATTTTGATTGAGTTTGACACGATTTGCATAAAGTATTGACTAATTTTTAATTCTAACATTGATGCAAGGATAAAAAGGCATGGAATTGGCAATATTTTTAAACCACTGAAAAGAGGTTTACAATATTCATTAATTCGTTTACTCCAACAATAATTCGCAATACTTTCTTTTGAAGTAGAAAAATATAGCATGTGGTGAAAAACCCAACAACAAAACACTATAACCGAATAGAGAATAGAGAAAAACACAGTACCCACAATTTTTGCTTTTGAATTTTTTAAGAGACAGGGTTTACAGTTTCCCTTTTTATCGTTAGCCTTAGCTCTGTTTTCCTGTAGTTTTAAGACGATAGCTTTAACGGGTATTATCGTGTAAACCGATTTTTTAATCTCTAGATTTTACTATTTACATAGTGCTATTAAGAGAAACGCCTTGCCGTCAATTATTATTTTGTATCTCGTAATGTAATAAAATTATATTCTCTGTAAGAATAAAATAAGAATAAGAAAAAAAAAACACTCCTGCTCCTATGTACAACAATTGTCATATTAATTGTTTGAAGATATTAAGTATCAAGTTGACGATACTCATAGAAAACTTTCAAATATATTATCTCAAACATTTTTTTGAAATTTTTAAATCGTGATTGTACTGTTTTTATTACATCTTCATGCACCATTGTACTAAATACAATTATAAACAATTTGTTGATGGACTCAAAGTCGAGAGTCTTGTCGAGACTCGAGATAAGACGATATTGACTTCAAGTCTCGTCTCGACATGACCAAGAGAAGACCAATGTAGTCGAGACTAACGACTAAGTCGAGACAAAGACATGACCGACCTTAAGTCTCGCCTCGTCTTGTCTTGTGACAACACTAGTATTCTGACAGGTATAGATTAATTTCTCCGAGTATTTGACCTTTATACAATGTATTATTACAAATAAAGGGTTTGGTTGAAATTAGTGAAACCAGATATGACGGGCTTACTCAAAATCTATTAAAACATAATTCATTTACAGTAACTAATAGCAAACTTTGTTCAGGTAAACCGCCTCTACGGTTGAGAAATCCTAAACAAACAATTCCACAACCTCCGTCAGGACTTAGACTAAAGCTAAACAAATCATTTACATCACAGAACCATGCATAATTTCACCTCAAACATCCGCGCCATTTAAAAATTCTCTCTTACGCTAAGCTACCCTGATCCTCCCGGCCTTATTCACTTATTTATCCGCCTTGCAAAGGGAGTTTTAAACGCAAAAGACAGAATTTATTTAAAATATTACCTACAGATTTCAATGCTTATTTATTTAACAGAGAAGACTTACTCGCGCACTTTTATATTAAACTTTTACAGTTTATATTTTCTTGATTTTTGGAATGATTTGTGGTATTTTCTTGCATAAAAACATGTTAATAATAAAAATAAGAAATAGAGAATCGAGCAATACAAAACTAAAATAACTAAAATACAATACCCGTATTAAAGGCAAAATTGTGCAAAATTGGCAATAATCTGCAAAAAATTGCTGTACACTTGACAAAATATACAAGATTTTCTATAATATCATTTCATAATTCTAAATGAACCATATGGCGTATATTTCATAAAATAAATAAAATTAGGTAAAATTATTTATTATACGTCAGGTTAATACATTCTATACGGATTCCTCAGGCAGAATGTAACTAAATAATTCTGTTAGGTATCATAACTAACTTGTACTTACATTGTTTCTACAATAACCAGTGTCGGATTGGTAGATGTAGAGTTTACTAGCAAATTTATTATATTAACTGTTAGACACCAATAATTAAATTTACTGCGAGGAACATACATGCTGGATGTGTATTTGTGAAACATGTTTTTAGTTTTGTAGTTGTCTTTCGTGTTGTTTTGGTTAATTTGAAACTAGACCCAAGTCTAGTTTCAAATTAACCAATACCAAACAAGGAAAATAATACCACTAACGATTATTATACTTGATGCTCGGGCTTCTTTTGTTTTCGTTATGTTGAGAGCTTTCGTTTTCCTATATTTTGCTGATATTATGTAGTTCAAGTATAAAATGAAGATTTACCTATAAGATAGTTTTTCCAAATTGGAGATCAAAACATACACCTTCAGGATCATCATCAACAAATTGTTACTCCTGTAGGGGTTCGGGCGTATGTTTACGAGAGCATTTTAGCTTAAAATTGTTTAAATTGTTATTCTTTCGTCAAACATTTTGTACATCATGATAATAAAGTAGTCGACATAAAAAATGTTTTCATGCCTCAAATCTAGAAAAAAAGTATCTACTTTTAACGTATTGTCATCGCACTTTCCAAAAGTTGCTCAAGAGATAAAAATTGAGAGAGTTACGAAATCAATTGTATCAATTCTTTTTGCAGATAACTGTTGTACTTAAGACATAATAAAATGTACTAATTTACATATGCCGAGTCATTAACTGTATTATAAAGAACGTTTTGAGAAAATAAAAACGAATATTTATACAAAACAAAGCACAATAATACTGGACAGGAAAGAATATAAAAACTTCCAGATAAGCGAAGAACCCGCTAATAAAACCACTATTCACTGTCTCCATGCGCCTTGTTAATTAGAACTAATGTATATTTGCAATTAGTACTTAGTAAGTTTTACTATTCCTTTGTGTCTTGCGGAAAATAAAATGCAGATGAGTCTAATGTGAATTGGGATTCATACATAAATTTTATGCAATGGGAGTACTATACTCATTAACTAGATGTCATCGTGTATTACACTTGTATGGCTGGATCTATTCACTAGAATGACGGGTATATTCCTGGTAACGCTTCGAAAAAAAATTTACAATTATACGAAACGAGGGTTATAACCATACGAATAAGAAAGGTCTATATGAATAAAAAAAAATCTGATGTGGCCAGCACATGACCTCCCGCAAATTCCATGTTTAAAATAGTAATGAGCTTTAAGTAAAGTATCTTTTTCCGTTCCGGTTGATCGTTTATAAACAAAATCTAATTTGTTGTTTTAATAAATAGAAGTCAGTAATACGAAATTAATTTCGTGCGAAAAATAATCGATTATCATGGGCCTATAGCGCTCACCATCAACTATAACAGTTCGACCTTCATCATTTTCGAAAAAGTAAGTTCCAATGAAGCCACCTGACCATAGTGCGCACCAAACAGTCTCATTTGGACATGTAATTAGAGATTCACGGGCTTGGCTTGAAGCTTGAAAGCTTGGCTTGGCTTGGTTTGAAAAAGCTTGAAAAATCAAACCAAGCCTGTCTTTCAAAAAAGCTTGATTTTTCAAGCCAAGCCAAGCTTCTGTTTTATCAAGCCCAAGCCAAACCAAGCCTACCATTAAAAAAAGCTTGAATTTTCAAGCCAAGCCAAGCCTTTGACTGTCAAGTAGCTTGGCTTGAAAACAAGCTTTTTCAAGCTTTTCATAAAATTATTGTGGAGTCCGACAAGACCGTAATTTTCAAACTTCTGAGAATTGGGGTTCCGAAAAGGACCAGCTTCACTACCTGTCAGTTTACTTAGTTTACAAAATTTGTAAAGAGGA
Source organism: Ophonus ardosiacus (assembly GCA_943142095.1). Lineage (NCBI taxonomy): Eukaryota > Metazoa > Arthropoda > Insecta > Coleoptera > Carabidae > Ophonus > Ophonus ardosiacus. The sequence goes on along the minus strand of OW964828.1, from coordinate 26,852,345 downwards.
TTATTATTAAGCACTGTCTACTGAAATAATAATAACATTGCAAGTAGTATAAGGTGTAGCAATAAAATAACGAGATTTTTATTTTTCCAGTTTCCCTGTAAATTTGGTAACATTGCAGGGTATGTCATATTAATTTGTCATCTTCCCTCCATTCACTGTTAAAATTTCATAATAATTAGGCAAACCGTTCGGTAGTAGCCTTTGATTGAAATTAACTACTTTCCCGTACTCCGTCGAAATTATGTTAGTGTCAATACGAAATTCTGTGTGAAACTTAAAAAATCCGCTACAGAAATGTACGAATTGTTGAAGAATGTTTATGGTGATGAGGGTCTATCTAGTACTCAAGTTTTCGAGCAGTTTAGAAGATTTAAAGAAGGAAGAAAAGAGATCGGAGACGATTAGCGCTTCGGCCGTGCACTGACATTGTTTTTTCGAAATGCGAGTGATTGTTCACATGGATTAGGTGCCTGAGGGGCATTTCGTTAACCAAACATATTACAAGAAGGTTTTGATAACCCTTCATGCACGGGTGAGAAGAAAAAAGGGCTGAAATGTGATGGATTCTCCACGAAGACAACGCGCCGGAACAAAACGCCCTGTCGGCAAGACATTTTTGACGAAATACAAAATCACCGTGTTGGTACATCACCCGTACTTACCTGACCTAGTGCCATGTGACTTGCTTTTATTCCCAAATTGTAAATCTGCGTTAAAAGGCACCAAATTCGGGGCCGCGATGTAGCTATAGAAAAGCGGCAGAGCTTATGGACAACCTAACAAAAAAGACCTGCAGGCATTGCTTCCAACAATGGAATATTCGCATCGGGCGGTATAGGGTTTGGGGAGGAGAGTACATTGAAGGTGGCAATATTTTTTTTGTGTAATTTTATACATTGTCAATGTTCTAAGATCAATTTTGTTATTTAATTGCCACACCTCGTATTAATATAAAATACGACGAAATGTGTATAAGTACAACACAAAATTTATTGCAAATATCAATCATTACATATAGAAATATTCAATATTTTTATTAAATATTTATTAAGTTAAAAGTACTTTGAATAAAATCTAATTAATTATCTCATTACGTAACTGGAATAAATTATAAACACAAATCTTTAATAAAATAAACTTTTTAAATTTATCTCATTGTACTTAATTTTAAACACCTACCAAACAACAAACATCAACAAGTATTAAATATTTATGACCATTGTAATGCTACAAATTGATAATTTTGGTTCATAATGAAAGGAATAATATCACTTAAGATATTTAAAAAAATCCCTTGACATGTTTCATAAGATTTCAGTCGCAGAATCAACCTCTTAGTCATTTATCAGAGACTGGGTCACTCAACCAGAACCACAGACGCGTTTCGCTCTTATTGGAGCTCTACAGTGTGGTGTACTGACGCGTCTAGGACGCAGTAAGGCTAAGCGAACAGATGAGAGGCTGGTTCAGAGACTGAAATCTTGTGAAACATGTCAAATGATATTTTTAAATATCTTTATTTAACCAAGTGTCACCATCATAATGAACTTTATTGTACTTTTATTATTAATATCACTTAACACCGAAAAGTAATTTGGGTGAAAGACTGCGTATGATGATTATGATAAATATTATAGTTATATTTTGTTAAATAGTTCACAAATGTTGAGTCATATTTTTGGTAGCAAAGAATTTATAATGCTTTGTTATTCTACTATTTCCAAATCGTAGGAAAGAGAAAGTTTCTGTTTGTAAACATATATTTCAATACTATACATAGCAAAATCCCTAATCTACCCCTAATAAACTGATTTTGTCTGTGGGTTTAAAATAGACAACAAAAGAAAGAGTGAGTATTTCAAGGAAATTCCCATCTGTATAGGGTTTTATGATTACCAGATGTATTTGAAGTAAAAGAAATAGATTGACCGTTACATTCCATTATGAAATTCCAAAAATATGTATTTAAACACTGTTCTACCGTAAGTCCTAATTTTCTGTCTCCGGGGTCTTGAGTTTTTTTTTTAATTATGCAAAATGAGTATGAACGAGTTTTAACAGTTTATTAGAAGGTTATTTCGTCATGTTACCAAAATACAATAAAGTCAAACTAATGTATAAACATAAACCTATAATGAATGAATGGAGTAAATAAAATTTATAAAAGTAACATAAAAGTTGTAGGGTTAAAACTCGAAAATAAAATTCTAAATATTAATAAACATTAAAAATTGTAAAATATTTTTATTTGTCGTTATTAGAAAAATATATATCTATGAATACGATTATACTTTTAATAACAAATAATAAATTATGTTGATCGTTTACTGTCAAATATAAAATTCAATTAAATGTTCATATCAATATTGTCATATTTTACCGTCTTATTTCACCTTTACACATAGTTATTCTTCAGTATTACCAGAATGAATTTATGTAAAACTAAACATGGTACAATGGTATTACAAAACATTTATATATCGATATATCGGATATATCGGTATTAATTTCACATCGAATATCAATATTCAAATCTTGATACCGAACTAATAGTTTAATTTCACATATCAATACCTTTATATTACTTAATATACTGTACAAATAAATGACATGAAATAAAACTATCATATAAGTTCGCGCATGAGCATTTACAAAGCTTGAAAGCTTGAAAAAGCTTGAAAAGGCTTGAAAAAGCTTGAAAAGGCTTGAAAAAGCTTGAAAAAGCTTGATAAAGCTTGAAAATCAAACCAAGCCTAAAAATTTAAAAGTTTGAAATTTTCAAGCCAAGCCAAGCCTCGTGTCCATCAAGCCCAAGCCAAGTCAAGCCCAATATTAAAAAAAGCTTGAATTTTCAAGCCAAGCCAAGCTTTTTTATTTCAAGCCAAGTAGCTTGGCTTGGTGAATCCCTACATGTAATGGTACCTCGTAAATCACAAAGATTTTCCTCTGCCCATATCTGGCAATTTTGCTTATTAACATATCCAGAGAGGAGAAAATGTGCCTCACCAAAGAAAAAGATAATCCGCGAAAAATCATCATCAACTTCCAAGTGCTCTAAAAACGCAATCTGTGTAAATTCTTTGCCGTACATGATCCATGTCGTAAATGCAGAGACGGACTGGTTCTTTGGACCGGCCCGGGAGATAAAATCCTGTGCCGGCCTCCTTGGTAAAAAATTATATATATACAAAAAATACATGTTTTTATTACTATGTATACAAGTGTCTCTAATATAAGTGGACTTAGCTTAACCACTGATTCTATGGGTTATTTTAAACAAAAAGCTTTAATAAAATTATGCCCGATTTCGTTTCCTTCTGGACCTACCTCTTGAAAATTGAAATTCGGTCATATATTAACAATTTTTTTATTGCAAATCTAACAAAATTTAACAATTTATTTCACAAATGATTCTGAGTAAAAAATGTCATATAAACATATAAACCATATTCCTCTTATTTACCAAAATACGAGAAGGGAAAATTAACTGATATTTAAAAAACTTTGAAGGGAAGAAAGAATACAAAATAAATGTGTTAAATTTGGTTACACGAAAATAATAATAGACACGGAATGGTATGTTATGGTAGCTTAAAAAAAAATTACACTAAAAGAATTACATAGTATAACAACATTTCACAGTTTATTACGCATTTCACTTTGGTTAAAAAGCATCATATAAACATAGGTCCTATTCCTTTTAGTTACCAAAATACACGAAGTGAAAGTTAACCGATATTTACAAAACTTTGACTTGTATTTTGGAAACTAAAAGATATGACCTATGTTTATGACACTTTTCAAACAAAATTACATGTGGAATAAATTTAGTTACAGTACTTAAGTTTATTATTTTTGTTTATAATGACCGTTAGGCTCTATGGTTAAGCTATGTCTACGTATTTTAAAGACACCGTATATAAAATAATTTTGAACTTTTCTACACAGACGTCTAGAAGAAACTTAACATAAAAACACATTTAATAATTTAACAAACACAAAGCACAAATTTTTAATAGTTTTTTTTTTCTACGCTAATTATAATTTTTTCTAAATTATACTGTGTTAGCCGATTTTAAGTGTGTTCTGAACATATTTTAACTTAGATTTTTTTATTTGAGTAACCTGTCCACTTGCAATACATACATTATGCGACATTTTGTATATGTCATAGTCAGATAGTAAAATTCGTCTCACAAAACTGGGCCGGATTAACAATTCGTTGACTAACCACCAAATTCACCAACCGTTAATCAAGTCTTGATTCTCTGATCAACACTGATCTGCAAATCAAGTTCTGGTTTACCTTGGAGATCAACAGTTTTAACAAAGCAACAGTGTCAAATTTTGTTGATCAGAGAATCAAATTTGATTCAGGGATGGTGAATTCGGTTGTTAGCGATCTATTACAATCCGGCTAGTCGTCTTGGCATCTAGGCGTTTTGTAAAACAACGAATCCTGTACCTACATAGCTTGCAAATATCTCTAAATGTAATAACAATAACATAAAGCCCGGTTTGAGTTTTCCCAATGAGATTTTGTGCGTTAATGTGTCTGTAAGCTATTTGTCGTTTTATAAAACGTATTAGGATTATAGCAGCTTAAAATTAAAATTTTGTTAGAAAAAAAAAATAGGCATTAAGCCACCGGCCTCCTGCAAGTCGCGGCCTCTCGGGAATTTCCCGATTTCCCGGTAGCCCTGTCCGTCCCTGCGTAAATGTGTAGTTGTAAACCAATATTTGACATTTTGAAAACACGTACTTATACTGACAGATTTATATTTACAAATCAAATATATTTCTACTTAATTAATGTAAATGTGACAGTGACATTTGTTTACCTACGTCAAAATTTTATTAAAGTATTATGTTTTTGTTTGACGCATGGGTCAGATGATGTACAAAAATAAATTATTTTATAAATTTATATTTAAAGTTATTTAAAGTTTTTTAAAGTTATATTACCGTAGAATTGAAGATTGTACCATTATATTATATTTTTAATAGTAAAAATTGCTGAAAAATTATATTCAATGCAATTTTTTCAACAAAAACTGGTAAAAGCTTGTATAAGTGATACTTCCGGTTATCTGATATACACTAAAAACTAATCAACGCTTCCCACATTAGTATAGAATGGGTATACAAAATTTCAAAATTTTGTGATTGATAGTATTTGAGTAATCGTGTCCACAGGATCCACACACACATACACACACACATACATACCCACAGACATCATTGTAAAAATGTTAAAATCGGATTCTGGGGACATCAAAACGTGCTTATTCACTAAAATCTCTATGTGCGATTTTAAGCACGATCCCTATACCTCCCTTACCTAGGGTAGCGGGAGGTAAAAAGATATGAATAAAATTGATTTTAAATTAAGCTAATTTTATATTTTGATAAGAAAGATATTTATATGTATATACAATTTGCAAATGGCAATTGCACATATTTTTGTGTTTGTTGTTTACCTAAACACACTTCATTTCAATCATGCCTGTTTTATGATATTTGTACTTCTCTTGAAACATTAATGAATTTTTCCATGTAAAAATTTTATGTATATTTTTGGCATTTAAATTCCTTTGAATATTTCTAAGTCTGTTCTATTATTTACACTATTTTTTCTTTTTTTATGTGGATCAATTCTAAAAACAACCGTTTTTTTAAAATTATTTTCTTGTTCCAAATTTTTCTTCATCGTAGTTAAAAGTGTGATTATTTTCTTTCGCATGTTTTTCCAGAGCACTTTTATTGTTTTGTGTTGTTTACCTCTCGCTAAGAGAGGTATTGGATTCATGCTAAAATTCCCATATCAAGATTTAAGTGAATAAGCACGATTTAAGGTCCATATAAATCGATTTTAACATTTTTACGATGATGTCTGTGTGTGTGTGTGTGTGTGTGTGTGTGTGTGTGTGTGTGTGTGTGTGTGTGTGTCTGTGTGTGTGTGTCTGTGTGTGTGTGTGTGTGTATGTATGTATGTATGTGTGTATGTATGTGTGGATGTGTGTATGTATGTGTGGATGTGTGTATGTATGTGTGGATGTGTGTATGTATGTGTGTATGTGTGGATGTTGGAGGGACGATTACTCAAAAACTATAAGACATAAGAGAAGTTTAACTATGAATTCCTCAATCTGACATTCATGGGAAGATATGAATCGGTTTTGGTAACAAATGGACAACCGAAAGTACCAATTTCTAAAAAAATTCTTCTAATTATTATCTTTTGAAATTTTTTTATTACTAATATTGAAGAACATAACATTCTACATCTGATACATTTAATTTTTTTTTTTATTTTCTTTAAATTTAGAGATGAAGACACTATAATATATAGAATATCGGGATGTATTAAGTCGAGTAGGCCAAAATACACTAAGGAAATCAGTTGACAAATTCAAATATCTATAAAATAATTTGTAAATAACAAATGTCAGTGTCAAAAATCAAAAGTTTTAGTTACATTCTGAAAGCTTTTTCTAGGAAGTACATTTAATCTCTCTTATTGTTTTATTAATGAAATATTTAAAATAGAAATACCGCCAATCTTGTTAATGAATTGGAAGAATCTCTGACATTTAGAAAGTTCCTCATACAGTGAAAAATAGATATAATTAGAATTGTACGTGTGCAGAAGACATGTTAAATACAACAAAAAACAGTATGGGGGTAAAGTTCTGTAATTTTTACCTCCCGCTACCCTAGGTAAGGGAGGTATAGGGATCGTGCTAAAAATAGCATATAGAGATTTTATATAATAAGCACGTTTTGATGTCCCCAGAATCCGATTTTAACATTTTTACAATGATGTCTGTAGGTATGTATGTGTGTGTGTCTGTGTGTGTGTATGTGTGTGTGTGTGTGTGTCTGTGTGTGTGTGTGTGTCTGTGTGTGTGTGTGTGTGTGTGTCTGTGTGTGTGGATCATGTGGACACGATTACTCAAATACTATCAATCAGAAAAATTTGAAATTTTGTATACCCATTCTATACTAATATGAGAAGAGCTCATTAGTTTTTAGTGTATATCGGATAACCGGAAGTATCATTTATACAAGCTTTTAATAGTTTTTCTTGTAAAAAATTCATTGAATATAATTTTTTAGCAACTTTTACTAATTAAAATGGAATATAATGGTTTAATCTTCAATTCTACGATAATAACATTTAGTAAATAACTCTAAATAACTTTAAATATTGATATATAATATAATTTATTTTCATATATCGTCTTGCCTATGCGTCAAACAAAAACATAGTTTTAATAACAATTTTGACATATTTAAACAAATGTCACTGTGAGTCACTGTTAGTAAGAAATTGCATTCAAATTAATAATGAAGCCGTGTTAAGGGGAATATAATGGTAAAATATTTAATTCTAATGAAATTAAGGTTTGTAAAAATAATATATTTTCCATCATACATTAATATTAGATGTACAGGAAGAATTTTTTCTATTTTTGCAGCACTATAAATTAATATTAATTTACAACTACACATTTATGAAATGGATCATGTACGACGAAGAATTTACAAAGATTGCGTTTCAGAGCACCTAGAAGTTGATGCTGATTTTTATAAGAATGTGTGTGTGACGATTTTTCCTTTAAGTCTATTAAAATATTATTCAAAACTTCTCAAATTTGGTATTTAAAACTCATATATAATTTGAAACAACATATCAGATTTTAACCATTTATGATAAATAGGATGTGGTACTTAATTTGGAGCTCTAACAGTTTTTTTGAGGAAAAACAATAAAACATAATCCTAAATTTTGTATTACAGACTTTTCTATTTATTGGACAACAAATTAGATTTTATTTACAACCGATCAACCGGAAGTGATACTTTACGTAAAGCTTACTGCTATTTTAAACATGGAATTGGCGGGAGGACATGTGCTGGCCACATCAGATTTTTTTGTTATAAAACGACGGTTCGATAGCGAAGTGCAATACAATACTTTTCTAACATAAAATGGAAATGGCGAGAGGTCTTGTGCTGGCCACAACAGATTTTTAAATACTGAAATACGCCAAATTATCTTTGATAAAAATATTCCCACTCCTATGATGCTCCTATCAAATGATTCCGTACATCCATAACTGGGCAACTAACCAGAATCACGATATCTTACTTCTTCTCTCTAATTTACAACTTTTAACTTTTTAAGGTCTTTAAGAACGCTATCGATCCATTTACTTCTAGGTCTGCTATTAAGTCTTACTCCAGTTGGTATTGCTTTAAATAAGTTTTTCACGGATTCTATGCATTTTAATCTTTTCCAGGTGTACCGGCCAACGAAGTCTACTTATTTTGATATTTGCTACCAGGTCTGGTTCTTGGTAATGTGTTTTAGTTCTTGATTTGTTTTTACTCTCTAAAGATCATGGTTCACTTAAGTATTTTTCTTTCGAAGATATTTATTTGGAACTCTTCAAAGTTTTTAAAAATCTTTTTTGTTCATTTATCTTTATACAAAATATTAAAGAATTTAAGTTCTTCATAAAATCATGACTATCTGTCTTTTTAAAAACATTTTCAGCGATGTCGTTGGATTACCATCTTGTTTTGAGGTTTGCAGGTAAGAGATAAATTTATTTCCACAAATGTTTGCTTGATTCCCGTGATTTATTTATTAATATATACAATTTTCGTTAATTATAGCAATTATTTTTTTTTTCGCAAATTTTGACTGACACCATTGGGATCTCGGAAACTATATACTTTTGGTTAAAAGGAATATATGCTGTGCCCTTAGAAAGCCACCTTAGATTTTCTTCTGATGGCCAAAAATTTTTAAAGCCTACTAGATAAGAACGAAAAAATGTTTAGGTTGAAATATTTATATTCAAATAATTCCTGCAATGTCATTAATACGGAAAAATGCAGCAGAGATTGTGGACAGATTAAATAAAGGAGAATGAATCTTTAGTGCTCAGGAAAATAAATTTCTGAATTAGAAAGAAGTACGGAAAGAATAAAAAAGACAGGTTTTCCAAAAAGTAACGGTACTTGTATTAACTGAAAGCTACGATGCTACGAATCATAAACCACTAAAGATAAATTTCAAATTAATTTTGAAATAAAAATTTTATTACACATTGAAAATTAAACCTTACTGAATCAATAATAAACGAGGCGTATCGGAAGACAACTACGTTGGAAAGGCAAGGATATGAAGATAATCAACGAAAATCGTAAAAAATGCATATGATGCCAGGCCATAGGAGGTAAAGAAGAGAGATATAACTAAAAAGAAGGTGTGCAGCGAAACGTCGATCAGTGAAAGAAGATTACTATAAAACAATCATGCAAGGGAAAAGACCTGAAAGAATATTTGGAAAATACCAGAAAGCATAAGAATTAAGTCAGTAAGTACAAGAAATCATTTTTTGTTAGTAAATGTTCGATACAAAACATATGTATGTAATAACATACATATTTGATTCTGCTTTAAAAACTGTTATTTTTGTTTCTTTTACACCTAATTTTTTCTTTGTTATATTTTGTGAAATGAACAGGTAGTTAACAAACCAAATCTAAGTTCACTCTCATCAACTACCACCTCAGCATCAAGTTAATTATCCTGCTTCCTCAACTGTACCTAATTATCTATTTCCAACTGACAACCACCTAGTTTTAATTATGGATCTAATCCATCTCGCTACCCTTACACCTACCAATTGCACCCAATCGCATCAATGGAAGCTACAACCCCTGTTGCTCACCCTTAACAATAGAGCACGCGCGACAAATCAGGCGACAAGGTATAACGACACACGTGGTGCATGAATTGTTTAGCAGGGGTGCAGTGATGGATGCTTCTTTGTTTAAAACACCTTTACAGGATATAGACACTTAAGGGGAACTGAACAAGGCACTAAAGGTGCATAGGCAAGTCTAATAATAGGAAATATACATGAAATTGTACACGATTGACAAAATAAATATTAGATTTTAATAATACAACTGCCTCTTTTGATTTAAATAACTATTCTACAATGAAATACTTCCTTAATTCTTAAAGCCTTTCCTTTGTTATATAAATCTTTTTTACCGGTAATAACAATTTAATTTAATCGAAACTTTTGGCAGTAATATATATATATATATATTTATGTCGAAGTGGGTACTCACCAGATGTCTCCTAATGGAAACTAAAAACTTTTATGGAGAATGCAGCATAGGGAGTCATTTTCTATGTAATTTCAAAATTAGAAATTATTTTCATGTTTTAACATGCTATTTTATTTACTCATTCGTTAGAGAATTTAATTCTAAATTCAGTGATAAAATATTTTTTTAACCTCACATAACGATTTTTTTGTAAATAGGCATATAAAATTTTACACCATTTTGATTATAATATAGCCATAATGAGTGCCACGAATGGAAAAAAATAAATACGTGTTACTTTTTACATAGTATTAGAGTGACGTATTCATATTTTCCATTCATGACACTCTTATTATAGACTTATTATAATCAAATTAATATAAAATTTTACATGAATTTTTCCAAAAAAAAAAGAATCGTTATGAAAGTGTATAAAAATATTAAATCACAGAATTCAACGAAAGCAAATAATTTCAGTACTATGTTCATTAGTTTTAGGAACAACTCTTTAATTATTAAGTAATAGGTACCTAATTATTAATTGTTATAAAAGTCATATTTATTAATTTTTAATCAAAAATTAATAAATATATTACTGATACTCTTCCACTGTTCGTTATACCGTTGGTTGAACAGTATACATACCGTGAGTATTTTTTTACGTGAAACATTGGGTTTGTTTAGCGGAGTCAGAAAACCACTCGAGAGCACTAAACATATTTCGGGCACAAGGTGTACACAGTATTTTTTCTAAATCTAAATTTAATTTTTAGAAAACAGGTATAATTATTTAAACAAAATTAACCTCTAATGACATCTTGTCAATATGACAGATAACCGTTGAATTTTCCTATAAGTTATGATTTGACATTTGATTGACAGCAATGTTTTTGTCTGTCTCATTTAAAATGACACATGGGGAATGAATTTGACAGAAGTATTATATTTAAATATTATAAGAAATTTAGCCGAGTCAGAACACTCGGGCACAAGGTGCACACTATATTTTTTCTACAACTAATTTTAATTTAGAATGCAAATATAATTATTTAAAAAACCTCTATTGGCGTCTTATCAAATGTCAAATTCGTTCCCTATGTTTCATTTTAAATAGAACGGCAAATACATTGCTGTCAATCAAATATCAAGTTGTAACCAGAGATATGACAAACTCAATGTTTCACGTTAAAAAATACTCACGGTATACATATTAACAAGTTACATTTATAAATGTTTACATAGAAAAGGTTTTTCTTTTAATGAAGAAAATTTAGAAGGATTATTAAAGTGGTTCAAGTATAGAACGTTTATAACTTATCCTTAGGCGTTAAAATAAAATGATGGAATCTTTTTCTTAAATAAATAACTATAATAAATGCAGAAGGAGTTAAACATACGCCTTTCATGTGCAATCGCATATTTGTGTAATAAATAATTGACTAGGGTTGAATTGAAACTCGGTTTGTCCGAAGCAAAATCGTTCAATGCACTCGGCCACGCTTCCCGCTTCCCTTTTTCTTCTTTCTGTTTAATATGAATCAAATACAGATAGAAGATGGAATACATCCGTGAGCGTTTTCGTAGCATCTGAGCCTCCTGCAATCGTGCAACAACCGACTTCGCCGCCTCGTATTTCACACTAAACCAGTATAAATTATTCGAGAAGTAAAACCAAATCGCTGACATCACATAACACGTACAAAACCGATACATGCGCCGCGGTGCGGTATCTCCCCGATACACCACTATAAATCCTGCAGGGGTGGCCAATTTGGGCGCCTCCCGGATAACGCCACCGCGCCTTATCCTAATCTCGACACATCCATCGTCCTGCCTCCGAGCACATGGAGGAAGCCACGAGGCCTTACCTTACACTTTAAAATAGGAAATAAAACTACGTGTTTGGATAAAATGTAACATGATGTATTAAAAGTGATCTAAAGGTTTTCTTTTAGATTTTAAGATAGACGGTCTTCGTATCTGTTTTTAACAGTATCGATTTTAATTACAGTACACTTAATAGTTAGAGATCAAATTATTTGACATACCTAATTCGATTTTTATTTAAGTATAATATTTTTTTTTTCAGAAATCCAATTTCATTACTGTTTTACATATTTTGAAAGTAGATACATAAAATCTCTTCTTGTAGATAGCTTTTACTAAGATTTTCTATTATCCGGCATTATTTTCTAAAATAGTACTATCTTATAACAATGGGTGATTACTACTACATTCTTTTATTAAAAAAAAAAAAAAAAACATCTCAACAGGGGATTAAATCCCAATTACTTAGTAGGTTCACATACACAAACGCCCATACCTTAGTGGGATTTGAACCCAGAACCCCGAGCACACTCATGACTAAGAGCCGTTACTCTAACCATTGGGCCACCGGAGCCGATTATAAGGTTTAATAAAATAAAAAAAATATTGTAATTATGTACTAGTATATTTTGTAAAAGGAAATAATTTTTTTGACTAATAATTACCGAATATTATGGATCATTTTCTTGTATTACTAATATTTTAGAAATAAGGCACATGAACGATATATTGCAGTTTCCGAAACTTTTGTGGTCCACCTAGGATTTGAGTATACTTTCGCAAGCCCTAATCACAATCTGGGGTTACTTGATGTAATTTAGTTGGAGGTTAAAAACAGTCGCCCGAAACGCATATTTTTTTCTAGATTTACGTATATTTGATTTATTATACAGGATGTAACAGAAATAAGCACATTAAACTTAACCAGTGATAGAACTCGGCAAGAACAACAATATTTCTTAGTAACATTTTTTCGAAATCTCAATTTATTTTTGGAGAAAACCAATTTCGAGACATTTACTGGTGAAACAGAAATAAGTAATTGACATTGACAGAACTCGTCCAGAGCAATAATATTTCTTAGTAACATTTTTTTAAATTCTCAATATTTTTGATATTTTAAGACAGGTAATAAATTGTTACACAACTGAAGATTTTTAACACAATATCTAGAAGATTTAAAAAAAGTTACTAAGAAATATTGCATTGTTGCTCTCAACGAGTTCTCTCACTGGTTAAATTTAATGTACCTACTTATGTCTGTTACACGCTGTATACATTACGTGCATAGCTCCCAAAAAAAAGAAAAGTACCTTTCGAAATTCGACGATTGCGATTTTATAATCAATAATGTATTATCCAGAAAGATAAAAATTACTTTTCGAATTGATTTTTGTAAAATTTATTGTTCATAGCTTACAAACAAATAAAAAGGTTTGTGAAAAAAGAGCTATGAAAACCATTTCACCTAGGTATTCTTGAATTAAGGCACATAGTCAAATTCATATTGAAAAACATTCCGACGGACATCTCAAGAGAATTCACATACCATAATAATATAATTTCAACGTTTAGGCAAATATTTCTTTATGGAATCATTTATTCCTGGTTATTCATTTCCCGTTATTATTTAACCTCCAAGTCCCTTACCTAGGGAGTAGAACCCATTAATTTCTCCCTCACCCCCAGTCTCGCAGCATTCATATTTAACCCATTTGTTGGTCTAACTTTTCGCTAGTATGTAAACACTGGCGCACGTAGACTCTGGTGGATTTTTAATATCTGGACTCCGAGCGTAGCGTGCTCTAGAGACTACAGAAGCCGCCTCAGGAGTCCCAAATCCAAGAGGTGTGCTCGTGGTTAACAACCGCTCGTAAATGAAAGGTAAAACATAGAGAAGTTAAAAATTTACATTGTTGCAAAAATTGATTCTTCAGAAAAATATAATTTTTGAAAAGTAAAATCAAATTTGACAAATTAAATTTCGATTTTTTTTGTGTCGACTGTTTTTACTGGATAAAAACGATAATGTACCGTTTTAAATATGACGATTGTTTTTGTTTTGTTTATGAATATGGGGTTTACGAAAACGAAACAGTTTCTATTAATGACGTAAAGGGATTTAATTTTATAGGTTGTTATAAATAAAAGTATGTACTGGTTACATTTCTTCTAGAATTTTTTTTTTTTTCGTTTATTTGAGTTTACAAATAAGCAGAAAAGCTTATTGGGAAAATTAATAATAGTATATATATAGTTTAATATTGTTCACATGTATGAATTCATTCTCCCCGTCCATTAAAAAAAAAAACTAAAAATGGGATATAACGTAACATAAATACAGAGTACATTTTGAAAATAAATGTTTAATTATTTCTATAAAAGTAAAATTACATTATATTTAATTCGAGTGAATTTGGTCTTAATGTTGCATATATTTATTTCAACATTTTTTACATAATATTATTTGTACGTTTCGGGCAAAATTTTTTACAATTTGTACGAAAAAATCAACTCCAGGATTTATTGGTAATCATAACAGGAACGATGAAGAAAAAACTGTCACCATGGTATAAGCTTGTACAGTTTTTTTCTAGCAATTTATTGTATCTTTAATAATATAGAAATTATTTCAGGTAACACGTGTAGCTGTTACATCCTGTATATGGGTGTTTCTTGGATACGGGACACCTTGAATTTTTACCTCTCGCTAAGAGAGGTATTGGATTCATGCTAAAATTCGCATATCCAGATTTTATTGAATAAGCACGATTTAAGGTCCCTACAATCCGATTATAACATTTTTAAAATGATGTCTGTGTCTGTGTGTGTGTGTGTGTGTGGATGTGTGTATGTGTGTGTGTGTGTGTGTGTGTGTGTATGTATGTATGTATGTCTGGATGTTGTAGTCACGATTCCTCTAAAACTATAAGACTTAAAAAATATTTAACTTCAGTTTCCTCAATCTGACATTCCTGGGAAGAGCTGAAAAGGTTTTGGTAACAATTGAACAACCGGAAGTAGTAGTTTCTTAGAAAAAATCTTCTAAATATAATTTTTTGGGAGTTTTTTTTATTAAATATTGAAGAACATACAATTCTCCATCTAATACACTTAAAATTTTTATTATATCTTGTATAGATTTAGAGATAAAGACTATAATTTATAGAGTAAACTAATCGCAGAGGCCAAGGCACTAAGGGAACCAATTGACAAATTCCAATGTTTATAACATGACACATGTCATTGTCAAATATTAACAGTTTTAGTGACATTCTGATAGCTTTTTCTGGGAAGTATATTTAACTTTTCTTATTGTTTTATTAATTAAATATTTGAAATTTTAGGTAAATTTGTGGTAAATGCATAAATCCATCAGAAATACCGCCAATCTGGTTAATGAATTGGAACAATCTTTGGCATGCTTTGACATTTGGAAACTTCCTCATACAATGAAAAATAGAAATAATTAGAATTATATGTGTGCAGAAGACATGTTAACTATAATAAAAAACAATATTTGGGTAAAGTTCTGTAATATTTTGTTATAAAATGACAGTTCGAAAGCGAAGTGCAATACAATACTTATATAGCCTAATATGGAAATGGCGAGAGGTCTTGTGCTGGCCACAACAGATTTTTTTTATTATTATTTGGATTAGAAAAAAAATCAAATAAAAGATATAGCACACAGTGGGAGACAATCACTTATTGAAAAAAAAAACAGTGGTTCTCAAACTGTAACATAAAGTTATATTTTTTTAAATGAGGTGGTATATATTTTTAGACCATTCGATAGGATTATTTTTTCTTGAATTCATCTATATAGTAATTTTATATCCTAATATAACAAAAGTATTGAGAAAAATTAAGTGGAAATTTAAGTAAATGTCTTGTAAACAATTGACCAGACAAAAATTTGCTTTATACAAAAGTTGTAGCAAATTTTATTCTCTATAAGTTAGTACATAACTACTTTACTGTAAAATGCAGCTCAAACGAGCTATTAAAAAAAAAAAAAAACGATTCGGCTGCCATTTTTTAAGATGGAGGCACCAGCGGCAATTTTTCGTGTTTACAAATTTCAGGATTTCCTTAGGGCCCCAAAATGAACAAAATTGCCTAGTATAAACTTTCCGTGACCTTTTGCAAGGCAAAGCCTATTTTGTCTCTATTGGCTGGACTATACAATGTAACAATGTTTATGAATCAAAAGTACATTATCAGAAATGCGTTATCACAACTAACAAGCGTGATTAAAGTTAACAATTTTTTTGCATATTTATTTTACATTTTCAAAAACTACATAAAACTGATAAAAATTTCAAATTGAGCTTATGAAATTACATTAAAACCATTATTTTCGTAAAGGGTAATACGAGTCCCCCGTTATAAGAGGTTCATCCAAAATGTATTTTAATGTCGATGTTTAAAAAAATTAAAATACGTTTAATTAACGTTTAACATACAACTTCTACATTGAATATAGTAAAGTAATTATTCTATATTTATCAGCCTTGAAACAAAATTGAATTTGTAACTATAAATGAACTTAAGTATGAAAATTGATTTTTGGTCTTTGTGGAGGATTTATTATAATGAAGCTGACTAAAAATTATATATGAAAAGATGATCGGCGTATATGGGGAGAACGCCATCATATTTTACACTGAATCGAAGTCTAAAAGAAAAAAAAAGATTGAACAAGATTTCAAATGATATGGGGATATTACTATTAGAAGCACCTAAACAAAATACTAACTTTTGTTGTTTTTGATGAGATAAAATTCTGCCTTTATAAATCAAAATGGAAATAAATCAAACCTATTCATTATTCAAAATAAATTAGTTAAATAACGTGTATTATGGAAATTAACAAAAAAATTCATTTTGTACATCTGTGCATAAATCATTACGAATATTTCTATTAGTTTAGCCATCCAGCGTTATTAAATTATAATAATTTTTAAAAATTAGTAATAGCACCGAGTAAAATATATTATGCACAAATGACACAATGACAGTAATTCTCGTGATTTGTAGAGCCAGGCGGATTTACCACTCACGATATTTTTATTTGTTTGTAATACTGGGACAATTAATTTCACACGAGATTTCACATTATATTTACAAAAACGATTTCACCAAACTTTATATTAATTTTGATTAAATTATTTACAAATATTCAAACCTATAATAAAATAAATACCAGCAAATAAATAAATCGCATAAAACATTTTGATTGCAGGAATTCATCATGCACTGATTATGTAGAATTATGTACAAGTACGGTTCAATAATTATAAATTGTCAATTTTTAATAACGGCAAAACGTTAATGCGGATCAATGCATAATACATGATGCACAAAATAGAATATAAAATAAAAAATTACTTACTAATGCGAGTACATTTGCATTCACTCATGTCAAGATGAATTTTCCAGCTTACCTGTAAATAAAACAAGTAGTGTCACTATTTACAAAAAAATAAACACTATAAATGCATATTTTAAGTATACACATTAAATATTACTCAGTAAGAATATGATCTACCGCCGGCAATATTATTTTTCGAATAATCAGTGAATAAGAGCAAAAAAATAATTTTCTAAACTAAGTCACTTATGGAAAGAAACATTGGTTGCCTATTCATGAACTTTCAGGCGGGAACAGATAAAATGGGCATCCTGTATAATTGAAAAAGCAATTTTAAGTATTCTTATTCTTTTGAACAAGTGAAACAAATAAACTGATTTATCTGAACTGTCCTGATTTTTTTAGAGTAGTATCTAGTGGTTAATGGAATACCCCAATGTATAAATAAGACCTACTGAAAGACGTAGTTTACGTACTACACAAAAAACAAAAGTTTTAAACGAATTCGTATGTAGCAGATAAAACAAAAATCATTAGTAAAATTAGGACAACTTATTAATATTAAAAATGTGTATAATAATTAGTCTTCGATTTTTAATTATTAAAAACAATTTATTTCCTATTTATTCGTATCGTTCTCAAATAAGAAAACTCAATACAAGTAGATGAAAAAATAAAAAAAATAATACAACTTAACTGTTTTATATTATTTGCGACATTTCATAATTCCTGTTAAAAACTATCAACCATAAAAACAAACATAAAACAGTAGTAAACATAAAACATCTGCATTACGAAAAGTAAAGTTCCTGCAGTAAAAGTAATTTAAAATTCTCATTTTAAATTTTTTATGCTGAGCTGTATACGATAAAAAAAAATTATAAAATATTATCTTTTCCCCTCAAACAAACCTACTACAATTTCTTGAAAGAAATCACAGGTTACTTCCTACTTATATGATGCTATAAAAAAATCCCGAAAGCTAGTTAGAAATTTAAATTTTGATCATATCACCTTTGCTGGTTGGGGATATGCAGTTCAGTATTGTGTTCTGTAGAAAACGGGAAGCGTATGAAATTTTCAAACAAACACTTGGCGAAGTTTATACAAAGTTCGGGCTTTTAATAAAGCTGTTTGCCATGCCAAACGCGTTGCGATTTGTAAAATGTGCGAATTTGTGTCCGAAACAAATGAGCAATTACTAGAGAATTGCGAATGGAATGGTAAGAATTCTAAACTCAATTAAAGACAATAAGAATACTTATAAAGATTAAAAATATTAGAGTTTAATTAATTCTAAAGAAATTTCAATTAAATTTAATTGTATTCGATAATATTTAAAAACACAAATTTGTATTTTTTTTAATAAATGGCATTATATTTCGTAATGAAAATTAAACAGCTGATACTGTCATAATATTGTTACCAAGAATCATTTTTTTTCTTGGAAATTTGCAAAATTAATGGCATGGTTAATGAAGTGTGCATCTTTAGTGTCACTGGTTGATTGGAATTTTTTAATACATATAATTACGAAGTAAATTATTTCTATTCAACATTAGTTACGTAATTATATAGTAACTCATTACATTTATTAAAATTCGTACCGATCAGTGGCACTAAAAATATAAACGTACATGTACAAAACCAGGCCCTTAAATTTAAGAATTTCAGAAAATTTTTCTCGTTTCGTGATCAGTACATCATGTAGTATCTTTCGTTTAATTTTTCACCTGAAGTTGTGAAACATCTTGTATACGATGCACATAATACATATGTAGTTCGTCCGGCTTACGTTTTTAACAAGTTATAAAATCTACGCAATCAGAGAGAAATTTCTATAAATTTATTTCGATTACTTTAAATATAAACTTACAAAAACTGTGGGCCAACTGATAGGTGATAATAGTTCAACCGGCATTTAGAAAGTCCTTTTCTTTTGGCACAACATGAAAAACTTCGTAAAAATCCAGTGCATAAAGTAAAACCCACCAACAAGTTGCGAGACTTATGGGACAATATTATAACAGAAGAATGTTAAGGAAACAATGCCTAACAGAATTAAAGCTGATATTGTTAATAAAGGCGACGTAATCCAATATTAAATGGTTGAATACTGGAATAACATATTCAGTTTTTGTAAGTATAAAATCAATATTTTAAACTAGTCGAAAGAAATTTCTAGAAAATTCTGACTATATGAGTAGGTTTTATATTTGTAATTTAATTTAAATCGGTAACTCGTAGAGAATGTTTATCAAACATTTCTTCAAAGATTCAAAGAGAGTGACTGCTACATCATTTTCGAATTATACATACTCATACTTAAGACTCAAGATTTTCACTCCTTAATTAGAATTACCTTGCAATTCTTATTAGGTAACATATAAATAATACGTTTATTTGCAGAATAGCACCCTGAGAATTGAATATGCCGTGATTATATGTATATAGGTACATATATTTATTATTTGACATAATTGCCGTCTTCAGGATACCGATTCCTGAAACGGTGAGAAATTTGTAACATGACATGAGAAATAATTTTCACTTTCTTTTCACCACGCATACGATCGATAATGTCGATTATTGAAAATATGTGAGATTTTCTCGTCGATCATTTTGTTCGTGGTTATGCAGTAAGATATTTTATGCGCGCAGCGTATTAATGTCAAAATATTTCGAGCCAGTTTACTGATGCTTACTCGTGGTTAACAGTTGGACAGAAATCTTATTGTTAATTAAACAATTTTTAAGGTACACTTTAAGACTACTTGCATGTTGTACATAAATTACTCAATAAGAAACAAAATAGTATTCCCTACAAACAGTTTTATAATATTGACATACAAAAACCAAATTTAACAGATTTATAAAAAACTTAAACATATTCGAAACATTTCAACCAGTTTATTCCAAAATATTTAAAAAAAATAATATTCTAAAAAAAATAGTTTAAATTAAATATAAACCTTTCTTCACAAATTATATTATATTTTCAAAATGTAATAGTTTAATTAACAATAAGTTTCTTCATAGCCACCCCTTTAATAATTCAGGAATTTACAAAATCGCTTGACAAAACTGTGATTACAAATACATATAGGCCATGTAAAAAGAAATATGAACAGATATAAAGATCATAAATGTCTAGTTTAAAAAATCAAAAAAACCAATTCTAATGAAGCTTAATACAATGGGTAGAATTCAGCACTCTTATTTAACTAAAGAAGGTTATCTAAAATTAACAAAATAAAGAGATACATATGCATCGATGCATTAATAAGAGACAGATGCAAGTTATTTCCATGGTTACTAGAGATCACTACACTAGTGAAGAATGCTGAATTCGGCCCAATAAATCTAAAATTCTTAAATTTTATCTTTTATTTCATATCTACATTAATTCTTATATTATATGTATTTAGCAAAATTTGTTTTGTCAAATTTACAAATATTTAACTTTAAAATGCTATAATCAGTGTCACTGGCTTAATATTAAAAAAAATATTTGAAAACAACACAGAAAGTGACATCTGCTACACTATTTCACAAGGTAAACGCTCGCGAGGAATGTTATGCGTGATGAAAAATGTGTGAGAAAAAATTTGGTGAGAATTGTGTTCAAGAATACAACTTGCATCTCACTGAGAAATGAATCCCGTTACCTTTTTTCTCATCACACACCGTATCTCATATTTCAAGAATCGATCCCCAGAAGAGTCTCAGGTTAAAATGCCGGGTAAGACATGATGTTGAGTATGCCTCTTTCATAATTCCATCCCTATCAGTAACGAGTAAAAATCTGTTGTGGCCAGTACAAGATCTCTCGCCATTTCCATATCAGGCTATATAAGTACATATTCTATTTATCATTTCTGGTACAAATAAAAAAATCTAATTACATATATTATTCATATATTTTTACATTTTTTAATTCATTTTACAAATAAGTTTCCTCCTAGTATTCTAAATGTTCGATATTCTTCAAAATTCATTGACGAGATTGGCGGTATTTCTGATGGGTATATCTAATATATGTATCTATAATTTTAAATATTTAATTAATAACAAAATATATCTAATATATGTATCTATAATTTTAAATATTTAATTAATAACAAAATATGAAATATTAAATGTACTTCCCAGAAAATGTCTTCAGTAATGTATCTGGATGTTCAACACTGGTTATTTGGGCTGTGAGATTCATTACAACATTTTATATATTTATAATTCTCTATTTCTAAATCTATAGAAGATATAATAAAAATGTTAAATGTATCCGATAGAGAATTTTATATTCTTTAATCTTTGTAATAATTTACATTTCCAAAAAATAATATTTAGAAGATTTTTGTTAAGAAACTACTACTTCTGGTTGTCCAATTGTTACCAAAACATTTTCAACTCTTCCCATTAATGTCAAAAACCGTCCCTCCAACATGCATACACACACACACACACACACACACACACACACACATACACACAACCATATCATTGACTACTGCCTTAGAAGTTTGTCCATTTAAACTAAATATCGCAGAGATGACGTAATGCAATGGAGTCATCTGGATGTGTGTATTTAGGTGACCAGTTAAATTCTAACCGATGCCAAATTTGAAAATAATTTCCAATTTTCAAATATTACAAAGGTCTGTCAGCGAAAGCTTGAAAGCCCGTGAGGTGACGCTTGGAAAACGCCCTAAACGGTAGAGAAATCTGAGAAAAGAAGCACATTGGTACTTAAAGTAATAAGCCGTCATGATTTATTTATTTAGAAGTTAATAATGTACTCTTTCATTACGTAATACATAAAAATAAATTGCTCTTATATGTGTTTCTGTTAACAGTAAAGTATCGGCAATTTTTTTATCCAATAAATTTATATTCGTCCCGCATTTGAAACCCTTGTTAACCCGAAATTTTTATAATTTATTCTCTATAAAACTCATCTCCCTGATCCCTTTTTATCCGTATCAGATCCCATAACTTGCAGTATATCAGTAGTGTGATCTTATTTAAAAGACATTACACCTTGCGTTTGGTTCGTATACGAGCAAGCTTCTTAACACAGCATCGTGTCATCAACGTATTTCACAATCTTCTCCTAGTTCTAATAAATTTGTATCACGGTGAATTCGCGCTACATATGGACCAGCTCTACGTAAAGTGAACCTAATGCACGACGTACAACGCAGAACGCACCCCTGTGCCCGTATCATAGCAGATTATTACCATGATTTAGATTTATAAGGGACGTTTCTTAGGGTATATACGAGTAAAGTCAGAAGTGCTTCTCAACATTCATAGTATTTTATTTGACAGAAAATAATGTTTCTTATTACACAAATGTAATTTATACGTGCATATGTACAAGAAGCGCTCGGTCAAGCGCTAGGTGGATTAAAAATAGATATCTATTTTCATATAATAACCAATAAAATACCGCCATATCACGTTTTGATATTAATATGTGACTACAAACGAAATTTATAAGCCTTTACGAGGATGAATTCGCAAAATTACGTTTTTTTTTTAAAGATTACATACTTATTGTTAATTAATATGTACCATTTAATAAGACGCTATATACCAAATATCATTAACATATTTGCATCAATAGTCGCCCAAAAAAAAATTCAGCGTTCAGATAAACTGCATATATGGGCAAAATTGATTGAATTTCGGGATGTGATTAAGTTTCTCACAAGACAAAGAAAATTACATTAGATCATTTTCGAAGTGGCATAATCTTCTAAAATAAGGAAAAGAGTCCACTGAAAATGATCTCCGTCTGACGAGGTCCGTTGAAGCCACCAATTTCGGAATTATTACCTCTCGCTAAGAGAGATATTGGAATCATGCTAAAAATCACATATCCAGATTTTAATGAATAAGCACGATTCAAGGTCAGTAGAATCCGATTTTAACATTTTTACAATGATGTCTGTGTGTGTTGGAAAGACGATTCCTCAAAAACCATAAGACTTAAGACCTGTTTAACTATGAATTCCTCAATTTGACATTCCTGGGAAGAGCTGAAAAGGTTTTGGTAACAATTGGACAGCCGGAAGTAGTGGTTTCTAAAAAAAACATTATTTTTGGAAAATTTTTGATATTACCAATATTGAAGAACAAAAAATTCTACATCTGATACATTTAAAAAATTTATTATATCTTCTATAAATTTAGAGATAATAACATATAGAATAACGGGATGTAATAAATCGAGTAGGCTAAACTACACTAAGGAAACCAGTTAACAAATTCAAATGTTTGTAACATAATTTGTAAATGACAGATGTCAGTGTCAAAAATCAAAAGTTTTAGTATATCCGTTAGAAACACCGCCAATCTTGTTAATGAATTGGAAGAATCCCTGACATTTAGGAACTTCCTCATACAATGAAAAATAGATATAATTAGAATTTTATGTGTGCAGATGGCATGTTAATTATAATAAAAAACAATACTTGGTTTTTTTTTTTGTTACAAAACGATGGTTCGATAGCGAAGTGCAATACAATACTTATATAACATAAAATGGAAATGGCGAGAGGTGTTGTGATGTGATTTTTTATTAAGAGTAGTAAGAACAAAGAAAATTGAAACTTTTGAGAATATGCGTCTCCGTAAGCGTTTAGTAAATGAGTAAATGTCATAATAAATAACAATTTGATGGGCTTATTATGAATTTTTGTATGAAGTTAAAAAACTAAATGAGAAAAATGAATGTATTTTGTGTTCATGAGAATCAGGGCCGATCCTAGACCCTTGGCCGCCCACGTGCAAATGTTGAGTTGGCCGCCCCCCCCCCCCCACTTACATTTTTTTTAATTTCATATCATATTTGGTCAATAATTTTGTTTTCTATTTTTGGGTGTTAAAACAGAAAAATGTCATGGTGGAACACATGTAGACAAAAAAATTATTATTTATTTTGGCATATAAATATACCTAAGCAATAAACATATATACATACATTACATATACATATAACATACGTACATAACTAAAACAGCATTCTGAATATATAAATTTAAAAACTTGTTTAAATAGTTACCTATTTAGAACACAATAAAAAAAAACTTGGAAAATATAAAAAATTACAAATTTAACTAAATAAAATAAATAATTACGTTTTGTCTTTTACAGCGAAGTTTTAATAATGTCTGATAATAATGGGAGAAATACCGGTAATATTAAAAGTATAAAAGTTAATTTTATTCAAATAATCAAAATATTACAAATTGAATTCCCTACAAATCGAATTTAATAATTTGAATCTCGCGCCAATATGATATACTTCGTCGCAAAATATCTTTAATATTAATATTTGCACGGTTATCCCTACATGTTGTATGGAAACATTAAAATCTAGTCTCTCTAAGCTTTCAGAATCTCGTTGTTAATATAGGTAACAAAATTTAACATTGTCGGTAAATTGATGCTAATTTTTTCCCGTGGAAGATAATTTTGATCATAATCAGATCTTATACAGGTAACGTGACATTTTGGATCACTATGTACATGCGAAAGTCTTTTTTACGCAAATAAGTACATACTGCCTGTAAAAAAGTTGATGCTTCCATAAGAGTAATGTTAAAACTAGCGTTTTCATACTATTATTAATTTTACACGGCTACCTACCCTGCCCTGAGTCTAAGCTTAACGTGTGTGTGGAAGCTGGAAGATCAAAGAACATAATGACACAAGCTTTTTTTTAAACTTACCCCCCTCCCTGAACTTGAAGAACCACAAACCACCTTAAATAATAATTTTGATTTTCATTACATACAGTAAAAATTCGAAGAAAGCAAACTTTGCTTACCGTACAATTTGCTAGGTGATCAGTATGTATTTAACATGCATAAATAATTTATAAACTACTTACTTGTAAAATAAATACACAGAAGTATAAAATTCCAAAAGTAGGCAATTCACTTTCACAAAAACAGTAGGTAATTCTCTTCAAAATATGATTCACTTTGAGAACGCAGTGGAGGCCGGAACTTAGTGAGATGGGTGAACACAGCAACATAAATTAACAAGTCTGAACATGTATGTACATGTATATACCAGAGATATTTGCGAAAATGAAACGAGATAGTTTGTAAAAATTCGACATGCATTCTTACGGAAAAAATATACTTCCGTCAACCTAAATTAACTTTTTGTAATAGAAATAACATTTAAAAATAATTGCTAAAAGAAAGTAGGCATGGCTTAAGTGCGCACGCAGGAGCGGGATATTTAAATATTAAAAAGTATTTTATTATTTATTTCATTATTACTATTTTATGTTTTTTTGTGACTATTATGCAGATTACTAATTTTCATACTACAAAAGTCAAAAATGCAATATGACAACATGCGATGGCGAGGTGGTCAGCTGGTCGCTGTCGCTGCGCGGAACATGCGCAGAATTTACGAAAGTGAAAGTCGAATTATGAATATTTTGAATAACAGTAGGGTAGCAACTACCCAACTACCTTATAAACAATTGTAGGAAATAAGAAATTGGTTAATAAGATAATGACAATAATTTTATTGTATTTCGACTAAGGCAATAATCAATAAACAGGGCACACGTTAAAAATCTTGTTGGGGAAGATTCAGATAATATGATTCGACATTTTCAGGTATAATAATTATACCTAATTTTTTGCCCGTTCGCCGCCGCCCCCATTTTTGGCCGCCCGCGTGCCTTGCACGCGTTTGCCCCCCGCTAGGATCGGCCCTGATGAGAATATGTAAATTTTTATATGATTTTACCCATATGAAGGGACAAAAGTGTACCGAAACGATGGTTTTGTTTTATTTACGAAAATAAATGCTGTTTGAGATTCCGAGTAATAATTGTTTACACATAATATATTACCCTAAAATCAAAGATAAAAAATCTGATGTGGCCAACACAAAACCTCCCGCTATTTAATTTTTATTAATTTAAATACATACCTACGTTTTTACTAATGCTGCAAACTATATTATGTTCCATTGCAAATAACTATTGCTTTATTTTTTTTTTTTTTAATATGACTATTATTAATTTGAAGTGATTATTTTTACAGTAATATTTACCTGTCAATTACATTCATTTGAAATATGAACTATGTAACAAAGGCTTCGGGATTTATAAAAAATGATTTTAAATTTATCTGTAAAATATATAGAAAATGTATTAATATATTCCTGTAGAAAATTCAATAATCTTTAATTTTCATAATGACATGAAATGCGAAAAATGGCATTTAATGATATTTTTTGAAGAAAACTCATTATGAGCATCAGGTAAAGTGCCATTTCCGGTTATCCGATTTATACCAAAATCTAATGGTTTCTTTCCATATTAGAATAGGGTAGAAATACAAGGTTTCAGAATTTTCTGAATGATAGTATTTGAGTTAGAACGACAACAAAATCCAAACACATACAAACATACAGACATCATCGTGAAAATGTTAAAATTGGATTCTAGGGACCTTAAAACGTGGTCATTTACTAAAATCTCGATATGTGATTTTTAGCACGATCCCTAACCTCCCTTACCAAGGGTAGCAGGAGGTAAAAATAAAATGAAATCAAACATAGTATATCGTATTCCATGCAGAAATTGCAATAAGGTTCATATTGACCAGTCAAAAAAATAATTGAAAGATAGATTACGAGAACATTATAATAGTAATAAAAAAATTGTTGTGGCCAGCACAAGACCTCTCGCCATTTTCATATTAGGTTATATACATAAGTATTGTATTACACTTCGCTTTCGAACCGTCGTTTTATAACAAAATATTAGAGAACTTAACCCAAATATTGTTTTTTATTGTATTTAACATGTCTTCTGCACACATATAACTTTAATTATATCTATTTTTCATTGTATGAGAAAGTTTCTATATGTCAGAGATTCTTCCAATTCATTAACCAGATTGGCGGCATTTTACCAAAATTCTACCTATAATATCAAATATTTAATTAATAAAACAATAAGAACGATTAAATATACTTCCCAGAAAAAAATGTCACTAAAACTGTTGATTTTTGACACTGGTAGTGTCATTTACAAACTATGTTATAAACATTGGAATTTGTCAACTGGTTTTCTTAGTGCCCTAGCCTCTACGATTAGATTACTCTATAAATTATAGTGTCTTTATCTCTAAATCTATACAAGATATAAAATTTTTAAGTGTATTAGATGGAGAATTTTGTGTTCTTCAATATTTAATAAAAAAAACTCCCAAAAAATTAAATTTAGAAAAAAATTTCAAAGAAATTACTACTTCCGGTTGTTCAATTGTTACCAAAACCTTTTCAGCTCTTCCCAGTAATGTCAGATTGAGGATACTTCAGTTAAATATTTTGTAAGTCTTATAGTTTTTGAGGAATCGTCCCTCCAACATCCATACATACACACATCCACACACACACACACACACACACATACACACACACACACATGCACACATACACACACATCATTTTAAAAATGTTATAATCAGATTCTAGGGATCTTAAATCGTGCTTATTCAATAAAATCTGGATATGCGAATTTTAACACAAAACAATAAAATTGCTCTGGTAAAACATGCGAAAGAAAATAATCACACTTTTAACTACGATGAAGTAAAAATTTGGAACAAGAAAATAATTTTAAAAAAACGGTTGTTTTAGAATTGATCCACATAAAAAAAGAAAAAATAGTGTAAATAATAGAACAGACATAGAAATATTCAAAGGAATTTAAATGCCAAAAATATACACAAAATTTTTACATGAAAAAGTCATTAATGTTTCAAGAGAAGTACAAATATCATAAAACAGGCATGATTGAAATGAAGTTTGTTTAGGTAAACAAGTATAGTGAGGGACAACAATCTTGAACTGAGGGGTAAGGGAAAGAAATTATCATATCGTGATATTCCATAGACGCCGTTAAATAATAATTATTACAATAACTTTTTATTTCTAACTCATTTGTGTACGCTTATGATCCGAGTGTAAACAGAACAGGAACTGATACCAACAGCAATTACACATATCAATTGCAAATATAAGAAAGGCTGCGTAGCTTTAAAACTTATTTGGGCAATTGTTGTGTTATCTTAGGTATTAGAGAAGTAAATTAATTGTATTTCTGTGGATTTAAATGAAGCGCATATATTAGGCAGTGCTTTGTGCTATCATATTTTCCATAGTTCATCTTTCGTGTACTAAAATATTTTGACCCGTACTTGATACGTCAGATAAGTTACATACAAATACAAAATAACATATTTTCATGTATTCTTCAACATTGTAATAATTTTATTATTTTCTATTCGCGTTTAGCATGTATTACAACAAAATGGATAAGCACATTAACAAAACAGAAGTTGCATCTATCGTTGTTTTCTAAAAAAATAGTTTTGTGCGAATAATTTAAAATATTTATAGAGATGACACTGAGATTCCTTTAAATTTAAAAGTTTCATTTATTGGACATGAGTTTTGAATAATATGGGTAGTTATACTACATAAAAACTAGTAAAATTGTAACAATAAATAATTTTAAATTCTAAAACTCTGGTTAATATCTCACCTGATTTCAGATATGCATTCCGGACGAACTAGGTTTTTCATATATGTCAGTATAAAATAGCACATTTTTCATTTCCCATTTGAGCATCCCTCTAGAACTATGTCGATCTATTACGAAAATGGCTTCCAGGTGCAAGATTAATGCAGGCAGACTTATATTTATTCGGCTGTACTATACTCAGATAATGGAAAACATACAATAAGATAAATCTTATAATACCTAGATCTGACCTAGATAACAGCACCTAGTGAAAACTATAAACCAGCAGATTTTCGACGTAGTTTATCTTGATAGTCTAAATAAAGATGTAACCTTTCGCACAATATAGCGGAGGTAAACGTCTGGAATTTAATTTATGATATTAAGAGTTAATTAATTTGTGAGGCCAGGAATTGTAGAACTACATATATGTACGGTCTGCGGTGTGGACATAAATACTGCGATCCTAAAACAGGTCTCTGTGTAGAAGCCCACATCGCCTATGCATATGTAGACGGTAAATATTGCATGATATCACTAGACATAAAGTTCATATTAATTAGTTTTCGTAAATATTAGATGCAATTTGTCTGCATGCCGCCTCGGTGGCCGAGCGTGTTGAGGCAGTGTGTCTCCGGCAGCACTCGAAGCGACCTTTACCGCTCGGATCCTGAGGTCGTGGGTTCGATACCCACCAGGGGCTTGGATGTTTGTGTGCGTCTATAATACTTTATAATATAATAAGAAATGTAAGAATTGTATACATAAATGTAAAAGAAGAATAAAGTATTTGGGGCTATAACTCCAAGAGTTGAAAAGCCGACATAATATTATAATATATTTCAATCCCGACCGACGCAAAAATTATTTCAAACTTTAATGGTGGGTTGTACCAATGTAACTTAAATATTAAACTTGGCTTAAATTGGCAATATTGCATGGAAATAAAATGTCCAATGAATTAATAAACATTGCTGTTAAAATTTCGATTTGCATATTTTTTAAACCTAGCTTAACGCCCGCACGGTACGTATATGTGATCGTTATAACCGATATCAGATTGGCACATCAAGCAGTGCAGTAATGGGTAATATACCGTAAAGATATATTGGTTTATTTGTTTATGTTACTTATATCCACATTATCTACATACATACATATACTTGCAAATATATTTCAAACAAATAAATTCGCGAAGTAAATATTTTTTGGTAAATAGATCATCATTGTAAAACACTGTACTTAATAGGAGTTATTTAACTATCAACCGTGTTAAAGGCGTTTAATGAAGATACCGTCGAATTCAGTTAGCACTAGCGAGTTTTTCATTCTTAGAAGTATTTTTTTTTTTTGCTTTCAGATTTATTTTAAAGGAATGCAATGATTGTTCCATGAAAATTATCCGTTGAGAAAGTGTGAAACCTATCTATTTTATATTATTATCAGAAGTAATATCACAAGACCTCCTGATTTTATCGATAAATTTTTATTTTGTACGAATTTTTTTTGCTTAGCAACAAACACGAAAGCAAACTGCATGGTAAATCCCGACTCCGAAGGAGGAGGGGTTTTACCTAATGTCAGTTTGCTTGAGTGATTTTGCTTAAAAGCAAAAAAAATTGAGTGCTTAAAAATAAAAGTTTATCTGAGAAAATCTGAGAGGTCGTGTGGTATTTGGTGAGATAAATTCCAAAGACAACGCAAAATTAAACTTGACACATTAATTGTCACACTGACAGTTATAAACAATAACAACTGTTTATTTACTTGGTAACGGAAAATTATCGGGGTAACGGGGTTTTATCGGGGTAACGTGGTTTTATCAGTATAATATTGTTCCCATTGGCTGAATTTTCAAGTGTTTTGCATCATGATTGGTTAAAAACTAGTCGTTGGAATTTATCATAATAACCCTGCTTTCAGGGTAATTATATAACAAATACGGTCATTGTAAGTTTTTGCTATGGCAATGTCAAGAAATTGATACTAACACTGAGATAAAGCCTAAAAAACAAGCAGAAGCATTAATAACCTACCTATTTTATAAATTTTATTAAAGCTTTTTAATCCGTAAAATATTAAAAAATTATAATAAGACATTAAACGTAGAAGGTATTACGGAAGTTAAACGGACAATAATGCCTTCGGTCAACGTACAAACCTTCGACCAGAGGCCATCGGAAAGTATATTGAAATTTATATAACAAGAACACTTTGTCGTAAAACAATTTAGCAATTGCACCAATAAGCCAACAGTGGTGACTCTAAGCTTTTGGGTGCTGATGCCTAATAAATCATAACAGCAGGCTATTCCACAAGTTTAGTCACTATTGTTGGCTTATTACTAAATCGTTTTACGACAAAGTCTTCTTGTTAAATGAAATTCACTATACACCATCGACCTCAGGCATTACTGATACTTAAAATTACCACAAAGCAATTCGGTGAATGATTTTGAAATGAACTCATATACCTATTACAGCGTCCATACTTACCAGACCCTATCAAAAAGACGTTAGAGCTCAAATTCTAATTATGACTCTACTGAAACATAAAACAAAATAATTGCCAAACTTCGGTTCAATCAAAATATAATATTCTATTAATTAAATTAAACTTCCGTTAAAATTCATCCCTCGTGGGCTCATTACCATCTGATTATTTCAGACAGCACCGAAACTAACTCAAAACAAATACATGCGAATAATTACAAATTAATTTCACGCCCTACTTATTCTCATTCATTTCGTAAACAAATTCATTCGACTTCGTGTGGATTATCAACTGAACCGAGAAAATTCTGATATACAGCAAGGAGACTGCGTGTTTTTCCACTATTTTGGGATTAATTTATTGTATCTAAGGCATGGTTTGATTGAGGCGCGAGCACTGACACGCTACACACAGGGATTTGTAAACTTGGTAAAGGGATACGAAGTTTCCAAATTTAAAGTTTTAAGGTAGGCAATAAAAGTAAATTGCGAACACAACAGCGTTTCATTTAGAATACCAGTAATTTAGACAACAGTTAAAGAGACTAATGGCTAGTTCTTCTTACGTAATTTTAATATTACTTTAAAAATAATACGCTAAACTGATGGTAGAACTAACCCCATAGATAGTAAATCTGGCAATAATTTTTGTTTTACATGCTTGCCACAGGACCGACTTGTGGTATTTTAGTACCCCCGTGCAAAATTTTATTATGTACCCCCTCCGCCCATGGTTTCCCACTTCCCGCTTAACAACCTAATAAATTGTTTGAAATATTTAATTTTTATTGCGAAAACAAAAAACAACACAAATAAAATTATTCAAAAATATGAAGAAAAAAATTATTACACATATTTATTTATAGGGAGTGTCTACTGCACTGTCCAGATAGAGCCGCAATTTTTTTTGTGAATTGTCGCACATGCGCAGAGCGGCCACTTCTCGAACAAAACCTAAAAGCAGTTGTCTACCAATTACGAATTGTCAGTTAGGTATTTTTACAGTTTGTCAAAAAAAAAAACAACCAAAACAATACCTGACAATTTCTAATTGGCAGACAGTGGTTTTTAGGTAAATTCGAGAAGTGGCCGCTAGAATTGTCCGCTAGACTCCCGTCTGTTCCAGGTGCGACAGTTCACTAATTTTTTTGCGACTCTGTCTGGACAGTGCAGTAGACACTTCCTTATATTTGTTAAAGAAAAAACGAGTGTTTGAATAGTCTTCTGTAAAGAATATTTTGTTTCGGTTTTCATTTACATTATGTATTTTTAAAAATATTTGACAATTCCCATTAAGGAATTTTTTTACAGAATAGTTAAGTTGGTAACAGTGATTTGTGTTTTTGTTTGTTGCGAAGATATTTTGTCTATTTATTGCAGTTATATCAATCACAAACTACAAAATGTCACAAAAAAATATTTAACAGAGAAAACATATTCTACAACAAAAAATACAAACAAAAACACAATATTAAGACAGTACATACAGAAATTTTGAACTATTACGTAATTGCTCGGTTTTAAGGGGCTCCAGTTCTTATAGAAAGAATGAAAAACAAAAATTATTGTCAGAATTAATAAATATAAATAAATAAATATATCATCACGGGTTATTACCCATTTCTGGGTGTGCCAGTATCTACAACACATGTAGACATCGGTAATGATGACGATATATTTTACCGTGTGGACGCTTACTAGGCGTCACCTCACGGGCACTCATAGCTGGCGTGGAGAATGCACCATAGAGGTCACTTATGTGTCATTTAGGATTAATATATATTATGTGATTAGTTTTACCATCTATTAAAGTTGTGCGCTTACTTAAAAACATCCTGTATATTGTATTGATATTAAAGATATTTTGAATTTACTCCACTCCTAATCGAAAACAGACTACTTAGTATTGTTCACCAAAACTCAAATTTCTAATATTTATCGTATAATAGATACATATTTCATCATATTTATTTCATACAAGACGACACTTTCAGAACCAACATTACAATAATTTAAAGTAGTATAGTGATGAGTGCATTATATAAACCATTTGTAATAGTTACAAAATAACAATAATAATAGAAATATTTCCTAAATAAATTGTTGTTCTTTTTCCAATAATATAATAATAATATTTTTTTTTTCGGTTTTTCAACTATATATTAGTTATAGCCCCAAATACTTTATTTATCATTACATATATATAAATCATATAAAGTATTAAAGACTCACACAAACATCCAAGCCCCTGGTGGGAATCGAACCAACGACCTCAGGGTCCGAGCGGTGAAGGTCGCTTCGAGTGCTGCCAGAGACAAACTGCCTCAACGCGCTCAGCCACCGAGGCGGCTACTTAATATGTCCTGATAAGCTGGTATTAATTATTTCTGAATGTAGAACAATAATAGGAAATTATAAACAAAAAGAAAAAAAGTAACATTATCTCAACAATGAATATTCGCCATAAAACAATGCTGGTTTTCTCCTCACGATTTCTCCAGCACATTGTTTTACGTTATCTGATCAATATGGTCTCTGGGCTTGAGTTTAAAGGAACCTTTAGCTCATGAGTCGCTAATAATTCATTTAACTTACAGTAGCGTTAGAAAAGGGCGCCTGAAAGGTTTTCGTATTGTTGGAAAGATCAAGAAGATGTCTGCACTTGTAATGCAAATCCCAACCATGTGATCACCAATAAATAAATTGATTCTTTCCAGCTATTAATCCAGTGTCTAAAAACACATTTATTATTTTCATGGGAGATAATGGAAATTCTTCAATGTTATTAACCCCTAAGTGAAAATTTGTTTTCCAAGCAAATTCTTTCATTAAGAAACTATAATTTACCGAAAGCTGTTCGGGAATCGTTTAAGTAAATCCCATTTTGTTAGATTAGGGATATAGTTCAAGCGATTGGGAATTTATACTTTAATCTCGGATGAAATATACCGGAGCAAACAAACATCCTGAATGTAATTTTCTATTAAGAGTGTATTAAATGTTGTATAAGAGGATAGATTAGATACGGCTACGCTGGAAATATTTTCGCTATGTACAATCATATGCCTTAACCCAGTGTTAAATTAAAAACCATGAAAATTTTCACTAATATGAAATTTTAGCATATTAAGAAATAATTATGTACGTGAATAAAAATTTCTACGTTTGATAATAAAGGATTTATGAGTTACATACTAAGCCTTTATATTTGAAAAGTTCGTTAATTGCATATTATTTGCAATTATTATAGGTATACATATTTCTATAATCCATATAGTTTATTAAATATATATATATATATATATATATATAACATTAACAATAATTTACTTTTATTTGCAATCGTCACTAAAGTGTATAAAAATCGTCCTTAAAAATTCATAAATCGGCACTAAAGTTAACAATGTAGGACGATTTCATGTAAAATTCAGGGCGATACATGTACATATAAGATAATTTGAGTAGTACAATAATAAATTTTTACGTAAATGGACAAAACCTATGTGCAAGACGAACGAATTAAATAATTCCGACGAAGAAATTTGAGATATCACACATAATTTTGAGTATTCATTACGATAACATTGAAGTCCGATGACCTATAAAAATAAATATATACGTTTCTAAAACTTTCCGCAATTTAAGAATAAAAGAAGCAAGCAAGCATGAACAATAATTTAATTATAATCACATTGTTATTCTCAACTCGAAAAATGACAAGAATATGTCTGAATGTAACAAATTATAGGTACATTTCTGAGCAACAATAAATACCGATACGCGATAATTGGACGAAAGTTATATAACAGGGCGATGCACAATAAGCAATAACCAGGTGGCCGACGCGTTAATTAGGCGACCATCTTTTCGGCCAGAGAAACTCTTTTATGTACACTTAGCAGGCATATGATTTTTTTTTATGAAAAATAGTTAAAAGTGGTGTTCTGCCATCGCGTATTCGCTGTCGTCTAGTTGACAGTGCCCGAATTAAGGTATGCAATCGGTAGCACTGTTTGTTTGCCTGAAATGAATTTCTCTATATGGTACACAATAAATTTTCCTGAACGAGGTTGTAAGATATACTGAGGCAAAATTCATGACTTACATTTGTACTTGAGAAGTTTATAATAACGAGGAAAATTGGAAAATAAACCAGCCCTTTCAGACAGAATACGCTGTAAAATGAACAGGAGCTGGTATAATTGCATACGTCAAAATTAGCATTGAAATAACAAATTTCCATTCAAATCGCCGTGTTCCGCTCATTTCAAACAGACACCCCTAGCGTATAATCTTCAAAACAAAGGCCCAAACCCATTCAAGTTAAATCGTACCACTAGACGCATCGAATAACTACATTATGCTCTTCATTAAAATACATTATTGAGCGAAATCGATTCCTGACTTTGCCATCTACCATCACTCACAAGTGCTAACGGTGGATTTATATATTTTATTTCTTTTAAAAGAATATTTATTTTTGTAATACATTTATATAGTACATAACTGTTAGGAATGTTAATACCTTGAAATTAGTGTAGTTAAAATATTTTATAATTTATATTCAATGTATATTATATGCTTAAAACGAAATTGCTTCAAGAAGAATGTCGACGAAGTAATAAATGTAGAATACAAAATCGCAAGTCCAAAAAGATTGTACCATTTTATTTACTACTTTTAAAGTATGCATATTATCTGGCGCAATACTTTTGAACAACATCATAAATTATTTTGTTATCACATAAGTTTATTTATGTAGTTTTGGTTTATAATTTCAAAATATTTTATACACAAATACATATGTTATAAAAATAACTGTTTCATTTCTCAAAACTTTTGCACACAACTGTATTAGCACTTAATAAGTAATATATTACTCTTTAAATGAATAATCTTACAATCCCGAGTTAAAATTTTAACAATTTTTAATAGTGTATCTTCGAACGTCTATAATTTTACTTCATTACTCTACCTTTCTATGCGATTTATAAAACCTAATTCCTTTCAATAAGTTGTCAAGGGAGGCCTCGCAATGATCTATATGTTAAGAATTTATTATTTATAAATAATATTTTAGCAGTTCAAAATCAAAACAAGTCAAAACATTGGTCTCGTCAAAGTGACATTGTGTTTGTCAAAGTGACACGCGCACATAAATCAGCTGATTCCAAGCACTTCATCCTGGTTCTTATAAAAAACGTTTAGGAAATAGTAATATACGTAACAAGACCTGAAAGTGATACTTTACTGGGTGAGCAAAGGCGAGCTGTGGAAGCTTGTGAGCCCAGTATAGACGCTTTCAAGTCATGTTGGGTATAATATTTTTTTTGCGATCATGAAAAAAGAATAAAAAAGTATTATTCTATTTTTTACTGCGAGCAAATAAGAAATAAATAAACAACTGATCTCCATGGAAACATTTAGCTTTACCGGTCCCGGGATCAGTAAAGTACTTTCCGATCCCTTATAGACAACTTTCCGAGCTAGCTCAGCAAAGAAGGACTTTCCGGTCTAAATAGTGATCAGAAAGAGCTCATTTTCTGGGCGATCGCGAGAAAACAATATTTAAATGGCCATGTAAAAACAATTATTGCCAATGTACACAAATTTTTTAAAAAATTGGCGTTACATTCTGAAAAAAATTATAATTTATTAAATAACAAGAATTGATTTGACTGCAGAAGCATGTTGTCTTGGCAGATCTATTGTTCACCTAATAAAAAGGGCAACGGACAGCACCCAGAACCAAGAGAAAAAGTTTCTCACAAGAAGAGGTTTGAAAAGAAAATCCATAACGGAATTAGATGAATTTAATGTCGACGTGGTAAGAAGAACCATTTCCCAATTTTATGACCGAGGAGAGTATCCCACAGCTCTAAAAATTAAAAATGAGTTGCAAAGTAAAATAAATTTTACCGGCTCCGAAAGTTCTGTACTAAGAATTTTAAAAACTATGGGATATGGGTACAGTAAGAGGAAGGAAATTTTTATTTGAAAGAAGTGATATTACAGATTTTATTTAGATGAGACATGGGTAAATCAAAATCATGCAATATATATGAAACGATAAAGGTGGTTTGAAAGTACCTATTGAAAAAAGAAGTAGATTAATAATTTTACATGAGGGTCATCAAAAACTGGATTTTTAGAAAAATGAGACATGAAATTATTCGCTTACCATCTTACCATTGCCATTATAATCCAATTGTAATGATCTGGTCTCAAATTAAAGGTGAGGCAGCTGACAAAAACAAATTATTTAAAATGAATGAAGTAGAAAAATTACTACACGCAGCTATAGGTAATGTTACCCAAGAAAATTGGATAAAATGTGTACGGCATGCTGAAACTATTCAAGAAGAGGTTTTAGAAAACAATGTGTCTTTGATAATATAATAGAACCATTCGTAATTCATTTGTGTGAAGATGATTCTGAAAGTTCAGAAATGGACAAAGAAAGTGAAAATGAATAATCCTATATTTGTGTTTTGTAATTTTGTTTCATCCTAATTCTGGCAATATAATATAATATTATACGTGACATTTTTTCAGCATTATGTACTTTATTTATTAAGAATGAAATAATTATAGTAGTTATAAATTCATTGTTGCGATTAACGTTTGGATTCTTATAATCAATTATTCTTACCTTTTATTTAAATTTTAATTGATGTGTGGAAACTGTGATCAAAATATAAATATAAATTTTCCACAGAGACAATTTTTATATTACGTATTACTGTCTTACCTTACTTATTTTATTTGTTATATATTCTTCATTTACGATGTATTAAAATTTTTTTAATTAGTTTTAAATGTATTATGTGACATTTGCCTTCATTCCTGGTCAAGCCAAGTTACAAGCGGCAACACCGCTCTTCAAGGGACAGGGTTTAGGGATAAAAGTTGAACATCAGTCCATAATCATTTGACGGCGAGTATAGGACTTCTAAAAGGATATGAAATGGGCTGAATTAACCAAATTTCTTTCAAAACCGACGCCAAATATTTCCAATTTTAAATGGCACAAAAGTGATCCCTGTGGTGCACCCTCCACGCCAGCAATGAGTGCCCGTGAGGTGACGCCTGGTAAACGCCCGCACGGTAGAAATATGTCATCATCATTACCGAAATCTATGTAAAACACAATATACCGTGATGATATATGTATATAAATAGAATATATGTAATCCAAAAACTTCCAAGAGAACTATGCGACACTATAGGAGAAATAATGAAGAAATTTGTGATTGATGATATCATTCCGCAGATCCGGGTAAGAAAAAAAAAAAGATGAGGGCGTTATCATAGAAAGTATGACAAGATAACTAAAAATATATGTAATTAGTATAAATTCCCGATTTATGACGATTGTTGACTAATTATTTGCAAAAACCGCATGGAATATTTTATTTATTTTTCCATATTTTTAGCCCTTGCAGTTTTCTATTTAAAGTAATTTAAAATCAGCGTTCGTATTTTATTACAATTAACCCATGTGTAATCTTGTACAAAATATATATTCAATTTTAGTAATTAGCTACAAAAAAAACAATTTTTCAAGTAAAGTAAGCCCCTACATTTTGTAACCCATTTTTGTGCATCTTTCATTTAATCTTACCCATAACCTTTTTTAAATAACATAGATTATTTATTTGCATTTCCCTATTACTGTATAAAAGCATTTTAAAGTAAACAATAATAGTATGTTGCCAAGGGCTGTGCAAAAATTTGATGAACTGTTGGGATCGGAATGGCACTTCTGGTTATGTAACAAAATTTTCCCGTCACCAGTAAAAGGTTAAGACAAGCATCCGTAAAATTAAATGAAAGAAATGAAAACTACCTATCATGTACTCAACGTAAGTATTTCCTTGTAAAACACTAGTTTCGTTTGTTATTTAAGGAACTTAAAAGGCTAGCGATATAATTCCTCTAGAATTTTAAAAAATAAATAGAACTATACCAATCATATTACACTCTAATGATTTATTAATAAATATAAGAAAGTTCGGTAGACAATGTGTCAAATTAAAACGTATTCATTTCCAACATTCAAATTAAAATATTATTGTAAACCTCTGTAAAACTACCAGATGGTATGTATGACCACATTTACGTTGTGTCCTCTGGTTTCTAACTTAATTATAACAAATAATAGCTGATGATAGTGGCGTCGTACCACAGAAACTTCCAATAAATTTTATAAATAAATGATATCTACATTATCTTGGATCTACTGTTTCTTCAAAATGAATAAATATTAAAGCAATAAACTGAAGTTTCCGTTAAAATGACTTACAAGTTTCTTTTAGATTTGATCAACTTCGGGTTGGCTGCTCTACACCTTTTCTTTCAACAGGAATTCGGAAAAAAATCCTTCAGTGAATGTTCGCGTTATTGGACAACCACGCCCAAATTGTGTAGAAGGCGTAATAAAACATTCATTTCCATTTTACTTACGATTTTATTAATCATTTCTGAGAAAAAAATTGCGCGAAATTGATTTGAATATGCAAAAGGAAACGGAAAATAAAGTAAAGCCATTTCAGCACGCAATAAATGTAGCGGCAGTTTGATTGATTTATGTTTATCTTCGAATAAAATCAGATTTCTCATTCAGAAATTATTTTTGTAATGGAAGGACTAATTTATAATCGAATAATTTCATTTATGAAAGAGATGTCCCAAAGATCTAATAAATCTTTTCTGC
The DNA here is from genome assembly GCA_943142095.1 of Ophonus ardosiacus. Classification (NCBI taxonomy): domain Eukaryota; kingdom Metazoa; phylum Arthropoda; class Insecta; order Coleoptera; family Carabidae; genus Ophonus; species Ophonus ardosiacus. The sequence goes on along the minus strand of OW964828.1, from coordinate 26,812,224 downwards.
ACATTATTGGTTTCCAAATAGTAAGCTGGCTTCATAAATATTGAATTCAGATTATAATAATTTGATCAGAAATATAAAAACAAATCCAATATAAGCATAATCGGGTGAAATGTTTTATTTTTGAATTAACATAAATAGTACAAGATCTGAGACAAATGAGGCAATAATACTGAATAATTTTTTCATGCATTACACAAAAGTTGTCCCATTTTAGTAAAATGCATCATCATCATCATCATCTTTGGCACAACAGCCCTTGTAGGGCCAAGGCCTCAAGTACCGTAGGTACTCGTTTCGTGACCGTAGTACTAGAGCAGTCGGTGTACTTAATCCGTGCGACGTCCACTGATTGCTATGCAACCAGTGCGGCAGCGGAGATACCCCTTCTACAGCTAGCACCACCTATGTTTTAACATGGACAACTGGTCGGGTCATCGCATGCGAGTGCGATTAATGCCTGATATTGTGGCATTTTAACGACTACGCACTTAGCCGGCCGGTAGATTCGAACCGAGGAACCTCAGATTCGATCTGAACATGTAGAGACATAGCGCTTTAATGCACACGGCCACTAAAATGCATAGATATTCTAAAAAAGTATATATTGTTGATTTTAATTTTTACAAATAACCTCCATAACATAACCGAATTACTCTTGTCAATGATAATTTAATATTATTCTACACATGGTAATTGTTTGCATTAATTCATAAAAATTTACTTGTTTTTACAATACCTATATATGCATATTTCCGAAAAAACAAATACCTAATTACAATGACCTTCTAATAAGGTCACATTTGTCTAATTAATAGGAATGACGATGGGTACCCGGGTACTCGGAACCTACCCGATAATAATGTACCCGGGTTCAAAATTTCTTACCCGATTAGCCGAAATATACCCGCTGCCCGTTAATTACCCAATACCCTTCAATTACCCGAACAGTTTTCAGCTGCCGGAAAGATTGTATCTAAATGAAGAGCTTCTTATTGCCATACCATAGGTAATTAATATAATTTATGTTAAGTTTTTTATAGAGATACAGTATATTATATATTTGTATTACTTTTTATTTAATATATGTAAAAAATAATTATGAATTTTATTAAAAAGTAAACTGCTAATATAAGGGTAAGTGGTAATTAACAAATTAACGAATTGTGTATATGTATTTACAGGATAACTAATTAAAGAGTATCGGGTAATTAACGGGTAAAGGGTACTATCCGGGTAGTTGTTTCGGGTACTCTGGTACCAGAATTATCGGAATTCGTCATTCCTATTAATTAACAGACCTCACATTTATAATAATTCTCGAGATCTCGTTGTTGTTATATATAACCTGGAAAATCGGGTTCGGTCCCGACCGCCGCAAAATATTTCCAATTTTAAAATGTTCTGTGTTGCACTCTCCACGCCAGCAATGAGTGCCCCGTGAAGTGACGCCTGGTAAACGACCTCATGGTACAAATATGTCATCATTACCGATATCTGTGTCAAAAAAAAATTGGCAGACCTAGAGATGAGTAATATGCCGGGTCAGCAATGTAGCATTAGGGCCGTTTTCATAATCCAGCTCACTTTAAGACTTTAATTAAAATTATTTTAAGACTTTATCTTTCATTTGAAGTAATGCTAAATTGCTCGCTAAAGTCCTAAAGTTGTATTATGAAAACGAACACAACTTTAATTTTAATATAAAGTGTTAAAGTGAAGATAAAGTTTATTATGAAAATGGCCCTTAATATGTTAAGTTAAATTGTGAAACTATAAAATATAATAAATTCAAAGACAATTTATGAACAAGTCAGAAGAATTGAATGTTTATATTTTGTCTTAGATACAAAAAATAAAAGTTAACAGTTAAACTAGTTTATTTGATGGCAGATACAGGTATTTTTATAGAGTCAGATACGTGCTATTAAGCAACTGAGAAAATGGATCAATGTTCAGAAAACCTGGGAATAAAAGGCCAGTATAACTGTTACAAATGATGAAAATTCAGAATTGGTAACTAAATGTTTTCTGCAAATTGATACAGCTTGTTTCAGTCACCTAGTAGCGCGATTTAGGTTCGAAAGTGGCCATCTCTTCTTAGAGAAATCTTCCGCATTTTTTTCCTCTAGAACAAGTTGCAATGATCTCTAAGTTAAATTTACTTAGTGAGGTTCCAATATTAGAAGAAATTTCGAGATAATTGGACAAAACAATACAACTAAATCTAAATGCCACAGAAAGTTTTATTTGTTTTAATAACTTTACCAACGTGCAATAGTAGATTTGAATGTGAAATTTAGAAAATAGCTATTCACTTGTTTCCTATATAAATGTTTGATATTTGGAAAGAATATTTTTCAGCCATTTGTCTGCAAGAGATAAAATCAATATCTCAATGTACTCCGGAGTTATGGAGAACAGGATTCGATTTTTAATAGCCAGTATATATATATATATACATATATCCAGTGTGTTAATTAAAAACCTGGCCATAGGCGTTTAACATGGGAAAACAGTTTTTCTTTCCGCAAAAGTCCCCAATTAATTTTAGACAAAATGTTGCATATAAATGTTGTAGATAATTATATTCTACGCCTAAATCAGTAAACAGTTTCAATTTTGCAAGTTTGGCAACTTTTAAAATCTAATTTGAAATTGTATAAAAATATTGTCCAGCGATACCCATGATATTCGGGCTTATTCACGTGTACCTTGTTATGCGATCTATATTGCTACGTAACGACTTATTGCTATTTTAAAGATAATTGTTAAAATTCGTATTCACGTGTCAACAAGCTGTCGTTATTTTAACAATAATTGTTATCAGTCAGGCAAGAGCTCCTGACCACTTGCCGAGGTGTCAACAATTATTGTTAAGAGTAAATTAAAATGGCAAATGCACATAAATATTCATCAAAGGTATATTTAGTGTATTTAAACTAAAATTCGTGCACAAATATATAATTCGTATCGTTTCTTTATTTGATATTAGTGCGTAGTCGTGTCTTTAAACGGCAGACTGACTTGTCGAATAACTTCTGTTTCAAATAAGTGATATACATTAGGCATGTATTAAGAATAAATATGCCGCAATTAAAGGATATGGAAGTGAACCGCTTTTATTATCTGAAAAGAAAATATATTTTTCGGAATATTTCGTATGTCATGACAGAGTACAATTGCTGAAGTAACACCATTACTTTAGGATTAGACAACACGCAGATGGTATTTCCTATTAATTGAAGATATATAAATCACTAAACGAAGTAATAAACAATAAAAAGTACTTGTCATGGAAAATACTTTTAGATTCAAGTTGCAATTTTTTATTCATATTTCTGGCTGGTATTTGCTGTTCTTTTCGCCATATTTACTGTGAATTTGAAGTAAATTAGAAGTAAATGATGAAACAACTATTTGTCACACTTGTCATTCATAAACAAAGTAAACAAATCTTAAAACACTTCTACCACCCTTACAATACCAATGCGAACACTAATAGTTTTTATAATTAGAGATTTATTAGTTAAAAAAAATTTCGTCAGTTTTAAATATTATTCTATAATAAATGTATCTTTAATAACCCAACTGAATTTAAAAAATCATTATTTTAAATAAGAAATGTTTTAATTTTAATATCCTAATGCTTGCAACACTGCAATTTTAAATAATGACAGCTGTACTGAATGCAACTTCATGTTAAATGATAACAAGATTGTTACTAAACAATAATTGTTATAGCTCATATAACAACGAGACACATGAATACGAAATTTTAACAATATTGTTATCAATTCTTGTTAAGTAACAATTTCTTGTTTAATAACAATGTACACGTGAATAAGCCCAATTGTTAGAAAGAAATGCGTATCGTTTTAACTGTCAGAAATTCAATTTTCAATTAAAAGTTGCAGATAATTCAATTCTGCACCTAAATTACTCCACATTCTGTAATATATAAAATTAAATTTCTGAAAGTTCAAGCGATATGAACTTCTTTGTAATTTTGTTTCAATTTCATGGGTATCGCTACAAATGAGCAATATTTGTACAATTTCAAGTTAGATTTTACAAGTTACTAAAGGTGCAAAATTAAATCTGTTTAGTGATTTAGGCGTAGAATATTTATATCTACAACATTTATTTGAAACATTTTTGTCTAAAAATTGGAGACTTTTGCGCAAAGAAAAACTGTTTTCCCATGTTAAACGCCTATGGCCAGGTTTTTAATTAACACACTGTATATATATATATATATATATATATATATATATATATATATATATATATATATATATATATATATACAGTGTGTAAAATTAAATCTGTTTAGTGATTTAGATGTAGAATATAATTATCTACAACATTTATTTGAAACATTTTTGTTTAAAATTAATTAGAGATTTTACGCAAAGAAAAACTGTTTTCCCATGTTAAACGCCTATGTCCAGATTTTTAATTAACATACTGTATATATAGATACATACGTAGACAGATTTATATATTTCTATCAATAATCCAAATGATTAATTATGTAACAGCAAATGCAACATTTTGCCACATACGACTATGATTTTCTACTCAACTTTTCATACCGTTCCAAAAAATCTTTTCTGTACGTTCACTTTTATATGCTTTAGCCTCTGCGCCTCTTTCATTAATGAAATCACACCCTCTAACAAAAAAAAAAAAAATATATATGATAGTTCACTGCTCCTCTAAAACAGCTAAAATGTCCCGTTGTGATGTATATGATGACCTGCATATTTTGCAGAAATGTATTTTCCCTACATGAGAGTATAAAATATCTGTAGTAATGTACTTAATAAAATACATTCAATCTGCTGTTACTTTCTGAAGAATCATCGTAAACAGGAAAATTGTATATCAGTAATATTTTACTTCTATTGTAATGATACAAATTATTAGTGTATAGATTCTGAAAATGGACTAAAGTGGACTTTGATTAATAACATATCGCCAATATTTTCCATTTGTGGAATTATTGCGTAACAGTTAAAATTCGACTAGTCAACAGAAAAATAAATTAAAAAATAATTGCTTTTATACATTTCAAAGTTGTCTCTAGTTTATGCTACCTTTTGATCATAATTCACACTTACATCAAAATGTCATGCTTTTATAATTCAAAATTAAATAGGTATTTTTTTCTACATTCGAACAATTTTCATTTTAGTATCATTATTGGGACTTAATTTTTAATCACATCTTGAGATTTCAAAATATATTTTATTTTAAATTTTAGTCGTTTTATAAGTAGGAGTTTGTTGAGAATGATCTTGTATTTTTTTCTGATGCATAAATGTTCCTTCCAAAAAAATTACAAGCAAAATATAAATTTCATTTAAAAATATGTTTGACTTCAAAAATGTTTCAAATAAATCTACATACAGAAGTATTTCTCTTAATTTTATTGTCTTTGATGTATAAATTAAACGGAATCGAAGTGCCAAAAAAAGAAGATATAAAAGATATTGACATGAAAATGTTCCATGTGTTTTAGAAATGGCATACCTAAGTATAATAATATATATATATATATATATATATATATATATATATATATATATATATATATATATATATATAAAGAATCTAATGTTATGAACAAATGATGGTATAGAAGGGTATAGGTAATGATGTACAAGTATTAAAATATTTATAAGTTGAAGAGTCGTTCGATAAGTGTTGTACAGAATGTCTCATTTTCGATGGTTTTTTAGGGTATCTCAGGAAATATTACTGATAGAGCAAAATCGTTTACACATTCCAGGGTCAACTTTTTGAGAAAATAGTCAGCACAGGAATTTTCGATCTTGTTTTGTTTCTGAGCTACAGGCAAAAACTTGTTTTTCACTCATTTCGAAAATATCTCTTAACTTATTTATTATGGTAGTTAGAGAAAATTGTTTAAACAAATTTTGTACCGTTTTTTAGGTAAAATAAAATGGCGTAATTAGATTTTTTGGAAACTTCATAATTCTTGAGATAAAACACAAACTTATGATTTGTTAAATGGCAACCTATGTTGAAAATAGTCTCATCTTTTTGCTTATTTTATAAGCTTTCCAATTACAGCTTTCGAGATAGCAGAGGTATACTCCAAAGAAACTCATTTTCACTGCCTCATATCTCGGAAACTATTGAAGATAGGACCCAAGTTGATTAAGCTTTTTTTTACTCATTTTGGTCAGTAATATATGCCCTCATAATTTGAGACACTTATATTTTAACACCATGTAAGTATGTATATACAGGGTTAGTTAAAAGTATGAAGACGGCGATTTATTGTCGTTAATATTCATTTTAGGAAATTATGTTCAATACAAAAGTTTTTAAAGAAATTTTGATCTACATTTGAGAATACTTGAATTTTTTTTTCTTCAATTGTTTTTGAGTTACGCTTGTCCGCGTAATTTTTTTTAAATGGGAACCTATTCATTTTACTCTACCATTCGATAGAGTGTTTTTTTCTCTTTACGACAGTATGTTTGTTTTTTTATTTTTCAATTTATTTTCATAATATTTTTTACAAGGAAAACACCGGTTGAAGTATTTATGAATAGTAGGTAGAAGCAAATTTAGTTAAATCGTCTTATTTTAGCCTCAGGAATCTGTGGTTAAGCCATGCCCTCCTATTTAAGAGACACCCTGTATATATATATATATATATGAGGAGCAAAATTTCAAAAGGAATATTATCCCAAAAATTCATCTACTGACTTATAGATGGCAAGCAGTACATGAAGTTAGTCTCTTTCAATTTATATACATCGTTTAGTTCAAAAAAATTTTTCTCCCATATAAAAGTATAGTATAAAATGGACTTTGCTTTCAAAAAGATTATTATCCTAAAAGTTTAGTATTCAAATGGAATTTTATATTTCGTTACATTTTGTTGTGTTTGGGCACGTGTATTACTGGTTTCTTGTTAATGAAGACAGTATTTTATGTGATAAAATGGATTTAGAAAAAGGAGTATTGGTGAGAGAAAAGAATCAGGGAAGCCGTAAAAGACAAAAAGGCGAAAATCGAAGGAATAGAGCGAAGATTATAAGGTAATAGTTGGTTTCTTAGGTTAAGTTTATTGCTACATATTTTATTTCTTAAATTAAAGATATCCGGACCACTTTCCCAAGTTGGGGCACTTTGAACGACCGTGTAAGCATGATGGACCTGCATTCGATTGTTTAAAAATTAGAAGACACGATATTATTGCGACAAAAAAATTATTATCTTACTATCTATTATCTTACTTTTGCAAAGTAAAAATTCCCAAACGTCGCAGAGAAAAATATGAAGAGGATTGCAGAAATCAGAAGCATATTCTGTCAACAGAATACAGAATGAATAAACAAGATGGAAAAAAATCCAGAGTGTGCCAAAAAATGATTTTAAAGTTATTTGGAATTTCTTTGAAACTGTTACATACAATAACAACTACAATAAGAAGTGGAAATGACATAACCGAGAAAAGAGGAGGGAATAGACAACCTGAACAATATAAAGAGAAGCGGGATGAAGTTAGAAAGTTTCTAGGAAATCTAAGGGCAAAAGAATCCCATTATAATCGCAGGAAATCCAAAAGATTATATTTGCCGGCACACTTAAGTATAAGTAAACTATGAAAAATGTACAATTCTCGTGTTGTTGAAATACTTCAAGTAAAGTACAGCTTCTTTAACAATATTTTTTCAAACGATTTCAATATCGGTTTTGGTTCTCCAGCTTCAGTTGTATGCAGTTTTTGTTTCAATAAGGTGCTTTACGTATTTAAGGGTATTGTTTTCTTTAATAATAAACAATTTTTCGCGTTCAATTATTTTATTCTTAATAAAAATAAATAAATCATGGTGTCTTCAAAAAGAATTTTATCCAAACCACTTTATTCAAATAGATTTTTATCCATACTATTGATTCAATAAGGTTTTTCTCCAAATTCTTTTATTCATTAGTACTATATATTGTTAAATTACATTTTTGACATTTTGAATATTCTATTACCTAAAGTTACTATTGAAGAAAACCTATCCCAAACATCTGTTCTTTTATCTGTTTTTATGTAATAAAAAATGTTATTTTTCTCAATTTTTTTTAAAGTGGAGATTATTCCTTTTGAAATGTTGCTCCTCATATATATATATATATATATATATATATATATATATATATATATATATATATATATATATATATATATGCTTTATTCACTATAGATTGTGTCGTTTATTAAAGGCTAAGCAACGTACTTTAACATTAACGTACGTTTTATGTCTAAGTTTAATATTAAAATTAGACATACAAATGCATTATGGACGAACTATTATGACGAGGGGCTCGTGTATAAATTACATTTTCAAAATAAGCGTCAATTTCATACAGTTGTAAACAAAAATGTTAAAATGTATATGTCGATAATTTCTCCTATAACTAAAGTGACAACTAAATCTACTCGTACCTGATATTAATCTATTAATTTCAACACCGATTGAACCCTTGTCCAACCTAAATCTGAATTTGTTAAATTTAATCTACAATATCAGCAAAGATAATCAATTTCAGGTTTCACATTATTCTCCACCCGACCTAAACGTGCCAATCAATCATTTTAGCCTAAAATCTCACATCTCCATGCAAGTCAATCTGAACTAAAACATCAAACATCACCTACTCACAAATCTGTTGCGAAGTTTCCATTAATTCGCAAGAATGGCACTACCAACTACAACCCTTGTCAAAATACATATCGTACATGCTCGGTCAGTGAAAAGCAACTAAATACCAATGTTATATCGTGATGGATCATATCAAGCGACTAACAGGTAAACAAGTGAAGTTTGCTCCAAAACATGAGAATATCGGAAGCTTAATCCACGAACTGATGCAGTAGAACATGAACTATGAGATGAAGTATACTTTGTTGCAATTTTTATGGGAAGTTTGGTAGAAAATGTAACATAAGGTAAAATGCATTTCGAAAGGTAAAGCTAACACCATACAAGGAGCTATATTGTGGTTAGAAATGTAGGTTAGATATACAGATGTCCCAGATTTAAACGCCATAACTTGAACCATGGATTATAAGGTGACAAGTTCATTTGAGCAAATGTCCGTAAATGCTTTGTTTCAAAGATATTCATGTTTTTCTTATTGGAGCAGCGCTACTTTAAAAAATCAACTTTATAACGAGATATCAAATATTAACTTATTAAGTTGTGACATAATAATAAAAAAAAGTACAACTTTACACACTTGTTACATTAAGTAGTGTAAACAAACAATTTCTTTATAAAATTATTTTTATAGATTATAGAAATTAGATTCCATCACATTTTTTAAAAAATATAAATAGTTTTTAAAATAAAGGTAATGTAAGCTCATCGAAGGATACCTGTATTTCATTTTTTCATTAATTTAGTTCTGTACAATTTGCAAAATTAGTATCAATGGAACATGATTATTACTGATAAAAAATATATAACTCTGTAGTTTACAAATTTGTTACCACTCTTGACTACAGTTTCCAGTTTCGGTATTTACGCTAACATTCAAAGGGATACGGTGGCAAGACAATGTCATATAAATTTTATTGTACTTGTCAGGTAGCGCGTGGTCGGGTGTAACACGCAATGATTCCCTTGACAAGTACGAAACACAAGAAACACCATCAAAAATTATCAAAACTTATTTCTCTCCGCAGTAGGCACCCAAATCTGTATGTAATTTTTTAATTACACGTTAGAGGTAGCACTAAACGACTGCAAAATATTCAAACGATCGAGCACGATTTTGAGCAATAGGTTGCCATTATTGATATTACTTATTAAATGACTCTACGCAGAAAAATTATTCAAGTTTGCGAAACCTTATCTTCCGAGCAATGTCACGCTGTCACGCAGCGACCAATGCAGTGTCAGATCGTTGTCGTGCCTGTTTACTTGCTACAGGTGAACATTGTGAACAAATGTTATAAAAAATCGTTATTATTTTATTGTACATAAATAATAAATTTGTTGAATTCATCGATAATTTTCATTTTTGCCCTAACCTTCAAGCAAACTAAATTTTGTATCGAAATTAGATAACAGCCAAATCATTTGCCTATAATTAATTTAATTTTTATGTCATAATTTTTGATATCTCGTTATAAAGTTGATTTTTAAGATAGCGCTGCTCCAATAAGAAAAAGATGAATATCTCTGAAAGAAAACATTTACGGACATTTGCTCAAATGAACTTGTCACCTTATTTTTACGTGTTTAATCCATGGTTCAAGTTATGCCGTTTAAATCTGGGATATCCTGTATGTACCAACTTCCTGTAGATTAGTTTCACGTTATTTACAATAAAGTGAATTACGAAAAAATTTAAGTAAGTGATTTACCATGGGAACTCAGTATAATTTAACCAGGCATCGGAAAAATTTATGGGACTGCGTTCATAGTTAGACTTCCACCTAAGGGATGGCGTTAGTAGTCATTGGGTGATAAGAATTATGTTAGCTATAACATCGGTAATTAGCTGCCACTGTAGTTTTCACTTGTCAAATTGAAGTTTAAGTAGAAATTGAATTCATTTTGATTTGTGTTTAGTGATTGTGTGTATTATCAGTGCATATTAATAATGATTTCGCATGGACTCGCGTGTTATGTGATAAATATGATATTATCGCCTTAGTTTTCATTTTTTCTTCTGAAATTTCAGCACGTATTAAATGCACAGTAAAGCTTATCTTTAATCGTGTCCAAATTTCAGAATTTCTCATAAGTTTAATTTGTTAATTATTCGTTAACCGCTCATCGGAGCAAAAATCGTTTAACATGACATGAAGGAGAATTCCAAATTGAATTAAAAATTTTAAAGCGCGGTACCGTATCTTAAACCGGGTCAGAGTGGTTGACGAATTTGTGAAAAAGCGCTGAAAAATATTATTTAAAAATCATGGATAATTTACTTCTTTTGATGCCACGACAAACGTAAACTGTTACAAATAACAAAATCTATTAGACTAAGTATTAAAAATTTAATATTGTGTATATTTTGAGTGATTAAATCTTCTTTCATAAATTGTTGTACTGGTTACCTATTTTTGAACATAACTCTTTGAGAGTTCATATTAGGTAAAAAAGTAAGAACCTTTTTTGTACAAAAAGTAACTAGCATTAAATTTGTATTCTTGTAAAATTTTGATACGGGCCCCTGTTTTCGAGATAATAGCGAAAAACTCATTTTTTGCACCTTTGATCCAAGATGGCGGTTCACGCCGAGCCTCCCCAAGGTCACAAATTTGAATTTTTCATCCCCGTCTCGACCCAAACAACATATGTTAAAATCACTTTTTCCCCACCTTCTGTAAGGCAAAGGTCTTTTTTGGTGTCTATTGACTGGGCTATATATATTGTATACAAGCATTTTTAATTGATTTACTTTAAATAAATCTAAAATAGTACTACGAGCCCAGGCTCATAATAGTTCGGCCGGCTTACATTTTCTACTAGACGTCTTAACAAATTATTACACCTACCCAAATGGCCAATAATTTCTACAAATCTTTTTCGTCTATTTTAAAACATAGACTTTAAACTTACAAAAACATAAAACGTCAATAATTTGACTATTTTATCCATCGTCCATTAATGTTTTCCTACTTGCACATAAATAATGTAAATAATTAAATTTTAAGGAATGTAAAAAAAATAATAAACAACCATTATTTCAGTTATTATAATTATTTATACTTACGAGTATATAATTTTTCTTATTAACAGGAATGTTTGCTGAAACTGTACTTGCTATCACTTGATTTGTGTTTTATTTGTAAACCAAAAGTATTAAAAACTGTACAATAGAAAAAATGGACAATAACTTCCTCCAGATTTTCAAACCCTATTCTGGTGATTGTAGCGTGAATAGACTGCGAAAGGGCGCGCAATGGACTATAGCTACACGGAAGTGAGAAGGATAGGGCACACCGGGCGGTAGCAGGAAATAAGGTTGACAGTGACGCCTTTGTCACTTGGCGATAGCATCTAATAATGCCCCGATACTTACTCGACACGGATCGATGAAATACCCGTAGAACATGGAATGTCAACACAGTCCCCTCAACCAATAGAGAAACGTCACCATAGTTCAGTGAATACGCACAACAATAGCCAATTATATTCTAATAAATAAATCAATTTATTGAAAATTTTAAAATGGAAGATGCTACTGCTGCCAATAAAAAATATGTATGTATATACATGAAGGTAACATCCTAACATCAATTTCAAAACAAACAAGGAAATAAATTCTGCTCTCTAATTGGTGATAGTGCACACAAAAGTTAAAATTGCGTGCTGTCAAATGTAAGTTATCAAACATATTCGACAGAAATAAGTAACCATGTTTCTGTTTGTGTATTAGTAATTATTAATAATCAGGTAGGATAAATTTTTATAAATAAAAGTAAACATTATCTTATCTGGTATGAACAGTAGCAGTATATGTTTTGTGACTCTTTTTGTGGCAGATACAGTTGAGCCGCAAAAGTTACTTTAGCTCCACATAAAGTATATTATTATTTATTCCAACGCCGAAATAAATAACTACATTTAATTATTTTTGCCGTATAATGTTGATAGCAAAACATTATTAATTTATGGTTGTATGAAGTGCTTTGGAAAACAAATATTTAAATAATACTTATTTATTATATGAGTGTGGAATGTAACATTAAACACGAAAGAAAAATTGAATAATATGTATTTCACACAAGTGTTATCCAACACTTTTTTTAAAACTTCTTAAATCATTTTCATATTTTCGTTCATTAAATTAAGTATTTGAGTTAAGTGAAGATATTAATTAAAATATAAACAATAATACACATTTCTTCACAAAATATTTTTAATAACAAAATGTACATTTCGACGGCAAAGTAATCATTATCAGATTTACTACAATAGAAACATAATATTTATAAGTATGTCAAAATTATTTCAAATTTTTATGTCGTTCATCGTTTGACACTGACATATCAAGAGATATACTATTTAAAATTATAAAGTAGCCATTAAATAGTTGTTGTTTTGTTATAATGTTATTGAAAAAAATTCTGCCATAATTGTTGTCTGCCATTGGGAATTATTTGAAAGAAAAATAAATTAATAGATGCAAATTAGGAACTTACTTTAAAACATATTCACTTGAATTTAATTCCGAAACTAGTAACCACAAACTCGTTTCATCAGCCGTAGATGACAGCTGTCATTATGTAAAAATAAGTAACCTAAGTATCTTTAAATATAAATGTTAATATTGATTTAAATAAATAAGTTTTATAATGTTAAATTATTTCAATAATAAAATACTGTAAACTTGCTCTTTATTTATATTTAAAAAAAAACGCAAAAATCAGTAATAATTCCTCCGTGACTTCCTAAATATTCTCTCACAAAGTGAGTAATGTTGTACATTAGGTATTTCAAATAACAGTAATAACAAGTTTTATTTGAGTCAGTGTTGGATAAAAAAATTACATTTACAAATACAGCTACCTATTTAATAAATTTCTATAATTAATTTCCGTATTTATTACAATTCTTCTTCATTTTAGGTTAGGAAATGTTAAATCCTAACTTATGGAAGCGACCAAAGTAAAAATAGAAAAGTTTGTTAACATGAAAGATTTTTTTGGTTCACCAGCGGAAGAAAATTGATATTCCCTGCCGTTCACAGCAGAAAAAAAGTAATTATTAGAAAAGTCAAACTTTTACATTTTCTACAAAGCTCTGAAATGTTATATACTTTTGTTCTTTGAAGAAAATATATTTATAATAACGAAAAATATCAAAAAATATAGATCAAAATATACTGCATAAAATGTGATTATTATTGTGGGACAGAGGTGGTTGTGAAATAAAGGATTTGACCACTAAATAATTAATTCGTGTTTACATGTATAGTTTTTCCTGTCTTTCAAATATAAACCACCAATGACATCCTTCCGAGCAACAAAAGATTATAAAAGCTCGAAAACAAACAACTCCAACACTCATTCAACAAATCCTGAACTTCCTTAGCCCAAACAAAACTACACGGAGTAAATTTTTATGTGGGCCAGGCGAGGCCGAGGCAGCATCTGCCGGTTCTCAGAATCACGGACTCGTTAATAATAGGCGCGGATTGGCTGCTAATGTGTTGTAAGCCAAGACGGTCATGGAAACTTCGCTTCCTTCTATACGCCACTCGCTCACTTGCTCCCGAGCGGAAAATATTTAAATAAGATCCTGCGAGATGGAGAAAGGATAGTGTGGTAAAAATGAATATGGCGAAGAGGAAATTCAGTTAGGATACACTGCCAGCGCAGTCAATATCAGATTTATACGACGTGGTTTTAAATTTGGTTTATCCTATTTTACTTACCTACTTTAATATGAATAAATATAATATTTATATCTATGAATACGTGTATCATAAAATACTAAAACCTAAAACCCCTACTAAGACCTTTAGTGCTGATATTATTGCTATTTACTTAATGCACTACTAAATACATACTCGTATGTTTCAAATCTGATATGGAGATTATTCTGTATTACAGATTAGAATACGAATTCAGAATTATTTTTTAATTGAGTAAAAACTCAGCAATGTTAATGGCTAGTGAAAAATTGCAGACATTTAAAATAAATACGTAAAAAGTCACATCAAATATATAAAAAGTACTGATACGAGGTTTGATACAAAAAGTAATAATTTCTTTATCAATACCTATTAATATTGTCCGCTTCAAAGTATTTCCCAGTATAAATGCACAAATGTGGTACAGTCTAAAGCTCCTTCAACGATTCTGGCTTTATCTCCTCAGTGGCCGAAAAACGTTGATCTTTCATGGTTCTATTTATGTTTGGAAGTATGGTCGCACAGGTTCGTCCAGCGAATACGCTAAGACATCATTATTTGGATGTTTTTGGTTTTTTGATAAAAATGAACGAATAAGTAAGTGTAGTGTAGTGCTGTAGTATAAGGTGAAGCTATTTTCACAAGTTGTTTTCCGCAATACTGGTCGTTTTTGTCGGCTTGCCTCGCGCAAAACAGATACAACTTCCAGATAATGCTGATGATAATGATCGGGTAAATGTTAAGAACAATACCTATTAATTTTTTCCACGTTTCCATCGATGGGTGATGTTGCTAGGGTGAATAGCCGAACGTATCAAAATGGGTTTCATTCAGTCAAATATATATATATATATATATATATATATATATATATATATATATATATATATATATATATATATATATATATATATATAGGGTGTATCAAGATAATGGAACAGTGCATTTTATTCGTGTATGTGAAAAGATACAGAAAAAAGTGATTAAGATATTTTGTAAGGCTTAAAGGGTGACATATTTTAGCATAAACTTTATTATCTTAACTCCATCAGTACTCAAACTATAGGGCAATATTATATTTTTTTAAATTATATATATTTTATTAACTCATTAAATAGAGAATCTTGTTCTGAATTCAACGATATAATAATATCGTACCCTTACACTGCGAAAAATTTGATAAAAATGAATTCAAAGTTAATCTTCCATTTCTACTTTAAGTAATCTGAGCAAACATTCAACATTCAATCAATAAAACAAAATAAAATTTATTTTAGTTTTATTACATTGAAGTAAGCTACGATTTTGGCAATAAATTCAACTTTTAAAATAAATTTTTTGTTTTATTGATTGAATGTTTGCTCAGATTACGTAGATACAGTAGAAATGCAATTCTAACTTTCAATTAATTTTTATAAATTTTTTCGCAATGTAAGGGTATGATTATTATTATATCGTTGAATTCAGAATTAAATTCTCTATTTAATGAGTTAATAAAATATATATAATGTCATTTAAAAAAATATAATATTGCCCTATAGTTTGAGTACCACTGGATTTATGACAATAAAGTTTATGCTAAAATGTGTCCCCTTCTATCCCTTACAAAATATCCTAATCACGTTTTTCTCTATATTTTCACATACAAGAATAAACGGCACTGTTCCATTATCTTGATACACCCTGTATATGATTGAAATAATACGTAAAGCGTTCTAAATTCGAAAATTTTCGTAATTTTTTTATCACTCCGTACTTCTACACCTAATAAAGATATGTATATGTTTTTAAAAGCAAGAAGCAAGTACTTATGTACATAAACCATATGTGGGTAGCATGGAGAGGATATAAACGATCAATAAAACGATAATAAATCCTACATAAATATTATATAACAAAAAGTTAGAGTCATTGTTCAAAAGATTTAATATAAAAACACAAAGTTTTTCTGAGATTTTCTATTGAAAGATATAAAAGCAGTCTCTTCTAATATTATTAGTCGTAACCTAACGATAACAAGTCGATGTTGCTAATAGATCGCTGAGTGATGTTAGACAAAAAATTGTTTACTGAACGGCGAATGAAAACAAGTAGGTACCGATTCCATTATTTGCTGAGAAAATATCTTCCGTTAAAAGATTCCTTTCAAAACTACTCGAATAATATTGATAGAATTACCGTTTGCTTCTCTGAAAGATTGAATGGCTCGGCGGTCAGCTTTTCCGTTGCATCATCTGTCCATTTTAGGCTTTTCCATGTGAAGGAAAAACATCTCTCAACCCGGCGGTGATTTGGGGAAAATTAAAGACACGGGTTTTCTGAAATCCTCAATGTTATTATAAGTTGTCAACCTTTCACACAAAAAGCGTCGGGCCCGTAATACTGTTTTGACAAGTCTATAAAAGAGTTTTGATTCAACTTCAAAGACTAGCCACGTCACGAAACGGCAATGAAATAAAAGCTAAAACACAGTCTTTTAAATCCGTCGAGATGTCCTCCAGACAAAGTCTTCCTGGCCTCACGCGCCTCCCTGGAGTGGACACAGGGACACTCGGTTCTCAAAGCCTTATCTTTGTTTACCGATCGAAGACATGCCAAGGAGGGCTTCCGCAATCTGCCCTTTCCAATTCGACAAGATTTCTGCAATATACGTTGCATCTATCCCTGTTTTAATTATTTATTTTAAAGATCTATCAAGCACGACATTCTATCTTATTTGCGTTATATTCATAAAGTCCAGTCAATAGAGGTTTTTACCCTATAAAAGGTGAGGTAAAAACGATTTTAACATATTGGGTCGAGACAGGGAAATTCAAATTTCTGATCTAGGGGAGGCTCAGCGTGAACCGCCATCTTGGATCAAAGGTGCAAAAAAGTTTTTGGTTATTTTCTCAAAAACAGTGGGCCGTATCAAAGATATATCACACCCCGGCGAGAATAGTGACACAAGTCAAAATTTAAAAATTCTAAATTCATCAGATAAAATTGGTCAAAAATATGCTTCTAATAATCAGGAATAGTGACGTAAATCAAGATTATATTTTTCGAGAGATGGAGTTTATGTCGTTTCGTTTAGAGCTAATGTAAGTAACTTTACATTCGAGAATTGTCTTCTTTAATTTTAGTTTTACGCAAAACTATTTTTTGGACTTGTGTCACTCTTCTCGTCGGGGTGCGATATGTTAATTAGAATAACAATTTATGAAAGGAAATTAAATCACTCAAAACATAAACAATATTAAATATATGAAAGAAAATTAAATCACTCAAAACATAAACAATATTAAATATTTAATATTTGGTCTAAAAGAAGCAAATTATCGATATTTTTAAATAATCTTTCCTACAAATTTATCAACCACTCTGACCCGATTAAAGATACGATAACGCGGTCTGAAAATATTAATTCTCTTGGGATTCTCCTTCACGTCATGTATTATAAGATTTTGTACTCCGATAAACGGTTCTCTACAATTTAAAACATCTGCAAATCAGTTTAGATCTAATTTTTTCATCTGAAATTTTAACACGTATTAAATGCGTAATACAGTTTACCTTTAATCGTGTCGAAATTTCGGAAGAAATGTCATGTAAGTTTAAACTGTTAATAACTTGGTCACAGTGGCGGTCTAACTTCTTTGGAGGCCCGGGGCGGCTTCGAATGCCGGGCCTCTTATATTAAAACCTATACAGTGTTTAAATACTTCAGGAAAAAATTAAATGCTAGATACTACATACCGATCACAAATCAGTTTTTATTTATAAAATTCACAAAATTAATTGCATTTTACATGAAGTATAAATTTTTGACTTCACTCTGGCTTCAATATAGCATAATAATGAAACTACTACTTTAATATTAAAAAATCTGTTGTGGCCAGCACAAAACCTTCCGTCAATTCAATGTATTTTGTATATATCCCATACCAAAAGTTCTTTGAAAAAGATTCTGTATATCCTATATAATTGTAACACGAACACACTATTTTTTACAAATTCTATACCGAAAGGTCCTTTTCCTATTTTATTAGGAGTCGCTGTTTCTTAATCTTCTCTATTAAACATTCCTGTCCAACGCATCTTCTTCACACAATTCTTCCTCTCTCAAATCTTCTGCTACACAGTCCTTCCATATTCTTCTCTTTGGAGGGACACTCTATTACATTCACACATAACTTTCTGACCCTATACTTTCAACTTTGGTTTTGCATTTGACACTGACATCTGTCAATTAAATTTTTCTGAATATATATCTGTTGTTTCCATAATTTTAACAAAGCTGACTAATTTTTGAAAGTTAATCTCTCTTAATGTCTCTATAACTCTATATCTATTGAATATGAATGAAACTGTATAATCAAACCGTGTAGAGAATAAGATATTCTTTCATATTGATAATCACAAAATGTCGAAAAATAATATTTAACTGTGTTTTTTCAAGAAAAACTGTTAAAAACTTCAAATAAGGGTACTTCCGGTGGATCAATTATAACCAAAATCTAATCAGCTCTTCATATGGATGTAAAGAAGAGGAATACGAAAGAATTATAATTTTTAGAATTGTAATATTGGAGTTATCGCCGGAGAAAAATTTGTCACACACGGACACACACACGGACACACACATGGACACACACACACACACACACACACACATACAGACATCATCTTAAAAATAGTAAATTCGTATTCTAGGGGCCCTAAAACGTGCTTATTCATTAAAAACTCATCAACGAATTTTTTGACCAAAGACAATACCTTCCTTTTACGGAAGGTAAGAAGAAAACATTTACAATATTTCTTAATTGATTACTTACTTATATTAATTCTAAATAAACATAATAAACATATTTGCAATTAAGGATGAAACTTATTTGAAGTTAAAAATGTATATTTGCTAGAGATCGTAGAAAACATAAGTACATTACAATGACATTTTAAAGATGTTCAGAATAAATTATATTCCTCACTTGACAATAATCAATCGAAAAGTTTAAGAAAAGCCGTCACATTTTATAATCCACTAACGTATTACGGAATACATCATGATTTTGTTAAGCTGTTTTTTTAATCTCTACCCATATTTGTCGAAGCGATTTTAATTTACAAAGACCAATATTTGAATTTTGTTAGGCATATATTCGGTGATTCCGAAATCCAAACAGTCCTTGACAAATACAAATATGTATTATTATAGATGAACAAAGATCTAATATCTCTACCAAATTTAAGACGTATTTTTTGAAATTGGTAATCTTTTTTATGTGTTGATCTGGTAGGTGACGAATTGCTTCTACGCATTCTTTCTTCAGGAGCTGACCATCGATCGAGACTTTCTCTAAGCCTCCGACAATTAATTTCTCAGTATAATACCGTAGAAAAATTAATGTTTGTAAAAATGGTGAAGATTAGCACCAGCGATATAAATAATG
The DNA here is from genome assembly GCA_943142095.1 of Ophonus ardosiacus. Lineage (NCBI taxonomy): Eukaryota > Metazoa > Arthropoda > Insecta > Coleoptera > Carabidae > Ophonus > Ophonus ardosiacus. The sequence goes on along the minus strand of OW964828.1, from coordinate 26,792,383 downwards.
TTTAAAGTGTGTCAAGGTTTTCACGGGAGAAATCTGGAGGAAGTAAGTAATGATAAGAAATTATCAAACAAACCAGCAGAAACAAATAATCACTATAATTACATAGAAGCCTAATAACACACAGGTTCAAACATACTGTCAGAGAAAATTGCACAAGAAAAGAGTTTTTTGTGTTTTTATCTTGTTGTTGTTGGATTAAGGAAACAGACATGTAAATACACCTACTTATACAAAAGTTTTTATTAGTTGTAATACTCGTGTGATTGACTAGTGACCACTATATTATACCCTGGAATGGAAATTTATTTCTTTTCGTATCCAAGAAACCAGCATGAGGAATTCCCTTGAACTAAATATTAAATAATAATGATTTAAAATGTAGGAAAAAATTATATTTAGATACACACATTTGCAACATAATATATAAATCTTATTACAAGAAAAATAGAAAGAAAATATTAAAGAATGAACGTAATATATGAGTATAGTCTATGGATATACTAGTAGTGTGATTGATTTTGCTTGCAGAGAGAGAAAAATATATTATTCACCCGATAAGAATTTTACTCTTTATAAAATTTGTAGGATGCCTTCAAACTACCGAAATACACTGATATAATTCTATAATAAAGAGGAAGGCAAGAATTTCGTTTTTTCTATCTCCATTTTTAAGAAAAATACCATTAATATCGAAAAAATTCTTATTTGGAAAAGTTATTTTGAATCTACCCTCCAAATTTAAAAGCGTATAGACTATTAATTGTTCATTTTTGGATAAACATTTACTTGTGAGAACTAAAAGTTAAAAATTGACAAAAGTTACTTAAACTCAAAAATTAAGATCTTAATAAGGTACACATTTGAATTTTTTTATGGTCTTTTTATCACCATATGTAAATAATTGTTGAAATGTATAAAAATTTTAATTTAAACCAAATTCTAATTCTTTACATCTTCCAAATTACATTTTCATCAATTTTTAATTCAACAAAAAATAAAAATTGACAATCTGCGTATTTTTTTTTTAAATTTGAACTTATATGTATGTATTTAAATTATAAACAATTTTCCAAAGGTACCTAATTATAAAATTAAATTTTATAACGAATAATTTTTTGTCAGATTAATAATAAAAATGTTCTCCAAACACAGGCAACCAAAATAAATCCCACTGTGTATCTAGATTTAAACTTTTTATTTGACAGTAAATTAATAGTTCATTAACATATTATAGAGTTAACAAAGTCCTAGGTTTCAATAGGACGAATAAGAAAAAAAATACTAATGCGTCCAGTATAATAACTCTGTATTGTATGAAATAATACGGAATATTTATTAGACTAGTATCGTAATCTATTAATTACAGTTCAAAGGATATTCTTAAAATACGTATCATATGAACATCTTCATTCTTATCCTGAGAGTGCAGTTGTTAATTTTCTGTAGTAACACCTTTATGGGACGGTAGAACCTCAAAATAATGATAATATTAATAATATTTATATTGTGCAAATAAAGAACAATAAAACATAATTACGAGTTTTTCTTCATTTCTAAGTGTGCAAATTTGATTTTAATTTCGGTAATGACTATAAATCAGTACGTTGAGCACAACTGGAATCATTTTTGTGCTACTTAAAAATTGGAAATAATAAGTTTTTAGGTTTACTTTTGTTGAATTCGAACCTGGGCCTCTCCGGTAGCGAGCACTTATTTATAGCACTCAACAGCTCAACACTAAATAAAATAATGATAATCTTAAATAATATTTATTGGTATGGCTAAGTATCACATAAAAACCATATTAAATTTAAATGAAAAACTAACTAAAGCAATAAATCAAACTATTTTCCTACTGGGCTGCAAACAAAATAATATAGTTCCATCCCACATAAATAATCATTTAAAATCAAATGTTTCAATAACAGTTTAGTATCAAATAATCCACATAAAAACCAGGTAAACAGAATAATATCAAATATTAAAAATCAAACACTAAATCTAGAAATTAAAATAACATGTTGGGAAACACAGTACTTAAAAAACAAATTTTACCATTTTCAGGAAATTATAAAACAAAAAAATAATAAAAAAAAATTACATGACTGCATCCCAGAATAATTTACTTCCTAAATATTTATTAGTTTTTCGTAATACAAATGTATATATTTTAAAACAATGACATCTTCAACCAAGGCTCTATTTTAAATTTATTTCCAGGTACGAAATTAATACCATATTCATACAGAATTAAAAATATTATGCGCAACAAAACTGTTGAGAGTATTAAAAAAGGAAAATCGTGAACCAAATGCAGTTTGATGTGTTGTATTCTATTAACTAGTCCTTAGTTTCAACTCATCCTATCTTTCAACTTTCATACTTCAATCGCGCTTTGTTTCACCACGTGTCTCAATTATCCGCGAGAAACTTTGGGAATAAATCCCTGGCCTGTGGTATGTATGTCTAGGTAGGTGTTCCTAGCTCTACCATCGCCGAGTGTCGAGTTGTTGGAGTGGGAAGGTGTTTATGGCTCACGAAGTGCAAGGAAACAAGCGCGTCTCAGCGGAACTGTATCCTGAATCCACAATCCTGGATCCTGGTGGAGGATAGCGGATATAGTCAAGCTAGATCGGGACATAACAGGACTTTGACTTCAGACAATGGAAGGGGTGATGGCACAAGTTTAATGAAAGACAGGATGGGTATGTTAGTTACTGCGTTAAACACAAGTAGTTAATTACTAAGAAAATCTGGAAACTTATTTTCTCTTTACTTTCAGGAGTAATAAACATATTAAACAATACAAATATTTTAATATACTAGTGTAGATCGCCTGTAGAATCACGTATCAAAGCGTTGGGTCACCTAAGTGTGTAATAATATTAATAATAAGACAAAGAAAAAGCACCAGGTCGCATTGCACTACTTTTGTCGTCGCGCACAACATCCTTCGCAAATCCCGCAGCAACCCAAGTCTTAAAACTCCGGACATTGCCTGAACCATCCATACAAAACCGACCGCCATTTTTTTCCTATTCAATAAAGCCCAATTCTTAAAAAGTAAAAAGAAAAACATTGGAGCAGGATTTTATCAAAAAAAAAAAAAAAAATCTAAATCTAAACTAACCTAACTTAAGCTAACAAACTGATAATATTGTAATTAAAATCAGTAAATTAAACTTATAAAAAGCATTTGAGCAAATATTATTTGTATTGTTCATCAGTATTCCTCCGTACATTTAGTAATTAAATAAAAAGAAAACAAACCTAGAAAAATGCTATTTACTAATAAAAAAAATATTTATATTTACCTGCAACTTATAAATAAACAGAATGCATATAAAAATAATTTCAAATTGCACATTTATATTCCAGTAACTTCTCCATATAGATATTCATATAAAAATACCATTCATGCATGTGTGTGAGCGTATTTATTAAAGGAATAAATCACGGCTTTGAAGTTAGCTCGTTTGGAGCATGAATTCCACGTGAACAGAACGAAGCGATGCGTGTGTATCACGATCATAAAGATCTGTTAGCTGCTCCAGGAATGTCACAATTCATATTCTCTTCCTTTGCAGCCAACACTACTAACAGCAACAAGCATCATATACTACGATATTATACAACATTACAGATACATAGGAATCTTATCGAATTCTGAATATGAAATGCAAATAACGAGAACTTTACAACATGCGACAGTTTGATGAAATATGTGATGTTCAATGACAGTGGTAATACGACGAACTGACGTATGTAGTACTCATACTTTGCTATAGGTGTAGTATCCATGTATCGTTAAGAAATTGTAGTCAATTATTATTATAATTTTTCCCCTTGTAATTATTATGTATGATGAGATTGTAAACCGGCTGGTTATCCGAATCATATTAGTGATCTTTTGTTTTATTGTAGTATAAATGACATATATTAAAATACATCGTACTTCATGCAAAACATTTTATTTACAATATAAATTAAGAAATCAGAAATGCTGGAACAAATTTATTTATGCAATATAATTGAAGTTTTTCTTTTACAAAAACTAAATAAACTTTACTCCGTAAATGTAATAAGCATAAAAGCAGGATTATTAGTTTAAAATTTTATTTTATAAATCTAACTTTTATTTTAAATCATTTGGTCTTGTTTAGTTTTTATAGGAATTTTGAATTTACCCGTTGACAATTATGAAAATAAAGAAGAAAATATATATTTTTTAAATAAAGTGAAATACAGTTTTCAATTTTCTATGATTTTGTTGAAACATATAAAATATTTTGAATTACAGAGGGAAGTTGTAGAGTGTAAATGTACTTGTTTGACTATTTTGAAAAATTCGTATTTTTTAATTACTGCTATTTGTAAAACTTTAATCCCTTGTAATTCCGTAAACAAAAGCAAAAGAACCTAAATTCATTTTACATTTTTTACCCAAAATAATCACAGAAACACATTATTAATATTTTTACACTGTATTTAATACAACACTAACACAGCGTATAAACAAAGTTGCGTGGTTTAGAAACTCCTACAGTTATTCATGTGACACCCCCATAAGAAAATTAAAGAAATACATTACCAAACTTTCCACTCTGAGTAGTACATAGTAAATTTCTTGTTAGAATCATATTCAGCTTACCTATAAAAGAAAAGAAAATAACATTAGTATCTATGGACATTATATTTAAAATATTTACTGGTATATTTAAATGTTTTCTGGGAGTACTTTATAATATGTATTTGTATACATGTACATTAAGAAGCAAAATATATGAAGTATGAATTATGTACGTTAGTAACATATCGCTTGCAATTATTCCAAACTTCTGGGCTTATTTTTTCTACTTATTTTGGCATTACCAGGTGCTCAGTTCAGTAATGAGCGTTCATTGTTAAAGAAAGCATAGCATTTGGATAAGAATTTTACTGTGCAACTATGCTCCTTCGGAACCCCGATAAAACTTTTCTCTATTTAAATAGTTTCAAGCGATTTTCAACTTTCATAGATAATGTATACTGAAAAGAAACTATATTTGTGTGAAACGCAAAAATTTTCACAGTAGCACCAATTAGTATTTATATGGACGATTTTTGTCATTTGTTCAAATGATTGCTAGACGAGCTATTGTATGTACGTATGTATATATGAATGTATGAGGCATTTAGGTTAATTTATCAGTAATAGGTAATAGGTTTAAAAGAAAGTGTAGACATAGTTTAATGTGTACTTGAAATGAATTCCGTACAATAGGTCAATATATAAAAATTATAGTATAATATAACTAATACAGTATAAGCAAAGAAAATCATCAAAGATTTCGAAAGCTCTTGAATGTTTAAACATAATTTTGAAAAATCCAAAAATAATGGGCTACTTGCGTATATTTTTTTTAAAATATTTTTGAAGAGAAGGTACTTGCTACCCATATTTTTTCTTTTGATAAAATTTCTATTAATTAGCCTGAAAAAGAATTATGAAATTTGATTATTCGAATTACCGCTATGTAATATATATGACGTAAAATTACGCCGCACCAAAGAATGCCCGTAAAGCCATAACGGGGTACCGCCCCATAACAACAGTATGCTTATGCGGGTAATGTAGATCTCCTGTTTGACGTTTCAACAATAGTTTGGAGGTTAGTATTTTAGCTTGTCTTTTTGGTATCCATTTTTAAATTACATGTAACTACCTATGTGTTTATTTGTAAAGTAATTAATGTATTTGAGAGACCAGAGAGAGAGAGAAACATGAACTAATATCAAATTCAAATTAAAACTTTCTCGCACGCCATACCATCTATAGGTTACATTCTTAGACATGGTTCCCTTCTCCAGTTCAATATAATGGCGTCATAGAAAATTTTCTTATTTAATTTACTAAAAAACAAATATTTTTTTAAAATAAAATTTATATTTTTATATATGTTTTTAACATAACATATAGTGATAGAAATTGAATTTTCAGTACCATGCAAATAGCCCATTATACTTACATTAAATTTTTTTCAATATATTTAGATACATCCTTTTACAAGTAAGTATTTAAAATAGAAATATACATAGTTTAGAATTATTTAAATAAAAATATATATTAATAAGTTAGTTTAGAATTATTGGATCAATATTTTAAAATTAGATTTTGTTACTCTTCGTATATCTACGACTATGTCCTTATTCTTTATATTTTTTTCACGTTACTAATCTTTTTCAAAGAACCTTTTGTAGCATAGGTATAGGTTACCAGTTTTTCTTTCTCCGTTCTCAGCCACAAATCCTCCTCACATTAGCATACACCTCGGATGCAAATCCAAATAAAACACAATACAATAGCATTTGTACGTGAAACAGACTCCAACCTCCGCGGATCCCGCATCACTAGCAGGGTCCGCTTTCGCGTCAGAGCGAAGAGTGAAGTCGTATCTCGCAAGCATTTTAATATTTCATGCGAGGCTGTCATGTCAGCAGTCAGACATGGACACATGACGGTCCACAAAAAAAATATAAAGAAGTACAGGTGAGTATGTTAAGGTTGATTGAAAGTCAAGTTGAGAATATTAGAACATTTTAAAATTTTTGAAGTTAGAGATCCATTCCTTATTTAACAGTTGCAAGAATGAAAATTGACTCTACCAGAATGTATCAATTTTGCAGGGTACTTTTTGCAATAATGAGATGGATATAGGGTAAAGTGTCAATATATAAACAATTTCACAAATTTGTACCTTCGTACCAAATTAATGAATTAATCTACATTTGCTTATTTTTTTAAAATAACTACACATTAAAGGGTCTAAGTATTTCATTATGCAAACGTTTGTTATGTCTATCATGCTCTGCGAGGAATGACAGATAGTGTTTTATGCATTATGTACGTTTGATTTTTTCAATCAACAATAATAAAATATGAAAAGGGGTATTCTACTAATTATAATAAAAAAAAACACACACACACACACACACATCTATTCGGGTAGATTACAAATATTGAGAATATGGTTAATAATAATAATAATAATAATAATAATAATAATAATAATAATAATAATAATAACATAGTTATTTTCGTAACAAGTTATGAAATATTCCAAATATCATTCGAGTGTAAATTGACGCACGACGCGTAGCGGAGTGCAAGTCAATACACACGAGCTAAGATATTTGAATTTCATACAAGTTATGAACATTATTTTTTAATTTAACTTTTTTTTCAAAACTGATATTTAGGTTCAAACGTACTGACAGCTGACAAATGAATAATGTATACATATAGCCAGAAATAATGACATAGTAACCTAGCAACCGTGTCAACTATTACGATATGAAATATATCGTAACACTAATGTGATAAGTTCAACTTTCAGTTTTAGGATACTACGTTGATATGTCATACTTATTACAATGGTCGTCTAAAAATAATATATCAACACGGCAAATTACCCATTTCTGGGTGTGCCAGTATCTACAACACATGTAGACATCGGTAATGATGACGATATATTTTAATATGGTTAATAATTATTTTATATAATTCTAGCTCAACTTGATTCTGCGTGTAAAACGTAATAAAATAGGAAAGTTAATAGGCTATTCCACGACATTTTTTTTAAATTTTTTTCTTGAAATACATAAAAATATAAGACCAAATGTGAAAGTCCGAGTTAAAAATTCAGCCAAATAAGCGAGATATTTAGGTCCGAATATTAAATCTATTTTGTGACGTAGGTAATGTGGATATACCAGAAGTAAACAAACAGTGGTTCACAAACCACGAAAAATTGTTAAACAAATTAAAAAATAATGTATATTTAAATTGTAATATTATAATTCATTATTGGAGACATAAAATAAATTATTTCACTTAATTTATTTCACTTTTTTTATCATTTTATAAAAATAAAGAAATTAGAACGTCACCCGAACAGCAACCGAACAGATCCGACACACCCGAAGAAGTATATTCTTAGTTAGGGCGGGGCTTCTCAAAATCGGAGGTCATACTTGGATCCTATTTGCTCAAACACTCGTGCACATGTCCTGCATCATCAAAAGCAAAACTCCCCGTGTCTTCTAGAAGGAATAATTTATAATAAAAGAAATATGGTTTTTCTTATCCTTTAACTATTATCATTCTTATTTTCAATAAACTTTTACTATTTTTGATTACTGTGGAATAGCCTATTAATCCAGTGTATGCTTTTAATAGATTTATAACGTTATTTGTCTTAGTACCATTTATCACCAAAGAATTATATTACACATATACATACGTGAAATAAAACAATAAAAAAATACATATGTAGAAATATAAATATACAATGAACGTCAAAAAAATAAGAAATGAATCAGACATTTCTTGTTCTTACACCGCCTAATAAACATATTTCATGGAATGTAAGGTCTTTAGGAGGTAACGAACTTATTAATGAGATTACGAAATTCATGATTTCAAGAAAAAATTGAAGTATATATCTGTTAATATTATTTCCTATTATAAAGACTATGAAAGGCAAGTATGTATGTATACTTGTTGCCGAAAGCAAAATTAATTACTAAATTTATTTTTGCGTCATTACTATGTCTACTAATACATTTCATTTATTCGTAGATTTCAGCAATTTACCAAACAGGTCTCTTGCGTGATAAATAATTCAAAAAAATAACTGATTCTGATCGTATTTGAACCCGACCCTTTAGAATTACAAATCATTTAATATACACATTCATGGATATCATTCATACATCCATCAACATAATGTGTGTTTCATAAAAAGGAATATTATCGTATCGTGCAATTATGTATAAACAAGAATAACAATAATATGTAATTCATATTGTGAGTAAGGAGTACGGTACACCGAGATAAGTGCGACCTAAAATTTCAATATTTGAACTTTTTCTCGTCGTAATTTCCTTTCTTAACAAAGGAATTTACAGAAATTTTGAGGGCATACTGCCAAACTTTTTTAGAAATAATATTTAAAAAAGCATAACAAAATGTACGTAGATTTTTTATTAAAATTTAATTTCTTCCATAAGTCAATGGTTTACACTTTACCTCAGAAATTTGGGGCAATTGTAAATCCTATGTCTGAATTACTGAAGGGCAACTTGGGAACGTGATTGGGGTAAGTGCAAATGAAAAAGTAAACGACAACATTTTTTTAATAACAAAATATATTTAATAAACATATATTTTGCTAAAATGTTGTTGAAATGAAATTTATTTCTTTTATAAATATTTGGAACGTGTAAGTAGAGCTGAAATTGATATGTACTTATAATCGAAATGTGTTCGGTATATTATTAAAATGTAACCTACCATGTTTCACACTTGTCCCAATCGAGATTTTTCTTCGGGCAAGTGTAAACTATATCACAGAAATAAAAATGCTTAGGGCCGTTTTCATAATCACGCTCACTTTAAGACTTTAATTAAAATGATCTTAAGACTTTACCTCTATTTGAAATCAATGCTACAGTACTAGCTAAAGTGCTAAAGTTATATTATGAAAACGAACACAACTTTAATTTTAAATTAAAGTGTTAAACTTTATTATGAAAACGGCACTTACAGTTTCAAAGAAAATTGCGTCATTTGTTGTTAAACTATACCTTTGGTAAATTACTTGCCGAAAACTGCAATGAAAATACGATAAGTTTTCAACACATACAAATATTTATTAAACACAACAGAATTACGCAGCTGTAACATTTAATGAAATGTTTTTCCGCGTTTGCGTTGTTAATCGGTAAAAAATAGCACAATGTTAGATCACATTAAAATAGACCTACTACCATGAATATTTCTTTATTACACCAGAATGAAATTCGAACAATTCTTTAATAATACTCTCAAACAAAACAAGTTCAGAATAAATATGACATATCTAATTAATAATGTAAAAGTTTCCCTAATATGCCAAGATTTAGGAAAAAATACAAATAATATACTTATAGCACAAGAGGAAAAAATCCAAACTGTTTAATTGATAACATTTCTTGAATCAGAAATTTGAAGTTTGTAGTAAATATGGAATTATTTACAGTTAGTTGATCAATGTGAACTATGTATATGTATACGTTATTTCTTATTATCTAAACACCTCATTAATTATAAAATTTAAATTTAAATTATAACTTATAATAATATAAAATATTTAAGAAAACACTTGCCATGTTTCACAAGATTACAACGTCTGAATCAACATTTCGGCCATCTGTACGATAAACTAGTTTTCAAAAATGATAACTATAATTTACGTGGCAAGGACTTGTACACAGTACCATCATTCAAAAAAACTAAATTTAAAAGCTCGTTTTCATACTTAGCTCCAACACTGTACAATAATATTCCACATGATTGGAAATCTCTGTCATATAGCACATTTAAAAAACATGTACAAAACTTATATCTGTAATTAATAGGTAATATAGGTATATGCAACTATTTGTATTTATTTTTTTGTATTTATTTTCTCTTTAATATGTATAGGTACTATTTTAGTACTCATGTATATGCATCTGTTTATTGATATATATTTTTGATATTTTTGTTAGTTTACTTATGTTTTTCTTTGTAATATGCTGGTTAGGTGGAAGAACAGCCTTGGCTGAACCTCGCCTTTGAGATTTTTTTACTCAATAAAGTAAATATTATTATTATTATTATTATTATTATTATCAACAGGCGCCGGCCATGCTCAGCTAGTAACCATATTATTGTTATAATTATTATTATTATTATCGTTATTATTATTATTATTATTATCGTTATTATTATTATTATTATTATTATTATTTTTATTGTGAGACACGTGAGGATTAACTTAAGTATATGAATTTGATATAATATGAAAATAAAAAGAAAATATAAACATAAACACACTACTATTTCATAGATGTAACTAATTTTGCATAATTTCCAGGCACAACACAATAATTCAAATATATTTGTTCTACTACCCCATTGGATAGTTTTTAATTAATCCTGATACCTTATATAATTCAGGATTATCCTTGCAAATCCTTACCGATACAAGTATCTCGCAATAAAAAAAATATTTTAACAATTGGACTGTTGCGACTATCAACACCGTGAAAATTTTATAATAATTCCAAGTTTTTGTACATTATTTGTATTTTTTTCTTACCTCAGTTGTTATTATAATTGTAATTGTCATTAAAAAATCAGCAATGTTCTACAGGAATTGTTATATATATATATATATATATATATATATATATATATATATATAACACAGCGCATAAATAATTGCAAATTGTGTTATACAATAACCAAAATAATTTTCAAATTAGTGCTGATTCATTTCCCTTCAATGTTGTAAGACTTTCGATTGTGTAGGTATAATAAACTTTTCTTTTATTACGGCGTGAATGTTTATTCAGCAAGTAAAAGAATGGTAGCTAGCTTTCTACAAATTCGATAATAATAATACAGAAGTTATCTGATATATGCCGCACATGAAATATATATATATATTTTTTTTTTTTTTTGGCATGGCGACAATTTTGAACTTAATTTCATCAATTATTAAATCAACCCTTTGTACTAATTTTCAGTACAATGATATGCAATACAAAAAGATTACATTAATAATAATTAAGTATTAAACCAAAAAAATTGTTACAAACAGTCTGAAATAACCAGTATGTACACGTTCAATTCATATACCTACTTAAAGTGATCAATACAAGTAGAACATTCACAATGTGAATATGACAATGCATTTATGTTTCCAAAGCTGAGAACGAGTGAGCATATGAAAACAATTTCGAAAAATGTCCACGGATTCCATGATATCAGCATTGCAAAATCCTTGTCCTATACGAATATGAAGGAGCTCCGAGGAGTGGAAATCGTCCTTGGAGCAACAACCAGGACTTCTAGGACGCACCGTGATGTTTTATTTATTCAGCGACGTATTGTTCATTTTGTGAAGGAATTCTCCATCTCGTAATGGATTCGAGGATTCTCGCAACCGATATTGGTCGGCTAGCGGTTAACGTTTGCGTTTTGCTCCGAGTAGATTGGAAATAAGATAAACAATGTCACGGGAAATCTATTGGGATTACTCCGTATTCTCTTTAAAAAGATACTAAATTTGATTGGCGATGGATGATCCACTGGGAATTCAGGGTTTCATTTTTCGATCGGATTACGCCGGTTTTCCGTTATTGGGTTCATGGAAATCACTCACCATTTTTTCAGGATACAAGCAATAGTATAAACACTGATTTATATACGACAGTAATCTTTTTACATGACGTAATAAGTAAAAGTTTTTCAGGAAATTATTGTTTCTGTTTTGATTTGATATTATATGATTCTATCTTATACAATTTCTTTATCCCCTATCCGCTATCTTACATACGGGAGTTAATAGGAATCGCGCTAAAAATCACATATGAAGATTCTGGTAAATAAACACGTTGTATGGTCCCTAGAATTTGATTTTAACTGACAATAAAAATTATGATTATGGCAGTGATTAAGGAAATGTTACATTTTCTACGTCATGCGGAGCGACACGCGCCAGTAGAAGTATTTTTCAGTCACGTTGTGGGACAATGCCGACCCTGAGCCAACTCAGTGTGACGATAAGAAGAAAAATAAGTGTATGGTGTGTGTGCATGAGTGAATACATATACTTCGTATGTAAGTATACTCTCCAATATTATATCTTCTATTCCGAACAAAAGAAATGACAGAATGCATCATATGTACTGGCCATGTCAGATTTTTCGCAATATTAACTAAGTATACATAACAGAATATCTCTAACTACGTTAGAACGAATTTTACTTTAGATAAAAACTAGCAATGCAATATAGTAAATAATGTAACATATAACAGACCGGTACCAATGACATACGATGTGGCCATTTACGCTTGTATATGACCAACTAAACTATGTATTACACTAAAGTAATCCCAATAGTGTACTCTACACAGCTATGAGAGTCTGTGAGATTGTATCTAATAAGCGCGTTCTCCTAACATTTTTATTTCTTACCGAAATATTTTTAAAATATAATATATAATATAATAGAATAAAGCAAATGGAAAATAGTATGAGAATTTATTTATTTAATAAAAGTTCGATATAGAGCTATTTATTTATTTAACGATTTAGCAGTTCTCAACAGGGCTTGCACCCCAATTACAGAGAAGCACTATTTACAAAAGTTATAAACATATTAACAAGTAGTAGAAGGTAAATATATATATATATATATATATATATATATATATATATATATATATATATATATATGCAAATTAGACAGTAATATAGAAAAAAAGTAATAATTAGTATATGATTTACAGATACATAAATTAGAAAAGAATTAATTAGATATTATTTAGAATTCGACTTACCCATTTTTTGAAACTAGATAAAGAAATGTTGAATATATCAGGAAAATGGTCAGACTTAGACAAGTTATTATATAGTAATGGTACACGATTCATAACAGAATTGATTTCTGAATTTAATGCAAAAAGTTCATTTGATCTCGTGTCATAAAGTTCCACACGAAATGAAAGCTGAGCTAATAGCTGAGGACAATCAATTTTATTATTCATTAATTTAAATAAAAAGACAATATCTAACAAAATACGCCTGTTTTGTAAAGACATAAGATTCAGATTATAATTTGGAAATTTATTAATAAAATATTTGCAAAATTTCCTTTGAATAGCCTCAATACAATTTATATATGTTGAATATTGCGAATTCCATACAGATACTACAAATTCTAATTGACTTCTAACTAGAGCAGAATATAAAGTTAAAACTTTTGCAGGCTTCTTGAAACTACGACAGGATCTAATTAAAAATCCCAGCATTTTGTATGATTTTTTTACAATTATATCATTATGCTTATCCAATAAAATTAAAAATTTGTTGTCAAAGGTAACTCTCAAATCTTTAATTTCATTTACTGTGGTAATGGTCGTACGTGATATATTGTCTCAAGTTTTAGGTCTCATGCTCAATTGCTTCGCTTAGAGATAAATTTGAAATGTTCGTTATACTATGTCGAAATTAAATGACAAATAAGTTAATTGATATTCACTATAAGTAATTTTTTTAACTATACTGGTCATAAAATATTCTAGTGTGAAGTACTTATGTTCTATTAAAATATAACTATGATCCTTGTTATTATACAAAACACTATCACAGAGCAAATAATCGTATTGTATTCCAATTGAGTGAAATTTTGTCCATTTTATATTCAGTTTAAAAATGACTCATTAGGTATTGATTTACATTTACGTGTATGAATAATTCAACGGAAAATAGTTCGACAATAAAATGAGTAATACAAATATGTTGAAATACGGGACATAAATATTTTAGCATATGTTTGTTATGGTACTCCGGTTAATAAATGAATATTTAACTTGTATATGTCAACGGTTATATTATATCATACATCGAAATAGCTAATTTTTTGACAATATATATTTGTGTACACTAAATATTTATATGAATATATATATATATATATATATATATATATATATATATATATATATATATATATATATATATATATATATATGCATATGACGAGGAAAACTTTGTGAGCATATTAGTGGATTTTGAGCTTTAATTAAAGTTGTTTTTTTTTTAAATATATATTGCAATTTATTCAAAATTATTACTGAAAATAAACATATAACTAGGGTCACCAACAACAACGATAACAATAATACAGATGTTTGAGTATTGCTACTGCCGTAAAGACAAAACTTACAAATTTGTCAAAATCAGATGTGTTTTTCATATTTTTCATTATTTTGTAATAAGTTTTTTTGGTTAATATTATCATGTTTTTGTATATGACTACATCTTTTTTCAAAACTTCAACTAAAACGTAAGTCATAATTTACATGTTTTGGATTTAAACAATATATATATATATATATATATATATATATATATATATATATATATATATATATATATATATATCTGCCGCGCGATTTGTTGAGTTTGACATTGCGGATACTAGCCAATCTGGAAACATCGACTATAATTTCTTTGGCTTGATTGAATACCCTTCATCTTTATACCAATTTTAAATGTTGATGTACTATTGTCCGTTGTAATAAGAGCATATAACATAATAATACTTTCTAGTACATAGGTTACAATTATTGCAAATATCCGGCTAAACGCCAATATACGTTACCCGTTCAAGTAGGTTCTGCGCGTATTATATCAGTCTCAACTTTAAGCGCACCAGCTATAAATGAATTTAAGTTTATGTAAATGGAAAAACTTACCCATAACTACAAGAACAATTAATACAATTAACAGTTTTCACCAATAACTTAAAGGAAAAAAAAATTCAAGTGCCAATCGGAAATGTACACACACTCTACTCCCTCACAAAAATAGGTATTATTTAAAATTTAATTAAACAGTTTGAACCTACTATCGACAATTTTCATTCCAGCATGGAGGTGAAGTTTGTATTGGTGAAAAAGACTCAGCAAATATGCTTCAGAATAAATCAGTGTTATCCTCTAAACCTTCGAGCATATACTGACTAGAGGCCACCTTACTATATTTGTTATGATCGGAACATATACGCAAGGGGGGATTTGCGGGGACGGAAGCCGTGGTGTATTGCGAGCTGCATATCGAAGCCGTGGTGTATTGCGGGCTGCGTATTACCTTAATATTTGTACTAGCTTTCTACAAAGTAAAGACTAATTGCTGCTTTTGATATATGTAAATCACCTTTATTTCCAATAAATTTGTCTCTTTACTTTTACGTCATTATTTGCAGGAAACCTAACAGTTACACTTTGTTAATATATTATTTGTAAAAAAAATCCCAGTTACTTACACATGAAACGAAATACCTGTACTTTTTTGTATTTTTCATTACAATTTGATATTCTCCGACATATACACTCAAACTACACGCAAAATACGACGCTAAGTTACAGTAAAATGACAAGAAGTGACATATAACAGAACAAAACCTTGCTCACAATACACCATAACTTCCAGCCCAGCAAATCCCCCCTGCTGCATATCTTCCGATCACAACATCCTCTGCATTGGTATAGGGAATTACTTTCACTAGTCAGTATATGCTCCAAGCTCTAAACAATAAAAAAACTTTTATATTAGGTACACCTTGAGAAGGCGAAAAATATTTCCTTAAAAAACAATATTTGCAACCAAGGTACCACCAAGAACAATAATGAAGATAAAGTTTTATGTTAAAAACCATTTACCGAAAGGTAAAAAAGACAAAGTGTTAAGTAAATGGAGCAAATATATATAAAATACATGTAAATATTGTAAATTTTGCCTAAAAACTATATTTTATCCTAAACAGCTTTATTTGACATTTTAACTATTTTTGATATCATGTCAATTTTTTGAATATTTTCAAGATTTTATCCATTAAATTGTATTTTATCACATATTTAGACAATGTTACAAAAAAATGTGTATGAAATTCTAAACAATTTTTTAATTAAAGTTTAAAAACTTTTATTTTATAGTAAAAAAATTCATTCTTTTAAAAAAGAGTGGTAATGAAAAAAAGAGTATGATAATGACGTTCTTAACTCACGCAAATAGGTAAGGTTAAGTAGATAATAGAATATTGTGTGTTTATAAAATTTAATGTTATTTTATAATTTATTTCAATGAGAAATTATTAACACCCAATATAATGTCTGTATCAAATTGAAATAATTACTCTATGAATGAAGTATTCTTTATTTACTAGCCATATTAACAATGTTGTGTTTTCTTTTCCCTGTCTTGTATATGAATATTATATTTTTATAATAACAGAAATATTTACATAGTAAAATAACAAAAATTTAATTTAAAACCTCGACAAGAATAGAGAAAATATATACTATCAGAATAATACTTTGCATTTCTTCCATCGTCGCTATTCCACGCGAGAACTTCGCTCAACAGCAGTTTAGCGCACAAATCATCTGTAGAGAACAACGAAGTATCTTTTATTCTAGAATAATTTAAAAGACAAATAATTTCACAAACACTGCTCCCCGTTATAATTCTTGTGCATTCTTGCAGAGCGCGGCTGCTGCATGTAAAGAATGAACTGACGCCGTGCGCTGCAAAGAAATGGGCAAATATGAAAATAAAGTGAAATAACTTCCAGGAAAAATTAACCTTTTATAGCGAAAATAATAGCTCCGCGTAAATTAGAAAACATAAATATTTTCTAATGATCTCACAGACAAGGGTAGCTTTATAAACTTCAACAGAAACTAAAGAGGGAGAATATAATAAGAGAATCAGTGTAAGGCGCACGTATTACTCATAAAATTATTTGTAGTTGGTAACTTTCAAGTGCATCAAGAAATAACGTAATTAACTAATTTTGATACCCTTCAAAACCACCGGATTAAGTTATTTCGTATAGTTATTAAAACTTTGAACACCTGTATTGATTACTACTGCAATTTCTTTCACCACTTGAAACTTCGTTGCTTTTAAAAGGATATAATTTTCTTTAAATTTAGATTCTGATTCGAGTGATTTGTGGCTTCCAGAAGTCAATTTCTAGCAGAGTTTATTTGTCGCAGGCAAATAGTTATTGCAGCAAAATAGCCTTTTCATAAGTAAATGTTTACTACCCGGGCAAATACATTTTCCTACTTTGATTATTAATTAAATGGGCAATTACTATAGGTAAATATTAAATGCTTCAATATATTTTAGACAAAGTCAATAAATTTATGTATATTTCATAGTGAGTAGGATTCAGCAGTTTTTCATAAAAGTAATTGTAAATAATTAAAATATCTGTTAACAAACCTCTCAGTAATAAATAAAACTCAAACTTCACAACGAGAAAATGACATCAATTTTTTTACAACAAATGTTTAAGTTTAAGTATGGTCGATAGGTCGATTGTGATCGACTGGTTGATTGCGTAGCAATTTTTGGTCACTTCCGAAGCACTTTTTGGTCAAGGACGAAGCAATTTGTTATCAATCACGGAGCAATTTTTACTTGATTGCGAAGCATTTTTTTTATTAATTGTAGGTACACCATGTGCATAGAGCTAGCCCAACCGTTGTATATGAAATTATAAATAAATGATATAATACCATTCGCTGAAAGTATTACACATTCAGCAATATGAATAAATATCATATCATTACAGCACATTACCCATAGCTGGATATTGCAATCTGCTTTGTTCATAGATATCGGTAATTAAGATGACGTATTTATTCCGTCTACCAGGCGTCACCTCAAGGGCACTCTTAGCTGGCGTGGAAGTAATTTTGACGGTGATCGGGATCGAACCCGAGGTCCCCAGAGTCGTGATAAGAGCGGCACGGACACGAGACAGCAATAAAACTCAAATTTATCTTTATACATACATATAGGTACAGGTATCATCTGAGATTTCACAATTAACTACCATACATCTTACTTCATTTAAGCTTCTACGAAATTTGATGAAAATTTATGATATACAGTACAATCATCGAATATATTTCTTAGGTATACATATATTTACGTCATTCCAGTTATGCTCGTAATAGCATTCACAATTGTCCTAATTTTCCAAAAGTTTTGTAATTGAAGTAACTCCATCCATCAATTTATATTCAGGTTACCCACGCCAAGTCGCCCTCCATCTTGCCAGCATAAAAAAATTCGCTAATAAACGTCAACAACAATTTGGAATCTCACGTTATTTAATCTTCTTAACAATCAGCCTTCGGTCGATGAAAATCCTTTTTTATCAAATTCAAGATTGTATTGAGTCTAACAATAGGCATTATCCATTTACTTTTTCTGGGGTAAAGAAATTTCTTAACTAAAAACTCCAAATTAATCTATCACGTAAAAAAATTAATATTCCCCGGAGATCAATAGGATTTTTCCCCTGTCGGGCTCATTATCAGCCCTATTCCTTCTGGATTTTTTTGTCTCCCCCTGTGCCGACCCTGATGCTGATGAAGAAGTTCTTTTGCAGAGCGAGCGAATCGTGCTGCGACTCGACAAGTTCGTTCTCGTCGGTTCGTTCGTCAATCGCATTTGTCATATTCTGGTGTTCTTGAGGCAGGCCTCAGGCACAAACTCCAAACTGGAGGATGCGAGTATGTACATACGTGAGGTACAACTTAGCAGAGAAAGTTTGTGGATTGATTTGATGTGGTACTTTTGAAAATTGTGTTCCGTTAGTTGAAATTTTGTATTGAAGTTTGAGAATATTGTGTTATTTATTGTGGAATTTTGTAACATTATTTTTGTAGTGAAAATTGAATAGGAGAACACGTCGGAAACTTTTCAACAAATTCAGCAACTGTTATAATATTATTTTACCGTCAACGCTGTTCAAACTGCGCCAGTGGTGTAGACAGATAGAGTAAATAGAGCACTCGGACTTCGGACCACCTGCTTTCAAACTACAAATAGAAATTCATAAAGTTTAAATAACTGAGTTTGTAGTAAGAATGAATGTTAACTTAATTATCTTTTAATAAACGTACAAATATGTATGTATATCATGATGACTATTTGACAGATTCTCTTTTTTAATGTGACTCTACATGATCCCAGAATTGGAATTACTTTTAGTCTAATTCTAAAAATATTTTCTATTAAATGGTCTAAGTTTACACATTCAAAGTATAGATATAGAACACAATTTGCTTTTAATATAGGTGTAGCAAAATAAATATATTATTAATTTGTTAAATATATAACAAAATAGGGACCAAATATTTTTTAAAAAAGGTTAACATTACAACACCTTTCTGGAATAAACACTCAACCTAAACCATTTCACTTGAACAGTTAACATTTACAGAGCATCCAGGACGTGTACAATTTCTGAATTGCATTTTTTCAAACTAAACAGCACCGCTAAAATGACCTTTTTTCTATATTAAATTACTCCGTGTCTCATATATAGTTCTTGAGATCCCCATATTGAATATGTTATCCTAGACACCCTGTTCAATAGACTCTCGATTGTCCGAAATAATTTCGGTTAAGAAGCTTTAAAAAAAGTTAAAAATAATGTTTAATTTTTTAATGCGGAAATATAATTTTCCTACTTGCTCCAGATAATCCACAAATTGCATAAATGAGAATCTATTGTATACATTTTTAATTTTAAAGTTTGTGTAAAATATTACAATGAGTGAATTATATACATTTTGGCAAGTAAAAGAAAGAAATGTTTAGTGAAATTAACACATAGGTACACAAAGCTATTGTAGATAGTGTTCCGAGGGGTTGGGTTGTATCACAATTTTTTTCTTTATATGATATAATTTGAATTGTTGTGCAACTGATAAGGACACTCTCATGAAATATAAGTGTACAATCAATATGATGTGTAGATGAATACAAATTCTAAACACAATACTCGTATAATTAAAAAGTATAACTACGAGAAGGTTATGTTACAACGATATTATAAATGTAAGTCAGAGAGGTGGATACGCCTTTTATATTTTCAGAAAAAAAAATGTATTCCAAGTGTTGACAGGCCTCTTGATGGTAGGTGATGATTATCCCGTTTTATTCTATTTTACCAAAATGAATATGTATAAGTAAATAGAATTTTTAATTAAAATGCACGGGGTTAAGTACGCGGAAATCAAACTGAGTCCTTGATTTTTTATAATTTATGGAGATTTGTATACTGATGAAAATTAAATTGAAATGTGTTTAACATTCCCAACACACGTATTTTTAATTAAGAAAAAAAAAAGACTTGGCGTATGTAGACATTTTGATTTTTTTCATTTAATTACACACTCTAAAAAAACACTACATATAGGGTAAGTCTAGAAGGAGACCAACCATACCCCCCTCCAAAACTTTTTTTTTTATAATAAATAATAGAAAAAATGCCTCATATAAAAGTTTTAATATTTTAAATATACTATTTAATGGCAGATCGAGATATTTTCTATAAAGTCAGGTTTACAAGATCAATTTTTATTATTTAATTAGCAGCTTATAACTATTTTACTAAAATATAAATCGCCATAATTTTCTCTTTTCAACGATGTAAAAGTTTGCATGTCAAATTTATGAAAAAATTCAATAATAAATAAGATAATTGAACAATATTAGAAATAATTTCTATTCAAATATTCTAGGTTGCTATGTGAAAATTAAATTAAAAGTCAATTTATTAATTTAAACACGCCAAACAAGTAACAATTAAAAGTTTATTTTATTTCGTACATTTTGTTAATTTTCACATAGCCACTGATTACTGATATTTTTCAATTATTTTTTTCATATTTTTGATATAAAAACTTTTACATGAGAAAATGGCAGTTTATATTTTAGTACAATAATTACAGGTTGCTATTTAAAAAATAAAAGTTGATAGTCGTAACTTGTAAACCTGACTTTATGTTAAAAAAATATCTATATCTGCCATTAAATAATACATTTAAAATAATAAAACACACATTAACACATTAAAGAGTCCCCAGATTTTTTTTTTAAATACTTGTTACCTTTTCACCAATATTTAGAATATAAATTTTTAAAATATTGCCTTATTTATTTACGTGGTTCATTAAACATTGTTTATGTAGTTAACACGGTGTGTTATGAGCATTGTTAATGCGGTACGCATGACACTGGTGTGTTGAATGGGACTCTTCTATTCTAAGCTTAGTTTTGCTTCAGCATTTGTTGTATATGTATGCTATTGACTTGAGCCGGCCCTGGGTCTGGCTTTTTTCAACACAGATATTAATGTTTTTTTACAATTTTTTATTCAGATGGATATCGCAGACCCTTCTGGTGCTGAAAAGCAAAAAGTACAAATTAAAAATATTCAAAATCTGACAGAAAATGAACTGTTAGAAATACTTGAAGACCCGGACCATTGTGAGTGGGACGAACTGATAGTGATGACCCACACGTTTTTAATTTTTCTTTTTCTTTCATTTCCATTATGATCAATATAATTTATTTTGAATGTTTTATGAATGTTTTTATTTAAAAACAAACTTTTTTACAATAAAAGGTTTTCCTTTGACGCACTGGTGTCACAGTGCGCACACAGCGCGCATGACACACCGGTGTGCCCTACAATAAACAATGCCCACGAGGTCGGTTAAATAGGCAATGTTGTGCAGTTTTTAGTGCTTATTTAAATTCCGCTAAGAAATATTTAAAATTCCGAACAGTTTGAAAGTTATTAAAAAAAAAACTGAAAATCGAGATTTTAAAAAAAGTTAAATTACTCCGTTATTATGAAAGATACAAAACAATATATCGTATGAAAGTTACATAACTTGAGGAGAGAAACTCAAAAAATGACGTCAGAATAATTTCAAGATGGCGCTTTTCAAGATAATAATAGTAACTTTCATATTTTAAATGGGCGCCATATTGGATTTTTACATGGTTAATAGATTTTTTTTCTCTTTTCAAAGATGTATTGCAAAGTATGTTTGAATTAAAAGTGTACGGAAGCAATAATATTTATAATAATGTAGAAGAACTAAGTGAAGCAGTTGTAAATACATTTAAGAGTATTAATAGAAATACATTGCGCACAGTAACTGGCAATATTGTTAAACGCTGTCGATTATGTTTAGCTAATAATGATCAGCATTTTGAGCATTTATTAAAATTAATTGTTTTAGTTTTAGATGTTTTGTTTCTGTTTATTTATTTGCAAAATAAAATTCACCTGCATTTGCTTTTCCATATAATTATTTTTGTTTAGGTCATATCACTTTCTATTTTCATTTATCTATAGCAAATTGGGACAGAAATTCGATACGTTCAAAGATATCTCAGATTCGTTTTGATTATAAATGTAATTAAATGACATGACATAAAAATACCTTACAATAAGATCGATTATTGTACAAATTTGATATCTAGCATTTATACGGGTACGTTGAAGGGAATTATATAAAGAATATTTTGTTGCTTTGTGAAGAATATACGATTTAACAAAATGAACTTGAGAGAATATGAATAGTTAAGAATGTTCGGTGTTGTTTCGAATGTTAGTTGTTTCAGATATAGAATTATATAATTGAAGATAATGGACACGACATCACCTAAAGTATATAACTTAAATAAATTTGAACCCAAGACCATTTACTTTCTAGGCGGACGCTGTAACCACTGAGCTACGAGGATGCCGACTAAATTAGTCGATAATTCGTGTGCACTAAGTGTCCGAACTAAAAAGTTGAAAAGGCGAATATATCCTCCTAAAATCATATGTGCCAAGACCTTTGTAGTCAATTCTGACACGAATTGTCAACTGACTTAGTCGGCAGCCTCGAAGCTCAGTGATTAGAGCATCCACCCGGAAAGTGGAAGATCTTGAGTTCGAGTTTCGACGAAGTCAGCTGATTTTTCAAATTTATTTATTTTTACTTTTAAACTACTAATTCCGAATGTCGAATTGTTACCAAAACCTATTCAGCTCTTCCCATGAATGTCAGATTCAGGAATACGAAGTTAAACTGATCTTAAGTCTTATAGCTTATCGTCCTTCCAACATCCATCTACACATGCACGCACTCACGGACACACGCACGAACGCACAAACCGCGCTCGCTCTCTCTCTCTCTCTCTCTCTCTCTCTCTCTCTCACACACACACACACACACACACACACACACACATACACACAGCGAAAGGTAAAAATGATTATAATTTTAATATTAAGGAAAAAAGTTATGCAACGAAGTACGGAGACATTCTGATGAATTGCTGCTTATAGTTTAATTAAATACTTAATTGAATATTCATTTATGGGCAACGATGCAGAAAAAAAAAACTTGCACAAATAGCAAGTTTTTATATGAAGCTATACACTTCAAGACCGATTAAGTACTAGTTATTTTTATATCAAGTGTCGAAAAAGGGACGATACTGCCAAGTACGGATATTGGCAAGGTGCAAATAATCTTTTTCGTCACGTGTTATAAACAACATTTTTCCTACAACTGATAATTTAGAAAATCTCTAAAATATTATCAGAATTAGGCTGGTTTATGATGAATTTAAATTAAGAATTCGGATTTTAAAATATAAACATACTTAAAAAGTATACGACGGTTTATGAACGATTTACAAATTCAGAAATTTGACATTTAGAATACAACTATATATCATATTTCCAAATGTAAATTTTAAATTCGACCAATCACAAGAGAGGACTATCAAACATGATGGTATAAATTTGCTTCATCATTAGTTATCTCTTCTGTTTGTGGCGTGAGCCTGGGTCTGTCAGTAGTTAACACTTTGAATTTGGAGATGGATTCACAAGAACAAATCGGTATTTTATTAATAAGGATTGTTCGGGAAATCGTAATTTGTACAACAAGGCAAATGAACTGTTATAAAAATAAAACCGATTGTCATCCTACGTTTATGTAATTTCAATGCAACGAGGGATTGCAAGGTATTAAACACAGGCACACTCATACGAGTATAATTGAGAAATTGTTTATGATCTTGTAATTGCATTTTTAGAAACTTTACGTTTGTTTGTTTCCTTCTTTATTATATAAATCAACAATAGTAAATAACATTCCCGATAAAAAAAAAAACATATTGTTCATTAGCGTTTAACAAATCCAAGGCTTATGAAACTAAAATCGTTATCTTATTTCAACAGGCGAAACGTCACAATAATATGACAAGCATTGATAAGTCATATGAAAGATGCTGATTGGTCAGAATATCAAAATCGAACATAAACCAGACAGAAAATTACAAATTCTAAATCAAAATTTCAAAATTTAAATTTATAAATTAAATTCATCATAAACCAGCCCTTAGGCATCTTCAAAGATGTATATCAGTCAAAAAAGAACCAGCCTATGTTAGACGCCGGCTGTGAAATCTTAAGTAATTATTATCAGAACTGAATTTTGACGATATTATATTTATAACGATGTTTTAAATGTTGCTATGGTTTGTGTGTTGATTGTTGATTGCTACATTTTTCTAGCTTACATACTTATAATATTTCACTACTTTAAGCTATTTTCTTAAAAATCATCTACATTTAACACCTACCATGGCAGTTTCTTTCTTCGATCTTTGTTACAGTTGAAATATAAATTGAACGTCCGCGCTTCGAAGAATAATGAAATCGCTGTCACTATCAATTCGTTTTTCACATTTGCGTAAACGAAACGCACTTGTGGTTTACGGTTACTAAAAAGCACTTTCCAGCCGTAACCAGGGCACTAATAATTAAATAATACCGAAAAAATCGTACAGTTGTACGAAAATGATATATTAGTATAGAAATAAATTCGGATGAAACAACGACAAAAATTATAACTGGTATTGTTACTGTATAGGATGAACATTTGACAACTTCATGTGCGTCTTTATCCTATCAGTGAATTTAATTTGTTGCACTTTTAATAACGGTCGTACAATATAAGAGTGTAAATACAAAATTATATTGACACTTTTTAAAGTTGACATAAATAAGGGTAGTTGCGAAAAAAATAAATGTTATTTTTTCCAATTAATTATGAAATATGAACTAGTTCTAAACATATTAATGTAAAAATTATTAGAAAATATAAAACTTTTCATTCATAATTTCCAAAAATAAAGTTCGCGGTGGAATTCTTGTGAAGTAAAATATTAATAATTATATAGTTCGACCATGTCTGTATGACTCATGCAAGCTTGTTGTAATACCACGCTAAAGCGAAGAAGTTTAATTATGTTTTAATTGTATCATAACATTAGCTCTGTTCGATGAGAAGTGCTTGAAGTGCAGAGCAGAATAGTGCAGTGCAGTGTAGTGTACACTAGTTCAGTCTAATTCTTGTGGTATCATAAAACACACTACCTAGTGTATATTTGGGCAAGTTTGCTCAGTTGTGAGTAATCAAGCCAAGCGTAGCCAAAGGTGTAAAAGGTTAGGTTGTTTATAAACACAGTCATATCATAAAGCTGCAAAGAAGTAACTGCAGAAATGTCTGTTTTAAAGAGCATAATGTTTGAACTAATAAACGATTTTGACGAAGATCAATCATCACTTGATTATTCATCAGATTCAGAGACAGATATATTAATTAATTCTTTATATAACAAAACAAAGAGAATATACTATATCTGAATCCATTATTTTATTTTCTCAATGTGTAAAATTTTAGGTTAATAAACAGATGTGTAGATAGGATAGAATTAAAATGTCTACCGAACAACATTTAGTTACCCCCACTCCTACTCTGCACTTTCTACACTACCTCTCGAGTCAGGTCAGAAACGTGAGCACTAGTTCTTAAAATTTTTGTCATCGAACAGCCTGCCAGAAGCTGCCCGTTTCTCATAAAACATGTTAGTGTAAGAAAGTTAACACTAGGGCGGCCTAGTACATGTCATCGAACAAAGCTATTTACAGTATAATTCTAAAAGTAAAATAACAGATAAAAAAGTATTATTTAACAGTACGTATATTTTATAATTATTTACTTGAATATTAGATATTTTTAAGATGTTTAATTCTTATATAGATAACTTCATAATTTTGCCACCAGGTGGCTACGACTTCATTTTCTTCGCCAATAACAAAATTATACGCTGGTGTGTATACTCTAGGCAGGACTCTAGGGAATGTACATAAATGTCATTTTTAGTTGATATTTGACCAATGATTTATGTGTAGAACGACTGATTCGTGTTAAAATCATATTTACCTTTTCTTCTCTATGTCAGCAAATTTAAGACAAGGTAATGAAACTAATGATTTTGTATTAAAATGAATAACTTCTCTTGAAATAGTGCTTTTCTCAAAAATATAAATCTTTTCAGATAAGAATGGTAAGAACTACTGTATTGTTTCTTGTGCAAAAACGCACACACGAAACTGTCATAAGCGTAATCAACATTAGTATAGAGTGTACTACCGAGAGTGTATCGCCAGGGCAAGAAAGACTGTGATTGGTACTAATAATACACGTCACTCGGGAAAATTTGAAATAAGATACTTTTTTAAAAAAATATATATTTCGAAAAATATACAGTTATATACGTAAAACATGTATTAAAGTGAATAACTTAAACAATTCTTTCAGAAAAAAAAATTGGAAAATGCGCAACTACCCTATTGTTTTACTTGATATTAATGTAACATGCTCTGAATTAAATAATTACAAAATAAATAAATAAACGTAGTCGGAGAAGAAAAATCTGTGACAAGGGAGTATAAGTTTAAATTTACGTGGTTTTCCGTTTGATATATTCACTCAGTTTTGCTCTCACTTGTACGGAGATGTATGACGACGCAAATGCTTTTCAAATCCTTTATTATCATATTTTTTTGTTATTTTAATTTGCTTGAATCACAAAAAAATAGAGGGAATTTTTGAAAATCAAGATTAACATAAAATCAAAAAACCTTAGAAATTCCAATATTGTTGCACGAGAAAATTGTAGATTCATGTAAAAGAAACATCATTTACTGTAATAGTACGTATTCAGTCGTCCTTGACCGGCAAGGATTTTCGTGATATTGGGTAATATGATCGCCTCTTAATAAAGGGTTATATAACCTCAAAACTTGCGTGCCAATAGATAATACCTACCCAACAATTGCAGCATATCATCTAACTAATAAACCTATCGACAAGTGATGTATTACGTCCCTATTAGCATTCTTCGTAGGTTCATATCCATTTGCGTATTGAGAGTGTACTTGGACTGTATAGAGATCTACTTACATGGCATTACAAGCACGCGATGTGTCCGCCTCCAAGATACACAAACATTACTCAAAGCGGACTTCAATTCGATTTCGCCGTCAATTTAACATCACATAGAGCCGCATTACGCAAGTGAGCGGGCTCATTCATACAGTCAATACGCACGACATCTGAAATGAGGATATTCTTACACGAAATTAAGCCTCTAATTTCGAAATCGTTACTTAAATTGAATGAGATAAGCCAGCGTGAGTTCAGGCCCGGATACGGCCACCGGCGAGCAACCGGACAAATTCCTGATGGGCCGAACCTTAAAATCGGGCCGGTAGGAAAAATTATTGTTATTTTTACAATAATTTTTAAATAATCATAGGTAAAATAGTAATTTATGATATAAGAGTTAATTTTACGAGAAGTAAGTTTGGAACACGAAATTAAATGTCACTTTTGACATATATCATAAATAAATAATTTTCTACACATCCATGACAAGTAGGCAAAATGGCATTTTATGACACCTGAGTTAAAAAGTGACAGATCTTTGTTACTTTTAACACTAGTTTTAAAAGTAATGGCTGGTTTATGATGGATTTAATTTACAAATTTAGATTTACGAATTTACATTTATAAATACAAATTATACATATCCGCCTTTACTGCTTCATGATGAATTTAAGAAATGTATGATTTAGAATTTCCATTTAAAATATTAACAAATTTTATATTCTATAAATGTAAATTTGTGAATGCGTCCAATCATTTCACTACGATTTTGTTGGGGGAGAATGAAAGTTTCAAGAGACAGTTAAAATCCTCGTCACCTTACATTTTAATTTTGATTTGATATATTTGTTGAAATAGATTTCGAAAATATGGACATATTATTAATATCAGAAGAAGTTATAATAACTCCCATTTGTGTCAAACCAAGTGTACACAATATACGAAGTTGATTGGACACATTTAATATCGTTTAATTCACTATAAACCAACATGGTAAGTTATGAATTTATAAACTAAATTTGTAATTCTAAATTTATAAATTAAATCCATCATAAACCAGCCTAGGCATCTCGGTAATGAATGACGAATGGAACAACAAATCGACATTTTTGACGTATGCCAAAATTATTAGCAATATAATTTTTTTTAAATCTTTTCAAAAACAACAATTTAAAATTATTCTTTTTCAAAATTAGATTAATTTCGATTCAGGCCGGTCTGCCTCTATTTTCCAGCGTGAGTTAACATACTCTTAATTCCTCATGGTAGTTTCAAGTTAGTTTAAGAAACTAAATTGTGTAGTGCAAAGTTCTAAACTAATCAAAATTGTTTCATTACAGAAAATTAGATTATAAACTTGAATGTAGGTAAATTCGCAATCATTCTTGAAACTTTTTAATTTGGAAGCAAATGTACGCGTATATTTGTTACTCACTTCTAAACTTCATTTGTTGATACCGCCTACTACTTTTGAAAATTAATCTTTACAATTTACTAACTTGTAAAATTAGTTGCTAACTTGTTAAAATTTAACAAGTTAAGTAACTACCTCAGTAATGTTACTAGCATGTCAAAATTGTGTTTTGTTACTGTCATACGTATTAAAAATAAGAGTCAATTGCAACTGACAGGTTTATGTTTCATTTAATTTTAAATTTGATTTACAAGTGAGTAACATATAAAATATTATACAATACACGCCAGATTTACTGTCTCAGGGAGGTGACAGGCCCACCTGCTCGGCTCGCCAGTCATTTCCTCCTTTCAGAAATAAAAACCTGGCTTGTAATGTATAGTACTATTACGTTTTTGTTTGACATCTGTCTGATCATTTGTGTTTTTATTTTTTAATCTTTTACATATTATATTCAGTTATTTTATTATATGTAATATTGTTTTTTAGTAAAAGAAGAATCATTATTATTATGTTGAAATGATAAATTTATAATATACGAGTATAATCCCCCGGGTCACAGCAGAAGCGTATGGTCGCGACCCCTGGAATTCTGCTACCACCAAGCTGTACCTCCGTCTGATTTCAAATATACAGAAAAACTGGCGTTGGAAAGATGGCGACTATTCCAAGAGCAATAGACGGCATGTAATAGCTATTTATGTAATTAGTACATAATATACAACTTTATTGGACGAGCCGCTGTTTATGGACGAGCGAGCAGAGTGAGCGAGTCTAATAAATAAGGCGAGTCTATAAAGTTTGTTTATGTACGAATTACATACAAAGCTTTATATTCGACTGCTCTAGAAAAGCTGGATAGCTCCTAAATTTTTTTTATTTCCTTTTATAAAAATTCGGTATAACTTAGTGCGCTTTTCTAATGATGCTATTGTTTCATTGTTTTATTTTGTATTTACGAAAATGTCAAAAATTGTTAAATAATGATTTCATAATTTGTTTATTAACCATATCTTTACACAAAGAAATGGATAGTTTAGAAAGTGTAGAAGAGTTGACCAAAGAATCACTCTTGCCCAACAAGTCGAAAAATTTGTTGAAAATTACGTATTTGTTATTTCATGTAAATAAAAATTTCATTTTTTGTGACTTTTTTTTGACAGTGACAGATCTGTCCAATAAAATAAAATAAATGTACTAGTCCAATAAAGTGTCACATTATGGACACTAAATGCAACCATAAACCAAGTGATTATGATGCAATAGAACATAAAATATATGTATCTGTCAGTTCTGTCACTAATCTTATGTACCCTATGTTTATTATGTTGTATGGCTTGGACACGAAATAAATAAATAAATCACGTTGATTAGAATTCTAGTAGGTAAGTATATTTAAAAATTCACTAGATTTTTTTGCTCCATAATAATTATTAAATTATATATTTTCTACAGTTGTCAAACAAGTTGATGTTCGAGCAATGATATCAGTATGAGAAATTTGTAATTATATCATTAATTACCTATCTATAACAATATGTATTTCACACAATGTGCACATTATTGCCTACACTATATGTGTAATATCTCATACACTAGGCGCATTATTTCCTGCACTGTACGCGTTCCACTATTTTATGCACAAATCCAACAAATCTAACATCAGACATGAAACATGCCTTTTAATTTGAGGAAATGAATAATGTGTAAATTTAATATATTTTGTATTAAATTTGTATAAAAATTCAAAATTAAATGTGACAAAACCAAGATTTAAAATATACTGGATGTAGAAAATGAAGATATATTCAAGTTAAGATTCTCAATTCTAACTCCTAATCTTCTGTTCCAAAAGTCATTACAAACTAGTTTTACGATAGTTATGAGCCGTAATTAACGTATGGGCAAAAAGCACTAAACTGTTCGTAACTAGTCAGGGATTTTATGTACTAACAAATATTTAAGGGCAAGTTTTACAATCTCTCTCTGGTTAATATTTGAATTGAAAGTTGAATAAACAATATATAATAGAGTTATTGTATTATTTGAAACGACGTCAAAATCCAGCCTAGTGACGTTTGCAATTAAAGCATAGAATCAATGAATCTGCTGCTGCGTCTGCAGCTTTTTAAAGGGCAACAATATAAAACCGGATAGTATATGTTACTTATCAAAGAAGAAAATGGTGCAGTTTAGCCGAACTTTCAACGATAAGAATTTTAAAAATACGTTTTAAAAACACAGATTCTCTCTCGGCCATACGAAGCATTGAGAACATGTACACAAAAAATAAAATTATACAGGACATCCAGCTAAACAAACATGAAGCAATGAAAAGACAGAAAAAGAAATAACCATTATGTAGATACCATCGTACACAGGAAACGAAAAATCAGATAAAGCTGCAAAAGTAGCCGTCACTGAAAAAATGCAGAATATACCTACCTCAACCAAAGACTTTTTAACAACATAATTAAGTGAAAAAGCTGTGAAAGAATGGAATGACAAAATTAACAAAAATTCAAGACAAATCCAGGAAGATATCCAAGAATGAGCAAATCCAAAGAAGACTACAATCCATCATGAACTGAAAAGTAGACACACTCGTCTCACCCATAATCTTCGATTACGATATAATAGATCTCGTCATAGTTTCACGTTCGTATGAATCAAATGTTACTGGTAGTGATGGAAATGTGATTACCCATATATCACAAAGAGTTTTTGTACAATGCAGCTACGTCATATACCGAAATTTGTGCAATTTTATAATGAATTTTTCCAGTCCTAATATTTCACATATTTTCTGTCCAAAATGAAATTCATACTTCTCCAATTTCGTGACAGTTAATGTAAACAGGATGAGACATAAGGGTATCTTCACTAAATTAGCCGGAATTTGGGTTGCGAACTCACCAGCAAAAAGTACCACTGGTTCCAAATGTCATATTCAAATTTCAAATAACTAGCTTTCTATTAATGTGTTAGTACGACACAAATATTTGTGATACGTGTAATATATAAACATCTGTAGAACGTATAATTATTCAGATAATAGAGACAACACTAAAAATGTAATAAATCAATTTATTAAACAAAATCTAATATAATTACAAGGAAAATTGAGTTCTTGAATTTTTTGCTGCAATATGACGTTTGCTTAAAAATACAAATACATTTTTTCAACACTTTTGTGTCTATAGGATGTAGGATATATGACGAATATTAATATCCATATTCCATATATTCCATATTCGAACCCTGGGATTGCGTTGGGTTTGTTGCTTCTACACTATCCTGATCGGCAATAGCTTTAATAATAAAAATATCAAATTACAAATAAAATAAATACGTTCTGTAATTTCATCACAGAATTCTTCAGCATAATGCTTGAACGGAGTATAATATTTCATTCAAAAAGTTGTATGAAGTCTGTATTTTCGGTTGGTTTCGAGATTAAGTTGTCCAATACACAACATGGCACTCTATTTCCTCTGTCAATATAACAAAAACAAACACCATCTTCGACGTCTTCCGTCATTTCAACTGAGCGCAGCGCCACCGTTACACTTCCTTTGTTTCATTGCTCCAGGGGGGCGTAATGACACTTAGGTGGAGAATAATACGCACAAATTATCCTCCCGCAGCAGGTAGGTTGAGTCAGAGTGCTCAGTATGAACCCGTACCATTCTCAGTGCCAGTAGAACTGTGAATGTTCATGAACATAGCGTAATCACAAAGCTAACATTCACGGATTTGTGTGAATGCCGTGACCCAGATTCCCCTCTGACCTCCCTAAAAAGGAAGGATTCAGGGAGGATTTTTCTTTAGAATAACAAATAGGACGATATTTTATTCTTGAATCAATCTTTTACATTATCCTATTTATAGGAAAATCTTTATTAAAATTACAAAATTATGTTCGACTTTAATGTCAACTTATTTAATATATAAAAGATTTTCGCTACTAATATTTTATGTGATGAAATTACTTTAATTACATTACAAATTTATGAACTGTAAATATGTTGAATATTTGGATGTTGAAATTTATACAGGTATTTTGAATATCTTCCTAGAAATCATTATCCTTGCAGATTCGAGGTTAACCATTTTCCACTAACAATTTTTTTTTATAAATTTATTACACTGAATTCCATATCAATCCTTATTGTAAAATGTATTAAAAGCAAGGCAGATATGCATTCAAAAAGTAGCTCTTCTTATTTGAATTTGTTCAACGCTATTGTAGAATTCGTTTACTGCAAGTAGCATACTGATGCGTCTGAAAAATACCCACTCGCCGGTTCGTTGTTGAAGAAGTGATGCATCTATCAAGTAATACTTGAGTGAGATGTTTCGATTAGATTTTGTTTCGTATCTATAAGATCCATGTAGTATTTTCGTAGATATAATTGAGAATATTTACAATTATCCAATGCGAATATTAATATTTCTTTAAAGCTGTTAAATAATATGTGTATGTATATGCTGACCGTGGTCTTACAATTAAGTTCGCTGTTGCATTATAATTTTACGGGGTTAAACGATAAAAGTACTCGAAACAGGAAAAACAAATGTACAATCTGTAGTAATATCTTAAGTCAATTCTCAAAATGCGTCTTTTTTTTACTTTTCGCATGAGCAAAGAAAATTTTATTTGCATATTAATGCATTTATATTAATAATCACCTGCTCTTCAAATCTTAAACCTTATAATGCATACTGTTCAACTTTTGTATCCTCTAACATTTCTTGTATATCAGTGACATTTGATAGTAGTCCAGGCCTGTAGGAAAGGATAACCTCAGTGGTAGTATGCACGTCGTGCGGTATTCGTTGTATTTGCATGATGTAGTGAAGACTGATGGAAGTGGAGGTTTTCTCAGGTGCGTCGGCTCTCAGGCCCGGCGCGAGGCATCCCAACGCGCCGACATATACTCCAGTGGACAGTGGCGTCGAAGGAAAGGTTTTGTAAGGTGATTTCATAACAGGAGGCATAAAAGAAAAGGGAGAGAATTTCTACATGCTTTGCTTGTTTCATGAATATTTTATGATTTGGGAATATGAGTAAATTATTAAATATTATGTTTATATTTATTTGGGAGTGTTTATAATATAATATGTATAACGTTTGCATCACGTTGGGTTAGTAACGTAAAACTCTGTAAACAATAACCGTAGGCGAACACAAAGCCTTTCAATCCAGTAAAAGGGACATGGAAAACAATTTTACTGCTACTGACAACTTTCTGTTTAAAAAATTATCCGGTAAATGTATATTTTCTTTAGTAAAATTTATTTCATTAACCCTCGAGCGGGCGCGCCAATATTCGTAACATGACCGGGCGCGCGGCACACAGAGTGCGACAGACAAAAGAAAGGAATTTTGTGACTATTTAGAACAACTTAATATTTATTTACACATTAGAAGTTAAAGTAGTACACATTATTAAATCATATTCAATGTTTTTACTTTGAACAAATAGCATACAAAACTAAAAATAATAAAAAGTAAACACAAATATGAATATTCGATTTTATTCGTCCTCTGATTGCACTTTGCAATTTTGACATAAAATATTGCTCATTGTGTGTGATTTGCAAACAAAGTATTATAAAGATGAACAAAATAAAAAATTAGATAGAAATAAAAATATTCAAACGAGTATATTTCTGAAATACTATGTCTGACTCCAACTCCAACGAATAAATTGTCGTTTGTATTACTGCAACTGTAATGAAACTAAAAACAATGGTAACATATTGTGACCAAAGGTCCAAAGAAGGAATAGCGTGAGTTGTAAAACATCCCGTCGCCCAATAACAATTTTATGCCTTTTTTGTTGAACTTGGCGCACTCAGTGCGCCAGCGCGCCCGCTCGAGGGTTAAGGCCCGGTAATTGACGAAGTCGTTTACGGCTCGTTCGGTCAAACTTTTTACTCTTGTTAAATAACTATTAATATGACTTTTTTTCGGATTTTATTCATCATTACAAAACCAGAGTATTTGTTATATTTTATCGTTTGAATCCATGTGTTGCAAATTTCCCAAAATGTTAAAATGATAGTTCGAGTTGTAAAAATGGAAATTCTTCTTACCAAAGTGAAAGCAAATAAATCTTGAAAATAAAGATTTGATTAGGCTACAATGTGTAAATCAGGTTGTTCTACATCAACACTGGGAGTTCTAAGATACCTTGACTCCACTCTGAATTTAATAGTGACTCTTATTATCAAACATAAGGTCCATATTCAATACAAAAGAACTCATTTCAGTAACAGCAATATTAGTATGTTCGTTATTATCTGACAGAGGTACGAAATTGGCGGAGTGTATAGTTTATAGTTTCTGGAATAGAGTAAGTTTGGTCCGCCACTGATTCTGCGCTCGGTTAGCTCTAACCATGGCAGGGGACAGCGGGATCATGCGGTTACAATGTCCGTGTATATATCATCCGCGGTAGATGGATCGTATTGTATATATTGTGCCAGGTCTCACACTCAAATCCAACATATACCAAACTATACCCGGGTCTCTCGTATTCTGCAAATGTTTGGGTATAGCCAAATGTAAGTATAAGGATGTGCATAAATAGAAATAGATAAATAATTTATTTTCTATGTTCTAGGTACGAGGGCAGTTCATAAAGAAATCTACCTAGATATTAAACAAAAGACAAACGATAACATTTTCTTGTTGTAAGAATTGTATGACATTTTTAAGCATATACAGAAAGTTGTTCAATCGTATTATTTATTACAGTTTAGCGTAGAATTTTGGGTTAAAAATGAATGAAACTAAATTGGAGCATCGGAGTGTGATACAATTATTATCAAGAGAAGGCAATGGCAAGTTATTTTAAACTAAAATTTTGGTGTAAACAGTTTTGGTGGGGAACGGATTCGATTCAGGATGATAAAATCTTTATGGCCGAAATATTCCAAGTTGCAAGCTTGTTTGTAATTGACGGCAAGAGTGGAAATCGACAAGTATGGTGTCTTGATTCATAAAGAAGAAGAATGTTGGATATCGAGTTAAAAAATCCAGAGTATTCACGAGAGTGCAAGTTGATGAATTTGTATGTAAAGCTCCAGATAAGGTGTTTTTGATGATGAAAGTAGCTCTTTTGATCAGAATTGGTGGAGCTTGTAGAAGCAATGAATTAGTGAAAATGTCAATGGATGATGTTGAGATTTTAGAAAGGAAGGTAGTTGTTACCATTCCCGACTCAAAAACTCACAAGAAATTATTTTTTGCCATTGTATCTGACGGTGATATTAATCCCGTGGTTTTATTTAAAAAATATGTGGCATTACGGCCGCCTCATATTACACATAGAAGACTGTTTATATCATACAGAAATAAAAAGTTTACTGTTCAGCCTTGCGGTATTTATTTCTTATCTAAAATACTTGTCAAAATCGTTTCATATCTCAAACTTGAAAATCCAACTATGCACACCGGCCATTGTATAAGATCTTCAGCAACTTTTCTTGTTAATGCTGGTGGAGACATCTCAGATCTGCATAAACTGGGTGGGTGGGAGTCAAGCAAGGTTGCCAGGAGGTATTTAGAAGAAAATATAACGAAATGTTAAAGTGAAGATAACATTTATTATGAATTTGTTCCATATTTTCGTATTTCCGATCAACATCAGTTCTGTAGTTACTGAAGTTTTCAAGGCCCACGTCTGTATGACAGGAAAATTGTAGTGCAGAGCTGCAACAACAATAATTAGAGTACCAAAGAAATTGATATTGACATCCAATCAAGGATATAGTTAAGGACAAATATAATTAAAAAAAAAAAACACTTACTGCTGTAACACTTCTATACCGTTCATTAAGTGGGTGACCAAATGCATTGGCAATGTACTTGACAAACCTCAAACCAAGATTAATTATCAGCCAGAAAAGAAAATTGAAGGCTTGCTCAGATCAGCCAAGGGCACTACACCCTAACCTTTCCAGGTGTCAACAGGATTTCATGCAACAGTGATCAGTGTTAACGAACAAGACTTGCAGCATTGTCAAATAAGAGATGTGGCAATTAAATAACGAGATTTTTTTTTTTTTTCGGGTTCCCTGTAAATTTGACAATATTGCAGGCTATGTCATATTAATTTTAAGATAATTAGGCAAACCGTTCGGCAATAGCCTTTGATTGAAGTTAACTACTTTCTTGTACTCCGCCGAAATTATGTTAGTGTCAATAGAAATTTTGTGAGAAACTTAAAAAATCCGCTACAGAAATGTACAAATTTTCGAAGAATGTTTATGGTGATAAGGGTCTATTTAGTACTCAAGTTTTCGAGCAGTTTAGAAGCTTTAAAGAAGGACGAAAAGAGATCGGAAACGATTAGCGCTTCGGCCGTGCACTGACATTTTTTTTTTTCGAAATGCGAATGATTGTTTACATGGATTGGGTGCTTGAGGGGCATTTCGTTAACCAAGCAAATTACAAGAAGATTTTGATAACACTTCACGCACGGGTGAGAAGAAATAGGGCTGAAATGTGAGAAAACGGCTCATGGATTCTCCATGACGACAACGCGCCGGAACAAAACACAATGTCCGGCAAGACATTTTTGACGATATACAAAATCACCGTTTTGGTACATCAACCGTACTCACTTGCCCTAGTGCCATGTGACTTGCTTTTATATCGAAATTGTAATTCCGCGTTAAAAGGCACCAAATTCGGGGCCGAAATATAGTTATAGAAAAGCGGCAGAGCTTATGAACAACCTAATAGAAAAGGCCTGCAGGCATTGCTTCTCACAATGGAATATTCGTATCGGGCGGTTTAGGGTTCGGGGAGGAGAGTACAATGAAGGTGGCAATATTTGTTTTGTGTTATTTTATACATTGTCAATGTTCTAAGATCAATCTTGTTATTTAATTGCCACACCTTCGTAAATTTCGAGAGGAAGGACCACAATCAATTTTCATGTTCACTTATAAAAAAAAAGATAAAAACAATGGAGATAGTAAAACATCCGAAATAGAAAAGAAGAAGCAGTCAAAGTTAATAAGAGACGGATTCCAGCTTTGAAGAAAACATCCAAAGGATTCATTACAACCTATGAATAAAACAGGACAACAATCAATCACTACTACCTGCGATCATCTTTTCCACAAATACACCATAATAATTTTGACATTGTACTGCCCCCACCCTCACTGACAGTAAGAGGAATATATATTCTGTATCAAGACCACCCACCTCTAAAGATTGTAAACACAATGTTTGGCGAAACGTTATGTAATTTTTCGCCTTTTAGGATACGGCTCAAAATACTGGAGAACAAACATCGTATCAAAGTTTGTCCTTAAATATCACTGTACTTTCCGATGATACCTGCAGATCGACTAATACTTCACATATTATGCAAAAAGATTTTGTGTGATAAAATATAGTATACAAATATTTAGTATATACACAAACAATCAATAATATTGTTCATCCACAACTGTCAAATAATCTAGCCATAATTCAACCAAATATTATCAATTAATGACCTTCGTTACCGTTGCTAATTAAATCATATCGACAGTTCGATGACATAATATTTTGAAATAGTTGTCAAAATCAAATCTTACCTACAAAATTACACTAGTTCTGTCATTTTCATACATTTATATTTCTTGTTAAGGTTAAATTTTCTGATAAATGTTAAATCACTTCATAATTTTGTTACAACGAAAGGTTGCCGCAACTACGATAGCTATACTTGCCGTCAAATAATTATGGCGTGGAGATTTCTACACTGATGCCAATTTTTTTAAGTGTCTACCTGTACAAATATCTGTAATCTCTCAATGTCATTTTATATTGTGACATTTTCGTTAGTACTTGCGTGCGCTTTTTATTCCCAATCCTATAAATTGCATTATATTTAGACTTTTGACAAGAAAATGAGTGAAACTCATGAATTAAATAGTCCTGGTTCTTAGAAAACACGTTTAGGAAAACAAGATTTAAATGGACAGGCAAAAACAATTATTGCCAATGTACATAAATTTTTATAAAATATTGACGTTGCATCCTGAAAAAATTTATAATTTATTAAATAACAAGAAAACTTTAGGTTTGACTGCAGAAGCATATTGTGTTGGCAGACGTACTGTTCATCTAATAATTAATTATCGTATTTTAACGCAAACGCGACCATAGCTTGATATGTGGAAACTTTGGCCAACATATAAATATAAATTGTCCACAGAGACAATTTTTATCTCTCGCTAAGAGAGGTATTGGTGTGTGTGTGTGTGTGTGTGTGTGTGTGTGTGTGTGCTGGAGGGACAATTACTCAAAAACTTTAAGACATAAGAACAGTTTAACTATGAATTCCTCAATCTGACATTCACGGGAAGAGCTGAAAATTTTTGGTAACAATTGGACAACCGGAAGTAGTAGTTTCTAAAAAAAATCTTCTAAATATTATTTTTTTTTTAATTTTTTTGATATTACTAATATTGAAGAACATAACATTCTACATCCGATACATTTAAATTTTTTATTATGATAAAGACGCTATAATATATAGAAAAACGGGATGTAATAAGTTGAGTAGGCTAAAATACACTAAAGAAACCAGTTGATAAATTCAAATGTATATAACATAATTTGTAAATGACAGATGTCACTGTCAAAAATCAAAAGTTTTAGTTACATTCTGAAATGAACATTTAGGAACTTCCTCATACAATGAAAAATAGATATAATTAGAATTGTATGTGTGCAGAAGACATGCTAAATACAATAAAAACAATATTTGGGTAAAGCTCTGTAAACTTTTTTGTTATAAAACGACGGTTCGATAGCGAAGTGCAGTACAATACCTATATAACATAAAATGTAAATGGCGAGAGGTCTTGTGCTGGCCACAACAGATTTTTTATATTTTATATTAAGTATTAGTCTTACCTTACTTATTTGTTTTAATATTTTCTTCATTTACGATGTATTAAAATTTTTAATTAGTTTATGTCAATTTCGTTCATTCCTGGTCATGTCGAGTTACAAGTGGCAACACCGCTGGGCAAAGGTCAGGGCGTGGAAAGGGATAAAAGTTGAACATCAGTCCATAATCATTTGACGGCGAGTATAGATTTGTCTACGTCTACTTATTTTTCAATACAAATATGTCACTAATATGTTACTATATGACAGTTGTGTATATTATTCTATTCGCATGTAATTGAATGATTGAATGATTTACATCACTCGCCTTCCAGCTTGAGTTGCAGACCATTCTCATAAGTAATAAATAGCATACCTTACGTGCTCAATGAATAATACCGTGAGTATTTTTTAACGTGAAACATTGGGTTTGTCATATCCATGGTTACGATTTGATATTTGATTGACAGCAATGTATTTGCCCGTTCCATTCAAAATGAAACATAGGGAACGAATCTGACAGAAGTATTATATTTAAATATTGTAAGAAATTTAGCGGAGTCAGAAAACCACTCGAAAGCACTAAACATATTTCGGGCACAAGGTGCACACAGTATTTTTTCTACATCTAAATTTAATTTTTAGAAAACAGGTAGGTATAATTATTTAAACAAAATTAACCTTTAATGACATCTTGTCAATATGACAGATAACCGTTGAATTTTCCTATAGATCAATTCAGAACAAATGAGTTTCGTGAGGGGCAGCTGTCAAAAATAAATTTCATACATAATTTACTCAATGATGGAGCCATGGAATAATTTATGGTTTAATTTTATGAATGAATTTATGAATGAATTGTATCAAAATTTCTGGATATATCATAAATAAATAAAAATAAATATATCATCACGGCATATTACCCATTTCTGGATGTGCCAGTATCTACAACACATGTAGACATCGGTAATGATGACGATATATTTTACCGTGTGGGCGCTTAGCAGGCGTCACTTCACGGGCACTCATAGCTGGCGTGGAGAGTGCACCACAGGAGTCACATTTGTGCCATTTAAAATTGGAAATATTT
Source organism: Ophonus ardosiacus (assembly GCA_943142095.1). Classification (NCBI taxonomy): domain Eukaryota; kingdom Metazoa; phylum Arthropoda; class Insecta; order Coleoptera; family Carabidae; genus Ophonus; species Ophonus ardosiacus. The sequence continues at coordinate 26,751,207 of OW964828.1, read as the reverse complement.
GGCGTCAGTCGGGATCGAACCCGGTTCCCCCAGGTTCGCGACCAGACACACAGGCACGCGGCCACGGGACCCCATGATATATATATCATAAGATATATAATTAAATAATTTTTAAAAATATTCAAAAGTGAGGTTAAAATCACTCCTGTGAGGGGCAGGTGACGTCATTTTGGAATGGTCTATAAGTTATGATTTGACATTTGATTGACAGCAACGTATTTATCTTTCTCATATAAAATGACACATGGGGAATGAATTTGACAGAAGTATTATATTTAAATATTGTAAGAAATTTAGCCGAGTCATAAAACCACCCTGGCGCAAGGTGCACACTATATTTTTTCTACAACTAATTTTAATTTAGAATGCAGGTATAATTATTTAAACAAAATTAACCTCTATTGACGTCCTATCAATACAGGTATAATTATTTAAACAAAATTAACCTCTATTGACGTCCTATCAATACAGGTATAATTATTTAAACAAAATTAACCTCTATTGACGCCTTATCAAATGTCAAATTCGTTCCCTATGTTTAAATGGAACGGGCAAATACATTACTGTCAATCAAATGTCAAGTCGTAACCATGGATATGACAAACCTAATGTTTCACGTTAAAAAATACTCACGGTATATTATTAATAACAAATGTTTTGCAAAATTATTGAAAGTCTAGAGCAGTGTTTCTCAACCACTGGACCGACGGACTGGTGCCGGTCAGCGGGAAAATTCTACCGGTCCGTGAACAAATTTGTGCAAAATGACCAACAGCCATCATCTCACCAAAATTCTTTATAATGATATTTTTAATTTAAAATATATGAATTATCATATATTTTAAAATTATAACCCATATTTATATAATTTTTATGTAAATTAAAATATCAATAAAAAGAAAAAATGTTTGTTATATTTTAAATTACCGGGCCATGGATATGTTTTTTTTTTTAGTAATTTCACGGGTCCGCCATAAAAAAGGTTGAGAAACACCGGTCTATATAATAATAATAATAATAATTATTATTATTATTATTGTTATTATTATTATTATTGTTATTATTATTATTATTATTATTATTATTATTATTATTATTATTATTATTATTATTGCGTCGTTTAGTGTAAATAATGTATAACATTTCCACTAAAGCTAAATCATAAATCAGATTTTATCCTGTATTCACATGCAAATTTTTATGCACATTGCTGTATGCGCGACGATTCATTTTTCTCAGCAATATAATAATTAAAGTACACTATAGATACAATTCTGGTACGCGTTTGAAAGTTACAATAAATAACTCCAACAACAGACTTTTAGCAACTCTAAGTACTTTTCAGTTTGTACATCATCTTCCACAAGAAGTGTGTGAGGAACTCAAACAGACTTGCTCCCCATCTCTTCCTTCCACGGAAGCCGCTATAGTAAGGATTGCCCGGAGCTGATGGGGCTTAGAGGAGGGTTAATCTGTTTGTCGTGCGGATTCCACCGCACCCTGTAATCCTCTGCGGAGATTTTTAACCACTTAAATATCAATGCGCACATTCGTGAATTATTGCCGATGATTTATCGAATGTGGTCGCGAGGAATCGTTTTCACTTTGCAGCGATTTCAGCATGAATTATATGAATAAGTTGGGATGCTTTCAGCGATAGGATGTGGAATATAGTGTGAGAGTGATGAATTGTAGGCGGGTTTAGAGTAGAAGGAAATTGTTAAGAATGTTATAGAAATGATGCCCAGTGATTAGTGCACTCTCTATTAATGACATTAACTTCAAACTCATTATAAATTTATATAAAAATAATGGTTTCTTAGAGTTTCTGAAACAATATACCAAAAAACTTTAACAATTTGCCCAATTCATATACCAAAACCTGTTTTTAAAATGTTAGAAATACGATTTTTTTAAAAAAAAAAATCAGTCCTAAACTGAATTTATTTTTAACGTGCTAGTGCTGAGTAATGACATGAAATCCAATTATATAATATATGAATAATGGACCTGTTTCACGCATCACTTTGTATTCGTGCAGGTAGAATGTTAAGTTCTGTTTATATAAGTTTTCCTTTTCGAATTTTAATCTTTTGACATAAAATAATGAGCTATACATTTATAAGTTTGCATCTGGAATATTTTTGGAGAAAATATTGAAATCGTTATTAAACTGATCAGAAATCGTAAAGTACGATTTATTTATTTCGTGTCCAAGCTTTATAATACACCGTAATAGACATTAGGTACATAGTAAAATTTAATCACAAATACATTATATCCATGCAGTTCGATGATTTCATACAACTGTAATATTGCCAATCTATTCATAATTATAATTTACATGTAAGATAAATGGGGAGCTGTAAGATGAACAAAAGTAAATTTGTATATTAAAGAACAAAAAATATATACAAGAACAAATTAAATAATTCCGACGAAGAAGATTGAGATAAAACAAATAATTTTTGATGTTCTTTACAATATAACATAACCTATAAAATAATATTCCTTTCATTTTTACAAATTTTCGATTTCAGATAAAATTTAATATGCACATCGATAGAACTTTCTCTAGTTCTTTTATTCTCCATTGTATAAATCTGATTTTAGACTCCTTACTAGTTCTTACAGTTTAAAATTGAAGAAAATGTAGACATTTCAAGGAACAGTTAGAACATAACCGTAGTATATCAATAAAAAGATTGCATTAATATTAATTATTATGGGTAAGAGAGAATGTTATAGATTAATGGCCAGTTGCACCATTTATAGTTAAAGTTCTAACTTGTTAACAAAAAAGTATATACCGAATATTAACAACTCAAATTGCTAATTTAACCAACTGTAAGTGATGCAGTGCAACTGGCCATAAGAGCATAGATCATGGGTATTATGAATTTCTTTCTTTTAATAGTAGGTATGTGATATGAGGGACACACTAGAAATATTGTCAAATCAAGTTAGTATGACAGATGTTCTATTAATATTAAATATTTTTTCTGCAAAAACTGAATTATTGAAGCAACACTATGCTCTGTGGTTAATTATATATTTTCACTTACATCAATACTATTAATTAAGATCTAATTATCTTTTGAAACTTATTTTCAAATCACAGATTAATAAATGATTAAAATGATAGTGCACATTTAGTTTTCCTAACTATCTTATTTTCTAACATTTTAGCTTGATTCTCGAATAACAAAATTTGAAAAGTTTATTTGTTTTATCTTACTATGTAAGAAGTCTCGATCGTTATTATTGTGTTTAGGTATAATCGTAGCTTAAATAGAGAGTTTGCATTTATGTATACATATGCAAGTATGAGTATCTATAATTCATATATTACATTATATTTATTACCTGTTTAAATATTTAATAATTGTAAATTTAAAAATGATAAATTCCAACGACTAGTTTTTAACCAATCATGATGCAAAACTCTTGAAAATTCAACCAATGGGAACAGTATTATACTGATAAAACCTTGTTACCCCGATAAAACCCCGTTACCCCGATAATTTTCCGCTACCAAGTAAATAAACAGTTGTTATGGTTTATAACTGTCAGTGTGACAATTAGTGTGTCAAGTTTCATTTTGCGTTGTCTTTGGAATTTATCTCACCAAATACCACACGACCTCTCAGATTTTCTCAGATAAACTTTTATTTTTAAGCACTCATTTTTTTTTGTTTTTAAGCAAAATCACTCAAACAAACTGACATTAGGTAAAACCCCTCCTCCTTCGGAGTCGGGATTTACCATGCAGTTTGCTTTCGTGTTTGTTGCTAAGCAAAAAAAATTCGTGCAAAATAAAAATTTATCGATAAAATCAGGAGGTCTTGTGATATTACTTCTGATAATATTTCATGTTTTAATTACATTTTTAATTAAATATTGCATAGTTTCCTTATTATAAACAGAAATACTATTGAAACATACATTACCAAGTATTTTTCTTATAGGTATTAGTTGACAAAAGTTTGGTCTGATTTTGGCTTACCTGAAAAGAAATAAATAAATATTAATACATAATTTTAATGTATTTTTTTTTGTTAATTTGATAAAAATTATTAGACGAAAGATAATAAAGGTTTAGAATTATTTTTATTAACTTAACTTTATTCCTTAGTCTGATGTCCTAAATCAATTCTAAATGAAATCCGTGTTTTTCTGTAACGTATGTGTAAAAATTAAGTCACAATATTTTTCTTTATCTACGACAGTGCGTAAAATTGAGGATTAGTTGTTAGTTTTAAGTTTGTAAAACGGTTGTTCAGTAACAAGGTTTCATTAGTCACGGGTTGCCTAGCAACGAGTGATTAAATTTTTTAAACGTGCAAAATTTGCAAAAAACTGTTGAATATTTTGTTATCATGGCAAACTTTTCAATTAATATTGTTATCCTAATTAAAAATATTTTTAGATTCCATTGTAGATAAAATATTGTGCGATACACATACGTAAAGCATCTTTAGTCATTCAAGGGTCTATAATTTTGACCCAGTCGACCACTCGAGACTAAAGTCTAGCTTTACGTACTTGTATCGTAAATACCTATTAACGACAATATAATTTCAAACTAAAAATTTTAGCCACACTTCTAGAAAATGTATTTTGTTATAATACCGAAAATATATCTTTTTATCCTAAAGTGTTACTACTCTTTATATTAAGAAGTGACAACATTTATAATCATCTTGCCTTGATTATTTTTCCAGGATGTAAATGAATTACGAAATTAATTGCATTAGTGTAAAAGCGTGTTAGTAAATTATTTACGGCGTCCATAAAACCTAAAGAGCAAATCCCGCTATAAACGTATCGCACTAATCTCGCGGTTAAGCATTTTAATCAAATTACGTTTTTGTGAATCTGAAAACCCTCCGGCATTTAAACATATGCACTCCATCATTATAGGCTCTATGGGACCTAAAACAAACTAATCAATACATAATTCGGTCATGCATGATTAATTTATTAAAGTTATATGCAATTATTGACAATGTCATAGAAAGAATACATGCCACAAGTATCTGTTAATTAAGTAAAATAGACATGTTAATTAATACATTAACAAATTTGCTATAGTTAATATTTACTATACGTACATTCCAGTAAATATGGACAAAATTCATAATGGATAGTAAATTATAATTATTTATCTTTGTTCTCTTGTGACCAAACATAATTTCAATTTATTTAATAACTAATATGTGGTATATGAATACATATTGTTGATAACTAATTAATTCACAGAGGATAAATTAACTTCCATAAAATTTTGCAAATCCTAAATATCACATTTAACCGCGTGTAATTTGTTTGCAAAATATTCTGTGGGCGTTCAAGCAATAATCATTAAGGGTTCAATTCTCAATTGTAACCATTGTGATATGATATGAAATCCTAAATTCATATCATATCACTTGTCAGTGTCATGATGTTATTTGTCAAATGGAAACAAACATATGTAGGTACCAAATTCGTATTTTCATGTTACGCGCAACCAGTATTGTAAATACATACAGTAGCACACTTTGTCACTCATTTATATAAGGTCACATTGAAACAGAGAATAGCTCCAAGTGATCAAGTAAAAAAAAAATACTACATATCAGTTCGGTGAAAGTAGAGAATTGGGCCCTAAGAGCAGTTTTGTCAAACTGGCAAACTCACTCAAAATACACTACTTTCCTACAGAACAGTGTCAATCTTGTATAAAGAGAGTCTCACTGCCTACGTCTGTGTTGAACAAATGTGCACTTTTCTCAAACAACAAAACACCATTAAAATGGTCTCCTAATGGGAAAAACTTTTGTCTAATTTATTTAAATGTACAAAGATTTTTAACTGTAAAGACCGATATTTTGCAATATACAAGCACATTGTATAAATACTAAAACCATACAATCATTACATAAAAATGTTCGATAAGTATAAATTTATCTTGTATTTTATTACTAAAAGCTTGAAAAAGCTTGTTTTCGACCAAGCTACTTGATAGGGAAAGGCTTGGTTTGGCTTGAAAATTCAAGCTTTATTTAATGTTAGGCTTGGTTTGGCTTGGGCTTGATGAAGCAGAGGCTTGGCTTGGCTTGAAAAATCAAGCTTTTTTGAACAACAGGCTTGGCTTCACTTTTCAAGCTTTTTCAAGCCAAACTACGCCAAGCTTTCAAGTTTCAAGCCAAGCTCGTGAATCTCTAATAGTGAACAACGAAAAGTGCCACTCTTATGTATAATTTTATATTAATCAACAAAAATAGATTTGGTTTTGTCAGTTTTTCTACAGATTTAGATTTAAAGTTTTGACCATAATACGAACAATTGCCGACTTCGTATCTCTTATCATCGTTCCCGAGATCTTAATAATGAGCAACTTAACTTCGCCATCATGTAACTACATTTACGATAAATAGGTATCCTATTTCCCCATTTTCCTCTATTACCTACTTAATAGAAATTACTTCTAAAAAGTTTCGTTTATTAAAATTAAAATCCACTAAATAACTTTGCAACATTGTAATCCATACAATTTTTTCTCGTCAGAGCTGTATTGTTCGATATTATTTTGATAAGGGTAAATGTGGTCGTCTTTTGTCAATAAACTTTGTAATAAAATTTATGAAATTCTTCAGTGTCGTATTGTTGTATTTTCCTCTAGACATAATTTGCCCAGAGAACTCTTGAACGTATGATTATATTGTCTTTTTTATTACATCGACAGACTGAATAGTTATAAACATGAATGCCGCTAACAAGAAAGATTGCATTACAGAAATAAACATGTCTCTGCATTTTCATTTTCTTAAGTTGGCAATTTGTTGAGAATATATCGTAAAAACAAAGCTTTTTCTTCTAGCTTGTAAATACTAAACTCAGACACAACAGCATATTTTTAAATTGAACTTGAAAATAAATAAAGAAAATTACATTTTTGTAAAGATGGGATGGAGAAATTTCATATCAAATGAAACTCTCTTTATACACAGTTAATTTAGGAAAGTTTTCCTGTATTCTCTTTAAAAATTTCTATATGTGGAGATAGAGAAGTTTTTGTTTAATTTAAATTTAAAAAGAATTTTTCATTAAGTCTGAAAAATTGCAAATAATATCTAAAATCTAAAGAATGTTAGTCCCACGTCTTTTGTTTCGAAAACTATTACGAAAAGATATTAACACACAACGTTAAAATTTGAAATCTATATGTAATGAATGGCCTAAAATAAACGGACATATTTTGACAACTCGCCCTTTTTACCTTCACCTTTAGGTAAAGGTGTATTGTCTCAGGTCAAAAAAATCGGTGGTAAGTTTTTAAAGTATCAGCATGCTTTAGAGTCCCCAGAATACGATTTTACTAAAATTTTACGATGATATCTGTATGTTATGTGTGTTTATGTGTGCGTGTGACAAAAATTTTTTCGACGATAACTCCAATACTACAATTCTAAAAATTATATAATTCTTTCGTATTTCTCTTATTTACATCTATATGAAGAGCTGAATAGATTTTGGTTATAATTGGTCAACCGGAAGTACCCTTATTTGAAGTCCTTAACAGTTTATATAGAAAAAAACGCAGTTAAATATAATGTTTTGACATTTTATGTGATTATCAATATGAAAGAATATCTTATTGTCTATACGGTTTGATTATACATTGTCCTTCATATTCAATAGATAAAGAATTAAAGACTTATAAAGAGATTAACTGTCATCAATCAGACAGCTTTGCTATAATCATCGAAACAGCTGATATATACAAATAATTCTAATTGACAGATGTCAGTGTCAAGTGTAATCTACATAGTTTATATTTGTGTTATATTTTTATTGGATTTATAAAATCTTTAAAGTTACATAAATGGGGTCATACCTTATTTTTTTTTTTTCTAAAAGTACACTTAAAACTTTATAATTTAAAATGACGTCAAAATTTTGCGACCCGCGCTGTGCGTACAAAATTATGGATTTTTAGATGAAATTTTCGTTCTGTAATATTTTCAAGCTCAAAAACAAAGGTCCTTATAAAAACTAATTATTGGACTACTATATCAAAGTACTTTTTAGATTAAAAATTCAATAATTTAAATATTGAGCTCTTAAATTTGAATAACGTACAATGTCCTACAACCTATAGATAATTTATAGATCCCTTGTAGAAACAGTAAATTTGTAAGGAACCAATGAACTATATTGCAAACTATTACTGGGTTACGAAGTGATAAGCAATTTAAAATTATGAAGGAGAAAAACTAGAAGATGAAAATTTCACGCAGTAATTAATTTCTAGTAACGTTGTATGGTTATTAAAAAAGTTTACGGTGATTATTCAAAGCAGTGCAATGTCATTCTATGCATTAACCAGTTGCAGAACATCCGCAAGTCTATAAAAATAACTAATCTCCGCTGCAACACAAAACACATTCTCATTTAGCAAATGAAGTTTAATGAAATCTCCTCATAATCCGATTAATTCCGGCTACAAAAAAAGCTTCCTGGACGTGCAACTGCAAATGAACATCATGCCAGAACTCCATCCATATGAGCAGCTAGTTACAAGCCGTGTGAATTCATGAAATGTGCTGACTTGAGGAAATTAGCCCCCAAGAAGAGACACTTATGAATTCGTACAATGCGAATTTGTCAAGGCTCGAATTTTACTACACTTATGCTGACATCGAAAGGTTTCGATGACACGTTTGGTCAGTTAGCAATTTGATTGGATGAAACTTGTCTTGCCTAATTAGAATTTTAAAAACATAACAGAAGATTTAATTTTGGCATAAGATCTGGTGAGTATTAGTGTTTATTATATTAGCTTCTCTCTTATATAGAATTTTTATAATTTTATAATCAAAGATAATAAGTTGTTCTTCCTTATGGTCAAAATACTCCATGGATATATGCTCCTGGTGAACAAAATATAGATATTTCTTCTATTTGGAAATTGTATTACTGAAAATGAATGTTATGATTGTTATGACATATAAATTGTTCTATTCCATCATTAATTTCATTATAAAAATTATGATATATTTGTTTAACAGTTCAATAAGAAGTAGGTTGCATAGTAAGAATACATTACCGTAAAAAATAATACAACTGTAAAACGTCAGTTATCAGACAGAAATCACTCCAGTAAACAATGAAATGCAACACAGTATAAAATAAATAATATTACGAGTAGAATATGGGGCTTATAAGAGGCACAAATCCAGGGGATAAGACATAGAGGAATAGCAGTGTCTAATATACAAAGGGCACAATACTATAGAGAAACTTTAGCATATAGATAGAAGCTTGAAAAAAGAGAGTGTGAAACTACTTACGAAGAACAAGAAAAACTGGAGAAAGAGTACAAAAAGTAAAAGCAATAAAACACTAAATAAAAAGTAGTAATACAACAATTTTTAAATTCTTTGCTAACGTTATATCTTATCCATTTTCATTTGGAAAAATTTAATTTTTAATTAATTTTTTTAAAGTTTACTAGTCTCGAAACCTCCCAAGATACAATGGTAACGTTGCCGTTTCGTGTGCAGAGGCCCAATTTTCGATTCCCGTTAGCGTAGTTATGTTTGCATGCGTCTTTATTCTCCCATTTTTATCAACTATAATTAAAAAATGCTAGTGTTGATTATAAGAAATATTATTTAATTCCCATTTATCACCTCAAGGTATACTGGGTAATTAAAAACTAACAATTGGAGTCGAAGGCAAAATCTGATAAAATGCAATCAGAAATTACCCCTTAACCTTACTAGTACTAAAAATACTACTAGCAATATTTTTTTTACGCACAACTGCATTAAAATTGTTTGTTTACATCTTAGTTACCATGGTGGAGAGTTGAACTTTACACTCGCCGGGCTTTTACTAGTTTTACCACCCGCCAGACTGTAAAAAAGACATAACGCCCGGTAATAATACTAACCATTATTTAATTATATGTATTGTAGAAGTATTTCTGTAATTATATATATATTATAACAACAAAATAAAGTTAATCTGGCCACGTAATATTTTTACACAGGAACAAGCTCTGTATATATTTAAAAAATAATTTAGGAACATTTCATTTGATTGCAGTTGTGAGTAAAACGTTGTACATACCTCAGGCCGAAAGAAGTTTACACCCTTAGACGAAACGAGACGTCCGCAGGCGTAAACCTTTTCTTTAGGCACCCTACACGTAAATAACTATAGTGTTAGTAAAGTTAAGAGCAATTTCTTATTTTATTTTAAGTGAACTGGGTAACTGTGGACGTGGAGACCTGAACCTTCTTTCTAGAGCTAAGAGTACCTGTGCCGAACTTAGCACAAGGAGTACGGTAATAGTAAAATACTGCGCTCCGTGTGTCTACTAGGGCTCGATAAAATACTTTATGTGCAAAACCAATAATTAATAACTATGACTCAAATATTACTACACTGAAAACCTTTGTCATTGAAAGGTAAGCAAACATACTGATTGGAACTATTACAATATCTACTGTATGTTCTGCAAAGGAGTTGAGTGACCTCTTGGCTTGCAAACCGTGTCAAATTCGCACGTTGCAAACAAAGTGCTCTCCACAGGCACTAGTAGTGAAATTAAATCCTAGTTGAAGTTCCAAAGTCGTCGGGTTGGGTAGTAAAAGGTCTCATGCTTCCTTAACCTTAACCGGGTTCCTATCTTTTCTCTCGGCCACTTTCCGCAGCTAATATCCCTTTACGTTCCGACGTACCGCGCTAATCCGGATGTGAATGGCTCCTTAGTCCTTCTTCACACCCTCAACCCTTTGAATAAACCTACACGCACCACTCAACATGTTTTGTTCCATGGGAAACGTTTCAATTCTCAACTAGCACATCACAAATTAAATATATGCGCCAAATAGAAAGGGACTCCCGATTCTTTCAAATATTTTACGCACAACTGCATTAAAATTGTTTTTATTCATTTTAGTTACTAAGGCGGAAACTGAAAGATTACACCCTGCGGGCGGTAAAGTAGCACATACGGGCGACGGGTAAACGAAAAGGCGAAAGTAAAATCGGAAATATAATCAACACCCTGGTTTGATATATATCAGTTCCGCCAACATTTCATGCATTAGCTTTTAATAGAATTGCTTGAGGAATTTCTTCAGATATGGCCTCCAAGCTTGACATTTAAAAAAAAAAAATACATAACCAAATAGTTAGTAATGCATCGTCGCCTTAATGTTTTGTGGCATGGCTACCTGGCGACGTAATGTTTTTACATCAAGCTTGAAATGAATTTAAAAAATAATTAAAAAATAAATAAAAACACTAGTGCGTACAAACCTCAGGCCGAAAGAAATGTACACCTTTGGATGCATAAAATATCGTCCGCATGTGTAAACCTTTTCTTTCGTCCCTTATAAGTTAATAACTATTTTTACTATCGATAAAAAAGTAGGCTTTTTGAACGTTATTTGATTACAGAAATTGGAGCCTACAAAAATTTCAATTCGTAATACTTAAAAAGCCGTTCAGTACGGACGGCTTTTTTCCTAAAACATGATGTTCCTTTTTTTAATTTCACTTATTTGTTCTTATTCTTTGCATTTTTACCGTAAGGTAAAGAAATCATACTAAAATATACAAATTGAAACTTGAATAACTCTGAACGTTTAAAGGACCCTAGAATCAGACTTTTTACGAGGGTGATGGTGGGTCCTGTATATGTATGTAAGTATAATCCAATAGCATATTATATTTAATATCCACCAATTCGAAAAATTTCAAAACTTGTATTCTTAGTATTAGATTTTGAAATAGAAACGATTCGAAATCAGAATCAATTGAAAAATTGGAAATTACTCTAAATTGCATTTTTTTATAAATATCTTCATATTATATATCATTATATTATATTATGTATTTAAAATTTAAGATTACTATTGAATGTTATACAAATGTGCATTGATATTTTTATTTCTATTTTGAAATATAAATTTATAAAGCAATTCATTTAAATAAATATTGCAGTCCATGCTTTTTAGACTAATAAAATTCCTTAGTTACACTTTTGGCATATTCAAGTATAATATAGGTAATTGACAAAAGAAAACACTGTTAATAATTAATTAATTTAAATTATAGTGACACGTTGACAAACTGTAGTATACAAGGAAAATTTAACCATAATCCTACTAGTCCAGTCAATAGAGGTTTTTACCCTACAAAAGGTGGGGAAATAACGATTTTAACATATATTGTTTGGTTGGAGATGGGGATGAAAAATTAATATTTGTGACCTTGGGAAAGCTCGGCGTGAGCCGCCATCTTGGATCAAAGGTGCAAAAAATGATTTTATTGCTATTATCTCACAGTGGCCCGTATCAAAATTTTACAAGAATACATAATTAAAGCTTTTGTACAAAAAGGGTTTTTGCATCTTTTACCTAGGATGAACTCTCAAAGAGTTATGTTCCAAAGTAGGTAAACAGAACAACAATTTATGAAAGCAAATCACACAAAATATGCACAATATTATGTTTTTAATACTTAGTCTAATAGATTTTGTTATTTGCAGCAGTTTACATTTGTCGTGGCATCAAAAGAAGTAAATTATCGATGATTTTTAAATAATTTTTGTCAACTCTTTTCCACAAATTCACCAACCACTCGGATTCGGTTAAAGATACGGTACCCCGGTTTAAAAATTTTAATTCAGCTTGGAATTCTCCTTCATGTCATGTTAAGCGATTTTTGCTCCGATCAGCGGTTAACGAATTATTAACAAATTAAACTTCTATGAAATTTCTCTAAAATCTGAAACATCTGCAAATCGGCTTAGTTTTCATTTTTTCTTCTGAAATTTGGACACAATTAAAGATAAACATTATTGTGCATTTAATACGTGTTGAAATTTCAGAAGAAAAATTGAAAACTAAGCCGATTTGCAAATGTTTCAAATTTTAGGGAAATTTCATACAAGTTTAAATTGTTAATTCGTTAACCGCTCATCGGAGCAAAAATCGTTTAACATGACATGAAGGAGAATTCCAAGCTGAATTAAAATTTTTAAACCGGAGTACCGTATCTTTAACCGAATCAGTGTGGTTGATGAATTTGTGGAAAAGAGTTGACAAAAATTATTTAAAAATCATCGATAATTTACTTCTTTTGATGCCACGACAAATGTAAACTGTTGCAAATAACAAAATCTATTAGACTAAGTATTAAAAACTTAATATTGTGCATATTTTGTGTAATTAAATTTGCTTTCAGAAATTGTTGTTCTGGTTACCTATTTTGGAACATAACTCTTTGAGAGTTCATCCTAGGTAAAATATCCATGTACAAAAAGTAACGAGCTTTAATTTTGTATTCTTGTAAAATTTTGATACAGGCCACTGTTTTTGAGATAATAGCGAAAAACTCATTTTTTGAACCTTTGATCCAAGATAGCCGCTGACGTCGGGCCTCCCCAAGGTCACAAATTTAAATTTTTCATCCCCGTCTCGACCCAAACAACATATATTAAAATCGTTTTTTCCCCCACTTTTTGCAAGGCAAAAGTCTTTTTTGATCTCCATTGAGTGGACTATACATTTTCTGGATCATAATGTATACATATAAAAATAACGGGAAATAATGTATATCACATCGTTTTTGTTTTTCAAACAGCTACCAAATTTAAAATAATGTTTAGAGTGTTGTGCTTATCATGTATATAACTAATTCTGAAGATAATGTGCATAATTATTTTCAATTACAGAGAAATATACTTATACGAATGAACTGCATGTATTTTGTACGTAAATAGATGACGAGTTCAAAATAGTCTATATAGGTACTTAATTAAATCTTTTCATATAGAAGAATTATATTAAGTTAAACATAACCTCCCGCCAATTCTATGTTTAAAACAGCAATGAGCTTTAAGTAAAGTATCACTTCCGGTTGATCGTTTGTAAACAAAGTCTAATTCGTTGTTCTAATATATAGAAAAGTCTGTAATACGAAATTTTGGATTATATTTTATTATGTTTTTAAGAGTTCCAAATTAAGTATCACTCCCGAAGTTCCGAGATAACAATTTTAGACAAAATCCAATATGTTGTTCTCATTAATACAAAAGCTTTAAATATCAAATTTGAAGAGTTTTGGGTTATATCCCACATACTTTTCACTTCAAGTGAAGTATCACTTCCGGTTTATCAATTTTATCCAAAATATAAAGCCGGATTCCCACGACGCGTGGGTCGCCGAGCCACGAGCAAGGCTCAGCGAGCCCCACGCCATGGGATAGGGTCGCTCGCCATGGCTCGGCTCGGCTTGCGCCGATCCGTTCGTTGTCGATAAATATGACACGAGTCAAAGGCGCGAGCCTACTTGGGTGGTCTTCCACAAGTGTTCGATGTTTCATTTTCATTTCGCTTGTCCATTTAGTAGAGTTCAGACGTGATGGAGTGGAGTCAAGAAATGACATTAGAATTTTTGGAGGTTTACTCGAATTACCCTGAAAAAAATAGTATGCTGCAGCACAAGCTGCTATTCGTTCACTTCGATTATTCATCTATAAATAAATACTACACCACTTATTTCGCTTCAAATAATTTTGTGTTAAATCGCAGATGCTTCGCAAGCGTGCAGAAGGCAACATAGGCGAGCCTACACGCGCCGTGGGATCGGCTGAAATTTGTGAATAGAAGCTCGGCTCGTGGCTCGGCGCGGCTCGGAGCGCGCCGAGCTGCGCGCCGTGGGAATCCGCCATGCCATTGACATAAAGTTTTGCATTATATTTGAATAAAGTTATTCATTAAAAATTGTTATGGGCATCAAATAAAGTACCACTTCCGGTTATCCAGTTTCACCCAAAATCTAATCTACTTTTTATATTAAGAAGAAACTAAAATACAGAAAATAGAAATTTTTGGAAGGTTGATGTGTTATCTTGGAAAAAAAATCGTCACACACACAGACACACACACGTACACACACACGCACACACAGAGAGATAGGAGAGAAAGAAAGAGAGAGATTGTAAATTTAGTAAAAACGTGTTGTGGGGGCACTAATTCGTGCTTATACGTTGAAAACTCACTATCATCGAATTTTAGGACCGAAAGCATTAACTCCATTACCTATGGTATATGGTGGGAGGCAAAAACTTGATGGTTCTTTTTTATATATGCGTACTATATTAATATTAAATATAATAATGAAATTAGTTGTAATTTTGGAGAAAATTTTCCATCTGCTTGAAAGGCTTGCCTGAATTCAAATAGAAACAAAAACAGAACTAGGCTAGTCTAATAATGGCATTGTTAGTAAATGGAGATAATATGTTTGAATGTTAAACATATACATCCAGATTGAAGTTTTAATGACTAGATTTAGGCTAGTGCAGTTTCAAGTTGAGAGCTATGTTAGCAAAACGATTAGTAACCATACAAGTTTCAAAGTTTATACTTCGGTTTAGTTTTAGTTCCGCAGAACTTACCACTAGGTTACTGCAGTCAGCGGAAGCGTATGAAAACATCAACACTGATGGAAAACCATTCCAGCGGATATTTTACCAAGCCACTTTCAACAAATAAAATTTATATTGTTTTGTACATATGTCTAGACGTCTAGTACATTTTTTTTCTATTTACCTACCAGCGTATTTACACAATGGATCAGATCAACGATTAATAGGTCAAGTAAAAAATGTATTTACGAAAAGTCTGAAAGGTTTCATGCTCGAAAATATATAAATACAGATGAAATTATAGAATTAATTAAATTTGAGAATAATTGTAGTTCTATAAATATCCATATCCAAGAACAATGAATTTTAAAAGCTAAATTGATAAATAATTTCCGTGCTACTGATAAAAAATACGAAAGTAATAACATTATTCTAATCGACAAAATATTAAAAAAAATATTTGCTGAAAAATTATATTTAATGTATTAACTATTAAAAGCTTGTAGAAGTGATACTTCTGGTTATCCAATATACACTAAAAACTAACGAACTCTTCCCACATTAGTATAGAATGGGTATACAAAATTTAAAAAATTCTGATTGATAGTTTTTGAGCAATCGTGTCCACAGGATCCATACAGACACATACATACCCACAGACATCATTGTAAAAATGTCAAAATCGGATTCTGACGACATCAAAACGTGCTTATTCACTAAAATCTCTATAGTAGAGGGTAAAAATAGATTTGTTATATAATATGTTAGCACGTACTCAAATAAATACTGGATTTCTAAATGTATGGAATACAGACATCATCATATTGACATACCTACCCATTAATGGGTCAAAAGTATGTATTTATTTATATTTAGGGTTCCTCACAATTATAGTCCAACGAGCGATCAGGAATAAATTTAATAGTTAAAATTCATTGTATATACGAACTGTACCTACATCATCCGCTGATGACAAAACGTCTTGTAGAAATTCAGTTCCATTCAACGTCTGCAATACTTAGCTATTATTCTGATTTTTCCATATCATCTGCATTAACACTTTTGTTCGTCTGTTTGCACGCCTCCAATAATGAACCTATTTCCATTTCCCTCATTTCTGTGTTATCTACCTGTGTAACTGCCTGACTCTTAGAAACCCACATCCAGAATCCAGAATCACCTCGCGGAACATTTAAGTTACTTTACGGTTGAAATTTACACCGGCCTGACTTGCTAACTGATATTCTATTTCTCCAGCTCTTCCAGCCGCACGTAGATGTGTTGGTTTAATGGAATTGGCCCGCAGTAATTGAAAGACACTGGTGGCTTGTTTTGCCAGTATCTTAATTTTCTTCATGGGATCCTATGATTTCTTTCCGAGCTACTTGAACAAATGATTCCTATTTCCTAACGTGGGATATAAATTGCAGAGCAGGGATCTTTACCGCAAATTGAAATTTGGTTCGTTTGTTTGAATTGCTTTAGTTCATGAATAAAGTATAAATCAATATAATGTGCATGAATATAAGAAGATACTCTTAATATATATCAAGATATAATTTTAATATTGTTTGTATAGTTCTGCTGATGAGAGTGGAAAAGTGAACAAGAAATCAAAGTATCTATACGAGTATTATAACTATAATGGAGACAGTGAATTTGAACAGGTATTCATTTTAAATATAAATAATATTGGTTGTATAGGGGTATTTTAATTGTCTCTTATTTGTATGTACTTAGGTACGATAAGGAGATTTCATATTCTATAATTTCAGTAGAATATATAGCATGTCCTTACTTCCGCATAGTTTTAAATTCAATAGGTATCAGAAAAATTACACTTTCCCCAACTAGCTTAAAAGGTGATGATTTTATTAGCGTTTTTTTTTCGGAATAAAAGTTAACGTTCTCGTTAGGTACTATAAAAAATATTGTTACTAGGTCTCATTTTTACCTCTCGCTACTCTAAGTAAGGGAGGTATAGGGATCGTGTTGAAGATTGAGATTATAGTAAATAAACCCGTTTTGATGTCCTAAAATCCTATTTTAACATTTTTGCAATGATGTGTGTCTGTGCGTGTGCGTGTGTGTGTGTGTGTGTGTGTGTGTGTGTGTGTGTGTGTGTGTGTGTGTGTGTGTGTGACTCAATTACTATCAATCAGAAAAATTTGAAATTTTGTATACCTATTTTATACTAATGTGGGAAGAGCTAATTAGATTTTAGTGTATATCGGATAACCGGAAGTATCATTTATACAAGCTTATAACAGTTTTTCTTATAAAAATTCATTGAATATAATTTTTTAGCAACTTTTACTAATTAAAATTGAATACAATGGTACAATCTTAAATTCTACGATAATAACATTTAGTAAATAACTCTAAATAACTTTAAATATGATATAATATAATTTATTTTCATATATCGTCTTGCCTATGTGTCAAACAAAAACATAATTTTAATAACAATTTTGACATAATGAAACCGTGTTAAGCAGAATATAGGTAATAGTATCTAAAATATTGAATTCTAATGAAATTAAGGTTTGTAAAAATAATATATTTTTCATCGTACATAAATGTTAGATGTACAGGATGATCTGATTTAAATTTTTTCTATTTTTGCAGCACTATAAATTAATATAAATTTACAACTACACATTTATGAAATGGATCATGTACGGCGACGAATTTACAAAGATTGTGTTTTAGAGCACCTAGAAGTTGATGCTGATTTTTATAAGAATGTGTGTGTGACGATTTTTCCTTAAAGTCTATTAAAATATGATCCAAAACTTCTCAAATTTGGTATTTAAAACTCATATATAATTTGAAACAATATATTAGATTTAAACCATTTATGATAAATCGGAATTTGGAGCTCTAACAGATTTTTGTTTTGCAGATAAATACTTTTAACACAAGTATTGAAACCAGGACTTAAAAAACCAACCATTATAAAAATAATATCCATACAACAGTTTGCATTGAATATTTTGGTCGTCATATTACGAGTAATATGTATACCTAATAAAAATGTAAATTTTATAAAACACATTTCTCGTACCTACTAAGAAAAAAAAAACATTAACGTCATCACATGATAGATTTAAAATTGTCACAATAAGTCAAAAGAATCAGTAAATCATAGACTAGCATTAAATTTATAACAAAAATTAAAATGCAGAATACATACTATTAATTATTAATTTAAAAAAAAAAAACTATGGACAAGTGAATTCGGATTAGATAGTACTGTTAATATGTACTGATAAATAATTACAAATTTATTTATATCAGCAGTAAATTGCGGTTATGCATACTATTACAATCAAAATAAATTGAGTAAGTACAATAAAATGTTCACTGTAGAATAAATATTACACGAAAATAAAATATTCGCGGATGATTTATATATGAGATAGTAGGTACATGTATATCATTCTCTTAAATACAATTGTAATGGTGGTAAATAAATCCAACTCCAGATTATAGTTCCACGAGTGTAGTCGTGATTTATTTACATACTTAAAATATTTACACAGCATCACAGCAAAATCAGATTCCGTGTTCGCTTTTATTTTAAAATATGTGCTCGGAATTCTTTGCTTTTTCTCGTGACTTCCGTGCACATACTAACATATTTTACACAAGATAAAAAGTCACAATTAGCTACTTTGATGAAAAGAATGGGGCACAGAATTTAAACTATTTTCCTGGTCAAGTCATTTTACTAACTAAGTAGAACTGAAAAGATTATAATCATTATTCTACTATAGTTGCAAATAATGAAAAAACAAATAATACTTTTCTAAACCATGCCGAATATAGAAATTTATTTAATAAAATAAAATGCTTTTTATATTTTATTTTATGTTTGTTGTATTAAAACTGAAATACAAAAATAGATATAAAATGAAATATAATGTTGAAAAACAGAAGTAATATAAAATGTTCTAGAACACATACTGTAGTGGACGGAAAGTCAGATGTATTAAAATATTGGCAATGCGCATTTTCTAAACGGATCAGAAGTATGTATTTCATTTCCAATATTCTGACAAGCTAGGTTTATAGTTGTAAAAATACGCATATAATAGATAGTAATAGATAACAGAGTCCTCCACTATTTTATCTAGGTAAACTGAAAGCGATCTACAGTTCTAGTGTTTTAGTCGTTAAGCAGTAATATTTTGTTTTTAATATTTAACGACGTAGATGCGAATATCATGTTCTTGCAAAGTTTGCTAATAATAGGAATCACATAAACTGATCTATTTTCACACATAATATATAATAGCTATTATGGTTGCGTGGTGCGTGAATGTTGAGAAATTGGGCTATAATTGATAGTGTATTTGTTGGAAGGAATTTATTTACAAAAGAATGAGAAAGCGTACGAGAGCAGAAGAGAAACTGTTTGAAGAAAAAAGAATAGCTGATGAATTAGCATGCAACATGCATATGAGAACAAAGAGTTATCACAAGCGATAACGAATGAAAAACAGTTGTTTAAGAAGGTACTTAAGAGGGCGAATTAGGTAGAAAGATATAGAGAAATGTTACAGATATTGAAGTTAAGAATTTGAGACAAAATTATAAATACACAAATGCGAACATATTTACTATAGAATGAAGACAAACATTAAATATATATTGTGTGTGTGTGCGTGCGTGCGTGTGTATATGTGTGTGGACGTAATCGACACAGTACTTCCTTGAATGACGTGTTGCCGAACTCACTTCATATGGTTGGCAATCTTCGTGTCGAATGCGAAAAATACAATTATTCTGCAACGAATCCCATACAATGTTTCTTTGTTATTCCGTTTAATTTCAAAACTTCAAGCAAAAAAAATGAATTATTATCATACAGTGGTCAGCTGTCACTTTTTTTCATTAGTGTAAAAAGTGAGAACATAGTTTTAAAAGAATGTTATTTTGACATTCAAAATGACAAACGAAAAGTTGACATTATGAAAAAGAATTACAAAAAGAGCTCCAATAAGAGCGAAATGCATCTGTGGTTCTGGTTAAGTGGACCAGCATCTGTTAAATGACCGACAGGTTGATTCAGAGAATGAAATCTAGTGAAACATGTCAAGTGTTATTATTTAAACATCATTTTAGAACAGTTTCACTGAGTGTTGCAGTTGAATTGTACTTTATTTTACTTTTATTATTACGTATTGCTGGCTAAGCTCACAGCTTTCTTGATAGATGATTCTGCATGTAGTTACTTCTGCAGTGATTATATCTTTTTGAGATGTTTATCATCCGCCCATTCAACCTTACTCAGTGCCTCCTAGAGGCGTTGATACACCACGTTGAAGAGCTCCAATAAGAGCGAAATGCGTGTGTGGTTTTGATTCAGTAGGCCAGTCTCTTATAAATGACCGAAAGGTTGATTCAGAGACTGAAATCTTGTGAAACATGTCAAGCGTTATTATTTAAATATCATGAAAAATCTGAAGTGGCCAGCCCATTACCTTCCGTCAATTTTATGTATTTTGTACAAATCACATCCCAAAAGTTCCTTGAAAAAGATATTATATAACCAATAAAATTGTAAAACAAACATAAATATTTTCTACAAATTCCATACTGAAAGTTCCTTGTAATAGATTCTATAAATCCAGTAAAATTATAACACGAACACACTCTATGTAAACTACACTTGACAGTGACATCTGTCAATAAAAATTAATTGAATATATCAGCTGTTTCCATGATTATAGCAAAGTTGGCTGATTTATGTAAGTTAATCTCTTTATAATTCTTTAACTCTATAACTACTGAATATGGAGGAACATGTATAATCAAACAATATAGATAACAAGGTATATATATATATATATATATATATATATATATATATATATATATATATATATATAGTTATCTTTAATTTTTTTAATTTTATTATTTATAGTTATATACATAGTTATATACTTTATGTCACTACCCTCATTCGAGCGTTGTATGAGGGTAGTGAAGCTGCTGTGAGAATAGATGGTAGGTTGAGTAGTTGGTTTCGTATAAATGTAGGTGTTAAACAGGGTTGTGGTATGTCTCCGTGGTTGTTTAATTTGTATATGGATGTGTTGTTGCGGAAGGCGTTGAGTGGATTGGATGGAGTACATATTGGTGAAAGTATTGTGCCTGCGTTAGCGTATGCGGATGATGTAGTTGTCTTAAGTGAAAATGAAGAGCAACTGAGAAGAATGATAGAGAGAATAAATGAAGTTGGAAGAAGTATGAATTTAATGTTGAATGTTGATAACTCTAAGGTGTTAGTATTTGAAAGGAGTGAATTGGTGACTGAGTGCAATGTGTTGGTGAATGGAGTAAAACTGGAGCAGGTGAATGAGTTTGTATATTTGGGTAGCATGATGTCGAGGGATGGACGAATTGACCGTGAAATTGATAGGAGGGTGAGTGCGGGATGTAAGGTAATGGGTGCTCTGGGCACGTTTGCTCGTAACGTAAACGTATCTAGAGAAGCTCGGTTAAGTGTTTATAATGGAGTGCTGGTGCCTGCTTTGATGTATGGAAGTGAATGTTGGGCATGGACGAGAAAGCATAAAAGGAAAGTGACTGCTGTGGAAATGCGGTATTTACGTGGTGTTTGTGGGTATACAAGACGGGATCGCGTGAGGAATAATTTGGTGTATGAAGAATGTTTGGTTAGGAAGAATGTAGTTAAGAGAGTTGGAGTGAGTCAGTTGAGATGGTTTGGTCATGTGGAGAGAATGATAAGTGAACGACTTGTAAAACGCATATATGTTGGTAAAGTTGAGGGTGTTCGATTGCGTGGCCGACCAGTGTGTAAGTGGATGGATCTGATTGGTAGTGTTTTGAAGGAGCGTATGTTTCCGAGTGGAAAGAGAAGAAGAGCATGTATGAATGCGATTATGAATGTGGCTGAGGCGAAAGAAGTTTGCCAGGATAGGAATGTGTGGCGTAGGATGATTGTTTCGTAATTATTGTGGTGTAAAGATGAATGGTTAGTAAGAATGTTTTGTGAGAATGGAGAGACAGCTGAACTTTTATGTGGACGAGAAGAATGAAGTATGTTTGTACAGGAGTGTGTAGCGAAAGATGATTTTTGTGTAACTATTATTGTGGTCCGGATGCGGTTATTCGCTACCGAAAATCGGTCACTTTAATATGTTATTATGTATGAATACGATTATGAATGTGGCTGTGCTGAAAGAAGTATGCATGGATAGGAATGTGTTGCGAAGGATGATTGTTTCGTAATTATTGTGGTGTAAAGATAAATGGTTAGTAAGAATGTTTTGTGAGAATGGAGAGACAGCTGAACTTTTATGTGGACGAGAAGAATGAAGTATGTTTGTACAGGAGTGTGTAGCAAAAGATGATTTTTGTGTAACTATTATTGTGGTCCGGATGCGGTTATTCGCTACCGAAAATCGGTCACTTTAATATGTTATTATGTATGAATAAGTTTATGAATGTGGCTGTGGTGAAAGAAGTATGCATGGATAGGAATGTGTAGCGAAAGATGATAGTTGCGTAACTATTATTGTGGTCCGGATGCGGTTATTCGCTACCGAAAATCGGTCACAATAATATGTTCTTGAATGAATGTTATGATGATTTTGGGCAAGGCGGAAGAAGAATGTTTTTAAAGAGTTAAGTGATTCTGTGGAGCTCTTGCTTTCATCCCTTTTCTTATTATTTTCGGGTTTTTGCTAACCCACTAAGTGGGAAACGCGTGATTTTATGTATGTATGTATGTATGTATGTATGTATGTATGTATGTATGTATGTATGTATGTATGTATATATAAAATGTCAAAAAATGATGGTATTTAACTGCGTTTTGTCAAGAAAAATTGTTAATAACTTCAAATAAGGCAACTTCCGGTTGACCCATTATAACCAAAATATAATCAGCTCTTCATATGAATGTAAAGAAGAGGAATACGAAAGAATTCTAATTTTTAGAATTATTGGAGTTAACGTAAGAGAAAATTTTATATTTCTATCTCTCTCATACACACACACACACACACACACACAAACAGAGAGAGAAAGACAAAGAGAGACATACAGACATCATCGTAAAAGTAGTAAAATCGTGCTTATTCATTCAAAACTCACCACCGAATTTTTTGACCAAAGTACTCAGTATCTTCCTTCTCTAAAGCTGACAGAAGGTAAAAAATTAATAGCCCAGGACTTCACAAACTATGCCAGTCAATATATCTATCATTTCCATACGAACGCTCGTAGATGCTTTCTCCCTTGAGTACTATCGTAAATGCAAAGAATTATCATTTCATTAATTAAATAAAAATAGAAATAAAAACACAAAGAACTTGGAAGTAGTATGAATTTGGAATGATGAGTAGAGTACCTTTTCAATTTCAATGGCAGAAAAGGTAACTTGAGAATGTCAGAAAAGGTAACTTCAATTCCAGAAAAAGTAAATTCAATTTCTTTTTCATTTGTTTGGTACCTTGGATGATGAATATATGGAGAGCAATTTTTGTTTTCGCCTTCTCAAGGTGTATTTTAAATAAAAAAAAACACTGTTTTTATTACAGATTTGGACATTTCGAGGGACCCAAGGCCCTCATCATCAGCAGTTTTAATTTTCTTTTAAATTTAATTATGTTTGTTGCAATAAATAAACTAATATATGTTAAGTTTAAAAGTTATATAAATTTTTCTAAAATTTCTTACCTATAGTATTGTTTACAAATTGACCCTAAAGTCATATCTGGAAAATGTTTGTGTATAAGATTCCATGTACTAAAGACAACTTCACCTCCAAACTGGAAACCGAAAAAGACGGAGAAAGTTTAATTGTAAAAATTGTTTTGATTTTATAAATGATAGTACCTATTGTTGTAAGGGATTGTTTGTGATCAAGTTTTAATCCCTTACAACAATAGGTACTATCATTTATAAAATCAAAACAATTTTTACAATTAAACTTTCTCCGTCTTTTTCGGTTTCCAGTTTGGAGGTGAAGTTGTCTCTAGTACATGGAATCTTATACACAAACATTTTCCAGATACGACTTTAGGGTCAATTTGTAAACAATACTATAGGTAAGAAATTTTAGAAAAATGTATATAACATTCAAACTTAACACATATTAGTTTATTTATTGTAGCAAACATAACTAAATTAAAAAAATTTAAAACTGCTGATGATGAGGGCCTTGGGTCCCTCGAAACGTCCAAATCTGTAATAATAACAGTGTTTTTTTTATTTAAAATACACCTTGAGAAGGCGTAAACAAAAATTCCTCTCCATAAATTCAATTTCGTAAAAAGGAAAATTCAATTTCAGAAAAAGTAACTTCAATTTCAGAAAACGTAAATTCAATTTCGGAAAAGGAAAACTGGTATTTTCATATAATTTGCTGAAATTACTTATTTCGAAACTGAAGTTACTTTTTACTTTATTGAAAATTAGAACATTTTAAAAACTACTAAATTTATTCAAACTTTTGTCCTCTGCATTTATACTCTTTTAAAGTCTAGATAGTTTGAATTTAAATTACAAACTTTCTAATTTATTACTATGACGATGGACTCCATTGTAATCACTGGCTACGATTTGAGCAGTTATCTGTTTTAAATATAAGTAGAATTTAGTTTCTCCCATTACATTTCCGTTGATACTTTTATTACAGAACTTACAGTAGATATTAATAAATGTCACTTGGAATTAAGCTCCTTTAACTATAGCAGATTCAAAATAATACAACACCCGCTATGCCTGCTTTGGCAATATATGATTTTTGGCCAAGTACTTATTATTATTATTATTAAAGAAATTGATTCTGCAATTCATGATTATTCCAAAGAAAGATCGGTTAGGAGCTTTTAAGAAGTGGAAGGAAAAAAGAGTGATGTGTGTTATTATTAAGGGAACTATCTTTGAACATATTTAAAATAAAATTCTAAAACATATGAACCATATATGTTATTCTTAATAATTCTAGCGTTAACCTCATATATTCAATTTTGAATAGTAAAGATTATTCCCAAGAAACTGAAATAAAGCTTTAATGTCATAACCAATAGATTCCTCGGATAAAATAATATAGTATACCTACCAATTTTTATTAAAATATTCTTATGAATAATTTATTTCTAAAAGAAACTACGAATAAATTTTTATAAAAGAAATCTCAAAAACTGTTAGGGTGTGTTGAGTTTTCTCAAAATTAAAATATTCACTGCTTTGAAAGTATTTATTTTAAATACAACACACGAATATTTACAATGTCTGAATAACTAAAACTATACGAACGGATGAGAATAACAAAGATGTTGAAAGATGTTGACTGTATGAAAGATTGTTACTAACTGTTGTACTATATGAAGATAGTGTTTTTCAACAATTTTTCCTCCAATCAAAATCAACCCCCACTAAAAGGGTGAGTGAGAGAAGGGGAAAGACAAGACTGACAAAATAAACTCAAGATCAAGCGAACATCTGCAAAACGTAAAATTTGGAAAATTGAAGCTAACATCTGCATAGGATTAGGAAAATTCCCAAATGGACCTTCCAAGAATAGGTATAATTAGGTATTTCTGAACGCTTGGGAGATTATCTTGTCGCGTCTCCTAAACTAACAAAGATAAATTTACATAGAATAATAATAAATTTGATCAACAATTTATAATGTTGCTAATGAAACGAACATATCCCGCCCGCCTTGAAAGATTATACTTTCAACACAAAAAGCACTTGTTAAGCACAAAAACACTAACACTTCACTCAAGGGGGAGGGGGTAAAGTTTAACAGCGGGTCTTTTGAAAGTTCCTGAAGATGAGCGCACTGTAGCTGCTCTCACGACGCCGTCCTGTCCAGGATGGATCTCCTCGATGCGCCCCATATGCCACTGCAGGGGAGGGGAGTTGTCCTCTCGAATGATGACCAGTTGACCAGATTGAAGATTTTTATTGTCATTGGTTTTCCACTTATTACGGACCTGCAGATTAGATAAGAACTCCTTCGACCACCGATACCAAAAATGTTGACGTAAACGCTCAATGTACTGCCAACGCGATAATCGATTAATGGAAGTTGTAGTTAAATCTGATTCAGCGTTAGAAGTAAGCAAGTCTCCAATCAGAAAATGAGCGGGAGTTAAGGGAGCTAAATCATTGGGGTCATTAGAAAGAGGGATAAGAGGACGGGAATTTAGTACAGCCTCGATTTGTACCAAGAATGTGTAAGTTTCTTCATAAGTTAAACAGGCATTTCCTATCACGCGACGAATGTGATATTTTGTTGATTTAACTGCGGCTTCCCAGATACCACCGAAATGTGGAGCCCGTGGTGGGATGAAATGCCAGTTGATGTTGTCCGACGCCATAACTGTGGTGATTTTATTCTTTGATAAATCTTCAATAAACATCTCTCGAAGTTTTCGAAGTTCATGACTGGCTCCAACAAAATTTGTCCCGTTGTCGGAAAATATATCATGTGGTTTGCCTCTACGGGCCATAAATCGTTTCATTGCACCCAAAAATGCTTCCGTCGTTAGGTCAGCGACGAGTTCGATGTGGATTGCCTTTGTGACTAAACATATGAATATTGCCCCGTAAGTTTTATGTGTTTTATAATTTCGTTTTCTGTTTTCACGAACATTTATTGGTCCAAAATAATCTACACCGCATTGGGCAAATGGACGCGATGGTGTTACTCTTTGTTGTGGTAATGTACCCATTATAGGTTGCGTCCCTCGTGGTTTGACCTTAAAACATGTTATGCATTTTCGTATTACTTGCCGAACTAAGCCCCGGCCTCTTACAATCCAATATTTCTGCTGTATGATCGTAAGAGTAGCTTGTGGGCCAGCGTGTAGGTTGCGTTTATGTTCATATTCCACCAATAATTTGGTAAATATATGTGTCTTGGGCAAAACGATTGGATGTTTCTGTGCAATAGGAATGGATGCATTGTGTAATCGGCCACCAACCCGAATGATTCCATTGTCATCTAAAAACGGGTTAAGTGACAGTAATCTGCTGTTTTTATTAACGCTTTTATTTTGCTTCAGATTGTCTAATTCTTCTGTGAATGCTGATGTCTGAACTATTTTTACTAGAGCATTTGTAGCAGAAGAAATCTCGAATACTGACAATGGACCGGTAATTCTCTCCGAGGCGTTTTTTAATTTCGTGTTATTAATAAAACGTAAACAATATGCTGTGACACGAATTAGTTTGGAAAATTGTGAAAATTTGAATATCTCATCGCTGATATTTGAAGCATGTGCATTAATTAATGTATTTGCACGCTGCTCCGGTATGTCATGATCATATGCCAATAAATTTGATTGTTGTATTTCTTTCGAATAATCGCTTAGTAACCATGACGCCCCATGCCACCATAAGTTGGATTCTAATAAGGTTGTTAAATTACTCCCCCTTGAAATCAAATCTGCTGGATTTTCGTGAGTCCTCACATGATGCCAATCGTTTGGGTTTGAAAGTTCTTGAATTTCTCCGACACGGTTCGCAACGAAGGTTTTCCAGTTACGTGCTGTTGATTTGATCCATGCAAGTGTTATTGTGGAGTCAGTCCAGAATAGAATGCGATCAAATTTTCGATTTAATGCGTATGATACTTTTTTCATGAGTCTTGCAAGTAGAAGTGCACCACACAGCTCTAACCTCGGAAGTGATATGTTTTTTAATGGAGCTACTCTGGACTTGGAGCATAGTAGAGTGCTGGAATACTGATTCTGGCTAGTCGTAACACGAACATAGATACAAGCACCGTAGGCCCTCTCGCTGGCATCGGCGAAACCATGAAGTTCTATGTGAATATCTTCTTCCATCGGAACAACGCAGCGGGGAATACGAAGAGCACTCAATTCGCTTAATTGTTTCTCAAATTTAATCCATTCGGTGTGTATTGCGAGTGGTACGGATTCATCCCAATTGATTTGACATTGCCACAATTGTTGCATCATTACCTTTGCGGTGGTAATGAGGGGACCGATTAATCCAAGGGGATCAAAAATTTGGGAAATGTTTGATAAAATTTTTCTCTTGGTAATTTTGGCATTCGTTTGATATTCCGGTTGCGAGAACAAAAAAATATCATCATGAGCGTTCCACTGGAGACCAAGAGTACTGACAGTTTGATTTTTATCCAAATTAATTGTACTCAATGCAGAATTATCCATGATTTCTTGAACATTGGAAAACCATTTGCGTAAAATGAATCCTCCCTTGGTAAGCATTTGACAAAGTTCTTGTTGAATGTGAACTACCTCTTCCTTTGAATTTGCACCGGATAACAAATCGTCCACATAGAAGTCGCGAAGCGCTATTTCCGAACCCACTGGGTGATTGTTCTGCTCAATTTCGGCTAATCGACGGAGCGAACGAATAGCTAGGAATGCAGCTGATGCTGTACCGTATGTGACTGTCGCGAGCTCGTACGTTTTTATTTCATCAGTTGGATTATCTCGCCATAAAATGCGTTGGAGATGTCTTTGTGAAGGATCGACGAGGACTTGTCGGTACATTTTGGCGATGTCTGCGGTAATAGCGTATTTATGCATTCGAAACCGAAGAATAATGGAAACTAAATCTTGTTGTAATACAGGGCCTACCATTTGAATATCGTTGACAGAAATGCCTGTTGAAGATTTAGCTGAGCCGTCAAAAACCACTCTGAGTTTAGTGGTTAAACTTGATTGTTTTATGACCGCATGGTGTGGTAGATAAAATGCTGATGAATTGTCGGATTGATTATTTTCTAGAGGGACAAGATTCATGTGGCCGAGTTCGATATATTCATGTATGAAGGTTGTATAAGAATTTTTCATATCTTGATTTCTATGAAATTTGCGTTCGAGTGCAAACAATCGTTTTTCAGCTTGAGCTCTTGATTCGCCTAAAGATAAGATACCGTTTTCTTTGAAGGGAATTTTAACGATGAAACGACCGTCTTCATTTCTGTGATGTGTGTTTAGAAAGTGTTCTTCGCAAGAAATTTCTTCTAATGAAGGGTAATTTTTATCAGAGTACTCTTCTATGTTCCAAAATTGTGTTAATTTTTCATTAAGCAAGGAGTCAATAGAGAGATTACACGACGTCGTACATAGCGGAGTTAAATTGGATGTTATGTGCCCTGAAACAATCCAACCTAACTGCGTTTTTTGAAACAATGGTTGATTTTTTCCTTGGTTTATTTGCCCAACGCAGAGAAGATCCCAAAATAGTTCGACGCCAATTAGAAGGTCAATTTTGTTCGAAGCATAAAAGTTCGGATCCGCTAATTTGATATTCTTGGGTATGTTAAGCTCATTAGCATTAATTGTTTTTGTTGGCAGTTGCTCTGTTATACGATCGAGGATTAAACAATCAGCGCGCCTTTTAAATGAATTGTAGCAAGATTTAATAAGTACAGTAATTTTTGAATAGACATTTGAATGTGTTTGATTTATGCCTGATACTGGAATATTTACCGGTGTTGTTGGTAAATTCAAACGTTTAGCGAATGATTTTGTTATAAAACATGACTGCGATCCAGAATCCAGTAGCGCGCGACACTGATGATTGTTACCCGCAGCGTCAGAAATGTTTACAATAGCCGTAGAGAGTAAGACTTGTGTTGCGTTTAAAGAAGCGTGAAGGGAAGGAGTAGGTGTTACTTCTTGTGAACAATTTGATTGTAATGCTTGATTTTCGATCATATTAGGTGGACCCTCATGTGTGCGGTTTAAATGAAGTAGCGTATTATGTTTTTCGTGGCATTTTCGGCAGGAACCGGAAGAGCAAGTTTTTAAACTATGTCCCTTTTTTAAGCAATTCATGCATAAATTCCTGGATTGTACTTCTTTTATGCGATCTTCTATTGTAAGGCTTTTGAATTTCATGCAATTATAGATGGAGTGATCCTTATTGCAGAATGTACAAAATATTTTGTTTGCGGTGAGATGGGTGCTTAGTAAACATGCCTGGCGTTTTTGATTATTTGAATTGATTACTCTATTTGCAGGGATTGGTATTTGATTTTTCCGAGAAATTACTTCTAAAATTTCACATTTTTTCGTTAAGAAGGTGATTAGCTCTTTTAGAGTTGGTATTTTTTCCTTGCTTAAACAAGATTCCCATTCCTTAATTGTGGATGAATCTAATTTATTGCAAATTATATAAATAATGAGGTCATCCCAATTGTCAGTTGGTCGGTCTAATGATTTTAAAATACGAACATGTTTTGTGACACCATCTACTATTTGACGTAATACAGCATGATTTTCTTTAAGCAGTACCGGTAAATCAAAAATAGATCGAATATGTTTATTCATGATAAGTCTTTTGTTATCGTAACGTTCCTTGAGCATTTCCCAAGCACAATCGTAACTTTTGTCTGTTATTTCCAAAGAAGAAAGAATTTCAGCCGCTTCTCCACTAAGTACTGATTTTAAGTATTGCAGCTTTTGAATTTTAGTTAATGTTTTATTCGAATTGATTAAAGACTCGAATGAATTGTAAAAGTCGTACCATTCTTGATAATTCCCCGAGAATTTTGGCAGGTTAACTTCTGGCAAACGTAGAGAATTACGAAATGATTGTGAGTCTGGATTCGTGGAAGTCGACGCAGATGAATTTTGCTTAATTATTTTCTCAGCTTTACTGTTTAATTCATAGTATTGTTTCTCGAATTTCTCCCGCTCTTCTATTGTTTTATCCGAACCGTTATCTTCTTCCAGTATTTCTATTTGATCTTGAATATCATCATATTGCGAAAGAAGTAGCTTAAAATTAGATCTTCGGTCTTGCAATTCGAAAATATCTACGTTATTGTCTTGGAGTGAATCGATGTAGGATTTAAATCGCGTGACTGCCCGTTTGATAGTGCCTCGTTTGGCTTTGAGTTGTTTGATTTCATCCGCCATAGTTATAGTAAAGGAATAATAAGAAAGGAAGACAAAAAATTAGAGAAAGGATGATTGGAGACTAACCTGGTGGAAGACTCGCTGAAGACGTGAACTGCGTCTCGTGAATTGTGGACCGCTGCTGCACAGGCTCTCCTAGTTGATGCTTTGGACCGCTGCTGCACAGGCTCTCCTTGAAGATGATGTAGATGTGATGACACTATTGCACTGTTTCACATCCGACTACGAAGGACCATGTTAGGGTGTGTTGAGTTTTCTCAAAATTAAAATATTCACTGCTTTGAAAGTATTTATTTTAAATACAACACACGAATATTTACAATGTCTGAATAACTAAAACTATACGAACGGATGAGAATAACAAAGATGTTGAAAGATGTTGACTGTATGAAAGATTGTTACTAACTGTTGTACTATATGAAGATAGTGTTTTTCAACAATTTTTCCTCCAATCAAAATCAACCCCCACTAAAAGGGTGAGTGAGAGAAGGGGAAAGACAAGACTGACAAAATAAACTCAAGATCAAGCGAACATCTGCAAAACGTAAAATTTGGAAAATTGAAGCTAACATCTGCATAGGATTAGGAAAATTCCCAAATGGACCTTCCAAGAATAGGTATAATTAGGTATTTCTGAACGCTTGGGAGATTATCTTGTCGCGTCTCCTAAACTAACAAAGATAAATTTACATAGAATAATAATAAATTTGATCAACAATTTATAATGTTGCTAATGAAACGAACAAAAACAGTGTTTGAGAAGACGTAATAATATATGTTGATATGAACGTTAAGACAATACCATACTGATATGAACGTTTTTATTTTTTAATATATACGTACGAGTATAAAATCGAATCTTGAAGTACAGTATTTTGGAGTTAAAGATATGATTCCTACAATTGTTAAGGAGTAGAATATTTTAATTGATGTCGAGTCCACAACAAATTATACAATAGGTATTTTGTGAATAAACAACTGCTGTTCTGTTTTGCATTAGAAATATGCAAAATTGTATAACATCTCAGAGAAATGAGGTAACTGAAAATGACAGAAGAACACGAGGCAATATTTACTTGAATATTTATAACATTCACTTTTTGCACCGAACACCTCGTAAGAAAGCGAAATATGCAAATCAACAACAATTTACATAGTGTGATGAAAGCAACGATAACATTTGTTTCTGGAACAGCAAAGTAACTAAAGCATTATTTCCCGCCATTGTCTTCCTCTGTTGCGAAAATATGACGAACCTTGCATAAAAACAACGCCAACATGATAACAATTTTCCCGTAACTCTTTATTCTATGCTTTAGTTATTTCTGCTTGTTTCGACAACAATCTAAATGTGTATAAATGCAGCGAACAGCCATTTTGTTTCAGAGTATCTCGGGTGAAATACAGAAGTTTACAAACTTTAAACTCGAGTTTACGTCGGGTTAATATCGTTACTGCAACTAAAGTTGTTGTAGTAGAGTTGAATGTAAAGATACCAATTTTACGGCGAAAGATATTCGTTAAAAAGAATTTCAAATTGTGCATTCTGGAACTGCCATACTTAAGATAACTACGAAATAAGATATTTTTCTAATTTCAAAGTTTTTATTTACAGGACTCTGTAATTTTCTTAAACTAGAAGGTGACATATTTTACTATTGTAACATAAGTTCCTTTCATCTTACGAGTATGTACTGCAGTGTAATTCGTACTCCAACAACTGACTCCGATTCGTAATATGAACAGTTTAATATGTATGGTATTCCTTATTTACAAATACTATTAAACCGACATAAAGAATTCTTCTGGATTTGCTAATTAGCTTTTATTCGTGGATATCTGTATCTTTAAAGTCGACAGTGCTTTTCGCACAACCTTTGAACACTCAAAATTATAGTAGAGAAAGCTTACAGCACAGGATCATTTTGGGAAAATAGTCACATAACGCAATTACAATCATCCACGCGATCACATTTAATGATATGTATTCCATAATCTGAAATATAGGGCCCAATTCTCAATTTTCACTATTGTGATATGATATGAAATTATAAATTTATATCATATCACTTGTCAGTGTCAGGTATTATTTGTCAAATATGAACAAACACATGCGACAAATTTGTATTTTCTTGTTATACGCAACCGATATTGTCAACATACGCTAAATACATACAATATTACACTTTCTTACTCATTTATATCAGATCACTTTGGAATTGAGAATAGCTCCAAGTGATAAAGTGAAAAAATTTCACTACATATCACATTGGTGAAAATTGAGAATTGGGCCCATTGTTACATATATTTATCTTAAAAAAGAGAAAATTTATTATAACGTAATGTTTACAGGAAAATAACTGGTTATAAGAAATCCATTAGATTCCATTAAGAAAATGGTTTCTTTGTATAAAATTTTTTATGATTATCCTAATAAATAACAATAAAATAATAATTCTAGAAGCAATAAGTAAATGCATGAATATATGTATTAGTATTTTTCCGATTGTATTTGATGTGTAGCTAAAAGTTTTTCAGAAGTCGTCGACTACTTCGGTTAAAAGAAAAAGTGCAATAGCCAGTGCCGGATTAACCTTGAGGCGCATGAGGCGCGCGCCTTGGACCCGGGCCTGTTACGGGCCCGGCTACGGCACCACTTTGTCGAGTTTTTATTTTTTTAGAGTTGCATTTTATTTACTTTATGAGTTTATTTCTGTTGTAATTATTTTTCTGTTTAATTTATGAAATAAATTATATTTTTGGGGTCTTATGTTTTATTCTAGGGGCTCGAAAATACCTTAATCCGGCCCTGGCAATAGCAATTGCTTAAGGCCAGGTATTTATTTGGGAATTTTAAAAGTTTGCTAAACATACATATTAGTTTTAGTACTTGCATTGTTTATATTAATAATTTACTGTGCAATTACTTTTAAAATTATTATTTTCTCAATAAAAGACACATTTAATTCAATGACAGTTTATTGATTGATTACAATAATATCTTTTTTTTCTTTCACAGCCAACGTAAAATACAAATTATTTAAAATATACAAATATAAATATTTCTCTAACAGTTTACATTCCATAAAACTAGAGAACTATAGACAAGAAAAAATGTTTTTGTTATTAAATATAGAAATCCCGAAATTTTTTATTTCGTGAAATATTGCTTCAATAACAGAGGAAACAAACGTTTTGGCGCGAAAATTGTGACCTCAGCGTCATTGCGGCATGAGAAAAGGGAATCGAACTACTATTACCATTAAAATCTTAATCTGTGTTTATAGGTAGTTCTACAGCTATTATAAGCTGACTCGTCCGCCATGCTGGACAACATGACGTAATAAATTATAAAATAAAACAGGATTTTAAAGGTTTATGTAGTAACTAACAGAACATAATTAGAAATAACTACTATATTTGTCATATTATGTTTATTTAAAATAATTATAAATCAATACGAACATCCCGCCGGGAAGTATTCACGACACTATCGCTGTACCAAAGCCCGATTATATAATTAAAGCTTAATTTTGAGCTAAGTTTAATTATAATAGCTGTAAAATAAAGTTGAGTTTTCTAGAGCTGGACTAACGATTGTAAAACAATTCAAAGTTATATTAATCTTTTTACCAGCTGTATAATAATGTGTAGAAGAAAATATATGAGAACAGAGAGTATAGTTATGGTTATACTGAAAAAATTCGTAATTTTTAGTATTAAAATAAAGTTAGTACGCCTTTATACAGCAATGCGTGTATTAGGTCATTTTTAAGGAAAAAACGAAATAATTTGACAACGCTCCGGAAAACAAAAAAACCTCTTAGGTGCATATTAGGTGAATGATATGCTAATCAAAATATATGAAAATATATAGAAAATAATTTTACGTTATGCTCCTGTAGTTGTCCAATAAATTATGTCAATAAATTTATGCTGCATTTCTAACGACAGGAGAGCTATCGGAGAAGAGAATTTCAATGACTCACTCTATATATATATATATATATGTATAATCAAATGAAGTAAGTAATTAATAAAAATTCGCATATTTGGAGTGGCCTATTTTCATAATTAAACACATGAAGTAAATACCATCGCAAGGAACTCTTTTAGGTCTTTTAGTAATAGTTAAAAGGAAATCAACAAATAAACCATTAATGAACAATACAAATTGTTGATGTAATTACAGCAATTAATATCTTTTGGCACTAATTGTTGAAAGCAAAATAACAGTTGAAATGTTTCGTGAAAATAGTGTGACATAAATGGTTTCCGCAACCTCGGCAATTCTATTAGAGCCTCATTCAAGTAGTAGGCATTTAATTCCCCTCGCCAGAATTTTCCCAAATTCAATTCGCGGCTGAAAAATTAACGCGACCGCCCGTCACAAATTCCACGTCTGTCCTGCGAAATTGTGTTTTCGTTTTAAAAATTGATGACATATCACAGGACCATTTGTCATCGGGATGGCAGGGCAACAGATTGCATTTATACGTAGTCATTTTTCCCCAAGAAACTCAAAACAAATTACAAATGCAGATGTTCTCGAACTTGGCGAAACAAATAGTTTCTTTTTGCGCCGTAAGCTGGTAAGATTGCAACACAAATAAAGAGCATAATGCTAAAAGTAGTTGCATATTTCATTACTGCGCGACGTTTTTTTTTTTACTTCTTTCAGTTTATTTTTAATTACTGCAACTAGTTCTCTTTCCTTGGGTTTTAAATTATTAAATTCATTTGCATATCTGAAAACTTACCATTAGTAAGAAGCCACTAGAACTTGGAATTTTCTTTTGCAAACTTGTAAAGAATTTAGCGCTAATTCTATTTCAAGATATATCAACATATCTTAGAAATAACATTCATAATCCAAATTTCTCAATTCATTTCTTGTCTTTGTATTTACATATTATTCCAATTTATATTCATTCCTCAAAAGTAATTTTTGTGATTTATTTTCTATTAAAGCTTTTAATGTGTTTGAGGTAACATATAGGTACATTCATATTTATCTATATGTATTTAATTTTTCTTCTTTCCCTTAGCCTGTTACCGTTTACACACGGTCGGCATTCCCATCTATCAGCTTCCTGCTCCATTCTTTTCTTTCAAACGAAAATGTTACTTAGGAAAGTTGCAAAGAACTAAAAAAATTTTTTTTTTTGTAGTTTATCTCCTATGGAGACAAAAATTGACAATATGAGTAAAATTTTAAATTTATAGCAATATTTCAATTTTTTAGGTATAGCTTTGTTGAGCAACAATTTAAAGTACTTTTTTAACTATAAGATCAAATTGAACCAAAGATGGTAAACTGAGAAATTTCAAAATGTGTGATTATAATTAAATTGTAAATAACTTTTTTTGTGTTTTTAACACCACTTTGTATATTATATTAATGATATCTATACATTTTAGTAGGTTCAAGATATCAAAAAAAAGTGTAAAATTTTCTGTCAGATTAACATTAAAAAATTATTCAATATGCTGCAACCCTAATGCAACGCACTTCATATGTCATACATTTATTTTGGAATCAATCTAAAAAGACCTAAAAATGTAATTTCCTAGAGAATAATCTTAAATAAACTAAATATAATATTCTACTTACAAGTAAAGGCTTTTACTTCGGTTTTTACTTAATTTAAAATGTCCTTTTTGGGAAATAGAATTTGTAAATAACAATATTTAATCACACACACATTTATGTTAAGACTATATAATAAAAAAATTAATTATGCATTGTTTAGTCTGATAAGAAATAATTAATATTTATTATAATTTAAAAGTAAATATTACTAATCTACCTACCCTTAAATATAAATCTGCTAGGGTTCTAAGGAAAACAAGAAATTCATTTGATAATGCTAATTTTGCTTGTCTAGAACATAATATAATATTTCTTGTAAATAAAGTTAATAATCCAATTCCGTGTAGGTATTATCTTTATTCTGTCTGTAATAAGATAAAGAAAGAAATGCACGAATTTAATGTAATAAGATACAATATACTGTAGAGTTTTCGTTCATCTCGAATGCGAAGAGAAGACAAAATATATGCCGTCAGAATTTTAAATTGAATCAGGAGTCAGAAGAACCGGAGAGCAAACTTGTATGACGCGGGCATATTCTAGAGAGAGAGACTATTAATAATATGTAGTTGCACAGAAGCTTAACAATAGAGATTAGCTGTTCAAACCTATTTTGAATTTAATAACTTCTACTACATACATTAAGGTACGTTCTACATATTCTCTGAACATCCATGTGTAAAATTCAACTAATGTTTTCTTCATTTTGTAGAAGATTATAATTATATCAAGCGAACTATTCCAGAACATAACGTTCGTTACACTATTTTACCCAAGTGACTTACTTATTAACTTCTCTTTTATACCTTATTCTTACTTTTGCTGCAAAATCAAATTGAAATGAAAATTATATTTCTTCTATATACACATTAGGATAACACTAGCGTATAGAACTTACTTTGTATTTAATACTCAAAATTGCATAAATCATAACAATACATAAAAAATGGTAAAAAAATGAATAGAACTCGTAAGTATATACGACTAAATTGTAACTTATGGTAATAACATCGATTATTTATATTTACAGAGGTAATTGCTGGGTCAAATAGCCCAGTACATTTCGAAATTAGAATTAAATTTTCTGATCTGCGGTTGGCTAAGTTGACGTTGTAAAAATGCCAATGTACTACTGATTAATTTCACTAAGACGCAATAACCTGACTTACTGTTCGTAATGTAAATATGTATGCAAAATTCTAGTTTCTTTAGAGTATCTTTGCTTATAATAGCCAATAGTTTGTGGTTGCATGGTTTTGAGAATTCTATAATTCATACAGTTTCTGATTCTGATAATGAAATAGGAAAGATTATTGCCCCATTCTCCACATAATATACACAGAAACCAAAATTTATATTATTTTCTCTAAAATTTAAGTATATTCTTATCAGAAATTAAGGTTGTGTTAAGGTGGAATCATGCAAACTCAACAAACACCAAAATTAGCATTAAGAATACGACTAAAATTACCATTAAAAGTAAGAAGAAGCATTTATACGGACTTTAGCTACACTTATGCCGTTTATATTTATTATGTGTGCTACTGTCAATGACAACTACGAAACACATCAGCAGACGGTTAACGCATGCACAGTTGCAAAGAAAATAATATGGTGGAAATTTGCAAACCTTTTAGTTTAGTGTTAGTTAGTATATTTTTAGTAGACTGTATAAAATATTTCGTATATTTATATTAACTGAACTTTTAAGTGTTAATTTTAATGTTAGTTTTAATTTTTGCGGTTATAAATTCACCATTAACAAAAAATCTGTACACCTTTGTGCCTATTAACTTACATATGTAGTGCAACAAAATAAAACTATTTCACCCTCACATGCACCACAGTGAATTAACGTAATCCGCCCCAAAATTTAGCTAATATATTTATAAAAAGAAATCTGTTGTGGCCAGCACAAGACCTTAAGTCAATTCGATGTATTTTGTACAAATCCCATACCAAAAGGTCCTTCGAACAGATTCTATATAATATCATGTAAAATCGAACACGAACACATACTATTTTTTTACAAATTCCATACCAAAAGTTCATTTGAAAAGGTTTTACAAATCTAATAAAATTATAACATAAACACACACTAAGTAAAATGCACTTGACACTTCCTTCATTTCTTCTTCAGCTTTCCCCTATCTCATCTTCTTCACACAGTCCTTTCTTTCTCAAGTCTTCTGCGATACAGTCTTTCCATCTTCTCTTTGGCCTTTCTCTGCATGTCACTTGCGAGGAGCACTATGACATACCAATTTTAGATCTTATACTTTCTATATTTGGTTTTGCACTTGCAACTGACATCTGTCAATTAAAATTTTTTGAATATACCCATCAGCTGTTTACATGATAAATAGCAAAGCTGACTAATTTTTGAAAATTAATTCCTTTATAACGCTTTAAATCTACATCTATTGAATATGAAGGGAAATGTTATAATCAAACCGTATACAGTGTGTCCCATTTAGAGGTGCCACCATTGGGAACTCGAGAACTATAAGAGATACGATGTCGGTTAAATGGAACTTTTTATGCGCCTTTGGGAGGCCATCTCAGATGTGCTTTTATTTTTCCAAAAATTCTCATAGGGCACTACATAATGACGAAAAACTGAGTATTGTTGATTTTTTCTTTTTCAAATAACTTCTAAACTATTAATAATTGAAAA
The DNA here is from genome assembly GCA_943142095.1 of Ophonus ardosiacus. Classification (NCBI taxonomy): domain Eukaryota; kingdom Metazoa; phylum Arthropoda; class Insecta; order Coleoptera; family Carabidae; genus Ophonus; species Ophonus ardosiacus. Next base: position 26,711,581 of record OW964828.1, on the reverse strand, counting down.
AAAAGTTTCAAATATAAAAGATAGATATTTTTATTAACTAACCAGTGGCGTACGGAATAAATTTTTATATCCGTAAATTTTTGAGATATAACACAAACTTATATTTTTTTAAATGGAACCCATATCTGATTTTAATCTCAAAAAAATAAATATTTTTTTCTCTTTTCAACGATGTAAGGGTTATTATAATTGTTTTGCCTTCAAAATTATTATTTTTTCCTTATTTTGTATTAAATTTACAATTATTTTGAAAATATTGGTAGATTTCTATTTGGAAATACTCTTTGTATTTAAATAATTTATTTCATTACAAAATTTTGCTCAAAATTCGTATCAAATTAATTTTTATAATATTTTGTATCAGGTCGCCGTTGGCACATTATAGTGTAATTTGTAATTATGAGTCTAGAATAAAAATATTAAGTAATAAAAACATAAAATAAATTATATCGATCAATAAAAATAATAATTTTTTTTGAGAAATAATAAGAAAATTCACAAAAATAAAGAAAAAAATAAATTTTAGGAGCAAAACAAATATAAAACATAATAACCCTTACATCATTGAAAAGAGAAAAAAAAAATATTATTTTTTTGAGACTAAAATAAGATATGGGTTCCATTTAAAAAAATATAAGTTTGTGTTATATCTCGAAAATTTACGGATATAAAAATTTATTTCGTACGCCACTGGTTAGTTAATAAAAATATCTATCTTTTATATTTGAAACGTTTTCCTCAATTACTAATAGTTTAGAAGTTATTTGAAAAAGAAAAATTCAACAATATTCAATTTTCCGGCCTCAACTATATTTACGCTATACTTTCCAAAATCTTGGGAAATGAGGTTAGCAATATATAACTTCCCAACTTTTTAAAAGTCAGAAATCGTCCTATTACTAATTGATTGTGAATAAAAATATTTTCATAGTAAGCACACACACGTGATTATACATTCTGTAAGCAAATAAACTACCTTTTTTAATACAAATAATATCGGTTATAATGAACATCTGTACAATTTAACTAAATATTTGTATTTCTATAGAAAGTACAATTTGAAATTGTAACTAAAATAACCACCTATTGTTGAATAATAGATTTATTATATAGATATTCATTTTTTGATAAGTAATGTCATTCGTTACTTCAATAGTGACAGTAAACTATTAAGTATCTAATAAGTTCTCAGCTTCTTGTAAAACCATATTAACAATAATACCATTTTATTATTGATTAAAAATAATGTACAACTATGCCAGTATTTAGTTCAACGGGATTATATTTTTGAATCTATGCAGTTCAAAATTCTAATGAGCAATAGTAGATAATGCAAAGTATTATATTACTGATTGTAAGTAATTAATTTTATTCGCATCACCATCGGTTAGTAAAGGCGATTTCTGACTTTTGAAGCGTTAGGATGTTAGTTATTGTTAACCTTATTTTCCAAGAGGACGAGAAGTTTTCTAGAGGGCGCTCTGAGAAATCAGTGTATATCAGGAATATTTACGAGTACATGTACCAATAATACTAATCCGTTTTGATTAAAATTCCTATAGATTCCTTATTATTCAAAATTTCAAGACCAAACATGTAGAACAGCTTGTTTCTCGCTTGATAAAACTATCATCCTTCTTTCAGTCTTCAGTTTTATCGCAGAAAAATCATCTTTACGATCGCTTCACAACTAATATTCTAGAGTGCCCGTAAATGTCAAGGGTGACGATATATTTATTTCATAAGTTAAATTCAAGTTATTTGCAGAAGTTATAACATTGTAACTTTCAACAAATATGCGAAAATTCTTTATTTTGTTATCACATTGAAAGTTCTGTAAAAGAAGTTTTGCTGTACCTGCGCTGACACTTTCATTCAGTAAATACAAAATGAATTGTAGCAAACGATATGAAAATTTTATACATTCCTTCAATTTTCTAGATGTTCTCGGCGTACATTACTGGAAATAACGGAATAAAATTTAGAGATGGATTGTATTTTAATAACATTTCTGTCAACTACGAAGCTAACGAAAATGTTAGAAAATTGTATATATTTCTTCAAGTTTTCAATTATAGTATTTCATTTCAGAGTTAATATTATTTTCAAAACAAATCACAGTAGGTTGTGAAACAATTTTTAATTTAAGACAAAGGAATTAAGTTTGAAATGTTTACAAAGCGCCTTAAATTTGGAATAGGATTCAACATTTTTCCTGACCTCCTGTTCATCATGTGTGACGTTCGCGTTAATTTTGACATTTTATATATGACATATAGCGCTATCTATGAAGAGGTTAATGTATCAGTTTCAATAGTATAACTGCGTCATTCGGTTGGTGACGCTTCTTTAAATAAATTGTTGCACGCTGAATGACAACAATGTCGAAAATTGAGTACCGTGCACGATTTAAAATGTACTGGTTATGCCACTTGTCATGTTTTTCATTGTTTCTGATGGTCCGCTTGGTACGTGTTTCCTTGAATAATCCGCTAGATGCGCTACGTGAGAACGACCCTACCACAGCAAACTATTTTTACATAAAATATAAAAAAATGAAATGCATAACGAATTTATTTTTAATATAAATTTATATATTTAATGGAAACCTAAATCAATACATTGTTAGAATTTAAAATTGGAAAACTAAATAAATTGATAGAACCGTACGCTTCCAGATTTCCATTCGGTAATAATATCTTCTTCCCGAAAATGTTTTCGACAAACATCATTCAATCTTAATTCGCGATCATCTCTACTAATTGTACATTGCCATTTTTTAAAAAGTGATATATCGAGCGGAGCAGCATACAGAGATTCTTTTTCAGTGGATTTCTTGTAACCGGTTTCACATCCCGGAATGAAACATTTTCTATTTAATTTTATTTTTATTTTGCATTAATTGCAATATCTTTCAACAAAATATTTATATTGCATTATATATAATACGAATATGTACTTCAAAACCTGTTTTATTTACATTTCTATAAGATAGAGCATGTAATATTTTCAAAATGACATGCAAATGACAGGTGTCAGTTGGGTCGTTCTCACGTTGCGCATCTACCGGAAAAAACGAGGAAACACGTATCGCTTTGGACCCTCGTTTTGTGCAGAGTGGCACAACCAGTATATTTTAAATCGTGGTACCGTGCTATAATGAAGTTCCTGGCCTTGAAGAGCTTTCTTCAATTTTTAATATTAAATATAAATTATATAGTATTTATGGTATAAATTCCACTAAGAATGAGCGGGCTAAACAGTTTCTCCCGGGAAGAGAGGGTATTGATGGTCGACCAGTAGAAGTGGTTTCTACGGAAAATGTGTCGTGTCGAGGAGGAACTGCTTAGTGGTAGACAGCTGAAGCTGAAGGAAATTTCAACAAGTTTGAGGCTTCCGGTAACAACCATTTTTTGTTATTCACGAGAAGTTTTTCTTGGCTAAGGTTAGTGCAAGTTAAGTGCCCGGACTTTTCTCTTCTCGGCTGCAGTGAAAAATTTTGGCTTTCACGAATTAAAACATCCATCCTTTAGTCAGGCTCAGCGTCTTCTACCTTTTCTTAAAACTCAAGAAATACCCTCGAGGAAAAGAATTTTTGGATGATAAGGCCCGAGTGCTATAACGTCAAAGAACACACAGTTAGACGTTACACACAAGTACCTGACGATTTGACGTACTACAAAGTATGTTACCAGGAAATGCGCCTTGAAAGCTGTATTACATCAACTATGAAAAGTAAATCAATTACAGCAGAATTACAAATATTGGGTGTGATTCTGTAACTCGTCCGTTATCAAACGGTACCGTTATCACTATAGAAACGTATTTTTTATAAGATGATTGGTAGATTTACGTCATATTTCTCAAATAAAATGAGATCTTTCATGTAACCATAGTGATAACGGTACCGTTTGATAACGGACGAGTTACAGAATCCCACCCATAATATTGTTTACGATTCTTGCCTACAGGTCAATAATTATTTTTGTGCCATGCATTTGATTTAAGGATCTTTTCAAATAATGGTGGTGGATACGTTGCGAATCGATCGAGAAACTGTGAAACGAATAGTAAAATTCTGTTGTGGCCAGCACAAGACATCTCGCCATTTCCATATTAGGCTATATAAGTAGTATTGTATTGCACTTTGCTATAGAACCGTCGTTTTATAACAAAATATTACAGAACTTTACCTGAATATTGTTTTTTATTGTATTTAACATGTCTTCTGCACACATATAATTCTAATTATATCTATTTTTCATTGTATGAGGAAGTTTCTAAATGTCACAGATTCTTCCAATTCATTAACCAGATTGGCGGTATTTCTGATGGATATATGCATATTACAAATATTTAATTAATAAAATAATAAGAAAGATTAAATGTATTTCCCAGAAAAAGCTATCAAAATGTCATTAAAACTGTTGATTTTTGACACTGAAATCTGTCATTTACAAATTATGTTATAAACATTTGAACTGTAAACTGGTTTCCTTAGTGTAGTTTCGCCTACTCGACTTGTTATATCCCGATATTCTATATATTATAGCGTCTTTATCTCTAAATTTACAGAAGTTGTTCAATTGTTACCAAAACCTTTTCAGCTCTTCTCAGGAATGTCAGATTGAGAAATTCATAGTTAAACAGATCTTATGTCTTATAGTTTTTGAGGAATCGTTCGTTCAATATCCAGCCATACATACACACACACACACACACACACACACATACACACATCCACACACACACACACACACATATATATATATATATATATACACAGACATCATTGTAAAAATGTTAAAATCGGATTATAGTGACCTTGAAACGTGCTTATTCATTAAAATCTGGATATGTGATTTTTAGCATGATTGCAATACCTCTCTTAGCGAGAGGTAAAAATAGTATTACCTGAAATAGCGAATTTATATTTAAAATAATATCTATTAAATATTTTTTTTCGAAAAATGTGAAATTCCGTTCTTTCTTTTTCTCATACAGGGAATTTATTTTAACATGCAACATATGGCGAATCACTTCCATGGTTACTCACTATTGTCAAATAATGACAGCATTTTAAATTGCAACATACAAAATTTGTTGTTTTGTATTATCAAAACTAATTTCCAATAAATTAGCCTACATACGATTAACAAATAAACAAAACATGAATGTTGTACATCTTAACAAACTTTAGCTTACAAAAATTCATAATTTTCATGTAATAAATGTTAAAAAATACCCCCAATCACTCTGAGGCAGTATTCTAGTCGGTCGTAATAAGAATTGACACCATTTGTGATGTGTTTTGGAGGTATCTCCTATGCTGCAATACTATTTATAATATTGCATTTTAAAATGGACAAATATTACATTGCTGTCATTTTTGACAATAGTGAGTAACCATGGAAGTGATGAACTATAATGTTGCATTTTAAAATAAACTCTCTGTATATATCAAAATAACAAGTACCTATGTGTTAGTATTTACAAGCAAAAAGAACTTACATAAAAATATACATATTTTTTTTTTTTTTGTTTGAATGTAACTTCAAAAATGTATACTTTTTTTGACATATTTGACGTTTAGTGTTATCATCTAGAGAATTTTTGAAGAACACATTTTATTTCATTGATTTGTGTCATTACTAACTGTTACCGATTTGTCAGGAAGCAACAGTCAACGTACGTTTCTAGCACGCCTAAAAAGATACCTATACATATTGAGAGGTACCATGGAGTTAAACAACGAATATATACCACTGTGTTTCTAAAATCCTAAGATAACTACATCTGACGTACAAAAACCAAAAAGGTATCAAAATGATGGCAAGGCTAATCGGAATAATAAATTTTGTAAATAATATACAATTGTCGAATTCAATTTCAATTTAAAGAGGAAGCTTCCAGCTAAAGCTTTGATTCGAATTGCATTTCAGAATTGAAGTGCGACGACTACGAATTTTCGATGCAGGAAGTTTCAATGCAATACCTCTATTTAAATTACAACTTTACGAAAGCGAAAAATTGTCCAGGGTTCAAATTTATTTGTAAATGTTCTTGGGCATTGGCGTACCATACAAAGAGTGAAATTTACTAACAGTCTACGTTAGGCATTTTAATTTTAATATTTAAGTAATAGGTACACAGGATGGCGCGGAAGTATTTTAGATAATTGGTTATAATATAACACAAAAATGGTGTTATCTCCATGACAGCTTTTAGAGCCCGTTAGGTGATGTATGGTAAATGCCCTCAAATTTGTGAAAGAAAAGAAGATTGGTACACCCAGAAATGAACATTACGCCAAGACGATATATTTATATTTATTTATTTTATAGTTAAGTTTATAATATGATCAGTGTTGTGACTGATCTAGATAATTTGATCTAAATCACTGATCTAGTGCATTTAGTATGGTTTTTGATCTGATCTAGATACTTTTATATATTCAGATCTTGATCTGGATCTAGATATAAAAACCGTAATCTACGATCTTAAAAAAAGATCAAATATACGAGTGTGCCATCCAATATTACCTAAACTAAGTACAGTGTGTTCAAAAAAAATTCTAACTCGGAATACGCTATGAATAAAAAATATATGTCAATTTGAAAGAATTTAATTAAATGTCAATTTGTTACGAACTATTGCCAAAAATGTTATCTAAAAAAATAATTCTTTTCTTTGTGAAACCTTATTTTATATAGAAATAAATTAGAAAACGGTAAATGGCAATATTCTATATCCTTATGTATTATCTTTCTCCTTAAAATCGCATTTCACTATCAATTTTGACAACTTGATTGTTGAATTGAAAAATGATCAGACATACTTTTTTGTGTTCATAGCCTACTCTGAATTAGGTTTCTGACCAAACTGTATGCTTCTAATATTTCTTCCTACGTGTAAGGCATAAGGCTAGGTATATTCTGTGTAATTAATTAAATTTTTGTATCCCTACTTAATTAATTAGAAATAAAAATCATTTTTAAATCGTTATTGATCTTTTATATGATCTAAGAAAATAGATCCCAAATCCCTGATCTGATCTGATCCAATTGCAAAAATTGACCTATGATCTGATCTAGAACATATTAATTGTAAAGATCTTGATCTTGGTCTAGATCCTTTAGAAATTGATCTGTCACAACACTGAATATGATACATAATTAGAATGTTTGTAATTAATGTAAGTTCAATGATCCATAAGCCAATATAATATTCTTTCAAATATTTTAAGTATCAAGACACTTAAGAACGTTTCTTCCCCTTAAAATTTTTCATGTCGAAATACATAACATTTTAATACCAAAACTTTCAGCGCAAAATGTAAGTTTTTAACTCAATAGAATAGAATCCAATCTTTAATTTAGTTCAAGGCAATTAAAAGTCTAAGCGAACCACATAAATATTTCTATATTTGGTAAGGCGTAGAGTGTCAAAAAAAAAATGGGATTTTAAATTTTAACTCTATTGTATAATCCGACTTCGAGTGAACCACATCAAAAGGTTACGCGGGCCACATGTGGCTCGCGAATTACGAGTTGTACATGCCTGTGTTAACCTATGCGTTATGATGATGTTTTATTGCTCTCTTAAAAAAATATGAAATAGAACGTTTTCAAATTCCACTCTTCATATATGATGCATAAAGTGTGTGAACAAAACAAAAAGTTACAAAGCGTAGGGAAAAAAATAAAAATATACGCACATTTAAATAATTCCAACATATCAATATAAATGTACGAATAAAATACAAGAGGTTAAAAAAGCTTTAATTCAAATTCAATCTTTGTGAAATTTATTTAAAAGTCGTGTGCCTGAGTGCCAGGTCGCGAATCTAGGGACCCAGATTCGATTCCGACTGACGCCAAAATTGTTTCTAATTTTAAATGGCACAAAAATGACCCCTCTGGGGTATTGTTCACGCCAGCAATGAAAGCCCGTGAAGTGACGCCTGACAAATGCCCGTACGGTACAAATATGTTATCATTACCGGTTCTGTGTACATAGCAGATTAACATATTCAACAATGAGTAATATTCTATGATGATATATTTATTTATTCGTTCTTGTAGAGAAATTTTACATTTAAAGAATAATCTATAATTTAGAATGATCCTGTGCAATCTATTTGAGAACGATCAAGTTCTTCCCAAAAGTAGTATAAATTCTCTAACCGCTTCGTATTCAATTAAAATAGTTTAACTATTTCTTAAATAAGCAAATTTACACGCCTTTTAAGTTCACAAACTAGTTTAGAAAGGGCATAAATTTAATCTAACACTATCGGAGCAGCAAAGCAATCTATCTCGTTGCAAAGAAGATATTAAAACCAGTATTGTCCAGAGAGTGACTTGCGCTGTCTCTTTCTCGTGAGATTCCCCTGGCTCCAATACACTGGCCGAGTTTCGCTCTCCTGAACTTTAAATCGATACAAAGACGACAAAATCGTTTCTTACTGGGAGAAAAATACCGTTCATTGTTTCGTGAAATATGAGGAGGTGTCCGATCTTCGAACGAGCTGAACTGGAGCTCCGTAACAGTAACGACTCTGTGGTTCTCTAACGAGAAATGTAATGCTACTAACCAATAACAGGTGGTAGGAAATAGGATTACGTTGCTTGACTTAAACCATGGATGAAACGATGTTTCAGATAATAAACCAAAAGAAAATGTTAAAACTTATAATAAGCAATCAACTTTTATCAAGAATCATTTAATAAAATATAATCTTTTGACATTTAGAAACATATGTAGGTATAATACTTACGTAGGTAAAAACTTCGAATGATGTTAAGTAGCTTTCGACCAGAAAGTTCGTTATAAGCGAAAAATCAATAAAAATATAAAGCGCTATACACGAAAGTTCGTTATATCTGGGTTCGTTACGTGCAAAAACAAAAATTATTGAATTTATAACCATTTTTTCATTGCCTTTAAAATTGTGAAAATAAAAGGAATTTTTATTTTCCTTTATTGTGCTAGAAACACAGTGGTTTGTATTTGTTACTTAGTTGCCTGGTACCTCCTAACATGTCGGTATCTTCTTACGGCCTCCTAGAAACGAATGTTGGCAGTTTTTTCGTAACAGATCGGTATAAATTAGAAATGCCACAAACCAGTGAAATGTAACGTGTTCTTCAAAAATTTACTAGATGGTAGCACACTATAAACGTCAACATGGCCAACTTCATTGAATTGCGCTACACTTATTATGGCCGTCTCAAATGTCACAAAAATTAGTCAAACCAAAATAAAAGATCGACTATGTCAAGTGGCGCGACGGCATGAAGTAACAATGTACTATTTAGAAAAATAATCTGTTAAAATAAATATTGAATTTTAATATTTAAATTTTGAAGTATTATATTTTCTTTTAATAAACTGACAACACATTTTGCACAACTTAACTTCATTCTCCTAATTAAAATAAATACAAATAAATGTCGCCACTATCAGTACCAAATCTTATCCATCATATCTGTAAAACTCGCAACAAAATTATAAATGGGAAAACAGCGAATTGAAACGGCCATAATAAGCGCAATGCAAATGAATGAAGTTGGCCATGAACGTCAAAAAAAAAAAGACAAAAAAAGAAACAAAGTTCACATTTTTCGAGGAATGTTATTTAATAGATATTTTAAGATACAAATAGAAATTGAGCACTTCAGGTAAAACTATTTTTAATTATTCTGTGTGCAGTTCTTCGATCGATCGGCAAATTGTCCGCTACCATAATTTAAAAAAATGAAGAAAGCACAAAAATAATTATTGACCTGTAAGCCAAGAATCGGAAACAACAAATAATATTTATAATTCTTCCGAAACTGATTTACTTTTCATAGTTGCTGGTTTTAAGTTATCTTAAGAGGAATCCCTACTGTACTAGGTTTATTCTGAGGGACGGGTCGGGTGTGCGAGGGGTAGCACTGTGGGCGTGAACAATTTCAACGTAGTAGTACCACGTGATATGTCTGGTACAGTCAAAATAGTAAATAGCCTGGGTTCTGTATTCTACAGCTTTCGTAATTTTCAAGGTCAAGCGCATTCGCAGGGGAGAACCCCAATATTTATAAAATAGAGAACTGAGCCAGACTGAGCACTTGTTACCTCTCGCTAAGAGATTTTAGTGAATAAGCACGTTTTAAGGTCACTAGAATCCGATTTTAACATTTTTACAATGATCTCTCTCTCTCTCTCTCTCTCTGTGTGTGTGTGTGTGTGTGTGTGTGTGTGTGTGTGTGTGTGTGTGTGGATTTTGAACGGATGGTATCTCAAATTCTTTTAATTTAACTTCTTTAATCTGACATTATTGGGAAGAGCTGAAAACGTTTGGTATCAAGGGAGGTATAGGGATCGTGCTAAAATATCATATCGAGATTTTAGTAAATGGCCAGGTTTCAAGGTCACTAGCATCCAATTTTAACATTTTCACGATTATGTCTGTGTGTGTGTGTGTCAAATACAATCATTCAGAAAATTCTGAAACCTTGTATTTCGACCTTATTCAAATATGGAAAGAAACCATTAGATTTTGGTGTAAATCGGACAACTGAAAATGACACTTTACTTGAAGCTCATAATGATTTTTCTTCAAAAAATACCATTAAATGCCATTTATTCACTTTTAAAGATTATTGCATTTTCTACAGATATACATTAATACTTTTTCTATATATTTTACAAGATAAATTTAAAAATTAATGTTTATTATAAATCCCGGGGCCTAAGATAAACACATTTCCTTTGTTACGCAGTTCATATTTCAAATGTATGTAACTGAAAGTAAATGTCACTGTCAAAGTCCTATTCACTTCAAACTAATAAGTGACATTTAAAAAAAATAGTAAATAAAGCAACAGTTAATGTTTATTATAAATTCCGGGGCCTAAGATAAACACATTTCCTTTGTTACGCAGTTCATATTTCAAATGTATGTAACTGACAAGTAAATGTCACTGTCCAAGTCCTATTCACTTCAAACTAATAATAGTGACATTTAAAAAAAATAGTAAATAAAGCAATGGTTATAGTATTATTCCGAACATAATATAATTTTTTGGAAATTTTTGTTCCTGCAAATATCGAAGAACATAAAATTCTCCATTTAATACACTTAAAATTTTTATTATATCTTAAATAGATTTAGAGATAAAGACACTATACAAAATATACAATAATCTAATGTAATACATCGTAGAGGCTAAGGCACTAAGGAAACTAGCTGACAATTTCAAATGTTTGTAAGATAACATAGTACTGTTTATAACACAATTTGTAAATGATAGATGTCAGTGTCAAAAATCAACAGTTTTAATGACATGCTGAAAGCTTTTTCTGGGAAGTAGGTACATTTAATCTTTCTTATTGTTTTATTAATTAAATACTTAAATTGTAGATTTTATTTATTCGTGTCTAATCCATACAGAATATTGTGTATAGTTCAAATTAGAGCGTCAATATAAAGTATACATAATTTGACAATCGTTAGATTTAAAAAGTTCAGAAATAATTTCTTGCTTGGCAGTGGTTATAGTCCCTTCCACATTCGCAGTGATGATGGTCAATGGTTAAACGAAGCTCTAATAAGAACCGAAGTTTGGCGCTGTTACTCATTCTTGAGATTCTTGAGATTTAACTGTCAAAGTTTAGTATGGATTAGTTGTAGCAGAATTAGCTAATTCGTAGATAAAATGCATATATCCATCAGCAATACCGGCAATCTAGTTGTTTAAGCTTTTTTTACTCATTTTGGTCAGTACTATATGCCCTCATAATTTGTGACACTTATTTTTAACAACCAGTATAGCTAGGATTGTTCATATTCCGCTTATATATTGAATCTACTAACTCAGGCAATAAACAATACATATAAAGTTTGACCAATTTTTCTTCCTATTTTCATTCCAGAAAACATCGTTGTAAAAGTTTGATACGGGCCACTGTTCTGGAGAACATAGCCAAAACCAGAAAAAACTTATTTCTTGCACCTTTAATCCAAGATGGAGGCTCGCGCCTAGTATCCCCATAGTTAAAAACTTTTGTCATCCGTGTCCCGACCTAAACAATAAGTTAAAATCCTTTCTTCCCCACCTTTTGTAGGGTAAAAACCTTTATTGACTGGCCAAATACAATAATTGAGATGAAAGTGTTACTCTGTATTCTGCTAACGTGGTAATGATTGATTACAGTTATTGTTTAAAAAATACAAATATGGTATATTTTAACTGCCTATTCGTATTTTATTTATTATAAGCTTTTTAAACTTTCATCGAATTGTCGGATTTAGTTGTTCTAGAATCTGTTAATTTTACAATTTTTGATGAATATGGATGGATCAAATTTTCTGTATCTATTAAATAAACAAAAGTTATTAAGTTTTATTCTGAGTAACGTATGCTTTATTAAAAAAAAAAGAAATTAACAAAATTCAATTCTCTTTAATTAATAAAAGTTTGAGTGTGTTATTTTGTACGTACCTATTGTATTCGTGTAAATTCGTACGCTTTTTTCGTCTGGCAGACAAATTCAGTCTAGATTTATTTCCTTTCCGATTGCCCATTATTATAAAATTATTTTTCTTGTAAAGCGTACTAGCATAGACTAGCGAGTGAATATCTTTCACAGACTGTATTAGGCGTGGCTTAAGGTTGATACTAATAAATTCCGCTTGTGGCGCTAGTTAGCAGTAGCAACTTTTACATAGAAAAGGGGTTTTGTTTAACCAATGAAACAGACACTAATTTAAAAAATATATATATTTTTTTTCTTTTACTCGAAAGATCTGTACTAGGTCTGTATAGCAACAATTTTTTTATTTTCATTCTAGTTTTTGTAATATATGGTAGCAAAAGTATACTAAATTGAAAGCCTTGTAAATCGAATAAAAAAATAAAAATTAAAAAAAATGGCACTAGACAGACACGAAGGCATCCTTTAGCTTTTTATTAAAAAAAAATTAGTCAATTCGGACAAAAAATAGTGTAAATTTCGTGACCCTAGCTAGAACATATTTTTTGCTTTATTTTGCACGGGTGGGTATTCCTCTTAATTCTTTAACTAAATTTCTGACAGATTTTTTCAATATCTTGTAATACTTCATTATAATTCAGTCTATCCTAAAAAGATCAATAACTCTCCAAACATTCTCAATATTCATTTTTAAATTTAAATAGATAAAACAAATATATCATTATCATTACGGTATATTATCCGTTGCTGGTTGGCAAAATCTGCTTTGTATACAAATATCGTTAGCTTATTACCTATTTCTGGATATGGCAATCTGCTCTTATGCACAAATTTGGATAGTAACGACATACGATTACCCACTTGTATCCTTGGGATCGCTTACCACGCGTCACCTCATGGTTTATTAAAGTTGTAGTAGACAGAGAACCACAGGTGGCATTATTATATTATTTGAAATTAAGAAATAATTTTCAAGTTTGATGTCGATTGGTTTGGAACCCAGACCATCAGAATCACAACCATTTATTATGGGCGAAAAATTTGAAGTTCGTTATGTTACAATATAATAACAAACTCAGTAAAATATAATATGTTGCGTGATATGTTTGTCAAACAATACACCTCTTAATTATTGCTGATGATATGCAAAGTCTGTGGAACATATTGTCACTGACTGCAGTAGCACAAATCGATATGGAAACTAGTAGGTACTTCGGTGTTTGATGCAAAATTCACGTTGTGAGTATGAAATGCCACTGAAGATAGATAATTAATTAGCTGCAGAACTGTATCTACGTTAAATTCCACAAAGACAAATAAATGACATAAATTATTTACGACTACAAAACAAATAAATATTAGGTCACATTCCAGTGAAAAAAAGCTCTGGCACAATTCCTTTATGAAAATACGCTTCTCAAATTGGCTTCTTTACTGTAATATGATTGTTCCACATTACGCTTTGAAAATGATTTCACAATTGTTCTATAAATAACATTTTTGATACAGATCGCTATAAAAAAGAATCTCTAATGAAGTCTCTTTTGTTATCTTTATTGTAGTCATTAAGTATATTCCATATTCCATCCAAGTCTTTGACATCATACATCTATATACGAAATTACAGTTAGTTTATCTGAACCTGAAGTGTTATTTCGACTAGCATATGACAAACTACTCTTTATGACGCAATGGTGTGATGAGTTAACAGTAATCGTATGTAGAACTTAAGATGGTACCGTTAGATCATTTAATCTAGATTGCAAACAAAACGTCAGGATGACAGATGATTTTGACGAATTGCGGAATTGGAATGAAATAATGCGTAATGAGTTTATCTATCTGGGTTATCAACAGCAAATTGACGAAAGTGTCACCTACTTCGCCAAGTTGAAATCCGAACAGGCGCTGAAGTCGATACTTCAATGTAATTTGAAATACTTGGGATAGAGTGTAAAGTTACTTACGGGATATTGACCAGCAATGACCAAGTTTCAAAGGAAGTATTTCGAGACTCACCTGAAAAGAAAAACGAAAATTAGAACATTGAAGTAAGATAAATGTATATGGAGACAGAGTACTTTACACTTTACTCTTTGATGTGAATATAAGTTTTGCGGATAATTAACTAGATGAATATAAGAGAAAAGAAATATAGAAGAATTTAATAGGGTCCTCCACTATTTTTTATATATTTTTTTACAAAACTTCATCTAAACTGAAAGTGATATGCAATTTTAGAAAGTTTTTATTGTTATTCGTTAAGCCGTAATATTTTTTTTAATATTCTGTGACGTAGATATAGAGATGATTTTGTTCTCAAACAGTGGATTTCGCTAATAATTGAAGTCACATAATTTTTTTTTTCAACACTTATAAAATGTATAAATATGTTAAAATATCCCCTGTGGTCAATAATTGGAAATATGGGTGAATAATAAGTAAATTAATGTCATAATTAATAAAAAATACTACGTATATATTATAGTGCAAGATTTGATTACCACTGGTAGCCTATCTCATTCAACATATCTTTTACTTTCATACCAATGCTTGTAATCTGTCATGGCATCATAAATTTAAACTAGTATTATTTGGTTTATTTCTGTTTTATTGTTATTTTCTGCATTTATATACTTACAAATGGATTCCGTATTTCAAAAAGTCGACAGCAGAAGATTTGAAAGTAGTAAAAATTTGGAATAGAATAAATGTGTGACGTAGATATAGAGCTGAGGAAATGGTAACAAAAACTCGATTATTTTAGAAACTAATAACTATTATTAAACTTTGATAGTCCTTAATATACAGTTTCAAGGTCTAGTTTTAATATAACTGACCCTTGTTCAAATTTGTTGCTACGGTGGAGGACCCTATTGTGCAGTATTCTTCACGTAAGAATTGACGACATACGTAATTGAAGTAGTTTCTTTTTGTCACACAGGATCAGTTTCAGTAGTGGTAGCACGCACTTTAGAATTCTTTCAAAAGAGGCATTTGTTTTCGCTTTTCGCCACGACGCGAAAATTTGGTAGCATGCGTGTATCAAAATATAAAAAGTGTCAAAGTAACGTCATTATTTTGTCACAATTCTATTCAAAGCCAATTTACATATAATTTATACATTTATTATATACAACTGTCATAATATTTTTTATTTTAATAGTATAAAATCCAATAATTTCCGAATCAAGTGCATGCTACCAGGATTCGTAAAAGTAAAATCGTATTCGCCTGCTTTCTATGATAGAATTCTAAAGTGCGTGCTACCACTACAGAATCTGTTCATAAAGCGATGTATATCGTAACTCTGTGCAGGATATAATTCGGAATTTTCAACATGGTTCGTATGGTGTGTATTTTAGTATGTTTCATGGTGATTTTCGTGATTTATCAATACGTCAAAAAGAAAAAAGAAAAACTATCGAAAAGGGGTAAAATAATGGTTTTATCACGCACTGTTAGCAGTCAGCCAACAATGAATTTTCATCTGTAAAGTTAGCGAGAAGCTTTACCAACATACTAATAAAAAAAGACCAAGTCGTATTTGACAAGTTCTATTAAAAAAATATATATATACCATAATAAAAATAGTACAACAAATATGTTTCATAATGCCTGTTATTGCACTCGTCCTTTGTAAAACTTAAACCCTGTTCCATAAGACATTGTTAAATTTAATCACTTTGTTAACTTTGACAAGGCTTATTTTCTAATGTATTTTTGATACGTATTCACTTACAGTGTGGAGTTAACCACATGATGAGCTAACAACGCTTTATGCAACTGCCTCATAATGTTATCGGTAATTTGAACATTTTGGTAACAGAATGAACCTCAAGATCAGGTAAATGAAAATTGTAAAGGGAACGTGAGAAGTTACGGCGTTGGGTGATTAGACTGTATTCGGTTCAATCACAGAAAACAGCAAGCAGTTTGCTGTATTACATTTCATAATTTGTTATTTACATAAATGTGAATCATAATAGTAGGTACATTATACAGCGACACTAAATCCATGGATGTTATTATTACCGAGGATGAAGTGTTCAACACGAATGAGAGAAGTATGCGAGGATTTTGTTTATCCACGCTGACAATAGCGAGTTACATACTATACTTTATCTATGACTAATGTATGTATTAGGTACATTATTTTTTTTGTAATTTTGTTTCATAACCCAAAACAATCCACATGGCGTATTTTTTCATAAAAATTATAGTAATGGGAATATGTTAATGTGAAATGTTAACATTTGTGCATATTTATTTTATTAAAAATATATAGAAGGAATAATGACTATTATTTCCTCATTATTAGTCCCTACCGGATTTATATATGGCATTATATAAAACCACATAACTTAATGTACATATTATGAATGTCTAATACGTTTTGCTAAGAAGCAAAGTGAATAAGATAATTTACATGATTTGTAAATTTTAAAACATATCTATGTTTTCTTTATATTAGTGGTTAGCATTAATCATTTCTTAAGCCATCAATTTTGGGAAGTAATTGTAGCTATTCTTCATCGTTGGCAGCATTAACCAATTAGATTTGCAGTTGCAGGCGTGGCTAAATGCCTGATATCACTTTGGGAGTGCTTCTGCTTCCATTTTCTTATTATACGGTCATGAGACCGATAGTCCTATGACATATCACTTGGCAGCGCGATCCGAGCCATAATCCACGCCTTTTATACCATTGTGTAATTCTTCTTTTTCTATAGACGTCTGTAACCTTTCATAATAGATTTAGGATAGTGCTCGTGTCAAGAAAATCAATTTGCCCATTACCCAATTACTGCTTTCAGACAAGTTTTTGTCATATTCATTTATCTATGACATTGCGAAGAACCAGATAAATTATTTGGTCATTCTCACTTAACAGAATCATTTGGATTTTATTCTTTGTACTCCTATATCAATTAACTAAATAATAGTATATTATTCAATAAACATGTAATGTATGCTATTACTCACGAGCAAGAAGTTTGAATCACGAGCCGATAGGCGAGTGATGTATATCATTCGAATGAGTAATAGCCAAATTTTAAAACCGACTATTCAGCTACAGTTTAAGTTTAAAAAGAAAATAAAAGTATGAAAAATACAAAACTAGTGTAACTTTGGCTTTTTATTTGGAAAAAAGTAATTTGGTTTGTACTCTTTGAATGGTAGGTAAGATTTAAAATTGACATAACAATTGAATAATATTATTTCATCAAACTGTCAATATTATTCAATTAGCAGCATTAACGGTCATTAAATGATAAAAATCGGTTGAATTATGGGTATATTATTTGACAGTTGTGGTTAAAAATTATTAGATAACATACTTGCATATATCAGCCAGGATTTCACAAATATTAAGGAGGAATTTTTCGAAAATATGAAAATATTATAACAGAAAGCTCACAAATAATACACCCATTTTACTATGATTTTAATTAGAAACTCAAGTTTTCAAGATCCAAAAAAATCATTATTTCAAAACCGTTTTTCTACATCTTTATATCACATAACCAAACAAAATGCTGTACTGCCGTGTAAAGGAATACAGAAATAAAATAGGGCATTATTTACAATAACGAAAATAAAAAAATGCTTAGATTAGATTGAAGCAATAGCTCAAGAAGAAAGGAAAATAACGATAAATTAAAATTTAAAAAATTAATCGTTATTTATTGAGTAGTACTGTAAGCACAAAGTGTACATTTTATTATATTTTGTTATGGTGGAGGACCCCATTGTGCTGACTAGAAAAAATCTTGTTTGTGTTTCAAGCGAAAATGGTTTGCCGATTTCTAGAGAAGCCGCGCCCCTACATCGCGCGACAACAACCTCTCGATAGGCAATATCCCATTTTGCATTCTTCTTATATAAATAGCTAATTTATCTGTTTAAAAAAGTACACTTTTTTCATTAAAATAAGTTTATGAAGTAAACCTTTTTTCAGACGTAACTCGAGTAAAAAGTGTTTTATTTCACTCGTTTGACGAACTCGCCTACGGCTCGTTTAGTCAAACTTTCCTATCCGTGAAATAAGACTATACTTTTACTCTTGTTGCACAAATAACTATTAAATATCTTCAAACAGAGATTCGGATGAATACGAGTATTTCGTACATCTTGCTTTTTGACAAAACTTTGCTGCTCACAATGTGAACCGATCGGAATCGGACAATATGGCGTCATAAACCAAAAACTTCAATAAATGAATATTTGTGGGAAACCCCTTAATTGTAAATAAATCTATTTGCATATAATCTTCGTGATATACAAGTACCACTCCATAAAAGCGAGTAGAAAATGGAATAGTAGTGACTTGTAATAAAATATCTTTACAATCTTTACAATGTTTTTGCCATTATAGAAATATACCAAATGGGTGTTAAAACTGTTCAACCGTGATCATATATGTATTTATATTTATTTATGAGTCATTATTCTATAAGAGTATTCAGAAGAAAATGTCGTGTAAAGCACCAACAAAATTTAATGCAATACTTACAGTGGTAAAGTCGACGGTAAAGTAATATATAATTTTGTGTTATAAAAAGTAGTGCGTGTTCGGGAGTACTAACTACAACCTATAGGTATATTGTGGTTTCGACAAATCGATTTCAAATAAGGAAGAACACAAATGTAACCGGTGGTATACTAACCGAATCAATTATTATGAATGCTAGTAAAGTCAATATTACAATCTTAATATTAATGTATTCTTAATTACATTGCATTTACTTTTGTGAGCGTAAAAACTTGAGACTTGAAAATTATTTTCAATGTTCAAATAGCACAATGTGTTATGGGACTTTCTTTACGACAGCTTTTAGAACCAGCGAGGCGGCTCTAATAATGACCTTCAACAGTGCATATACTCGTAGATATTCGTATAACGTCATATCCAAAATCTACGAATAGGAGCAAATATGTGTAATAAGTCGTGATGGTATTATTATGTAGTAATCCTGATAGTATTATAATCAAAGTTTTGATTCAAAATCAATAACCAAACAAATTAAAGAAGTTTCTTCGTATTTTCCAAGGCATCGAACCCGCCAAAAACTGGGTTCGGTTTAGGTTCAGGTTAATTTGTTTTTTGAAAGATGGGTTCGGGTGCGGTTCTGGTTCAAGCATTAATAAAATTTGCAGTTTTGTTCGCGGTTCAGGTTCGAAATAATGTAAAATGAGAGCCGGAATTTACGCAAAACGCAACAAGAAACGAACCCAAAGTCAGCCCAGACAGCAACGCAGACGCCTAAGACGTCGATTATCGGCTGTATTTACTTTTCGAAATAAAAATTAACCTGAACCGGAGTTGAACCCCGAATCTGAATTTTAATACCCGGTTCGGTTTCGACTCAGGTTCAATTAAAAATATATCTGAGGTTCGGTTTTCGGTTTGTGTTCCCTAAAATGTTACGGTTTGGTTCCGGTTTTGGTTCGGTTCAGGTTCTGGTATTTTCTGTTTATTTTGACATTTTTTTTAAATTCGCAAATTATCAGTATCTATATGAATTTTATCTAAATATTTTCATGAAAATTTGATGCCTAGTCAACTATTTTTTATCCTTACTGCATAAGTAACAATAACCAATAAGGTATATTATCCCCAAGCAAATTGGCACACTTTTCAATGGATATATTTCGGAAAAATATACTAAGTTTATTTATGTGAAAAGAATAGCATAAATCTTGTATCATACTATTAAAAGTTCAATCTTACTGACATGTACTTGAAAGTTTTTACTATCTT
This sequence comes from Ophonus ardosiacus, assembly GCA_943142095.1. NCBI lineage: Eukaryota > Metazoa > Arthropoda > Insecta > Coleoptera > Carabidae > Ophonus > Ophonus ardosiacus. The sequence continues at coordinate 26,691,333 of OW964828.1, read as the reverse complement.
ATATTTCCGTGTTGCGCTGCGTCTAAGAGTTCAGCTTTGAAAAGTGTTACTTTTCCCATCCAGATTTGTCGGAATACTATTTTCCCAACTTATCGGTAGCTGCTCTACGAAATAATGTTTGAAAAATGTTCCCTTCTTTGACATGATCTGAGACTTCTTGAAATTTTCTTTCAGTGCAGAGTTGAAGCGATTTTCACGTGTATAATTTAGTAGCAGGACATGACATATGTGCAGAATTTTCTAGAATGTAACTCTGTTGACAGTTCTCATATTTTCAGATAGATAAAAATGGATGTCTTTTAGTTTGTTTGAAGTTTGCTGAAGTTGAAATAGCGGGGTGATGTTTAAGTAATTGTTTATAAAATTTTAAACTATACCCGCAAGGGATTTATAATATTAATATTGTTTGGAAAGTTGAGAACTTTCCAGATACATCTCGAGTTTAATTATTAATTTAATTCGTACCATTACATTTGTAGCTAAATAAGTTTCAAACAAACTAAAATAACCTGACCTTTTTTATTATTAATTTTATAATTTAAAATTCAACTAATATAATTAAAACTTGTTTAGTAGATTTGTATAAAAAATGTGTTTTCTAATTCAATATTTTGAAATATATTTTCATGTAATGTATAACAAACTTTGCTGGTGTTATAGCGTAATACGAATAGCACATTATTTGAAATTTACGTAAAATCTGATTATTTACAGTACATTAATTTTTTATTACGTAATGAGCTTTTTTGCTGAACTTAAAAAGCTGGTAGAAATATTTAATAGGTATGTTATTGCGTTGTTGCATCATTATTCTTTTTCCATTTTTGTTATTGTTACTCTTCTTCATTTATTATTGAAATAAAACACAGTAATGAAAACATAGCAGAATAAATAAATTAGTCTACCTCATTATTAAAGTACATTCTAATGTCTAATTTTAAACAGATTAGTACACAGTTAGAGTATTGTCATTATTTATAAGTTAACAATTCATGCTCGCAGTGGAAACCAGTCTAAGTCGATTTTACTGTATCTATTCTAAAATCTCCCTTGTGCTACATTCCCCACTAACATATTTGTTCCCATGGGATATTAGCTCATAATTGCGCTAAGAGCCAAATATATCATATACGGAAATCGGCTTTCACCATAGCAACTGAACCAAATTAAACGAATACAGGTTTCCAACTCCATATGTTATTTATTTGTCTATTCTTATTAGAATCATACACATTCCTTAAAGTAGACATATTGCAAAATTAATAAATCTGTGTTTGTAGATATATTAATATTTAAAAAAACCGTGATACAAATTATCCAAGTATAACTAGTATAAATAAAAATGATTGTATAATGAATAAATTATAGGATTATGCCAATTTAGTTGAAGGAAAATGTCATGATTTTATGTACAGGGTGTAAATCGAAAAACGAGACATAGGCGTTTAACATGGGAATTCAGTTTTTCTTTGCGCAAACGTTACCTAATTATTTTATGTAAAAATGCTTCAAGTAAATGTTATAGAGATTTATATCTTGCATCTAAATCATGTGAAACGATTATTCTAGCTCTTCAAATAAACGTAAAAATTAATTATAAAATTACAGTTTTTATGAGTTTTATTCATGGATTTATGACAAAAAATAAACAAATGCATTGTTTTTAACTGTCTATTAAAACTAAAACATTTCACCATTTCGTTTTTTGTGTTAATTTGCTACTCCAATCTAAATTTAGTTTTAAATGACAGTTAAAAACAATGCATTTGTTTATTTTTTGTCATAAATCCATGGCTGCCTAGACTAAACACTCATAAAAACTGTAACTTTATAATTAATTTTTACGTTTATTTGAAGAGCTAGAATAATCGTTTCATATGATTTAGAAGCAGAATTTAAATCTCCATAACTTTTACTTGAAGCATTTTTGCATAAAATAATTAGGTAACATTTGCGCAAAGAAAAACTGAATTCCCATGTTAAATGCCTATGTCTCGTTTTTCGATTTACACCCTGTACATACATATATGTCCGTTTAGGTATATTAATTCGTAGTTACATAGATGATTACCGAAATCTTCTATAATCTGAATAGGTATAGTATACGTCAATATTATGTCATAACTGACCCAAATTCAAATATTTGACAAGCATGCAGTATGAAGTACATTTATCAAACAATAAATACTGCCTAACTACATGTAGGTTATTGCTCAATTACCATAAAACACTATTCACATATTCCGGTCATAAACAAATTGATACCCTCATCATTACGCATTCAACAAACAAATAGCCTTCACTTATTCAAATGAAAGCGGGAATGAACGAATACATTACACAAAAACCACTATGATCTATTGTTCACGGCAGTGAATAAGGGTAAAGATTTCCCATGCTGAAAGATACCGAAGCAAACATTTAATAAACTGATATGAGCTTATCGCACGATTAATAACGCCTACTAAATTATTTATCTCTGAGCTATAATGAAGATGGCTCGATGGCGTTCGCGGATACTAATGTGCTATATTGATTAGTGTTCTACATCAAGTTTCCTAAACTATTTTGCGAAATATACACGTGTCTACAAAATAATAATTTACATTTAAAAAAGTTTAGTACAGTTCTATTGTTTGCTCATCTATCTATTGTTTAAGTAATACACCAATACCGAGGTTAGTATATATTATTTATTACAAAGCAAATCCTAACATGTCACACTATTTCACTATTCTGATTAATTAATTAATTATTTTCAGAAATACTATGACAACAACATAAAATACGGCGAGTTTCTTTATTCAGCAGCAATTAATGCGCTGAATTCCATCAGCAATTGAAAATGACGTCACGATGAATAGCTGATGGATCCGATGTATAGCCGCTGCGACCGAATAAAGAAACGGGTTGCTGAAAATTGCGATGAATCTCCTAACCTTAAATATCAACTAACAGTTAACCACCACGCCAGATATGGAAAGTTTTATAGTTAAAAGTGTGGTTAAAAGGACCGTCGCTGTATTGCAATCATCAGATTTATTGAATAATGAAGAATATGATGACAGCAATAGCAACAGTGATATGGAATTCATAATTATAATAAAAATTATCTACATTTATAACCATCTACTTTCTGTTGTGAACGAGATATGGTTTTTTTATTATTATTATTTGAATTATGCATTTTTTCTTTCCATATTCTTACACTTGCAACCATGAAACAAACGCAAATGTCAAAAATGACATTTCGTTAGACCCCCCCACTACCAATCCATCGGAAATCGTAAAATCCATCGGTAGTCAAAGCCGATGCATGCGATGAATTTACAATGGATAGTGCGCGGTAATTAGAAACGGTATAATGAATTTCATGTGCAATTCACCAGTGAATAAAGAAACGGTGTGATGAATTTACGATTCATGCGCATTAATGCGCACTACTCATCGGTGAATAAAGAAACTCGCCTATACACTGCAGCCTACTTTTAACACTATAACACTATGAAGGTACACTATTACTCATATTTATTGTTTCATTTATATTTTTTATATTCTACATATTACATCAATGCAGTACCCAAAAAATTATTACTCGTGCAACATATAGATATGATGTAAAAACGTTCCATTGCAATTGTATATTTACGTGTGATTTTCAAGTTATATAATATGTTTTGCTAACTTTACAAATAATCGGAAAATAGATTAATCAGATTGCTCAATTTTTCTTAGTTACGCTGTATAGCATCGGATATTTTTCGTTGCTAAGTTGTGCTTCGCGAAACACAACGCTTGGCGTATTTCGGTTGCAAACAAATGAATCATATGTAGTCATATCATCCATGAATATAAATAAATAAGTAATATTTTTAACATTTCGTAAAAATTAGTTAGTTGATTTATTGTATAGTTTTAACATATAAAACTCGAGCTTTGAAAATTATCAGAATATACAGATTGCTGACTCGATGTGTTACCTGAAAACACGATGTCAGGTGACGCCTGATAAGCGCGCACACGGTAAAATATATCGTCATCATTACCGATATCTACATATGTTGTAGATACTGGCACACCTAGAATTGGGAAATATGCCGTGATGATATATTTATTTTATTTTATATATACTACTTGTATCAAAATAAATTTGAATTATCAATCGCCAGCTACCTACGTGAAATTAGGGTAGTTGCTAAAAAAATAAATGTTATTTTTTCCTATTAATTATGAAATATAAACTAATTCTAAACATATTAATGTAAAAATTATTAGAAAATATAATAATTTTCATTCATAATTTCCATAAATAAAGTTCGCGGTGGAATTTTTGTGACGAAGAGTATTAATAATTATATAGTTCGATATAGTCTGTATGACTCATACAAGCTTGTAGTAATACCACGACAAAGCGAAAATGTTGAATTATGTTTTAATTGTATCATACAAATAATTACAGTATAATTCTAGAAGTAAAATAACAGATACAAAAGTATTATTTAACAGTACGTATATTTTATAATTATTTACTTGAAATACCAAATATTTTCAAGATGCTTAATTCTTATATAGACTTCATAATTTTGCCACCTATGTTTTACGTGTTAAAATCATATTTTATTTTTCTTTTCTATATCAGCAGATTTAAAACAAGGTAATGAAACTAATGAATTTGTGCGAAAATGAATAATTTCTTTTGAAATAGTGCTTCTCTCAAACATATAAATCGTTTCAGATAAAAATGGTAGTATTGTGTACAGAGTGTACAACCGAGAGTGTACCGCTAAGGCAAGAAAGACTGTGCAATTCTTTCAGGAAAAAACAAATTGGAAAATGCGCAACTACCCTATTATGAAAACAAATAGGCTGGTAGTGAGAGCTCGGTTTTAACTAAAACACTGTTTTTAGAAATGTCAAATTCAAATTTCAATATTTAATTTCACCCTTATGTTTAAAGAAAGATTTTTTAAAAAATATTTGTTTGAATACAATGTTCTGCTTAAAAATTATGTTTTGATAAATTTGATATTATTTATTTTTATTATTAAATAATGAAATTTGACATTTCTTAAAACAGCATTTTAGTTAAAACCGAGCTCGCACTACCAGCCATAATGTTTGAATACATTTACCTTCAATTTGATTAATAGGCAAAGTTAGTTATTGTACAAAAGTCCTGAAAACGTAATTCGCAAAAGGATATTACTTCAGCAAAAGCACTAAAAAAAAATAATGCAGGAGTGTTGGCAGAAAACAATCCTGACTCTCGATTCTTCGAATCCTCCCTAGTCATTTGAAGTAGGAAATTTCGCAAACATTACCGCACAAAGTGACAAGTAATCAATAACTAATTTCACGAGCAAGCAGAGATCGCAGTGCGGACATTATTGGAGCAGTCGAACACCACAAATGCATTACATGAGTCGAGCATGAGGTTGGCACTGAGGAAAAGTTTGACGAAACGCTTGATAATATATAACCGGCTTACAAGATGAGATGCGATGCCAGAGAAGGATCCGATAAATGAGAACCAAGATAAACTAATGTGTACAGTTCAACTTATTCAATTAGAATCTAATCTTTCGGATTAGTTTGGAATTACTAATACTGGTTCGGGCTACGAACGTGATTGCACGGGTTTTCAAGAAGGTCAAACTTAAGAATTGAACTAGGTTAGCGTAGACGTTTGCATAATGCCAGAACCTTTCTTTGTTCTGGGGTCATTCACTTTTAAATAGTCTAGATCATTCAATCAGTAAGAAAATAAATATAGAACAACGCTTTTAATAGTAGGCTCTTTATTAATTTAAAATTGCCTATCACTATGGTTAAAATTACAAGTATCAAACCAATATTACTTTTAATTACTTTCATGTCCATATTCACCAAGGGAAATTGAACTAACAAATATTTTAAAATTAAACAATATTTGGGTTTAGTTCTGTAGATATTTTATTAAATTAACAACGTTTCGACAGCAAGGTACTGTCTTCTTCAGGTTTAAATAATAATAACATAAATAAATAAATATGTAGTCAAGACTACAAGTATATAAAATCAAAGGTACATTGATAAATGGTTAATATAAAACATACAAATGAAAAAGAAAATTATAAACGAATAACAGGGTACCATGATTTATTTAGTTCATAGCCTGTGTTAAGATTGATATTATTAGGAGACTTCTGAATTTCAATTGCTTCTCTTATCAATCTTCTATTTCAGTGATTTTTCTTTATAAAGTTAGCCATTTACTGTATTTTTTTAAATAAACAAATTTTATATTCTACATTGCTTAAAAAATTAACTATAATAACATATTATTATTATATAATTATTATATTTAAATGTTTGTATTTCAATTTTTATTATTATACAGGATTATTCTAAATGATGGACCCATTTTTAAAAATTCGTATTTATTAAAGTACAAATCCACAATTAACAATCTTTATACCAATGAAAAGAGCAATTTTCAAAGTTTTCGGCGAGAAATTGTATACATCCTCTCGATGTGATAGCCTTACTAGTACAAGTGGACAATAATACTTTTTAAGTGTAGACATCCACTGTCTTCTGTCGGAGACAGTAGGCTAGCCAGGTTAGCTACTAGTACAAGTAACTAATCTTAGTTACTAAAGCAATGTAAACCCGCCTTCAGTTGAAGTTAGTTGAGTAAAAACAGTCAGCGAGTTAGTTGAGTTAGTGAGTGGACTTTGAAGTCTGATACGAGTCTACGACCGGCAGCCAATATGATACGCGAGAGAAGACAGTCTGAGAGAGGAGACAGTCTGAGAGGGGAGATAGTCTGAGGGGAAACACACTCTGAAAGAGAAGACCGTCAGTCCGATAAGAAAGTCGGTAATATAGATATCGTGAAGGCAGTTGAGCCGGCTCGTATGTTGAAATAAATAGTGATATAAATAAATAGTTAGTGATATAAATAAACGTACTGTTAAGTCTTTAATAATAATCTTAGTCTTTAATAAGTGCTTAATAAGTATTAATTTATTCGTAGTGTTTAATTATCTATTTTCTTAATTATTTCTTGTTTAAAAAACCTTTAATTTAATAATTAATATTTCCTTAATTTTTAAACTTCACCCAAATACATAAACGTTACAATACTGTTCAAGATAGGTTATATTTTATAATACTATTACTAACGACATAAAACATTTAGATACATTGTTATTCAAAAAGTTATGAATTCAATGAAATCAGTTATAACTTCTTGTATTGTTTTAAAAATCACTAAATATTCTGTAAAACTTCTTAGCGCAATGACATGCAGTTTGAAGATTGTTAAAGCTTCCACTCCATTAATTCCTAACTGAAAATTTGATAGTGAAAGTTTTAGCATTCGCTATCATGTGAACAAATGTGCATATTTATAAGCTTGGCACCCTGTGCAACTGTGATACCGATAAAAGCTACTTGGAGCAAGGGGAGAAAATGATAAATACTTACTCGTATACATTATGTATATCATGGTGAAGGGGCTTTTCAAATTATTATCTGTCATATTTACACACAAAAGAAGTAAATAAAACTCATGGCTTTATGAGGAACAAATTCATCTACCATAAAAGAATTTTTTCGTTTGCATGTATCATTAATCTACTACACATCATTAGAGTGGAAACGACAATATGTTCTAGAATATGATTTGTCATCTAAATGACAATACTAGGGACTCCCAGCTTTGATGGCTTCTGAAACATTATCACAAATAACGTTTAAACTTTCTAAAACGCTTTTTATGGGTACCATGTTGAAAGGCATCCAAGATATTAAGAAGGCAAGGAAATATTATTACATTGAAAAAGTGGGTGGGTGGGTGCAAACACAGTATGTCTGATTTCCGTTTGAATAACTCAATTGGTATTAAAATAAGAAAGAACTAAGTGAGTTTGAAATGCGAGATTACTGGACTTCTAATTCAATGTTTCACAATATCACAATCGAGCTAACAAATGTACCGGCCAAATTTTGGACATCAAATTAATTTAAAAAGTGTTTTTTATTCATATTTACATGATACCCACAATTATCAACTATCAAAAATATTTAACTGTCATTATGTAGAACGGTTAGTATGTATAATTATTACCTCTCGCTAAAAAAGGTATTGGAATCATGCTAAAAATCACGTTTTAAGGTCCCTATAATCCGATTATAACATTTTTACGATGATGTCCGTATGTATGTGTGTGTATATGTGTGTGTGTGTGTTTGTGTGTGTGGATGATGGAGCCACGGTTTCTCAACTACTATAAGACATAAAATATTTAACTGCAGTTACCTCAATCTGACATTCCTGGGAAGATCAGATTAGATTTTGATAACAATTGGACAACCGGAAGTAAGTTTCATTAAAAATATCTTCTAAATATAATTTTTTGGAATTTTTTGTTATTACAAATATTGAAGAACATAAAATTCTCCATCAAATACACTTAAAATTTTTATTATATCTTGTATAGATTTAGAGATAAAGGCACTGTAATAATTTATGTAGTACATCGCAGAGGCTAAGACACTAAGGAAACCAGTGGTTAAATTCAAATGTTTATAACATAGTTTGTAAATGACAGATGTCAATGTCAAAATCAACAGTTTTAGTAACATTCTGAAAACTTTTTCTGAGAAGTACATTTAATCTTTCTTATTGTTTTATTAATTAAATATTTAAAATTATAGGTAAAATGCATATATCCATCAGAAATACCGCCTATCTTGTTAATGAATTGGAAGAATCTCTGACATTTAGGAATCTCCTCATACAATGAAAAATATATATAATTAGAATTGTATGTGTACAGAAGACAATAAAAAACAATATTTGGGTAAAGTTCTGTAATTTTTTTTTGTTATAAAACGACGGTTCGATAGCGAAATGCAATACAATACTTACCTATATAACATAAAATTGAAATGGCGAGAGGTATTGTGCTGGCCACAACAGATTTTTTTTTCTATAGCATTTAACAATTTTCAAACCTATGCAAAACGATTTTTATTGTTTTTGCTGTTTTGAAATGACTTCATATAACCAGGCAAATTTTACCTATTCAAAATTATCAAACTTAACTCGATTTTTAATCAACGGATTTCATTAATGTAGAGAAAATGGTTCTTTGGAATGGAAATGGAAATAAGCTATCAGATCTTATATTACATAAATAAAACAACATTTGGGCAAAGTTCTGTATTTTTTTATTATTATTATTTTGTTATAATATTGTTATACTGAACGATTTTATACCGTGAGTATTTTTTAACGTGAAACATTAGGTTTATCATAACCATGGTTACGACATTTGATTGACAGCAATGTATTTGCTTGTCCCATCTAAAATGAAACATAGGGAACAAATTTGACATTTGTTTACTACTCTGTCACTGTCATACTCAAAATTCTAACTTGAAATACAATGGTTTATACCGTAGAAGAGAAGGTGCAAATCATTAAATGGTACTACGCAGATAATCTAAGTTTAAGACAAGTATCGGACTTGTTCCGCGCTTCATTTCCTGACAGGCCTACACCAAGTGCAGCGACAATTTTAAGAATAATTAACAAGTTTAGAGGCAATGGTTGCGTCCAATCCGAACATAAAAGAAGAAATCGATCCTGTAATGTATTAACTGCGCAGAAAAAGCATGAAATAATGAATATAATAGGTAATAACAATAGATTAGCATTAAGAGAAATTGGGCAAGCTACCGGCGTAAGCAAAAGTACTGTACATAGGCTATTTAGAAAGGAAAATTATAATTCGTATCATTTTCAAAATCACCAGGAGTTGGTTGTGGACGACACGGAACGAAGATTAAATTTTTGCGAAAGAATGTTTGAAAATATTAATAATAACCCAGGTTTGCTGCAAAAAATACTTTTTACGGACGAAGCAACTTTTTATTTACATGGTGAGGTAAATTCACAAAACTGTAGATATTGGTCCAGGGAAAATCTACATTTATGTCACAGTACAAGGACTCAACGCCCCGAGAAAATTAACGTTTGGGCTGGTATAATAGGAACCCGCATTATTGGACCATTTTTTATTAACGGGAATATTAATGCTCAAAATTATTTGCATTTATTGGAAAATGAAGTCATACCTGCGATCAGATTATTAAACATGGAAGACCCATGGTTTCAACATGACGGCGCCCCTGCGCACAATGCTCAAATTGTGAGAAATTTGTTAAATATAGTATTCCCCCGTCGCTGGATTGGACGTGGTGGAGAAGTAGAATGGCCTGCTAGGTCACCCGATCTTACACCACTAGATTTTTTTTATTGGGGATTTTTAAAATCAAAAGTTTATACGGGGGGAAATCTTCAAAATTTAGATGAATTGAAAGTTCAGATTCAAAATATTTCTCAAAATATTTCAGTTGCCCAAATATCTAATGTAATTCGTGAGTTTTACAACAGATTAGGTCATTGCTTAGCAGTTAATGGGGGAATTTTTGAAAACTTATTATAATTATTGTTTATTTATTTCTTATTATGTTTACTTCTTTGTTAGTTAGTTTATTTGTTCGTAATTTTGTAATTTCTTACAATCATCCTTATTTTATAAGAAAGTTCCTAAGTTTTAACAATATTGTTATTGTTAAAGAAATTAGCTAGTAGAAACAAATTGAAAGCTTGTCCTTTTCATATTTTCTTTAATGTTTCAAATTATTATTTAGTTATTTGCCGTTATGTTGTTAAAAGGTAGCAAATTTGTAATTCTTGTTCCTTTGTAATTTTTATAATATTTAAATATAATAAATAGTTCTGTCAAATTCGTTCCCTATGTTTCATTTTAAATGGGACAAGCAAATACATTGCTGTCAATCAAATGTCGTTACCATGGTTATGACAAACCCAATGTTTCACGTTAAAAAATACTCACGGTACCTAGTATCTCGATTAATTGCTTTTATTAACACACAGATACAGTTAAATAACAATTAGGCCCAAGTGCCCCGCTGTCATATAAATTTTAAGTTAGGACTAGGAATGACGATGGATACCCGGGTACTCGGAACCTACCCGATAATAATGTACCCGGGTATAAAATTTGTTACTCGATTACCCGAAATATACCCGGTGCCCGTTAATTACCCGATACCCTTTAATTACCCGAACAGTTTTCAGCTGCCGGAAACATTGTATCTAAAAGAAGAGCTTTTTATTAGCATACCATAATTAATTTATGTTAAGTATAGAGTGTATTATTTGTCTGTATTACTTCTTATTTAATAAATATATGTAAACAATAATAATGAATTTTATTAAAAGTAAACTGCTAATAAAAGGGTAACTGGTAATCAACAAATTAACGAATTATGTAAATGTTCTTAAAGGATAACGGGTAATTAAAGGGTATCGGGTAATTAACGGGTAAAGGGTACTATCCAGGTAGTTGTTTCGGGTACTCGGGTACCAAAATTATCAGCATTCGTCATTCCAAGTTAGGACAGCCTCAACGACTCACATAAAATATGTTTCTGCGATTTGTACCTTACGCCTGTCAATTTAGTTAAAATCTTGTTGTTCCTTGAGTTTTTAACAATTTACAAACCGTATTTTTTGGGACGACATTCATAGAAATAAGTATCTGTTCAAATAATACTCCAAAAGATGGAAAAAAGAACATTGCCTATACAGGGTGTTAAAAAATAAGTGTCACAAATTATGAGGGCATATAGTACTGACCAAAATGAGTAAAAAAAGTTTAATCAACATGGGTCCGATTTTCAACTGTTTTTCAGAAAGAGGCCATTTTGTATTAGAATCGAAGAAAAACTGACTAAGATAATGGTTTGAATATATTTTGCGGCCAATATTTTTGCAAAAGAAAACTAAATATAATTATATTTTCATGAAAATATTTTCAAAATTATGAAATACACTTACTGTTATTTTAAAAATATTTTCCATGTAAGGTTTTTTTCTTTCACGTTTGAGTGTAGGAACTGACCAAACATATTTTTACGGATATAAATTGTTAAAAACTCAAAGAACAGCAAGATTTTAAATAAATTTGACAAATATGTAAGTTTGACATAGGGCAGTTAACCTGCGGCGCCGTGTAGCGGTTTTTCCCGTAAGGTGTACACATCACAGACACATTTTTTTAGCATCCAAGGGAACTTGAATAACCTTAGAATTTTAGACCATGAGTAGTTAGGGTTAAACAAAAGAAAAAAACGCAAATTAAAATTTTGACAGATTTATTCAATTACTCATTTGAGGTTTTGTTTCGATAAGATATTGTCAAGTAAATGAACACTTAAAATTTAAGCGTCAGCCGTGCAACTAGGTATTAATGTATTTATACTAGCACCAACACTATCACTGTCATGTGTTGACAACAAATTAGATCATTAAATGTACATATATCCGATTCTAAAGGATTTTATATGCTTGAACTATTATTAATACAATTAATACAATTATAATTCAAATTTAAATTCTCGTATAAGATATTTATTATATGCTTGAAATAACCTTTTCTTCAATTTAATTACAAATTCATTTCCATGAAGAAAATATATTCTTTCCTCTTATGGATTGAGTGTGACAGGTTTATTCAAAATTAAATCTTGATAGATGATATTCCTCAATACTTGAATAATAAATGCACAATACCGTCCTTGCTTTTGAAAAGTAGACAATCACCCCAATTCTGTAACGAAGTTGTTAAGTCTTAGCAACGTTGTTAATAAATATAACCAATAAAAACAAATGTAAAGGCTGTCATTTTCATAGTTTATTCAGTGTGCGCTATTATTATTGGTTATTTGCTATAGCAATGTTGCTAAGTTTTAACAACTTTCTTACAGAATTATGGCGAATATACCAACATTTTTAGCAATAGACAAATAAGCACTGAAGTGCAACTAAAATATAAATGCACCTTTCAACGAATAGTTCTTTACTACTTTCCGTAAATTTCATACGAAGATTACAAACCTTACTCGTAGAAACATTTTTCTTAACTTTGATTAATTCTTTTCTATACTCATATAAAGTCTACTGCACTGTCCAGACAGAGCCGCAAAAATAAAAATTTGTGAACTGTCGCACATGCGCAGAGTGGCCACTTCTCGAACAGAATTTAAACACCGCTGTCTACCAATTATGAATTATCAGTTAGGTATTGCTATAATTTGTCTTTATTTAAAAAAAAACATCCAAAACAATACCTAACTGACAATTCCTAATTGGTAGACAGTGGTTTTTAGGTAGATTTGAGAAGTGGCCACTAGAATTGTCCGCTAGATTCCGTCTGGTTCAGGTGCGACAGTTCACCAATTTTTTTGCGGTTCTGTCTGAACAGTGCAGTAGATACTTCCTAAATTTAATATGCTTCGTTTTTGTATGGTAGTTACCTATAATAAACAACATTTATAATATAAAGGTAGGCTTCGTTAGAACGAAGTATGATCACAAATCAAATAGTTTGATAACAAATATGTATTTCGGTGCGTCCCCGACCCAATTCTGTCGGGTCCACTTTGAAGATGGAAAGTTCTGTTCGCCCGGTGCGTTGGTCGACGCGCAAAGGGTCCACTCCGTCACTGTCTCCACGCTGCGCGCCTCCGATATTTCAGCAGGCCATCCGTTAATAAAAACCTGACACACGCGAAAAACCAGCCCGATAAATCTAATAACCGCCGAAAAGTTGTAAATCCAGTTTGATGTACCGCGGTAAGTGTGTCCAACTTCCCAACTTTAGCGACGAACTGTCAAATTTTAAATTTTATGCGCGCCTCATCGATATTCGGGAATCACGAGCGAAATGGCCAAGTTTTTATTCACTTCCATGTACGACGTGCGTGTGATTTATACGGCGAGAGTCTGTGGGGATGTATGACACGGGTACAACCAGAATTCTCGTGTACCTCACTTGTTAATGAAATACGTGAGCAGGACAAGTCAACGGAAATAATGTTGACTCCATGCGAATAATAATAAATGATCAAATGGACACTTACACAATTGCACTGCATAGAAGTAATGGTTGCTATGGCTGCGATAGTACAAAATTCTCTCATCAGCCATTAACAGTATGAATTCAAAGATGTAATCATCGTAAACATCAAACGTCATTTGATAATTATTAAGTTTTACTCTATTATCAGAATAAAGAATTAGATTATAACCCTGAATGACAGATACAAACAGAATGACAAGAGTAGTAATATGGACACGGAAATAAGACAACGAGGGGAGGTTTGTTCGTATATAGATGCATGTGACGTCAATTCTGTAAATGTCAATACTTAGTGAAACTGTCTTAATATATAATTTCTAAAATCATACCTGACATGTTTCACAAGTTTAAGTCTCGCAATCAACCTCTCGAACATTTATAAAAAATATTTTTTTACTAATCTTGATGATGTACCTACCTACATGATTCGCTAAAAAGTTTTGTCTTTCTATTTCGTTCCATTTAATTTTATATCGATAGAAAAGAAACATCCTATTTGGTAATATTGTATTCGAAAATTATTGGTTTTGTAGTAAATTTGTCACCCCGTGCACTTTTCGTACAAAATTTCGTACCCCTTAGGGCCGATTTTTCAATATCTCGTTAAAATTTTAACTAAGAGTTAAATAAACAAAATTAAACGAAATGACATGTTTATCACTTTTATTTATTTATTTAGAATACAATTAATTAAGGTATTTTCTCTGCGTTCCTGAAGACTTTTTAAATTAAACATATTTAATAAGTAAATATAGGTTACTGATCTATCAGGAAAAATGCCATTGACTTTGAAAAACAGATATCACAAATTTTTTTTCTGAACTGCCTCAATTAGGTTTTGGTGAACTTCATAAATGGGGTTCCATATAATATTGCAGTATTGTAGTTTAATCCTAATTAGGAAATAATATAGAATAAGGATAGATGTAATGTCTTTAAAAGACCTCGTGTTTCTAAAGATAAAACCCAAAAGACGGAATAAAGCGTTATGAATGTCCCTCACGTGATCAACGAACGACAATGTAGTGTCAAATTTTACTCCAAGGTCTTTGATCAAATGAACTCTAGATAATGGGACATTGTTAATGGAGTAATTAAAAGTTAGTGGTGTGAGTTTCCTGGTGTAGGACATTACACTACACTTATTTAAATTCAAGTGCAAGTTGTTTCTTGAACACCATTTTGAAACATTAATTAGATCCTGCTGTAATTTATGATAGTCATTTACTGTAGAAATTGGATAGAAAATTTTCAAATCGTCGGCAAATAAGAGTTTTTCACAGTCAATAACATTTGTGATATCACTAACAAATAACAAAAAAAGTAGTGGTCCAAGGTTAGAGCCTTGAGGATCGCCGGAGCAAGCGATGAATCTAGATGAAGAATGACTCTGGTATTGGACAAATGACTCACGTTGATGAAGATAGGATGATAATAGGGCAACGAGTGGAGATGAGACTGAGAAAGAATGAAGTTTGTTAATTAATATAGTATGGTCAATCCTATCAAACGCCTTAGCAAAATCAGTGTATATACAATCAACTTGCCCTTTGCTGTGTAAAACAGTGGACACTGAGTGTGTGAAGTGCATCAAATTAGTAGCAGTAGATCTATTTGTTAGAAGTTAAAATTTTAACCAGAGATTGAAAAACCGGCCCTCAGTGAGAAATAGTTTAGAACAGTGATGTATTGCTAAATTAAAAATCTGTTGTGGCGAGCATAATACGTCTCGCCATTTTCACATTGAGCTAGGTATATAAATATTGTATTTAACATTTCTGGTTCACACAAAAAATAATTACATCTATTATTAAAATATCTTTCAGAACTCATATTAATAATTGGAATAATACTACCTTTTTAGTTTACATCTATTCTTTATTTTTCAGTCTACGAACATGTTTACTCCTACTCTTCTAAATGTTCGAGATTCTTCCAATTCATTGACGAGACTGGCAATATTTCTGAAGGGTATATGATGAAATATATGTATAGCTAGTGCGTATTTAGTTGACACTAACACTGTACATACATGAATCCCCTTTCTTTTTATACCAATTTTAGATGTTGACCGTGTCTTTTCCTTGTTATAACAATAGCATATTATATTACTAATACATTTCCACTTGTCCATGTACGAATTTTAGGTTTTCCGCATTTAAGGATAGTTTCAACTTAACGTACGGTAGCTATATTTATAATTTTAAATATTTAATGAATGATAAAATAAGAAATATTAAATGTACTACACAGAAAAAGTCTTCAGTAATGTCTGGAATTTTGACACTGACATTTATGTCAATTACAAACATTTTAATTTTTTCTGGTTTCCATGGGCTGTTTGATTCATTATACAATGGATTATTTTATATATTTATAAATCTTTATCTCTAAATCTATAGAAGATATATAAAAATGTACTGGATAGAGAATTTTATATTCTTTAAGATTTGTAATAACACAAATTTCCAAAAAATAATATTCAAAGTATTTTTTTTAAGGAATTGTTACCAAAACCCTTTTAGCTCTTCTCATTAATATCAGATTAAGGAATACATAGTTGTGTCTACAACATCCACACACACACACACACACACACACACACACACACACACACACACACACACACACACACACACACACACACAGGCATCATTGCAAAAATGTTAAAATCGGATTCTAATGACCTTAAAACGTGCTTATTCACTAAAATCTGGATATGCGATTTTTAATATGATTCCAATACCTCTCTTAGCGAAAGGTAAAAAAGGGTTATCTTAAAAAAATTCATGTGCTCTTAAATTTTCAAATATCTTTTAATAATGCATCATTTGAAAAATTTCTTCATTAATTTTCATTTTGTCAAAAAAATATATTTGTTTTATAAGAACTTTGAAAAAATCTATACTACTTTTATACTTTCTTTTTAAATTTAATTGAAAATAAAATATTAATAAATGTATGAATACTGTTATTCAAAACATGTCAGGAAGTCAAAAATTTACAAACGGTGTCTAACTTACTACAGATGATAGATAGAATACTTCCATGTACAAAAACGTAAAATGTACTCCGAACATCTAAGAAATCAAGACCGCAAAGTAGTTTGTAATGCTATAAATGCAAAGATCCAATTTGTATAGAAAACTTGGTGATCCTGTACGTCTAGGTTGCAATAAATAAATATTGACAGTAAAGTTATAATTAATGATTTTGTATTTAAAATTGTATCATCATTTATTACTTCATATATCTTCCATTAATTGAAGCAAATAAAATTGTGCACGACATGGTAAATGATACATAATTTTGTAGTGATTTTTACTGATAAAAATAATAAGTCAGTTTGGAACTACATTTATCGATCTTGATCAGATCTATATATTTATTACTCACTGACTGATTTTCACTTTCCAACTATTACTTCTCTTTTTTCTGTCTGTCATCTTCATCATCGCTTCCTTTATATCTAGCTTCGCACGTGCAACACAAGGACTCAGCACTCAGGTTCAGAGAGAACACGAATATGACGCCCTTTACGTCGCGACATTGCTCTCTCATACACAGCGCGGCGCGGCGTTGTTCCTCGCTCTGGAATGTGTGATGTATGAAGACTGTCTATCTGATATGCGTTGTTTTTACTCCCATTCTCTATTTGCCAACACTTGAAAGCATCACTGTTTGCAATGCTGTTTGCTTTAATTTTACGCAAGGGGTGAAAATTTAAAAGGCACTACAATTAGAATGCTAAGTAGTTAAGTTAATAAAACAATAAATTAAAATCAAATAATGGAAAAAGATTTTTAACTATCAATTACATGACATAGCAATATTATTTACAATGTACTGAATATGGATATTTTTCTAAAAGTTTTTAATATCCTCACCATACACATAAGAGTAATTGATTTTTTTTTACAAACACATTTTCCGTGCATACACAAGCTAGGCATTTTTTTTTTTTTTTAATTAAAAGCAATAGTGGGACCCCGCCATATTTCTATATAGAAAAGTGGCGCCTCGTTACTGGGGAAACGATATTTGTAAAGTATAAACTACAAGTCGTCATCGCGCTATGAAAAAACGGTAGTACTTTAAAAGTGTTTTATTGTTTACTCCCGAAAAGTTCTCCAGATATTCATATTTTTTTCGCAACATTACGTCAAAAAAATTTAGATACTAAACAAAACTAATGAAGTTTTTTCATGGCGCGATGCTTGCAGTTTATTCTATACAAATATTGTGTCTTTCAAAGTACAAATATTTGTTTTTACTGGACCTTGCAATTAGTAATCTAATTCTAAATTGAAAATTTAGAAGAACTTAAATTTAAAATTAGAGAGGCTTCGTCAACAATAATTCCCGAAATATTACATTCTCTCTATGAAAATTTTTATAATCGTCTAATTATTGTTTAATGGGGTAGTTACCATATGTTGAAATTTAATAAAATTCTTATTTGTTTACAATATACGACTTATAATATGATATATACTGTAATAAAATTCGCCATTTATTATGAAAATATTTTTAAAAAGTTATTTAAAAAATAACATGTTTTAAATCGACCTCTTCTTCGTGACGTCACGGTTGCTAACTAAAAGCCGCAAATGTCGCTAGTGTCGTTGTTTTACAGCGATGGGATGTGAAATGTCAAAGTGACAGTTGGTGGTGATACTGAGGCCGGGAACATAACCTTGTTTCGTTTTGTTTCTTAGGTATTCATTCTATCTTTCTATAGTAAGTTTCTGAATTAACGAAACAATTAGGTACAAAACAATATTTAGTTGCCATACTAAAAATAATTAAATACATTGTATAATTGAACATTCTTTTACAAAGTTTCTATATGCGTACCTGACAAAATAATTAGAAATATTTATTAATTGTAATATAAAACGTCGTAATAGGTAACAAACTTGCTAGAGCCAAACAAAAATAAGTAAAAATAAAAATACGTGCTAACCTAACTTAGCAAATCTAACCAAACAAACAAGTTCCCTTTTCCCCGCACCCCGCAAGACATACGTCGCAAAATATCTTTGTCATACTTCGAGCAGCACGTCGGAACTAAGTCGCAACGGACGTGGCAAGGCTGACGTCACAATGGCGGGAATAGATATGTCCGGTATTTTCAGTATTTTTTTTCTCATTTAGAAATAAAAATTGTGCAAAATAAAAAAAATATGGAAAATTTGAATTTTAAAATACTTATAATAAAAAAATCAAAAAAGGCGAAACTACCCCATTTTGTAATTTGTGTTTGAAATATAATGATATTTTACTGCTACTGCTCTTATTACTTTCATACGTTATTTATAGATCAGTAGATAAATTATGACGTTAATTTGACATTGACAACTTTGATAACCTATGTTGCATTTTATCTGGAACGATGCAGTACACAATAAACTAGTATCCATAGTAATATATTAATAACAGTATAGTATATGTTGCATCTTAGCTGAAACTCACGGTACCTATAACGGTATAAATTAATTATAAAGTTACCATTTTTATGAACTTTTAGTCTGGACAGCCATGGATTTATGATAAAAAATAAATAAATGCATTGGTTTTGTCAATGAGAACTAAAACACTTTACCTTTTTGTGTTTAGTATTAATTTACTATTCTAATCCAATTTTAGTTTTGACATTTAAAAATAACGCTCATAAAATTGTAAATTTATATTTAATTTTTACGTATCTATGGAGAGCTAAACTAACCATTTCCTATGATTTAGATGCAGTGTTTAAATCTCTATAACTTTTATTTGAAGTATTTTTGCATAAAATAATTAGGTAACGTTTGCGCAAAGAAAAATTGATTTCCCATGTTGAACCCCTATGTGTCATTTAAATCCTGTACATTGACTCGTGTTCTGCAAGCTTGAGAATATTACAAAAAAAAAAAATATGATACTGGCCTTATTTTAATATTATTTCTATAATTTATTATCTACCGATTTAATTTTAGTTCCATTTGTTGTAACTTTACTTACGTAGGGAAGCAATTTATTTTCCCACTTTATCATTCCTTTTTTCATTATTTCTTCATCCCTGTAGCATCAGATTTCCTTCATTGTGGAAATTACATTCCCTTATGCAGTCATTTAATCTCTGAGACAAATTGATTCCATCTTGGACCCGGTCCTGTGCTTGAGCCCAGAGGGTTTGTCTCGAGGGGGCGCAACGAACCGTGGGGCGGCGTCACGGTACACTGCCCCCGATGCAAGAACGCGGGGGGCCAACAAGTAATGGACTGAGAAGAATTTGATAGAGTGAACCTGTACCAAGTCACTCGATTATAAGAGGGAGATAGTGGCTTTTGTTTCTAACATACTAGCCAAGAAAAAGCGAAAAAATTGAGAAAATTTGTAGTATATAATTTTGAAAAGAACTTCAAGATGATTACATATAATGAATTTTATATATTTCGG
The DNA here is from genome assembly GCA_943142095.1 of Ophonus ardosiacus. NCBI lineage: Eukaryota > Metazoa > Arthropoda > Insecta > Coleoptera > Carabidae > Ophonus > Ophonus ardosiacus. The sequence goes on along the minus strand of OW964828.1, from coordinate 26,670,889 downwards.
AACAGACATTAAACAAAAAGTGCAGTTCGGAACGTGCAAGAAATTGTAAATTGCTTACAAAAGTTTCATAATTTTCTTCATTTTTTATTGCATTCATATAAATCGGCATTCATAATAAACCAAATGTTTTATTAAAATATAGTTGCTAGTATAAAAAAATTAATGCAAAACTCCCTGTGTCCTTTTGTCCTTTTGGTTTTTGATATTGTATTTGTCCGTATAAAACAATAAGTATATCTATGCTACAAAATGTGCTTTTAGAAGATTAAAGATAAAAAGATAGCTTAAACAAAGAACAAAAAAAATATATATATATTTAGGATGCAATAAAGTGAAATGGGATATCTAAATAGTCGTTTATACATATAATAACAAAAAGATTTTTTTCTATAGCAGATGTTAAACTGTGCTTTTGTCTACTCAAAATAGTAGATAAAATAGCACTTTAACCGCAAGGGTAGATAAAGTAACATTTTAACAGCAAGGGTGGATAAAATATTTTAATTCTTATTTATTTACGTACAAAGTATGGACTTGTATGTATGTGGGTTGTTATGGATATTGTAGTTTTAAAATTGTGTTCAATTAATAATAACATTTAATTGGTATTTTTTATTCTTTTCTTTGACATCTGCTATAGAAGAAAATAGAATTTTATACACGACGATAAAATTAAATTATCGACACGCGAGAAATAATTCACTCGCGAAATCGCTCGTGAATTAAACTTTCCTCTCGTCGATAAAAAATAATTTTATCGTCTTTTATAAAAAATAACTATTTTTCTTTATAACAAAAAGTTGTGCAAAAATTTGCCATTTCTCTACACAATAGAATATATCTAATAAAACATCTGCTACTTCTAAGTGGCGCATCAATTATCAAGTGTTCTAGGAAGTACTGTTATCAAAATTTAAAATGCAAATCAACATTATTTCGCATATCAAACAAAATATACTCATATAAAATATGTGAACAGTTTTTTTAAATAATTATTTTCCTTTCATTCAAATAAATGACTATTTTTACTTTTTAGTACGAAGTAAAGGAAGTATTGCAATCGCGAAAAATTTCGGTTTTCAGATTTCAACGGAAATATCCATTTTGACCATACCTGAATCCATTTGAACTAATTTCGTCGTGACATCTGTACGTACGTATTTAGGACTGTTATAACATCTAGTTGTGCAATTCCCTTTTTGGTCACTACATAACTTTCGGCAGTGGTACTTTACTTGAAGCCTATAATAGATTTTAATGAAAAACTATATTAAAATACAACCAAAAGTTTTCAAATTTGGTATATAACACTTTTATATCAATGGGAATAACATAATAGATTTTGGTTAAAATAGTCTAACCGGAAGTGAAACTTTACTTGAAGCTGTTATCAGTTTTTCTTGAAAAAATGGTGTTATTTTGATTTTAAAAATAAATGCCTAAAATAAAAGTTTTAGAGAATTGAATTCTGCGTCAAAACATCAAGTATAATTAAATTAGCTCTTCGTATAAGCGAGATATGTAAATTTAAAAATTATGTACTTTTTGGTTTCTGTAATTAAGTGTGCTATGAATTAGATAAAAAATAACAAAAAAATAAATAATTTAATGTCAATGTCAAATACGTGCAATTTTATGATTGGGTTTGCTATAATATATATTTTAATTATTAACAAAATATGTATAGTTTAACAGGCGTACAAGGAAATCATGTGATATCCACACCAGATATTTTTATATTATGTTAGCCAATAAACTAGATTCTTTCCTTTATTGGATAAACAGAAAAATTAATACCTGGTATTCTGAAATAAAAGAAAAAATAATCAAATAGCCCAGAATGGCCTGCCTAGATCTGATTAACATCGATGCTAAAATATGTATGTATTCTGTATTTATGTTCGATAAAATATATGTAATAATATACTTGTAATATAATATTACTTAGTTTGTGCTTATAGCAGCATTTATGTATATTTTATATGAATATCAGTTAAAAAATACGTGTAGGAAATGATGTCGAACATGTATTTTTTTATCTCTATAGTTAAAAAACGCAAGAATATTGTTACTTTGGCTCATTGTCATAAAAAATGAATAAAAGTACGGTTGGTAAACATGTTAAGTAGAATTTATTGCTCCCATCTAACATTTAATAACAGAGCGTATGTCGACTTATAAATTTAAATTACCTTGACATGTTATTAAATATAATAAATTATATAAAATTCAAATTTTAAATTATGTACTCGATAAAAATATCTCCACTAAATATCAGTCATGTTTTGCTTATTTTGCAAGAGAAGAAAACATGAAAGAGGGAAATTTATTTCAAATGCTGATGCAAATTATCTTTCAAAAAAAGAATTTTATTTTGCCTTGATTTACATATTTATGGTTTATTACTTCTTTACGTTTTCATCGTGCCATTCTACTAGAAAGACGATTCAAGTACGGTTATTAAAATTTTAAAATATTATCAAATGACAGATTATAAAAGATTTCTACTTTCCAAACGAAATATACAAAATTAAACACACCTAATGTTGAGTTATCTATATTTTGAAACGACGGTGTTAGTTAAACTAATAAACTCAACAGAAGTTTATGTGTAAATTGCAAATTACATTCATACTGTAATAGCAATAGTACTTTTCATAAATATGAAGTGTATAAAAGTAGAAATAGGAAACAGATAAAAAACAAAAGATTTATAATACCCATGTAAACGTAAAACAAATGATTACACTTCAAGTGAGTTCAAATTAATGACACTAGATGGTTCCACGTCTTTTTTCATCGCAAATTGAAAGGATTAATACTCCCACTGACTCATCAGGATGTCTGGAAGCACTCTCAAAAAATAATTACCGGAGCCAATATCTTGTTGGGAAAATGACCCCTAAAGAAAGTGTCAACTTAAGTGGTGTCCATCTTTCGCTCCTGCGTCCATCTCAGTGGTTACTTCAGCGTAAAGAAGACATTTTGAACACAATTAATGACCTGTGTAGCTTTAATAAAACTTTACGACGCACACTACCTTATTTATACTGTTTGTTGAACAGAGTTTACGTTTAAATAAACCGTTTAAACTATGAAGTGCACCCGTTTTATTCTGCTTGATTAAACTGTGAACACAATAAAACTGATTTACAGTCTTGTAATAGCTGTAATTATTACATTGTTTCAGATTAAACCAATTAATTCTTTACAGAATTTGCTTGTTTTCCAAATAAGTTCCAAGGAACGGAATCTACCCAAGTAAAAGTAATCGTGCACTTTATACGTGCTTGAAGAAGGTACTTGTTAATGTAATTTTGTACGAGAAAGCAACGTAAATATATTTTTCTACGGTCTACATACAAAGTAGGCATTTGCACTCGCTTTGGTCAATGCAAAATGTCACTTTGCCGTCATGCGCAATAAAGCAGAAAAAATGTTCGCTGTCCGGATTTCTAACTATAAAATGTTGAGTAATGTCACTTGTCTATATTCTTAACAGGAAAGTTCTGTCGGTATATTATATAACCAAAGAAAATGCCATACTGCTGTGTAGAGGAATACAGAAATAAATAGGGCATTCATTTACAAAAACGTAAGTAAAAAATTCTTAGATTAGATAGAAGCAATAGCTCAAGAAGAATGGAAAATAATGATAAATTAAAATAATTTTTACCTCTCGCTAAGAGAGATATTGGATTCATGCTAAAAATCACATTTCCAGGTTTAGTGAATAAGCACGATAAGGTCCCTATAAACGGATTTTAACATTTTTACGATGACGTGTGTGTGTGTGTGTGTGTGTGTGCGCGCGTGTGTGTGTGTGCGTGTGCGTGTGTGTGTATGTATGTGTGGATGTTGGAGGGACGATTACTCAAAAACTATAAGACATAAAACCAGTCTAACTATGAATTTCTCAATCTGACATTCATGGGAAGAGCTGAAAAGGTTTTGGTAACAATTGGACAACCGGAAGTAGTAGTTCCGTAAAAAAAATCTTCTAAATATTATTTTTTTGGAAATTTGTTACAATAAATATTAAAGAATATAAAATTCTCTATCTAGTATATTAAACATTTTTATTATATCTTCTATAGATATAGAGATAGAGAGTTATAAATAGGGTAATTCCGGGAGTGATGGACCACTTTTTTTAAACACGTATAACTTTTTGGATTTTTAAAATAAAATGAAAAGTAAAACGCCTCTTTGTTAACCAATCTTTATATTTTATAACAAATAAATACAAAATTCTTTTCTATAATGTTTAATAATTAAAAAAAGAAATGGCTTCTCTGGTCCAACTCTCCTATAGTATATGGGTGAGTTGGACCACTAATAAAAATAATGTATGGGACAGATGGACCCGTATTATTTCTTACAAGAAATTTTCTTTTTTGCAAATTTTCTACACAAATCATAAATATTAACATATTTATTCAGTTTCATCCATGTTGTAGATGCTTCCATGCTTATCAATTAAATTATTTTGCAATAAAATTTCTTCTAAAAGATCAAAGTATCTTTTAACACAAGACAAACTTCTTTAGTGAAATTTTGCGATTTTAGCCTCCTTTTTAATGTTGACTTCGGAATCCCAAATATCATTTGTCAATGCTGCTTTATTAATTCCCATTTTTTCTTCTCTTACGGCTTCTACAGCTTTCTATAAGGCCACTTCTGTCCATCTTCCCCGCTGACAATTTACACTTTTGAAAATTTTAATATTTACAATTTATTTAATATTAATAAACTATCTCTTTATACTAATTATTTGTGGTCCAACTAACCCCGAAACATAGTGGTTCATCTCTCCCATTTGTAAGGGATAGATGGACCACCATTCAAATTATGTCATAAACAGAAGAGTTAAGTTCTATAAGGTTATATATATATATATAACTAAACATAAATCAAAAGAAGAACACTTGTGTTTTAACACAAAAATTGTATATTTGCTAAACCACGCGCAGTAAACAGCTAATATTGCACACCGGACTTCAAGCGCATGACACGGTTCTCTGAAAGAAATAGTAGAGACATCTAACGAATAGGGATAGAAATATTGCTACTGGACCAACTCACCCATTGGTCCATCTCTCCCGGAATTACCCTATATAAAATATTTCATTGTATCCATCAAATAGCCCATGGAAACCAGTTGAAAAATTAAAATGTTTGTAAATGACATGAATATCAGTGTCAAAAATCCAGAGATATTACTGAAGTCTTTTCTGGGCAGTACATTTAATATTTCTTATTTTATCATTAATTAAATATTTAAAATAATAGATATAGCTGCCGCACGTTCAATTGACCCTGCGAAAAACCTAAAATTCATACTTATACAAGTCGAGATGTAATAGTAATTATATGCTATTTTTACAACAAGGAAAAGACTCCGTCAACATGTAAAGTTGGTATAAGCCAAAGTATGTACAGTAACAGAAACACACGCTCGCTATACATACATTTCATTTTATACGAATACCTTTCAAAAATACCGTCAATCTCGTCAATGAAATGAAAGAATCTCGAACGTTTAGAAGAGTAGGAGGAAACTTGTTCATAGAATGAATTGAAAAATATTAGAATATTTTGTGTGTACCAGAAATGTTAAATACAATATTTATAGCCTAATATGAAATTGGCGAGAGGTATTGTGCTGGCCACAACAGATTTTTTTATTTTTGTTATGGTGGAGAACCCCATTGTGGCGAGTGTAGAAAAAATCTTGAGTATGTTTCGAGCGCAAAGGGACATTGTTGATTTCGTGAGAATGCCGCGCGACGTAGGTCAATTGACAATATTCCATTTTGTGCTCTTAATACACAAATAGCTATTCTTTCTTATACATGCGTATCAACAAAGTAAAGTAAAAGAATAACACTGTTTGAGATGTAGCAAAATGAGGAAAATGTAAAAAAGTCACTTCTAACAAGCTTCCTAAACTGTAATAATATATACTGTAAAAGAAATTTGATGTCATATTATACTGTGGCTTGTGGCTGAATAATCGTTTGTGATTCTGTCGGCCAGGGTTCAAATTCATCCCACGCCAAAACATGAAAATTATTCATTATTCCCATTTTAAACAAAAATGATCTCTCTCCTCAACAAAATTGAGTACAAAACCTTGCAGAAGTAAACGCTACAAACATATAGCCAAACAAAACGCAGATTTAGTAATGGGTAAGCCGTGATGATATTTTACTTTTATATTGTAACAAATACAAACCTAACAAGACAATAAAATATAGCTGGAAGGATAAGATGCAGGTGACGAATCGAATAGAGATTCTGACAATATGCAGGTTCTAACTGAAGTATAGATCTGCTTTTTGCTGAATTCTCGACACTCCGTTAGTAAGTATAAATAAGAGATAATGTGAAGCAATGAAACTGTCGAGATGAATTAAACAGACCATTTGCAGTTAATAAGTTAAACAGTTACGCCCCAATTCTGTAAGATAGTTGTTAAGTCTTAGCAACATTGCTACAGCAAATAACCAATAATAATTGCGAACACTGAATAAAACATGAAAATGAAATACTTTACATTTGTTTCTATTGGTTACAAATTTTAGCAACGTTGTTAGGATTTAACAACTTTCTTACAGAATTGGGAGGATTGAGTGAAGTCTAGTGTCTAGCGGATATTCTACAGAATTCTAGAAAGAACTCGGAAAATAAGCAACGAAAATCTATATACCTATTTGACTTGCTGGTCCAACCGGACTCACAGTGCAACAGAGTAATACCATACTGCCGTACTACCCGTTGGACATCAGCCATGATATGTAATTTGGCAAATTTAAATTACTGAAATATTAATTTCACCCATATACCTAATAACATTAATAAATAATATACGTATCTATATTATTTTATAAGAAACTAAAGTGGTACTTTTTGGAGGCAAATCTAGAATGGATAAGGGTGTATTTCTTGGCTGGAAATGGTGATGTAAATAAAGGAATTTCTAGATATCGGCCACTAAAACTTATTCAATCTCGACCGTTTCGACCCCACATGGGTCTTCTTCAGGAGATGAACGTTGTAAACTAGTAGCAATACATATAGTATGTAATGTAGTTTATAAATAAATAAATTAATAAATAACATGGAAAGTCATATGTTTAAAATTGTTAAACATAATATTTAACACAGTCGTCAAAATAAAATAACGGCCAACTTAGACGAGATCTAAGTTGTCCGTTAGGGTGTGGCATACCTAATTTCATATATTTTTTATATTTTTATATGTTAGACTTTCATATTTTTGTATGTATTATTTTATTTTGACGACTGTATGTATTGCTACTGGTTTACAACGTTCATCTCCTGAAGAAGACCCATGTGGGGTCGAAACGGTCGAGATTGAATAAATGTTGGTGGCTGATATCCATAAATTCCTTTAATTGCAAATCTAGAAGTTTGAATATTACCAGATGAGTCGCAAGAAACAACATTAGCTCCATAAAAATTATACGTTGTTATTATGAAGCGCAAGTGCATGGAGCATCATATTAAAAAAAATAAATAGAGAAATCGGTCTTTGTATGAACAAAAAAAAAGTAGGTACGTTGTACATTATTTTTTTTTACTATGAATAACATAAATAAATAAATATATCATCACGGCATATTATCTATTACTGAGTGTGCAACAATCTGCTTTATCGCAGATATTAATGATAGAAGAATAACATATCAAATTACCATTATCCTTTTTTGCCAAGAAATTTTAGAGGCTGTAGAGATTATGCCAATATGTCAAAGTGTGAATTTTAATATTTTTTGAAAGAACAAAATAAAATAGAAAACTATGTAAAATACGTATAAAAATTGAAATATAAACATTAAAATAATTTATTTTCCATTTATCTTAATGTCGACATGCACAATATCAAATAAAGCAATTTTCTGTATTGTTATTGCTTCCGTTTCCTTTGACAACAAACCATTATTATCAACAAGAAAACATACGAAATTCAATTTTCATTTCCTGATTTGGATGTCTTTCATACAAAGCTAATATTTAAAATGAAATTTCCTACACATACAGGAAAATTGCCTTCATTTACATAAATGAAAAATACAAAACATCCATTTAAAAAACTGGCGCTGTCGACAATAATTAACAATTCACAATGCAAAAATAATCAGTGTTTCATCAATTAGCCGGCATGATAAAAATATGTTGAAAAAATAATTACAAATGCATGCAATTACATTGTGATATTTTCGTTTCGTTTAAAATTAAAATAGGTGGACTTTTTTTATATTTCGAATTTGTAAAAAGTGTTGTAAATAAAATGAATCATAATGTATCCGACTTTTGTGTATTTTAAAAAAGATTTTTTTGTAGGTAATGCAAACATGCAATGAACAAACGTTCATATTTTACGCTAAAACTAGGATGACGACATATTTATGCATTGCAGTTATCTAGTGATATTTTAGGACCACTCTACTTCGTAACAGAGTTTATTTGAATTGTATGAAAATCTATGACATAATTCAAAATATAACTGCATTTTTTCAAAATATAAATGATGCTAGTTTTCGAGGGCAACATATAGTAGTAAAAAAAAATGATTCTATTCGTTAATAATTTTTCTAAACGATTAAGCCTCATTCACAACACGAAATTAGTTGTTAGTGTTAGTAGTTATAGTTAGTGGTTATGGTTAGTAGTTTGTCATTGGGAAACTGCGTTCACAATACTCCAAATTAGTGTTAAGCATTACCGGTAAAATAGTACACTTTAGTAGAAAATGAGGATGTTCACTGTAAAATGACATAGATAGCGCAACTTTCGCAACGTGTTTTGTGTCACATGTAGAAAATTTTAACCTCAAATTCTCAGTTTGTTGTGTAAAAATGTCAGCAGAAGAATCGTTCTTATCACTTATCGAGAACAAAATATTGTTACCTATATGTCAGATATCAATTTTAAAAATACAAAATTAAAGGAAAATGAGTGGGAGATTATTGGAGCTGTGTTTAATATAACAGGTAATGAAGTAAGTTATTGTATGTTATACAATAAACACTAAATAATGTATTTAATAGGTCAAGAAGCTCAAAATAAGATTTTCTCAGTCGCCCTGACTTCTCCTGTTTGAATTAAAAGGATGTACCCACCATCTCCTCTGCCATTCTCTTTTATTTCTATTCTTTATTGTAAAATTAAAAATAGGGATAATAACTTTTTTTTTGTATTTCTTGAACTCATTTTCACAAAAATAACCTAATTTTAAAACCACGTCTTCAACAAATGTCAAACTTTCACTCTTTCTTTCTATGCATATATCTGTCGCTCTCTCCTCTGTTTTCTGATTGGCTACTTCTCTTAACCACTAACCATAAGTTTGGAGCTTGCAAACTCCTGCGCTAACCATGAGTAGCGTTAAACCAGCCCCGCGCTGATTTCGTTATTGTGAACGCTCACATTGCAATGCCTATGCCAAACTTTCTACGCTAACCATAACTACTAACACTAACTACTAATTTCGTGTTGTGAATGAGGCTTTATAGAAAAAGTACTACATCGCGGACCCAGAAACCCTAGACCCAAAACCTCGTAGAAAAATGCTAATACAAATGAGTGTATCCTATACCGAATGTCATGTTATATTTTACAGTTCTTATATGTAGACACATAGTTGTATTACCTATACTAATTTAAAGATGAATACGAGTATAAAAATATATCATCTTCATCAGTCATAAGAAAAAATATTTGCAAATTAGTAAAACTAATAGTTTATATTACTCGGTGGAACTTTACAAGTCGGTAAGTAATCCAGCATAAGATATCTTGTAACTTTAGTGTCTGGACTAGTTTAGATTACGTAATATTTTTAAAAAGTTACATTAGCTAATATGTTTAGGTACTAACCTCACATTCGACTTCCTACTAAACCTAACCTCATCTAATATTAATATTTCTTTATATTTGATTCATTTGGCACAAGTGTATTGTAAAATATGAATACGCTTTTATAATTTATATTCCTGTTTATCATGGAAAGATGAATTTCCGACATTTATTGAAGGGTTCTACAATAATTTAATTCCCTGGAAAGCATATATCAAGCAATAAAGCATTAAAACTTCATATTTGACATATATGTTATTAATATATCCTTATGGAATTCTCAGAATGTATTTTATTTCCCCTTTCTAATAAATTTAACACTCACATTAATAACTCATTTGTATGTAACAAAAACGAAATTAATATAAAAATGATTCGTGTCAGATACGCGTCCAACAAAAATGTAATCAAAAATACAAAAAAATATAAGGAAGCAAGAAAATGTGGCAAGGAAGAGAAGAAAAAACGATCGTCCTCTGATCAGGCGATCGCTTTCCACCCAGGGACATACTAGGAGCTGGTTCCCGACAGTAGCGTGCGTGCAAAGGACTTATCAATTTTTTATCCCATCGGAAATAACTGCTGGTGCTGTGTTGGTGCGTTCGCTGGCCGCCAAAGGCAGCATAGGCGTTTGACAACATGTTGTCATAAATATCGCTCGCCAGAGGGGGATTAAATAATGTTGAAATTGTTGTTTATTTATCCGGGCAGCAGAAGTCAATATTTTCAACGTTCACTTAGGAAAAGAAAAAACTGAAAAAAAAATCAGAATACGGTAAGATACACCGTGATACATTTATAACTGTATCCCTGGTTGTACAAGGATCATTTTCAGGTTCAGTATCTATATCTTTACAAAATCTATTCTTTTTAGTTTATCATTTCAAGAAAACGGGTCATATTGTAAATACAGTGCTGCCTCTATAGGTCTTTTTTTTCAATAGAGGAAAGGATGCCAAACCACCGATACACACAAGTAGAGAGAGTGGAGTGCCGAGTCGAGGCGGCGTGGGCCGACGAGTCACGAGTCTGGCCGAACGACGTGTCATAGAAGCCGTTCTTACCCCCATATAGGCGCGCCATTAGATGTTTCACATTAAAAAAATTATTTCAAAAATGAATTTGGTTTAAACGGAAAGTCACGCAAGACTGTTGACTACATGTATCCAGAAATAAGTTGCTGTACCCAACAGAGATGTTGCCAACATCCGTCAGCTTTGCTAACATGTACATGATATTTCGGTCAGTTGAAGCAAGAGTGTACCATTAAATTACAAAAGACTGTTAAGAATATTAGCAAAAAAATGTCTTATTCCATATTTTTTTGCGAATTTCTTAAATGTTCTTTGGATCCTAGATATAAATGAAGCATGTTCGGATAAGGCCTTAGTAATTCGTGGTAATTTACAAAGACGTTTCGAATGTGTAGTCTTAAATTATTTGATCTAGACTACTGCTAGTTGGTTTCCCGGCCAGGAAAATTACATGAATTGATAGTTGTTTTTTTTTTCAAAAAAAAGAACTAATTAGTTTGTTTTAAAAACTGAATAAACACGCCAAAATTATAACCATTGTATTTTATTTAAGTGTATAATTTAAGTGATTACTTATGTTTACAATTGTGTGTTGACCAATATAGTCACACATTGATATAGTAGTTTACTATCAAAAACTACTATGCAGAAAAACGGCCACTCAAATTAACTTTTTAATTTATGTGTTTTAATTTTCTTTATATATTTGCAAACTAAGTTTAGGGGCTCACAAATCATGGTATTTGACATAATGTTAACGCTTACAAAAGTGACATTAACATTCATATTTCATCCAATATATTTTTAGATATTTCAAATCTAGTAAAATTATTAAATCAGTGATATGCTTGACATAGATTTTGTAAATTACAAAAACATAATAGAAAATTATGAATAATTAACTTGTTAAGTCATCAGGCAGGCTGTGAAAACAGTTGAGATAATATTGAGTAATATTTAAGTTAATTGTTGAAATAATAAGTTACATATATCTGTAAGATTCTAAATTTTATAAAAAAAACTGATGTGGCCAGCACATGACCTCCCGCCAATTCCATGTTTAAAATAGCAATGAGGTTTAAGTAAAGTTTCACTTCCGATTGATCGTTTGTAAACAAAATCTACTTTGTTGTTCCTATAAAAAGAACGGTTTGTAATACGAAATTTTGGATTACATTTTATTATGTTTTTCCTGAAAAATCTGTTAGAGCTTCAAATTAAGTACTACATCCGGTTTATAATATATAGTCAAAATCTAATATGTTGTTTCAAATTATATAAGAGTATTAAATACCTACCAACACCAACTTTGCGAAGTTTTGGATCATTAATATATTTTAAGGAAAAATCGTCACACAATTATTGTCAAAATCATCACCAACTTCCTTATGCTCTAAAACGCAATCTGTGTAAATTCTTCGCCGTACATTATCCATTTCGTAAATGTGTAGTTGCAAACTATTATTTGACACTTAGAAATCACGTTCTTATTGAGATCTGTTTGATATATAATGCTGCAAACATCAAACTTAAATCGAATTATCTTGTATATCTAATATTTATGTATGATGGAAAATATATTATTTTTACAAACCTTAATGGCATTAGAATCATATTTAAACTACTAAATTCTTTTTAACACGGTTTCATTATTATTTTAATGAAACCTGCTTCGTGACAGTGACATTTGTTTAAATGTGTCAAATTTGTTATTAAAGTATTGTTTTTGTTTGACGCAGAGGCAAAGTGATGTACAAAAATAAATTATTTTATAATATAATATAAAGTTATTTCAAGTTATTTACTAAATGTTATTATCGTAAAATTGAAGATTGTGCCATTATATTTAATTTGTATTGGTGAAAGTTGCTAAAAAATTATATTCAATGAATTTTTTACAAGAAAAACTGTTAAAAGCTTGTATAAATGATACTTCCGGTTATCCGATATACACTAAAAACTAATGAGCTCTTCCCACATTAGTATAGAATGGATATACAAAATTTAAAATTTTTCTGATTGATAGTATTTGAGTAATCGTGTCCACATGATCCACACACACACACGGACACACAGACACACAGACACACAGACACACACACATACATACCTACAGACATCATTGTAAAAATGTTAAAATCGGATTCTGGGGACATCAAAACGTGCTTATTCACTAAAATCTCTATATCCGATTTTTAGCACGATCCCTATACCTCCCTTACCTAGGGTAGCGGGAGGTAAAAATATCAATTTGTTATCACTACCTAATAGATATGACTTACCAGGTTATCCATAGTTTTCTCCTACGTTTTTGTAATTTATCACTAAATTCGTAATTTTATGTAAATTCCAAAAATTTGAAAATATATAGGTGCCCCATTTGAAATATGAAAGTTAATGTCACTTCCTGTTAAATCGGAATCCCTTCCATACTGTCAAATATCATTATTTGTGTGACCCCAAGCAAATTTTACAAATGTATAAAAAAAAATAATTACAAATAAAAAAAATCTGATGTGGCCAGCACATGACCTCCCGCCAATTCCATGTTTAAAATAGCATTGAGCTTTAAGTAAAGTTTCACTTCCAATTGATCGTTTGTAAACAAAATCTACTTTGTTGTTCCAATAAATAGAAAAGTTTGTAATACAAAATTTTAGATTATATTTTATTATGTTTTTCCTGAAAAATCTGTTAGAGCTTCAAATTAATTACTACATCTGGTTTATCATATATAGTCAAAATCTAATATGTTGTTTCAAATTATATAAGAGTATTAAATACTAACTTTGCGAACTTTTGGATCATTAATATATTTTAAGGAAAAATCGTCACACACACATTATTGTCAAAATCATCACCAACTTCCTTATGCTCTAAAACGCAATCTGTGTAAATTCTTCGCCGTACATTATTCATTTCGTAAATGTGTAGTTGCAAATTATTATTTGACACTTTGAAATCACGTTCTTATTGAGAGCTGTTTGATATGTAATGCTGTAAACATCAAACTTGAATCGAATTATCCTGTATATCTAATATTTATGTATGAAGGAAAATATGTTATTTTTACAAACCTTAATTTCATTGGAATCATATTTAAACTACTAAATTCTTCTTAACACGGTTTCATTATTAATTTTACTGAAAATTGCTGCATGACAGTGACATTTGTTTAAATATGTCAAATTTGTTATTGAAGTATTGTTTTCAATTTGTATTGGTAAAAGTTGCTAAAAAATTATATTCAATGAATTTTTTACAAGAAAAACTGTTAAAAGCTTGTATAAATGATACTTCCGGTTATTCGATATACACTCAAAACTAATGAGCTCCTCCCACATTAGCATAGAATGGATATACAAAATTTCAAATTTTTCTGATTGATAGTATTTGAGTAATCGTGTCCACATGATCCACACACACACACACACACACACACAGACACACACACATACATACCTACAGACATCATTGTAAAAATGTTAAAATCGGATTCTGGGGACATCAAAACGTGCTTATTCACTAAAATCTCTATATCCGATTTTTAGCACGATCCCTATACCTCCCTTACCTAGGGTAGCGGGAGGTAAAAAATCTGATGTGGCCAACACAAAACCTCCCGCTATTTAATTTTTATTAATTTAAATACATACCTACCTATTTAGTAATGATTCAAACTATATTATGTTCCATTGCATATAACTATTGCTTTATTTACGATTTTCTTTATTATTTAATGTCACTATTATTAATTTGTAGTGATTAGTTTTTTGACAATGACGTTTACCTGTCAGTTACATTCATTTGAAAAATAAACTGTATAACAAAGGAATTTTGTTTATCTTAGGCTTCGGGATTAAAAAAAGAAAAATGATTTTTAAATTTATCTGTAAAATATATAGAAAAAGTATTAATGTATACCTGTACAAAATTCAATAATCTATAATTTTACAATGACATTAAATGCGAAAAAATGGCATTTAATGGTATTTTTTGAAGAAAAACCATTATGAGCTTTAAGTAAAGTGCCATTTCTGGTTATCTGATTTACACCAAAATCTAATGGCATCTATTCCTATTAGAATAGGGCAGAAATACAAGGTTTCAGAATTTTCTGAATGATAGTATTTGAGTTAGAGTGCAAACAAAATTCGTACACATACACACATACACACACACACACACACACACACACACACACATACACACATACAGACATCATCGTGAAAATGTTAAAATTGGATTCTAGGGACCTTAAAACGTGGTCATTTACTAAAATCTCGATATGTGATTTTTAGCACGATCCCTATACCTCCCTTACCAAGGGTAGCGGGAGGTAAAAATATATATATATTTTGTGTGGCACGTGTATAGTGCGGGTCACCAATCTTGAGCTGAGGGTTAAGGGAAAGAAATGCTCATCTTGATATTCCATAGACGCAGCCAAATAATAATTATTACAAAAACTTTGTGCTTCTAACTCATTTGTGTACGCTTATGATCTGAGTGTAAACAAGATAGGACTTATTACGAACACAAATTGCACAGACCAACTAGCAATATAAGCGTAGCTTTAAAACTTATTTGGACAATTGTTATATGTTATATTAGGTATGCGGAAAGTAAATTAATGTATTTCGTGTGGATTTAAACGGAGCGCATATCTTAGCCCGTGATTTATGATAACATTTTTTCCATAGGTCATCTTTCGTGTTCCGGACTATACAGTGTGTCCCATTTAGAAGTGCCACCATTGGGATCTCGAGAACTATAAGAGATACAATGTCGGTTAAATGGAACTTTTTGTGCGCCCTTGGGAGGCCATCTCAGATGTGCTTTTGTTTTTCCAAAAATTCTCATAGGGCACTAGATAATGACGAAAAACTGAATATTGTTGATTTTTTCTTTTTCAAATAACTTCTAAACTATTAATAATTGAGAAAAAAGTTTCAAATATAAAAGATAGATATTTTTATTAACTAACCAGTGGCGTACGGAATAAATTTTTATATCCGTAAATTTTTGAGATATAACACAAACTTATATTTTTTTAAATGGAACCCATATCTGATTATAGTCTCAAAAAAATAAATATTTTTTTCTCTTTTTAACGATGTAAGGGTTATTATGTTTTATATTTGTTTTGCCTTCAAAATTATTATTTTTTCCTTATTTTGTATTAAATTTACAATTATTTTGAAAATATTGGTAGATTTCTATTTAGAAATACTTTTTGTATTTAAATAATTTATTTCGTTAGAAAATTTTGCTCAAAATTCGTATCAAATTAATTTTTATAATATTTTGTATCAGGTCGCCCTTGGCTCATTATAGTGTAATTTGTAATAATGAGTCTAGAATGAAAATATTAAGTAATAAAGGCATAAAATAAATTATTTTGATCAAATACAATATAATTAATAAAAATAATAATGTTTTTTTGGGAAATAATAAGAAAATTCAGGAAAATAAAGAGAAAAATTAAATTTTAGTAGCAAAACAAATATAAAACATAATAACCCTTACATCATTGAAAAGAGAAAAAAATATTGTATTTTTTGAGACTATAATCAGATATGGGTTCAATTTAAAAAAATATAAGTTTGTGTTATATCTCAAAAATTTACGGATATAAAAATTTATTCCGTACGATACTGGTTAGTTAATAAAAATATCTATCTTTTATATTTGAAACTTTTTTCTCAATTATTAATAGTTTAGAAGTTATTTGAAAAAGAAAAAATCAACAATATTCAGTTTTTCGTCATTATCTAGTGCCCTATAAGAATTTTTGGAAAAATAAAAGCACATCTGAGATGGCCTCCCAAAGGCGCATAAAAAGTTCCATTTAACCGACATCGTATCTCTTATAGTTCTCGAGATCCCAATGGTGGCACCTCTAAATGGGACACACTGTATACAGGGTGTTTAAATAAGCTCGTTATTCTTTATTTCAGGAGATAAGAGTATGGTTAAATGAGCAAAATAGTGCCATTTTGAATTAAAAAATTGGTGATTTAAACAAAAATAAATCCTTATCATTTCAAAATGGCACAATTTTGACCATTTAATCATACTCGTATATCTTAAAATAAAAAAGTTACCAATAATGAGTGAGTTTTTTGAAACAGCGTGTATCATATGAGATAAAAACAAAATTGTCACTAAATTAATTATCCCAAATTCTTTTCATTAGATCTTCCGAAAGGTTACTACTATTAGTGTTCTTATATTGATTGTAATTGTACACTATGAAAAATAGTACCTAATAAGGTTAAAAAGTGATGAATCATTCTCATAATTTAGAAAATGGATAGTGATATTATATGCAAAATTAGCAGTAGGTTATTTATTAAAAAGTGACGTAGGCTTTAATTTGCTTATCCCTGGAAATTAATTAGTAATCTTATTAAAATCTCTGCACTAACTGCAAAGTATTAAAATTTCTATAGAACATATTGCACAGCACACACGCATACAATAACATAAAAAACAAAGGAAGTCATTTATAAAGAAAAATATATATATACATATCATGTTAATATCATGTCAAATCTGCATACAAATGCTCCGTGATTTTTATACATCAGGAATATTAATTATTTTTATAGTAGTATTTTTCTTAATTTATTGTTTTACTAATTAAAATTGCATAGATGCAACTGATACAAAAATATTGTATACATAAGCAGGTAGTCATATTCCGCTTAACGTAGATAAAGCGCGAAGGTATGTTAAGCGCTAAACGAATAAACGCTAAGAGAAGTATTCTTTTTTAATTAACCGTTAATTTTATAGTATAACTACCTAACTGTTCAATCCACGATATAAGGACCATTAGATAGAATTAATAAGGTATTTATCATTTAGTAAGCAAGTATTAACTTTTTCAACAAAAGGGTAGTTGTGAAAAAAATAAATGTTATTTCTTCCTATTAATTATGAAATATAAACTAATTCTAAACATATTAATGTAATTTTTTTTAGAAAATATTAAACTTTTCATTCATAATTTCCACAAATAAAATTCGCGGTGGAATTCTTGTGACGTAGACTATTAATAATTATACAGTTCGACCAAGTCTGTATGACTCATACAAGCTTGTTAGAATACCACGACAAAGCGAAGATATTGAATTATATTTAATTATATCATACAAATATTTACAGTATAATTCTAAAAGTAAAATAATAGATACGAAAATATTATTTAATAGTACGTATATTTTATAATTATTTACTTGAATACCAGATATTTTCAAGATATTTAATTCTTATATAGACAACTTCATAATTTTGCCACCAGGTGGATACACACTCCAGTGAATGTACATGTCATTTTTAGTGACATAACCTATGTTTTACGTGTTAAAAACATATTTTATTTTTCTTTTCTATATGAGAAAATTTAAGACAAGGTAATGAAACTAATAAATTGTATAAAAATGAATAATTTCTTTTGAAATAGTGCTTCTCTCAAACATATAAATCTTTTCAGATAAAAATAGTAATATTGTGTACAGAGTGTACTAACGAGAGTGTACAGCTAAGGCAAGAAAGACTGTGATTGGTCACACGTCACCACGGGAAAATTTGAAATAAGAATTTTTTTTTAAAAAATTATATTTTGAAAAATATACAGTTGCCAGATGTAAAACATGTTTTCAAGTGAATACCTTGAACGATTCTTTCAGATAAAAAAATAAATTGGAAAATGCGCAACTACCCTATTATACTCGCTGTCAAAAAAATATTCACCGATGCTCATTTTTTCCCTTCTCCACACCCTGTCCCTTGTCTTGCGGTGTTGCCACTTCTTAATAACTTAGCATGTTCAACATGACCAATTTAATTGGCAACAATGTAGAAATATCGTCTATATTTATTTGAAGGCAAGTATATTTTCGGT
The DNA here is from genome assembly GCA_943142095.1 of Ophonus ardosiacus. Classification (NCBI taxonomy): domain Eukaryota; kingdom Metazoa; phylum Arthropoda; class Insecta; order Coleoptera; family Carabidae; genus Ophonus; species Ophonus ardosiacus. Next base: position 26,652,058 of record OW964828.1, on the reverse strand, counting down.
GATATTTCCAAAGTTAAAAACAATTGTACAACATGTTTTAAAGAGCAAGCTTTCGAGTTTCAAATTCAATTGACTATACCCCTATCATAATTATTTTGCGGTGCTATTTCCAAAGTTAAAATCAAACATTTCAATCATTTATTTTTTTAAAAAAATTTCTTTCTGGTTCTTTAATACTGAAAATCTGATTTTTGAATCCACTTACTTAAGTTTAAAATTAGGGTCTATAGTAACTTAGAAGACGTATCTACTAATAGCCCAAGTTTCATAACATAGAAACTGGAACATCTAAATCATTTCGTAGTCAGAGAACAGAATTATTCACTGTATAAACCATGCTAGAGGCTAATTTGGTTGCAAATAAACCTTGCCAGAGGCCGAAATAGTTTCCACCTTAGCTCAAGTTCAGAAACCGACAAACTCATGTATGTACTTAGGTAGGTTAATCATTGACATTTGTATAGAATAAATGATGAAAATTAACCAAATGAAAAATAAGAAAATTTTACCAGCTTTCGGCATACGACAATAAAGCCGGGTTTATGCAGCAATAACATAATCACTATCATGATCATAGTCTTAAGTTCAGGGTTGTTATAAAAACCACTTTTTTTGATTTTGACCAGGACACTGGTCAAAACTGGTTTTAACCGTCCTAAACTGGTTTAAACCATACATAACTTAAAGTAATAATTATTAAAATTTTACTATGCGTTTTTAAAACCGACATATAAATACTCGAAAAATATTTTATTTATAAGCAATATTTTAAAACTTACTTCTTGTTTTTCATCTATTTTTACTGAAATGTAACATAAAAGTTCGTTCGTCGTGTTGTGCAAGTTGAAACATGAATACAAGGTGCGTGTATGAACGAGCTAACAAGATCTTTCGTGCATTATTGTGCTCTGTGTGATGGGTGTACAAGTTAACACTTGTAAGTTTACAAACTTGCGTTGCCTCTTCTGCCGGAATCGAGCGAATTTTTTCAAATTTTAGTTTTGTACAAACCAAACTACGAAATAGATTAGGCCTAGAAACAGCCTCCAAATTAGTAACATGTTACAAAATGTTAAATTTCAAAACTAAACAGGATGATAAGGTTGCTAGCGACGAAGAATATTAATGTATAATTTTACTTATCATTATTATATTATTATATATTTTTATATTTATGTAAGAATATTTTAACAATCGATACAGAATGTATTTTCTTTACTGTATATTTTTCCTATTTTCATATTTTACTACGCAATGTTGTTTAAGTTTATCTTGTAATAATCTTTATATTCTGTGATTACTTACAATAAAAAACATATAAATACAATTCAATACTTAACATTTTTCCACCAACAATTACAGTAAATAAATCAATAAATTATGTTCCTAATTCCCTACTTGTGAATTCATGTCGATTGAATAGTACTCGATAAAAACCAGTGGTCAAAATTATATTAAATCCAGGCCAGTTAAAACCGGTTAAAACCAGTGGTTTTAACCACCCTGGTTTTTACGTAACAACCCTGCTTAAGTTATAATCATAAGAATTGTTTTAAGATAGTTGACCGTTCATGCAGCCATTTTTGTTGTGACTATTAATATGTCACCCCAAAACTTCAATTACTTTTACTTATAATTCATATTAAATCTGCCGAAACATAGTTAATGCTAGTTTGTTCATAATAAACAACATCACAGTTAAAATAAACGTTATGTTTTCTGATTCTAAAAGTTCTCAGGCATACGCAGATTACAAGTCGTCATAGTCATAGTCTTAAAATTAAAATTAATCCAATTCTGTTATTATGCTTATGTTCATGATAATGACTATGACTATGATGATGTTTCATAAACAGCTGTATTATAAAAACGTATTTTAATTAACTAAGACAACAAGTATGACAATGACAATGATATGATATTGCTGCATAAACCCGGCTTGAATATAAAAATATAATCAATAGACATCCAGCAAAGTAATTCTTTATTGTTCTTGTATTTAAAGATGAAGTAGACGTAATATTTAAAAACAGATACCTAGTAATAAAATGCTAGCATAGTAACAAATACTAAATGCGTAGTAATAAATCTTAGCATAAATAAATAAATACAATCATCATGGTATATTATCCATTGCTGGGTGTGCTTTGCACATAGTTTCGATAACGATGATTACATATCCATACCGTGCAGGCGTCACGTCACGGGCACTCATTTTTGTCGTGACAAGTGCCCGGCATTGACATTATGGTCGTATTCTGCTCAAAACAAAAGTCTTACAGATCTGCAAATCTACAAAAAACTGACAAAAACACAATTATTTGTGTTGAGTAATACAAAACATAATATTGACAACTTTTGTTGCGATTTTGTTTATCATTTACAGATCTATAATATTCTTTACGTGAGAATGTCCTTGCGCAATAACAGGTGTATGATTCTTGACGACATACGTAAATGAAATTGTTTATTTTCGTTACACAGGTCATAGAATTCTTGAACAGATTCTATAACCTCTGTAGCAAGAGGAGACTACATCATTTACTTATGTCGTCAAGAATAATACACTTGTTACCACGCAATGACATTCTAACGTGTACAATACTATATAATGTTATAAGTTTCAATAGAATACGGCCATAATTTGACGTTACAGAAACGCAGTCGTCCATGCGATTCCATTGTTACACATAACTAAAAAAAAAAAAAAAATCTGTTGTGGCCAGCACAAGACCTCTCGCCATTTTCATATTAGGCTATATAAGTATTGTATTGCACTTCGCTTTCGAACCGTAGTTTTATAACAAAATATTACAGAACTTTACACAAATATTGTTTTTTCAGTGTATTTAACTTGTCTTCTCCACACATATAATTCTAATTATATCTATTTTTCATTGTATGAGGAAGTTTCTAAATGCCAGAGATTCTTCCAATTCATTAACCGGATTGGCGGTATTTCTGATGGATATATGCATTTTACCACAATTTTACCCATAATTTCAAATATTTAATTAATAAAACAATAAGAAAGATTAAATATACTTCCCAGAAAACGCTATCAGAATGTCACTAAAACTGTTGATTTTTGACACTGACATGTATCATTTATAAACTATATTATAAACATTGGAATTTGTCAACTGATTTCCTTAGTGCCTTAGCCTCTGCGATTAGATTACTCTATAAATTTATAGTGTCTTTATCTCTAAATCTATACAAGATGTAATAAAAATTTTAAGTGTATTAGATGGAGAATTTTATGTTCTTCAATATTTAATAAAAAAACTCCCAAAAAATTATATTTAGAAGAATTTTTCTAAGAAACTACTACTTCCGGTTGTTCAATTGTTACCAAAACCTTTTCAGCTCTTCCCAAGAATGTCAGATTGAGAAAACTGCAGTTAAATACTTTTTAAGTCTCATGGTTTTTGAGGAATCGTGTCTACAACATCCAGACATACACACAAGTAGTTTATGGGGCTACCGCCCACAAGCGGCCCACAGAGGGTCGTGGCGCCAGCCCCTTGATAATGGGGTAATAAATTAGGTTAATTGGTTGTACACCTGCAGAAATTTTAAGGACATCGGTGATTACTTTTAATGATTTCTGAACCCTTGTGTTAGGGTTGGGAAAAAATTTATGTTAATTGAATTGCTTTTTTATAGCTATAGAAATATTAAGGAATAGGTGATTTCTGAAAATTTTATAAATTATGTGAATTGCTTTGTACACCTGAATATATATCTAAAGATTGTTCTTCGTTAGCTGCTATAATTATTATATTTGAATTTTCAATTTTAATTACAACAAATGAATCATACGAGTATATCTTATGATACATGCAATTTTTGTTTTTCTGATTTTTAATTATATCATATAAACATAAATTTACTTCTAAATAATTAGTTTTGCAAAAATATGTATTTTCGTTTCTTTTGCAGCTATTTGCTTTAAATAATTTATGTTCTCTTTCTATTATCAATTCTTTATTAGTATCTAACATATACATTTTCTTATTGATATACATAGGAATTGGTGTAATTTGTAATAATTTATTAGGCCTATTTTCATATATTGGTATTTCCAATAAATACTCTATCATATTATTCTCCAGTTTACAATGACTTGTTATTTGGGCGGATATGTCCCAAAAGTTTAATTTTGAAACTTCTTTAGTAATTTTCTTCAAATCTTCCAGACTAATTATTGATGAATGAATCTGATTTAAATTACAAAACGTTAAACTGGTTTCAATTTCAGAAACGATCTCTATTAAGTTTACACTTAATAAAATTAGCTGGTTTAAAACATCTTTGATTATTAATAAGTTTTGCCAATTTACACTTATTTTTAGCATATCCTCTATTTGCATAATTCTAGATTTTAAAAGAAGTTCATTATGTCTTATATTTTCTAACTGGGTATTGAATTTTGATATCATTATTTTATTTATTCTAATGGTTTCTAGATTTTGCTTTTGTAATATTTCTTGATTTTTATTAATTTCATCGAATAATTGTTCATAACGTTGCCCATCTGCGGCGTCTAAATTACCAGTAATTGATTTTATAACGGTACCTAAGCCATCTAATAGACTTCTTTTGTTTCGTTTTTTATTGAAAATAGTTTCTAATTTATCTTCTAATCTGTTACAGTTGAATTCTAATATTTTCATATATGTTTCCAATTCTCTATGATATGAATCATTATTTTTAATATGGTTAAATATATTATTTTTATGAAATATAATTTTATGATATTCTATATTTATACTAGTCAGATTATATCTGTAATAATTATATTGAGAATTTATATACAAGTGAACTTTACCTAGGTCTAGGATATTAAGTCCAGGGTTATTGTTAATCTCCTCTAATTCGTCTAATCCGTTTGTGCATCTGCAACAAACAGACGAGGTTTTTTAATTTTGTCTAGTTTGTGTTTCTTATTATTATTTATTTTAATGACTCCTAATCTGGGATTATAATCTTCAATTTTATGAATTTTGAATAAGGACTTTTTAATTTTTTTTACCTTCTTTTATAAATACTTTGTTAGATATATTTTCAGGTCTATTATATTGTTCCTTATATCTTTTGTTCTTTTCTGCTTGCAAATTTTCCTTAACTGTATTGTGAATAATTTTTAACTTATTTTCATAATCATTTAAATAATCTTCTTCTGTAGATTTTGTTTCGAAAGGACTTTTGTATTTATCTTTTCCATAAAGTACTTCTAAAGGTGTTAATTTGGTTACATGATTGATTGAATTATTATAACCTATTAGTGCAAAATTTATCTTTCTTTCTTTAGTTTCATTTTTAAATTCTTCTCTTTGATTTATTATTCTCAAATGTTCTATTATAGTGGAATGAAATCTTTCTATACATCCATTGCTTTTAGGATTATCTACGCGTCATTTTTATTTTAATTTTGTACATGTTTAATAAATTTTTAACTAAATTGTTATTGAATTCGGTCCCAGAGTCATGAATTATTTGGTCAGGTATTTTATAATTCTTAAAATATCTTGCTAATGCGTCTACTACAGTTGTAGCATTTAGATCTTTCAAACGATAAATTTGGGCGAATTTTGAAAATTGATCAATTATTGTCAAATATTTTTCTTTTTCTAAAGTTAACGTATCAATATTAATTATTTGAAATGGTTTATCTGGAGTTTTTGTTAGATTGTCTTTTAATTGAAATGGATTTCTCTCATACTTATTTAGTTGGCAAATTTGACAATTATTTATGTATTTTTGAATATCTTGATACATATTGGGCCAATAATATTTTTGTTTAAGCTTTTGATAGGTTTCTAAAATTCCTCTGTGGTTTGTTTTTCCTAAATGATAATTATTTATTACTTGTAATTGATCGTCAATTGTTTCAATATCTTCTAATATATATTCACATTTAATTAGCTGGTAAGAATTCTTTACAAAATTTTGTGATAATACTTCGTTGAATTTTAAATATAAATCTTTTTCAAATAAACAATAATATTTACAGTTTGGTACTAAATATTCTTTTATGAATTTATTTATTTCATAATCTAAATTTTGATCATTTAATTGAATGACTAAACGTTGTTTTTGTGTATTGAATAATCTATACAGGGTAACTTTTGTTTCATTATTATGTGTAGAAATTACTAGTTCATTTTTTCCTAAATTTATTGCTATTTCTTTATAAGTAATTCCATTTATTTCGTTTTCGTTGTCAGAATGAATAGTTTCAAAATCTGATTCATCTACTTGAGCTATAATACTTTCACTGTCGTTCAAATTGATTTCTTCTGGCATGACATGTATATAAATTTGTAAATGTGTTTCCTGGAATATTTTATTTATTATACTTTTTATTTTTTCAAAATTTTGTTTATCCGAACCACAACATATTTTTGGCATATGCAATTCTGTTATGTCGTTTTGAATGCAAAAGTCTCTAAGTTTATTTAAACATTTCTTAATATTTTCGATTGTTGGTTTATCAAAATAATTTTGTTTTGTTATTAAATGAAATAAAATTTTATTGTTATAAATTGGTGGGTAAGTATGTCAGTTTTATTTTTATCTTTATTATTTAAATAATTTTTACAATGAAATTTTTCGTCAATTTGTCTAGCAAAACCTTTACTCATCTTTTTGTCTGCTGATATGCAATGTACTAAATTGTGATGTTTGTCAAATATATTGTCATTAGTGTCAATGATTTTGAATTTTGGTTTTATTCTTGATAATGCATCTGCATTACCATTTAATTTTCCTTGTTTATATTCAATATCGAAATTGAATTCATCTAATTTGATTTTCCATCTCATCAATTTTGAATTGGGGTCTTTAAGTGACATTAGCCAAACTAATGGTCTATGATCGGTACGAATTTTGAATTTCGTTCCGTATAAATATGGTCTAAAGTATTTTGTTGCCCACACAATACTTAATAATTCTTTTTCGGTAGTTGAGTAGTGAATTTCGTGACTATTCAAAGTTCTTGAAGCATAAGCGATAGGTAAATCTTTACCTTAGTAATTTTGGCTGAGTACTGCACCTAAGGCATAATTACTAGAATCTGTAGTAAGAATAAATTGTTTAGAAAAATCAGGATATTGCAATATTGGAGAATTAATTAATAATTTTTTACTTTGTTCAAAACTTTCACGATAATCTTTATCATTTATATCAATTTTGTTGTTTTTCTTTAGACAATTGGTCAAAGGTTTAGTTAATTTCGCAAAATTTGGAATGAATTTACGATAATATCCAAGTAATCCTAAATAAGTTTTGATTTCTTTTTGGGTTTTTGGAATTGGATATTCCTTAACGGCTTTAATTTTATTAGAGTTAGGTTTTACTCCCTCTTCTGAAACTATATGTCCAAGATAAGTGACTTTTTTCATTAAAAATTCTGATTTATCTAATTGTATTTTTAAATTATGTTCTCTGAGTTTTTCAAAAATTTTCTTTATATTTTCGATATGTTCTTGTAAGCTAGTTCCAAGTATTATTATGTCATCCATGTATACTAAGCAAATTTTGTTAACATAATCACGTAAAACATAGTTCATTAATCTTTGGAAAGTGGACGGTGCATTCTTAAGTCCAAATGGCATTCTCTTAAATTCATAATGACCATCTTCTGTACTAAACGCTGTCTTTTGAATACTATTTTCATGCATTTCAATTTGATGGAAATCCGATGCTAAATCTAAGGTTGTATAATACATATTTCTACCTAATTTGTCCAATACATCTGTGATGTTGGGTATGGGGAATTTGTCATCTATTGTTTTTGAATTTAGTTTTCTGTAATCTATAACCAATCTAAATTTACGTTTACCAGAGGCATCTAATTTTTTCGGTACTATCCATACTGGTGAATTCCACGGGGAATAACTTTCCTGAATAATTTTTTCTTTCAAAAGTTTATTAACTTCGGTTTTAATTTCGTTTTTGTAACACTCCGGATATCGATATGATATATGGGTGTTTCGTCAGTAGTTCTTATTTCATGTTTTATTGTTGAGGTATAAGTCAGTGGTTGATTTTCTTTTGGAAAAATGTCATGATATTCTCTAATTAATTTAATAAGTTTGGATTTTTCTTCATTGTTTAAACGATCTGCTCGAATTTTGATTTCATCGACATCAGTAATATTTATTTCATTTTTATTAAAGTATTGTAATTTGAAAATTTTATCTTTAATCTTTACAGTATTATTTCCAAGATTTATTTGTGCTTGTAATTGTTTTAATGCAGGAGTTCCTAATAATACATTAAAATTTTTATGAAAGTCAAAAAGAAAACATTTAATTTCTTGTTTTTCGATTTCTAGGATAATGTATTCATTCCGCAAGTTTTTCCTAATGCTGTAGTGAATGAAAATTTTTCTTTGTAAATTTTGAATCTATTTTTATTTTTTATTACAAAATTTTTATTTATTAAGTTTATTGATGATCCTGTATCTAATAATATTATATAGTCTCTTTCTTTTAAAAATGGTAATTTGCTATTACAGTTAATGTTTAAAATTTCTCCTGTATTTCGAGGCTTGTTAAATCTAAAAAAGAATTTTGGCGTGAAATATCATTATCAAAATTTCGAAATTTTGATCGATATTGTTTTCATGATGATTTTCAAAATTTTCTTGAGTTTCATAATCTTCATCTTGATTATTACATTCCTCATTATTATATAATTCTTCAGATATGTAATTAGGTGAATACTGAGTTCTCGGTTGGAAATGATTTTGTGATCTAGGTTGAAAATTTTGTCGTGTTTGAATTGACATAGGGATAGGCTTAATACCTTCAGCATTTCTTATTTGTTGACGAGGTGCGAATGGTTTCTGTACTGTTTTATTTTGATTTGTATTCAATTTTATTGGACCTCGGGGAAAATTAGAATTTTGAAATTTTGGTTGTATGTTCACAGGTTTCTGAATATATTGGGGTTTTTGATTTGAACGTAAATAATGAAAATCATTTGTTAATAATTCCTCAATTTCACATAAAGTTTTTGGATTACGCATTGCTAAATTATTTCTATAAGGATCGCTGCAATTACTAATAAAATGTGTAGTAATTATTACTTCTTGAAATTGTATTAGACAGGCTTTATTTTCTCCTGTTAAGTCTAGTAAAACTACTTTAGCTTTAAATAATTCAAATTTTTCTTTAATTATTTTCAAATAGTTAAATATGTCTTTATTTGAATTCATTCTTAAAATATCTATAATGATGCTAGCAGGATTTTGCTTATCATCAAAGTTATTCATCAAGTGTAACTTTAAATCGTTCCATGATTCAAACGTAGTATTTTTTAACGTTTCTGCGGCTTTGCCGATAATTTTATTTTTAATATACTGAATAATAACTATTTTTTGAAAGTCTGTAAGAGGTGGTTCCAAAGTACTAAATGTACGTTGAATTACTTCAACTGACTTGATAAAATGGGATAATGTTTTTGCATTGCCATCGTAACTTGGAATGGTTTCAAGTGCAAATTTAATATTAGCAGTATTGTTTTCCGCCATTGTAAATTATTAATTCAAATAATGATAGAATATTTATAATAAAAATATTACTTACAATAAAATGCACAATACTATGTTGAGAATTGCAATCTTCATTTGTTGCTTTCACTTCTCTGCAAGTAATTTACATTTGGATGATGTATCAGCTATTCAAACATTATATGGAATTAAATCTAATCATGGAACGATTTAAAGTTACACTTGATGAATAACTTTGATGATAAGCAAAATCCTGCTAGCATCATTATAGATATTTTAAGAATGAATTCAAATAAAGACATATTTAACTATTTGAAAATAATTAAAGAAAAATTTGAATTATTTAAAGCTAAAGTAGTTTTACTAGACTTAACAGGAGAAAATAAAGCCTGTCTAATACAATTTCAAGAAGTAATAATTACTACACATTTTATTAGTAATTGCAGCGATCCTTATAGAAATAATTTAGCAATGCGTAATCCAAAAACTTTATGTGAAATTGAGGAATTATTAACAAATGATTTTCATTATTTACGTTCAAATCAAAAACCCCAATATATTCAGAAACCTGTGAACATACAACCAAAATTTCAAAATTCTAATTTTCCCCGAGGTCCAATAAAATTGAATACAAATCAAAATAAAACAGTACAGAAACCATTCGCACCTCGTCAACAAATAAGAAATGCTGAAGGTATTAAGCCTATCCCTATGTCAATTCAAACACGACAAAATTTTCAACCTAGATCACAAAATCATTTCCAACCGAGAACTCAGTATTCACCTAATTACATATCTGAAGAATTATATAATAATGAGGAATGTAATAATCAAGATGAAGATTATGAAACTCAAGAAAATTTTGAAAATCATCATGAAAACAATATCGATCAAAATTTCGAAATTTTGATAATGATATTTCACGCCAAAATTCTTTTTTAGATTTAACAAGCCTCGAAATACAGGAGAAATTTTAAACATTAACTGTAATAGCAAATTACCATTTTTAAAAGAAAGAGACTATATAATATTATTAGATACAGGATCATCAATAAACTTAATAAATAAAAATTTTGTAATAAAAAATAAAAATAGATTCAAAATTTACAAAGAAAAATTTTCATTCACTACAGCATTAGGAAAAACTTGCGGAATGAATACATTATCCTAGAAATCGAAAAACAAGAAATTAAATGTTTTCTTTTTGACTTTCATAAAAATTTTAATGTATTATTAGGAACTCCTGCATTAAAACAATTACAAGCACAAATAAATCTTGGAAATAATACTGTAAAGATTAAAGATAAAATTTTCAAATTACAATACTTTAATAAAAATGAAATAAATATTACTGATGTCGATGAAATCAAAATTCGAGCAGATCGTTTAAACAATGAAGAAAAATCCAAACTTATTAAATTAATTAGAGAATATCATGACATTTTTCCAAAAGAAAATCAACCACTGACTTATACCTCAACAATAAAACATGAAATAAGAACTACTGACGAAACACCCATATATCATATCGATATCCGGAGTGTTACAAAAACGAAATTAAAACCGAAGTTAATAAACTTTTGAAAGAAAAAATTATTCAGGAAAGTTATTCCCCGTGGAATTCACCAGTATGGATAGTACCGAAAAAATTAGATGCCTCTGGTAAACGTAAATTTAGATTGGTTATAGATTACAGAAAACTAAATTCAAAAACAATAGATGACAAATTCCCCATACCCAACATCACAGATGTATTGGACAAATTAGGTAGAAATATGTATTATACAACCTTAGATTTAGCATCGGATTTCCATCAAATTGAAATGCATGAAAATAGTATTCAAAAGACAGCGTTTAGTACAGAAGATGGTCATTATGAATTTAAGAGAATGCCATTTGGACTTAAGAATGCACCGTCCACTTTCCAAAGATTAATGAACTATGTTTTACGTGATTATGTTAACAAAATTTGCTTAGTATACATGGATGACATAATAATACTTGGAACTAGCTTACAAGAACATATCGAAAATATAAAGAAAATTTTTGAAAAACTCAGAGAACATAATTTAAAAATACAATTAGATAAATCAGAATTTTTAATGAAAAAAGTCACTTATCTTGGACATATAGTTTCAGAAGAGGGAGTAAAACCTAACTCTAATAAAATTAAAGCCGTTAAGGAATATCCAATTCCAAAAACCCAAAAAGAAATCAAAACTTATTTAGGATTACTTGGATATTATCGTAAATTCATTCCAAATTTTGCGAAATTAACTAAACCTTTGACCAATTGTCTAAAGAAAAACAACAAAATTGATATAAATGATAAAGATTATCGTGAAAGTTTTGAACAAAGTAAAAAATTATTAATTAATTCTCCAATATTGCAATATCCTGATTTTTCTAAACAATTTATTCTTACTACAGATTCTAGTAATTATGCCTTAGGTGCAGTACTCAGCCAAAATTACTAAGGTAAAGATTTACCTATCGCTTATGCTTCAAGAACTTTGAATAGTCACGAAATTCACTACTCAACTACCGAAAAAGAATTATTAAGTATTGTGTGGGCAACAAAATACTTTAGACCATATTTATACGGAACGAAATTCAAAATTCGTACCGATCATAGACCATTAGTTTGGCTAATGTCACTTAAAGACCCCAATTCAAAATTGATGAGATGGAAAATCAAATTAGATGAATTCAATTTCGATATTGAATATAAACAAGGAAAATTAAATGGTAATGCAGATGCATTATCAAGAATAAAACCAAAATTCAAAATCATTGACACTAATGACAATATATTTGACAAACATCACAATTTAGTACATTGCATATCAGCAGACAAAAAGATGAGTAAAGGTTTTGCTAGACAAATTGACGAAAAATTTCATTGTAAAAATTATTTAAATAATAAAGATAAAAATAAAACTGACATACTTACCCACCAATTTATAACAATAAAATTTTATTTCATTTAATAACAAAACAAAATTATTTTGATAAACCAACAATCGAAAATATTAAGAAATGTTTAAATAAACTTAGAGACTTTTGCATTCAAAACGACATAACAGAATTGCATATGCCAAAAATATGTTGTGGTTCGGATAAACAAAATTTTGAAAAAATAAAAAGTATAATAAATAAAATATTCCAGGAAACACATTTACAAATTTATATACATGTCATGCCAGAAGAAATCAATTTGAACGACAGTGAAAGTATTATAGCTCAAGTAGATGAATCAGATTTTGAAACTATTCATTCTGACAACGAAAACGAAATAAATGGAATTACTTATAAAGAAATAGCAATAAATTTAGGAAAAAATGAACTAGTAATTTCTACACATAATAATGAAACAAAAGTTACCCTGTATAGATTATTCAATACACAAAAACAACGTTTAGTCATTCAATTAAATGATCAAAATTTAGATTATGAAATAAATAAATTCATAAAAGAATATTTAGTACCAAACTGTAAATATTATTGTTTATTTGAAAAAGATTTATATTTAAAATTCAACGAAGTATTATCACAAAATTTTGTAAAGAATTCTTACCAGCTAATTAAATGTGAATATATATTAGAAGATATTGAAACAATTGACGATCAATTACAAGTAATAAATAATTATCATTTAGGAAAAACAAACCACAGAGGAATTTTAGAAACCTATCAAAAGCTTAAACAAAAATATTATTGGCCCAATATGTATCAAGATATTCAAAAATACATAAATAATTGTCAAATTTGCCAACTAAATAAGTATGAGAGAAATCCATTTCAATTAAAAGACAATCTAACAAAAACTCCAGATAAACCATTTCAAATAATTAATATTGATACGTTAACTTTAGAAAAAGAAAAATATTTGACAATAATTGATCAATTTTCAAAATTCGCCCAAATTTATCGTTTGAAAGATCTAAATGCTACAACTGTAGTAGACGCATTAGCAAGATATTTTAAGAATTATAAAATACCTGACCAAATAATTCATGACTCTGGGACCGAATTCAATAACAATTTAGTTAAAAATTTATTAAACATGTACAAAATTAAAATAAAAATGACGCGTAGATAATCCTAAAAGCAATGGATGTATAGAAAGATTTCATTCCACTATAATAGAACATTTGAGAATAATAAATCAAAGAGAAGAATTTAAAAATGAAACTAAAGAAAGAAAGATAAATTTTGCACTAATAGGTTATAATAATTCAATCAATCATGTAACCAAATTAACACCTTTAGAAGTACTTTATGGAAAAGATAAATACAAAAGTCCTTTCGAAACAAAATCTACAGAAGAAGATTATTTAAATGATTATGAAAATAAGTTAAAAATTATTCACAATACAGTTAAGGAAAATTTGCAAGCAGAAAAGAACAAAAGATATAAGGAACAATATAATAGACCTGAAAATATATCTAACAAAGTATTTATAAAAGAAGGTAAAAAAAATTAAAAAGTCCTTATTCAAAATTCATAAAATTGAAGATTATAATCCCAGATTAGGAGTCATTAAAATAAATAATAATAAGAAACACAAACTAGACAAAATTAAAAAACCTCGTCTGTTTGTTGCAGATGCACAAACGGATTAGACGAATTAGAGGAGATTAACAATAACCCTGGACTTAATATCCTAGACCTAGGTAAAGTTCACTTGTATATAAATTCTCAATATAATTATTACAGATATAATCTGACTAGTATAAATATAGAATATCATAAAATTATATTTCATAAAAATAATATATTTAACCATATTAAAAATAATGATTCATATCATAGAGAATTGGAAACATATATGAAAATATTAGAATTCAACTGTAACAGATTAGAAGATAAATTAGAAACTATTTTCAATAAAAAACGAAACAAAAGAAGTCTATTAGATGGCTTAGGTACCGTTATAAAATCAATTACTGGTAATTTAGACGCCGCAGATGGGCAACGTTATGAACAATTATTCGATGAAATTAATAAAAATCAAGAAATATTACAAAAGCAAAATCTAGAAACCATTAGAATAAATAAAATAATGATATCAAAATTCAATACCCAGTTAGAAAATATAAGACATAATGAACTTCTTTTAAAATCTAGAATTATGCAAATAGAGGATATGCTAAAAATAAGTGTAAATTGGCAAAACTTATTAATAATCAAAGATGTTTTAAACCAGCTAATTTTATTAAGTGTAAACTTAATAGAGATCGTTTCTGAAATTGAAACCAGTTTAACGTTTTGTAATTTAAATCAGATTCATTCATCAATAATTAGTCTGGAAGATTTGAAGAAAATTACTAAAGAAGTTTCAAAATTAAACTTTTGGGACATATCCGCCCAAATAACAAGTCATTGTAAACTGGAGAATAATATGATAGAGTATTTATTGGAAATACCAATATATGAAAATAGGCCTAATAAATTATTACAAATTACACCAATTCCTATGTATATCAATAAGAAAATGTATATGTTAGATACTAATAAAGAATTGATAATAGAAAGAGAACATAAATTATTTAAAGCAAATAGCTGCAAAAGAAACGAAAATACATATTTTTGCAAAACTAATTATTTAGAAGTAAATTTATGTTTATATGATATAATTAAAAATCAGAAAAACAAAAATTGCATGTATCATAAGATATACTCGTATGATTCATTTGTTGTAATTAAAATTGAAAATTCAAATATAATAATTATAGCAGCTAACGAAGAACAATCTTTAGATATATATTCAGGTGTACAAAGCAATTCACATAATTTATAAAATTTTCAGAAATCACCTATTCCTTAATATTTCTATAGCTATAAAAAAGCAATTCAATTAACATAAATTTTTTCCCAACCCTAACACAAGGGTTCAGAAATCATTAAAAGTAATCACCGATGTCCTTAAAATTTCTGCAGGTGTACAACCAATTAACCTAATTTATTACCCCATTATCAAGGGGCTGGCGCCACGACCCTCTGTGGGCCGCTTGTGGGCGGTAGCCCCATAAACTACTCACACATACACACATCCACACATCCGCACACACACACACACACAGACATCATTTTAAAAATGTTATAATCGGATTCTAGGGACCTTAAATCCTGCTTATTCAATAAAATCTGGATATGCGAATTTTAGCATGAATCCAATACCTCTCTTAGCGAGAGGTAAAAAATACATATTTTTCAACATAAATAAATGATTAAAAGATAAATGTTCTCCAGTCAGGTCCTGTATGAATTTTGTCGAAAAAACCTTTCATAGGTTAGTCTCCTGCGTCCGAGACGTGACTGCACAACATGTGGCGATTTAGGGAAATGATCGGACACCTTACATCCCGATACATCACGCTGTTCATGTTCCAGGCTGCTAGCGGCGAGGAATATCGAACGTGAAGCGAGTTGTGAATCCACCAACTTGCTTAAAAATAGAAAAATATTTGTCAGAAAAAGTCGCTCACAAATCAAACAAAAAGCCCGCTTTGTCAACGCCTGCGTTTGCGTCTGCGTCGCGAGATGATAAGTTGCAAGCGCGAGCACATAAATTACCCGGATTCCTTCACAGAATTACTCCAAGACGTAAGAGTGCGACTTTTAATCAAAGGTATATCATTTTATTGAAACGTCACGAGCTAAAAGAAAATTCCAACGATCAAACGATCCCTGCAAACGATGTTTCCGATAAAATAAATTGGAAACTAGTTACTAACCAAAAAGCAATAATGAAGATGATGACAAAATTCAATTTCGATACAGGAGAGAAGGTAATATAGTGTTGTTAATAGTTTTAAATAAAATTTATACATTTAAATGTAAGTAGACGATAGCTGTGCACAGGTAAGCCATGGGTTTTTGCTTAGTTTCTGGGATGGTGGTTTCTATATTAGATATATGAACTAGTGATTGATTAGGAGTATTAATGTTGTAGTAGGTAGTTGCATAGATTAAGGACTCTAATTACATAAAAATGAACCCATCAAAGATACAGCAATGTCTATTCAATGCTCTATATAAAATATAAAAATTTTAGGAGCCCGCATAATAGTCCAGGAACGAAAACGAGAAAGGTAGATATAAAAAAAAAACAGGAAGAGCTTAACGCAAATGCAATCATATTTAAAATATGAAAATTCGTGAATAAAATTATTTAAAAGGTTCAGAATTCACTTAAACTTAGGGTAACATTTAACTGCTATTTTAAAATACAATTTTCTCTATTATAATTTAATTATTTTTCAAATGTAACCCCATTTTATTATGCCTACCTCTGTGCTTGAAATCTGTATGAATACCAACTTTATTGTTGCACTTTAAAAATGCGAATATGAATTTATATTAATATTTATTAATATACAACGTTTAATTTGCAAACAATAAAATTTCATTAGGATATTATCAAACTATACTGTTGGATAATTATGTTAATTAATAAATCAATTATTAATATAATCGAGTCATATACGAGCAGAATTTCAGATCAGTTTAACATTCAATATCTACATTAGAAATATTATTTTAGACCCAGTGTATTTTCATCACTGGTTAAACTGTCTGTTTACTTATCTGTCAGTTAAAAGAAAAACATAGCAGTGCCATTACACATGTGTCAACTCACAATTAAGTTAACAGGTAGTAAAAGATGAAAATACCGGGCCTTAGTATTAACCTACCATTTACTTACGCTATACAGAATGTTATAAAATGGATAAAATATTTTGAAAGTAAATAGTACGGACCAAAATGATTAAAAAAGCTTAATCAACATAGGTATAATATACAATTGTTTCCTAGAATCGAAGAAAAACTAACAAAGACAGTGAACGCTCAATATTTTGTCTACGTCAATAAATATACTATAATATATAAAATCAAATTTAATATAAAACATTTTTTTAAATTACTAATAGTTGTGATTTGTCGTAAGTACATGATATTTTCAAACGTAATATGTCCGCGTCAAGGGAAAAGACAGACTCGTTTAACGGACGTCTACTACATGATGGTCTAGATTCTAGACAGAATGACTGAAGGCTCCGCCTCTTTCTGATTTTTTCCACCTCGTTGTGATCGTGTATTGTTGTATTTAAAGTACTGAGTATTTTTTAATGGACTACGTCTTTTGGAAAAACCGTAAGTAAAAACTCGTTAATAATCACATGCAGTCATACAAAAAAGTCTCCGTACGACAATATTGTATTTTACGAAAAATAGCAGTCTAAAACCCAAAATATTTAATATCCTTTTAATCCAAAATAAAACGCAGTATATTACGTTATTATAAATATAAAATAAACAAATAATTTCAATAATTTATTTGTATTATGGAGTTAACATTGAAAGTATTCATAATTTCATGACAAAAAAGTCTCCGTACGATAACCAAAACTTTTAAATAATAAACCATTTATTTATGTTTCATAAAGAAATATAATATTTGGAGGGTTTTCCTTTGGTTTTTCCACCAGTAATTAAGCGATGAGTCATTAAATCCACCATATTTTTGGTCACCGATGGCATTATATTCTGCCAATTTACTTGTAATTAATTTTAAATACTTTTTTGCTTTATATTCTTATTTATTTTAAGAATTTTCTCAATCTGATTAAAGTCCGGAATCTATGAGGAATGATTAAACATATTTTCAACATTATACAGTACGCATTCTCTTTAGGGATTCACCAAGCCAAGCTACTTGGCTTGAAATAAAAAAGCTTGGCTTGGCTTGAAAATTCAAGCTTTTTTTAATGTTGGGCTTGGCTTGGCGTGGGCTTGATGGACACGAGGCTTGGCTTGGCTTGAAAATTTCAATCTTTTAAATTTTTAGGCTTGGTTTGATTTTCAAGCTTTATCAAGCTTTTTCAAGCTTTTTCAAGCCTTTTCAAGCTTTTTCAAGCTTTCAAGCTTTGTAAATGCTCATGCGCGAACTTATTTACGCACGCACATAATATGATAGTTTTATTTCATGTCATTTATTTGTACAGTATATTAAGTAATATAAAGGTATTGATATGTGAAATTAAAGTATTAGTTCGGTATCAAAATTTGAATATTGATATTCGATGTGAAATTAATACCGATATATCCGATATATCGATATTATAAATGTTATGTAATACCATTGTACCATGTTTATTTTTACATAAATTCATTCTGGTAATACTGAAGAATAACTATGTTTAAAGATGAAATAAGACGGTAAAATATGACAATATTGATATGAACATTTAATTGCATTTTATATTTGACAGTAAACGATCAACATTATTTTTTATTAAAGTATAATCGTATACATAGATAAATATTTTTCTAATAACGACAAATAAAAATATTTTACAATTTTTTATGTTTATTGATATTTAGAATTTTATTTTCGAGTTTTAACCCTGCAATTTTTATGTTACTTTTATAAATTTTATTTACTCCATTCATTCATTATAGGTTTATGTTTATACATTAGTTTGACTTTATTGTATTTTGGTAACATGACGAAATAACCTTCTAATAAACTGTTACAACTCGTTCATACTCATTTTGCATAATTAAAAAAAAACTCAAGACCCCGGAGACAGAAAATTACGACTTACGGTAGAACGGTGTTTAAATACATATTTTTGGAAT
Source organism: Ophonus ardosiacus (assembly GCA_943142095.1). Classification (NCBI taxonomy): domain Eukaryota; kingdom Metazoa; phylum Arthropoda; class Insecta; order Coleoptera; family Carabidae; genus Ophonus; species Ophonus ardosiacus. The sequence goes on along the minus strand of OW964828.1, from coordinate 26,632,886 downwards.
TTCATAATGGAATGTAACGGTCAACCTATTTCTTTTACTTCAAATACATCTGGTAATCATAAAACCCTATACAGATGGGAATTTCCTTGAAATACTCACTCTTTCTTTTGTTGTCTATTTTAAACCCACATACAAAATCAGTTTATTAGGGGTAGATTAGGGATTTTGCTACGAATAGTATTGAAATATATGTTTACAAACAGAAACTTTCTCTTTCCTACGATTTGGATAAAGTAGAATAACAAAGCATTGTAAATTCTTTGCTACCAAAAATATGACTCAACATTTGTGAACTATTTAACAAAATATAACTATAATATTTATCATAATCATCATATGCAATCTTTCACCCAAATTACTTTTCGGTGTTAAGTGATATTAATAATAAAAGTACAATAAAGTTCATTATGATGGTGATACTTGGTTAAATTAAGATATTTAAAAATATCACTTGACATGTTTCACAAGATTTCATTCTCTGAACCAGCCTCTCATCTGTTCGCTTAGCCTTACTGCCTCCTAGACGCGTCAGTATACCGCGTCTGTGGTTCTGGTTGAGTGACCCAGTCTCTGATAAATGACTGAGAGGTTGATTCTGCGACTGAAATCTTATGAAACATGTCAAGGGATATTTTTAAATATCTTAAGTGATATTATTCCTTTCATTCTGAACCAAAATTATCAATTTGTAGCATTACAATGGTCATAAATATTTAATATTTGTTGATGTTTGTTGTTTGGTAGGTGTTTAAAATTAAGTACAATGAGATAAATTTAGAAAGTTTATTTTATTAAAGATTTGTGTTTATAATTTATTCCAGTTACGTAATGATTTAATTAATTAGATTTTATTCAAAGTACTTATAACTTAATAAATATTTAATAAAAATATTGAATGTTTCTATATGTAATGAATGATATTTGCAATAAATTTTGTGTTGTACTTATACACATTTCTTCGTATTTTATATTAATACGAGGTGTGGCAATTAAATAACAAAATTGATCTTAGAACATTGACAATGTATAAAATTACACAAAACAAATATTGCCACCTTCAATGTACTCTTCTCCCCGAACCCTATACCGCCCGATGCGAATATTCCATTGTTGGAAGCAATGCCTGCAGGCTTTTTTTTGTTAGGTTGTCCATAAGCTCTGCCGCTTTTCTATAGCTACATCGCGGCCCCGAGTTTGGTGCCTTTTAACGCAGAATTACAATTTGGGAATAAAAGTAAGTCACATAGCACTAGGTCAGGTAAGTACGGGTGATGTACCAACACGGTGATTTTGTATTTCGTCAAAAATGTCTTGCCGACAGGGCGTTTTGTTCCGGCGCGTTGTCTTCGTGGAGAATCCATCACATTTCAGCCCTTTTTCTTCTCATCCGTGCATGAAGGGTTATCAAAACCTTCTTGTAATATGCTTGGTTAACGAAATGCCCCTCAGGCACCCAAGCCATGTGAACAATCACTCGCATTTCGAAAAAACAATGTCAGTGCACGGCCGAAGCGCTAATCGTCTCCGATCTCTTTTCTTCCTTCTTTAAATCTTCTAAACTGCTCGAAAACTAGGTAGACCCTTATCACCATAAACATTCTTTAACAATTCGTACATTTCTGCAGCGGAGTTTTTAAGTTTCACACAGAATTTCGTATTGACACTAACATAATTCCGACGGAGTACGGGGAAGTAGTTAATTTCAATCAAAGGCTACTACCGAACGGTTTGCTTAATTATCATGAAATTTTAACAGTGAATGGAGGGAAGATGACAAATTAATATGACATAGCCTGCAATGTTACCAAATTTACAGGGAAGCCGGAAAAATAAAAATCTCCTCGAAAATCTCTTTATTTTATTGCCACACCTTATACTACTTGCAATGTTATTATTATTTGAGAAGACAGTGCTTAATAATAATCCTCTTCACAAATTTTGTAAACTAAATAAACTGACAGGTAGTGAAGCTGGTCCTTTTCGGAACCCCAATTCTCAGAAGTTTGCAAATTACGGTCTTATCGGACTCCACAATAATTTTATGAAAAGCTTGAAAAAGCTTGTTTTCAAGCCAAGCTACTTGACAGTCAAAGGCTTGGCTTGGCTTGAAAATTCAAGCTTTTTTAATGGTAGGCTTGGTTTGGCTTGGGCTTGATAAAACAGAAGCTTGGCTTGGCTTGAAAAATCAAGCTTTTTTGAAAGACAGGCTTGGTTTGATTTTTCAAGCTTTTTCAAACCAAGCCAAGCCAAGCTTTCAAGCTTCAAGCCAAGCCCGTGAATCTCTAATTCTCTTATAGAGCGAATTATTTGTCGAATTTTTCTGATGCACGAAATTAAAATTGTCTGTTAAGGCCCTATTTTTCGGCACATTGTTTAAAATTTGCTTTTAAAATGTCGAGGTAACCTTTGCTATCTATTGTTGCAATAATTACTAATTTTCGTACTCCCGCTGAGAAAAGATAGCATAATGCTGTCACCGACGTATTTAACTTACATTTAAATGTTTTAGATTTTCTATTTTTAAATTAAAAGTTTTAGTTCTTTATTCGGTTTACTGGTAACGTAAGTAAGTAAGTATAATACATACAGATTAGATAGAAGGCAAAAAAAAAAATTGAGAACACCTAAAATTTAAGGCATTTAATAGCAACAGTTAAAAACGCCGGTGATAGCATTATGTTTGGGGCTATATTTTCTCAGCGGGAGTACGAAAATTAGTAATTATTGCAACAATGAATAGCAAAGGTTACCTCGATATTTTAAAAGCAAAATTAAAACAAAGTGCCGAAAAATATGGCCTTAACAGCCAATTTTAACTTCATGCATCAGAAAAATTCGACAAATAATTCGCGTCTATAAGAGAATGCGTACTGTATTATATTAAATGCTTAATCATCCCTCACAGTCTCCGGACTTTAACCAGATTGAGAAAGTGCGGAAAATTCTTAAAATAAATAAGAATATAAACCAAAAAAGAATTTAAAATTAATTACAAGTAAAAAGGCAGAATATAATGCCATCGGTGACCAAAACTTTGGTAGATTCAATTACTCGTCGCTTAGTTACTGGTGGAAAAACCAAAGGAACCCTCCAAATATTATATTTCTTTAAGAAACATAAATAAATGGTTTATTATTTACATGTTTTGGTTATCGTACGGAGACTTTTTTGTCATAATATTATGCATTCTTTCAATGTTTATCCCATAATATAAATAAATTAAGTAAATTATTTGTTTATTTTATATTTGTAATAACGTAATGTACTGCGTTTCATTTTGAATTAAAAGGAAATTAAATATATTGGGTTTTAGGCTGCTATTTTTCCTAAAATACATTAAAACTACTGTCGTACGGAGACTTTTTTGTATGACTGTACATTTAAGCAAAAACATTCTATTAACGACATATTTTTAACGCAGAAAATATTCATTTCTGTAAATACCTTTGTGAGATAAATAAACGGGCATCTACCCATTTCTTAATTTATATTTCTTATAAATTTGTTGAACAAGTAAATATTTTTAGTAATTTTTAGCTTGTCCACTTGTAGAAACCCTACATAACAGTTTAAATTTGGTTTAAATGATTTTTATTTAATATCAGTAGAGCTTCTATAGCAGGAAGAATAATTTTTAATTTGATATTGTAGATAGTACATAATCCATTTCAATTATATTTAAAACAAATAGATTTTCACAACATCAACTATTGGATTACAATTGAAAATAGAGTAATGTTAGCGTAGTACAGCCTAACATTTACGTAGGTATATTGCAGTCGGCTGCAAATAACAGGGATATATTTTTAGACACTGGCATAGATTTCATTCAATGCAGTTTAAATTTAGAGCCGTTGTTTTGAATTTCAATTCTGTATGCCATGCCACAACGGCTAATTCATTTCAGTAGTATCCTTGTAAATTTGTAATCAATACATCTTTGCCCAATTGACTGATGCATTGATAGCACGAGAGATCTATAACCATAATAGGTACCGCATATTATAATACGATTAAATACAAATGCTATCCAATATTATAATTAATCATTATACAAATTCAACGGTATTATCTTAAACAGGGATGCAACTTTTTTGCCCCCAGGACACAAGGATATTACTAATATATGTAGCGACCGCATGTTACTACATAAAAGATCTCTGTCCAAGAAAAAATGAAAATCTTGCCAATATTATAATACAGTCGAAAAAAACGTGGGCCCCATAAAATGACGTTACGGGCTGTAGTTTGTCTCCCCACCCCAACCTCATCAAAAATCTTAACGAAAAGAATATTTTTTTTTTTTTTTTTTTTTGTTAAAACACATAATTAATTTAAAAATTAAAAATTCCGTGAATTCTACGAAAATTCCAGAAATGATTAAATTGTTAGCTAAATGTATCATTTTTATAGTTTTTTATGGACTTATTTAATTCATGTGTGTGTAAAGTATATTACAATTAATTATCAGTTTATTATTCTATTACGAGTGACTAACTACTCAGATAATAGTGAATTAATTATGCATAGTATTGCTAATGTTACCCCTCAAGGTAACAACCGTACCCACCATAGCTTGACTTTGTATATTATGAAGTTTATATAAGCATGTTGGTAAGGCCTTTGGCTATGGAGTGATTATAAACAATAACATTGTAATTACGTTCGTATGCATGCATAACAGTGACTCTTGTGGAGCTCACTCCACAACACCTTTGCATCGCGGAATGTGTAGACGAGACTGTAGAAGAATGCCAACGATTGCTAATTAAATTGCAATTCTTAATTTCGTATGTCATATTTCAAATATATTAATGATCATTATCAACGTAATTTCAATTGGATTGCAATGATCATAAAATCACGATGCTCTTTTGAGAAGGTGATCGTAAATATTCGGCAAAATCGCCACAATGATGCTTTGATGCTGTCTAACGTCCCAATTCTGTAAGAAAGTTGTTAAGTCTTAGCAACATTGCTATAGCAAATAACCAATAATAATTGCGAACACTGAATAAAACATGAAAATGACAGGCTTTACATTTGTTTCTATTGGTTACAAATTTTAGCAACGTCGCTAAGACATAACGACTTTCTTACAGAATTGGGGGATGAATCTCGTCATCATTAATTGTAACCGCAAAGTTATCAATCCATCAAAAGACATTTGATAATATACCTAACAGTGAAGTCAAAAATGTGAAGCGTGATAACCAATAAAACAAACTGGAGCAAATTTAAACTAATCTGCGCATGCGCACCAAATTAAACTTGTATATCGTCTGTCAGGTATTTTGATAATTATTAAGAATTAATATAAATTACTAATTAAATTATCATTAATATTTGTCGTCTGTCTCGGCTATAACGACCTCCAACATACTTTCAATTAAATTAGAATGTACTGCTCTTCTGCAAACAGGAGGAAGTTATACACAGTTATAAATGTATTCATGGATCATGGATCTGCGATTATAATTTTTGTTGTATCCAACCATATAAGAGAAGTTGGTAGTGCCTGTGTCAAATAAACTATTACAGAGCTTATCATAATACATAAGCAATAATTGTATTTGTATATGCATGTAGTTAAAGTTTTGAAATTATGTTAGTCTCATTACTGATATGTAAAAATTGAAGTAATTTTTATTTGAGATTAGTGACTACTTGCAAACAATTTTAAGTATAATAACACACTCCATGCTTGGGCGAATTCTCTATAACTAAGTGGTCAATTTTTAGCAAGTCGTTAAAGGTGCCTTCACATAAGCAATTAGCTTTATGTTTTGGTTTTACGTTTCTACTATACCAACATAGCGTTCACACAATGAGATACTAAATAATTTTAGTAAGTCCTGCCATCTATGTACATTGTAGAGAAAATCAGAAAAATCTATGTAATATAGGCCGAATCCACCATCTACAGTTTCTTTCACTTACATTTCTTATGTATAGATATAATATGTAGGAACTAGCAAAAATAATTTTATTTAGCCGGTTCATTTTCAATCAAATTAAACTTTGTGGTTATATCTATACTGTTAACATTTCGGTAAAGAGAGATAACTATATACCTTTATTTCATTCTACGCAAGTTGCTATTGGTGCATTCCTAAACACAAACAAACGTAAACGTAAAGTTTGAGGTATGCAAACTTTAGTTTTAACTTTACACAACGATGGAGAAGTATGAATGCTCTCATATTAGTGTATGGTTTTCTAAAATCTTAAACATAAACATAAATGTAAACCTTAAAACTAATCTCTTATGTGGATGTGCCTTTAAACTTTTCATTTATCAATGGGCTACTTGCGTGGTACTGAAAATCCGATTTCTGTCACTATATACGTAATGTTATAATATTGAAAACATATATAAAAATATAAATTTTATTTTAAAATAATTATTTGATTTTTACTAAATTAAGAAAGAAAATTTTCTGTGACGTCTTTATATTGAACTGGGGGGAAGGGAAGCATGTTTAAGAATGTTATCAATAGATGGCATGGCGTGCGAGAAAGTTTTAATTTGAATTTAACATTAGTTCATTTTTCTCTCTCTCTGGTCTCTCAAATACATTAATTACTTAATACATAAACACATAGGTAGTTACTTGTAATTTAAAATATCGATACCAAAAAGATAAATTAAAATACTAACCTCCAAACTATTATTGAAACGTCAAACAGGTGATCTACATTACCCGCACAAACATACCATTACTATGGGACGGCACCACGCTGTGACTTTACGACTATTCATTGGTGCGGCGTAATTCTACGTCATATATGGCGGGAATTCAAATAATCAAATTTCATTATTTTTTTTCTGGCTAATTAATAAAAAATTTGTCAAAAGTAAAAATATGTGTAGCATGTTTTTACCTTCTCTTCAAAAATATTAAATAAAAAAAAGGTACACAAGTAGCCCATTATGTCTACATACAACATACAATTAAATTTTTGTTGGCAAGCAGTTATTGGATAAAAATTTAAAATATTTTCAATTATAAGTCTCATGGCTCTTAGCAACGTGAGCTGTGAGATAACCTTTAATATATTAACATCGTAGTAAATGTGCAATTATGCATAGCCTTCTCTGCATTATTTTTTTTCAAATGTCAAATTAAAATAAATATATATATATATATATATATATATATATATATATATATATTAAACTATTTAAAGAGGTCTTAGACGTCATGTGTATGTTAATTACATAAGTTATTTGAGAAAAGTACCCTTTTCGGTCTGGCGGCCTTAGAGCCAACACTTTTCTCAATACGAATAGTTGTGTGGTCCAACGGAAAATTATAAAATGCAAATAAATGTAGTCAAAGAAATTTTTTAAAAAGTGAAAGTTCTATTTAATTAAATATTGTTAAAATACTTGAGGACACATAAAATTGAAACAAAAATTAGCACTTTTGTTTTTCGTGTGAGAAACGCGCTGGCGCCAATAAATTCAAAACCAAATTATGTAAAACCACCCTTATTCTCTCTACTATCCAAATTTCCATCCCTAGCCTACTAAATAAAATATTCCTGCTGATAACAATCCAGAATTTGAATTTCTTTCTCACGTCTCGTGAGCCTTGACTGCGTTCACTTGTTTCACACACGTAGCACGCGACGTCGACAACAAAATACTGTCGTTCTGTGCCTAATATCTCAGATATCTGGGGACCGGTATAACGGCCCAGAGAGATTCGGTAAAGGTATTTCCAGCCCTACTCTGATGATATGGACATTGTTACGAGTATAAATATGCGAGTAATAAGTTGAAAGAGGTTTGGAGATTGCAAAAATGAGATGATGATAATAGAGATACATATTTTTATTCTGACAGTAAATGTTTTTGTGTAGGAGCAAAACAACATATTTTTAATAATATATTAAGTAATTAGAATAATAAAGTAAAAAATCAAGATATGTAACTCAGAAAAGACAAATAGACAAATAAATAATAAATAAGTTTCTCTTAAAAGTTATATGTATCGTACTAAATTACAGGTTACACTATATTCTTACCAGATTTAGTGTAAAATATAGGTCGTCTTCAAAATGTTGGGATTAAAATATATAGAAAATCAGTCCTTCGATACCAAGTTATTGATAAAAAACAAATATTAATATTTAATACATGGTATATTAAAACCTAAGTTGTAGAAGCAAACCTGTTCTCGTATACATGTTTAAAATTCAGACACGAGCCGCGTTCCGACGAATGAGCGACTGAACTAGTGCTTTTAATGGCCTTCTAAAACGAGTGTTACATGCAACTTTCTCCGATTCAGTTTTCGTTTTCATTAATTCTTTGCAAAAATAACTTAACACTTTCTTTTAAGGGAAATATTTAGAAGAATAGATTAGCTGGTGACAGAGATTTATGTTTTTTTTTTTTTTCTTATGTCGTTGCCTACTTATTTTGTGTATTTATACCAATACCCAGTGCTTTTTTTGTAGAAAAAAAGGTGCCGGAACGTACATTTTATCAGTGGGAAGAACTTTGGTGGGGCAGAGTATCACGAAAAAAAATGCCTTATAATTGAAAGTTAATTTTTTTCAAGGGATGTAAAGCAGCATGTTTTTACCCTTTCACGTACAAAAACAAATAAAAAAATAATTTTGTGTTTTTTATTTTGAAAAAAAATATATGCTGACATTAATTTATGGCACTAATAAAAATTCATAATAATTTTCACCTGCACAGCTTGTGTGTAAACATTTAACAGAGCGTATATTTTTGTCATTTATTATTATGCGCATATGTATAAACCAGGAGTCGAAGCTTAGGCGATGTACTGTCGAATTACTAGATTAAAAATACCGCTGAGAAGTGCAATACTGTTTATAATTATATTTATACTCTAGATGTGTGAATATTTCATTGGCGTAATTTTTATATCCGCAACTTAATAAAATTATCAAAATAAATAAAATAGTAAATAATTTTCAAATAAAACGAAAACCCGTCGGAAAAAGGTGCCGGAACGCCGTTCCGGTGCGTTACATTACAAAAAAAGCCCTGCCAATACCAAATAATAAAATGCCACCAAAAATAGTTTAAGAATGCAGGTCATTCATACATTAACAAGCATACTAGAAAATGACATTTTAATTCATAAGCAGGGAAAATTTATTAAAAACAAATAATATTAGATTCCCTCGTACTTGAAGACAAACATTCACATGATTTATAATGGAAGTTTACATGCTCTATATCTATACTCTCTATAGCATATTTTGGTCTATTAACGATACTTGCAAACCATCGCCACAGCCACGTATTTGATTTATGTTACAATTGGAGTGATCGTGCGTTAAAACTTCATTATACTTGCATTATAAATCGTGTGAATGTTTGTCTTAAAGTAAGAGGTAACTTATTTGAATACATATTTTGACAAAAGATGTGGATCTTGTTTTCTAATTTGTTTTTAAGAAACTTTAAATATTAATATTTTTGTCAGTATATTCACTGACAACAATCATGTACTGTTGTCAGATTTCTATTTCATTATAATTTCTTATATGTACACAAGAAAATAGAAACGTTTAATTAAATTTTGTAAAAAGAAAACTTTTCTCATTTTATACAGACTTACAATGAGATATTTTATTTATAAAAAGACAAATCGTTTTTAATGATAAAAGTATTGGCGTTTTATCCAACTTTGACTAATAACTCCATCTGATTAATGTCTTCATACAATTAAACCAAACCCCTATTAAAAACTATCTCACTCAAATCTCCCATTAATTTTCATTATCCCTACAATTCATCACTTAATAACTGCTCTAGCTTGCGACATGACGTCACGTGAGGAATGACGTGGCAGGTTGTGACCTGCCGCAATGGAAACGTCCGCTATCTAGTCTCTTGTAATTTAATCGCTGGCCTCTGGAGGTAATCCAATTTTTATGTCGCTGCAGCCATTCACAAGGTGCGAAGGAGTACGTCAGGTGTGCGAACATGTAATAGATATTTAAGTTATGGTTGAAAAATTTAAATACGAATCGTTGACGAGAACTATAATCTATTATGATTCCTGTATAGACACTTTCGAAACGTGGTACGTACTCTATTTTTCCGGCAAATGTTTCAATTAACTAAAAAAAATTAATTCATCAATTTATAATTTCAAATGACAGTTATTATTATTGACAGTTAAAAATCATGAATCATGTAGCAACGTACCTATGCTTTGCAAAATATATTATACAGTCTGTTCAAAAAAATTCCTAACCCGGAGTACGCTATGAACAAAAAACCGTATGTCAATTTTAAATTGTCAAAAATGTTATCTAAAGAAATCAAAGGTTTTCTTCTTGAATCCTTATTTTAGAAATAGGAATAAATTAGAAAACAGTGAGTGAGTAATATTCTGTATAGGTACTTCTTTATTATCTTTTCTCCTTAAAATTACATTTCAGGATCAATTTTGACAATTAGACTTTTGAAATGAATAATAATTAGACATACGTTTCTGTGTTCATAGGTTTTTTCCGAACACACTGTCTATGTACTTATGTATAAGTTTATTTCTGCAATGTAATAAGGTAGTAGTTTTATTTTTAAATCTAGTCTATGACTAATCTTATAAAACCTTTACTACAGGATGTATGCTGTAATGAGCTACTTCCATGCCTTATTACAGTCTTGTTATTGAACACTTATATGACGAGTGCCGAAGTTATTTTATGATGACATATGAAAATTTGTTAGTACAGCTACTTATAGGTAGATCATATTTTTTATTTATATTTTGATTTGATGCTAAGACATATTTTATTCTCGATATCCTGTATCTGTTCATTACAAAATATAAGAAATCTTTTTTTATTTATTTTTTCAAATTCAGAACATCTTCCTAAAAGGACAGTTGTTGATATTATGAAAAACATATGAACGAAACACCAATAACGTTCGTATTTCGATTTTCTACAAAATTCCTGTAAAACGCTAAAAATAATTATGCTCAATAAAATTTAGAAAAGAGCCATAGGAGAAATATAACAACTGAGAATTGATTACGGACCAACCCCTTATTTCTTCCTTCAGATTTTAGAAACAATAGTACTGTCAAATAAGATGAAAAAGGAGCGAATTTCACTGACAAAGATAGAATGAGAGAAGATTCAAAAATAGTCATCAGAAAATACGATTTAAGGTTGATTTATGGATTTTCACCATTAAGTGCTTAAAGCATATAATATAAATTTAATTTTTAATAATAATGAATAATGTTCTAAGCAAAATAACTGTTTTTTGTCTAAGTTTTAGTCAATATGATTCTTGTTTACGATGTGTAAAATATTAAACAATGATTTAATTTTATTTTATAGTTTTTTTGAGCTTCAACTATATGTATGATATTGAAATAAATTATTCCAAGCGGAAGTGAACAAAACTGTACATTAAGCATTTTCACTGGGATAGTCAGCATTCTGAAATGGATTTCAAAGCACGTGCTTGGCCGTAAATAGGAATTGTTTTGCATTTGGCCAAAACAGCAGCAGCACCAGCATAAATGTGAAACGTTGATGGTATTATGTCAGACATGCGCTTTCATGGCTGCTTTACACATCTGCATGGACATATGCTTAATGGCTACATCCCTGTGTGTCATGCGATGTGGACTACAGTCCAAACTTATTGCATTACGTCATTTACCTTGTAACATTACGCAAATTCAAATTTGCACTACAACTAATACTATACTAATAAACATTCTACTTTGTAATAATCATACCGTTACCCCAAAAACGAAATCTGGATTACAGGCACTTTGATAGTATCCATCGACATGCGGCATTTTTAACAATTAATTGAAAAAAGATAAAAATATGCTTAGTACAAAAAAAATTACAGTTACCACATAATTTTAATACAATTTGGTGTTACAAAATACAGCTCGATGCTTTAAGCGATAAAATGAATAAATCACATGCAACTGATCTAGTAAAATTTAATAGCATTTTCCCGTATTTTATATTACAAGCTAGGTAAAACGGTTTTTACTGTTGAAAGGAAGAAATAACAGGCTCGCATGTCACCTCATTATGTGTACCAAAACATCTAAGGCCTTTTATGATTTACGACAACAGTGATTTGATCTGTAGTTTATTGATTTCAGAAAATGAAGATGTAAATAAATATGAATTATTTATTGCAATTATTTTATTAGTACTACTTTCAGAATACTATGATAAACTGATCATTTTTTGACATATGTCAACATAACAAATATTCAACTTATTAGCTTTATTTCTCATGTTTATTATTTTAGAATGAAATAAAATCAAGTCACGAACCATACACGTATATATGTATTAAAGCCTTATACATGTTTTCGTTTCATTTTATTTTCACTTTTTTGACGGTTATTGACATGTTCTTGATCACCGTACAAATAGAGTTATAATTACTTAGTTACCAGCTTACTTTATTGTATACAGGATAATTTTTTTCAAGATTACATAGATTAACATAGGAAATTAGTTTTTCGCAAACCGTTGGCCCCCAATTTAACTTACGGCAATGGTTCTGGTGTCAATACAGAGATAAAAAATTACCCCATCCAAAAATACCAAATTATCGAATATTGTAGGCCCATAAATTAATTTTAAAATTTATTCGTTTTCCTATTAATAGCAGTAGCCATGCGAAATTTGAACAAAATTATTAACAAATACTTGACATTTTATATGTCAGAATAGTTTAATTGACATTGTCAAGAGGCATTACTTTTGAGTTCTGTCAATTAACCTATTCTGACAGATAAAATGTCAAGCATTTGTATATCTTTTTATTCAAATTTCGCATGGCTACTGTTATTAATAGGAAAATGAATAAATTTTAAAATTAATTTATGAGCCCAATATATTAGATAATTTCTTCATGAAAAAAAAAACACCCTGTATAAAGCTTACATTAAATTTAATTTAAAATAAAATAAAAAAAAAGAAATATCTCTCTTCTTGATTAACTAATGTGTAAGATCCTACGATTACATGTCTGCTGTCTCATCAAGTTTAATAAAAATACTACAGCCGAATTACATCAAACAATAATGCTGTGTATACCGCATAATATTTAATAAAGACGTATAAAAATGTACGTATTCATTAACCTTTTAATAAAAGTGCGAACTAAAGTAATTAAGCAAGGCAATGACCTCTGACGTTGCAATTAATCTATAAAAAGTGTTTAATAGTAGAGCAAAACATCGTAAACAAGATACACACATGCCAATTTGTTTTAATTTAATAGGAGTATAAACACAAGCGAATGCATCCTATTAATTTAATTCGTATTTATGTAATGAGTATCGTATAACTTACACTTTCCCCAGGAGTAAATTTTACTTGCATTTTAAGTATTAGCTGACATTCTGTAGAAGGAAACTATAAAATTTGTTGTAGATTCTGCAGTATATAGTAGACGTAGAATTCAAATAAGAATTCCCGTTCTTTCTCTTGTAAGTGTACGAACGATACACCCACGCGTAATGAAATCTTTAAGGTAAATGTTATTACATAATTTGTAAATGAATGTTCCCTCCTTATTCGATACAGCTGGTGTAATGTTTAGTTCCGACTACTTTTATTTACGTTCCACATTTGAACAATTTGAATAATAAATTCTGGTTTTGCTCTATTTTTAAAAATAAATGTGTTCTCTTGTTTGTAATACTTTTGTACTTCGTAATATATTCATATGACTAAGTACTTGTAATATTTTGCATTTTAAATGTCAGTAAGTTCTTGACAAGCAATCTAAAAGTTGTTACTGACATCACATTAGAATGGTCTTCGGAGTATTCTACATTTAGTAATAGTATCATACTTAATAAGTTAGTATTTATTTTCTAACCCAGAAAGAAAAATATACGAAGATAAAACGGCCTTTTATGTACGCAAGAAACAGCTACTAAGGCCCGGTATTTCAACCTCTAGTTAACTCATACAGCAATGTTAACTAATAGTTAGAAATTAAAATGTGTTTTACAGTTTTTAATGATACTAGATTCATTTAGTTAACTACTGGTTTCCCTAACCTACACAAATATATGAGTTAACTGTTAGTTAACAGAATTATAACCTAAAATTACCAAAGTGAGAATTGCATTTCTCTTGTCATGGATGGTTTTGACGTAAATGTATATAGCAGAAGAGATACGAATTAATATTAACATAGAATAATCATTTTGAATTATGGAATGGCAAAGATTTTTTTCAGCGTTTTCGCTTTTCAAAAAGAACTGTTATAAGGTTGATCTCGACGTTGGATTATATTTTATTTACTGAGATCTTCGGCTTCGGCTAGATTTTTAATATTATTATGTTTTTTGTTTCAGCTCCCAGTCTCTGAACTAATTATTATTTACTTTAACATTAAATTTGTTTTCAATGTTTTTCTAGGCTTTTTGTTTTTGTTACCAGGAGGTTCACACTTCCACTTTTTTACATCGTATTATATTTTCAGTTTTCATATTCCCTGACTAGGGCAACAAGAAGTCTTGCTTCTTCCTTTGTAAAATCACCAGACATTTTTATAATTTAGCAGATTAACTTATTATCACCTATTATCTGTCACCTGTCCCTGTCACTGACACACACTTTTGAGGTTATAACGTCAATTTGAGTTGTGTACTGTTCAGTTAACTTATACTATCTTAACCAAATAAAAGAAGTACAAATTAAACTAATAGTTAACTTTGTAGTTAAAATACCAAAAGGTTACTAAACAGAAAACTTAACTATAATCTGAAATACCGGGTCTTAGAAACCAAATTTCATAATAGACAAAGAAGATTTTAAAATTTCGACAAGAACAGCAAAAATATTAAATAGCAAATACAGAAATTCTACAAGCTATTCAAAATTATCTACTGAAAGAAAAGAAAGACATATGACAAGATAGTTTGTGGTTTTCTTATAACATTAAGCAATACGTAATACGTTATAGTTCAACTGTTTGCTTTTAAGAGTACGTTATAAAAGACATGAGTTATCAAGAAACAAATATACAAGCTGGTAGCGGTTAAGGGCGAACATTGAAATTTTAGTTTTATGAAATTCCCTGCTCTCCTCTACAAAGTTGTACAGAATTAAAAGTTGGACATAAAACTGTTTTACTTGTTTTATTATGTTTTTGGTTTATACACATTTTTAAAAATAACAAAATTTCAGTTTATTAGTAGCGAAGCCCATGGAAATTTTTTTCTTTTTTCTGGTTGACATATATTATTTATAAACGTCAATCTGACATATGAAAAAGAAATAAATCAAATAATGAATGTTTATTTGACTGAGACAGGTTTGTATATTGTAAAAGAATATTATGATGGAGATAGTAGTAAAAAAAAAACGGAATTTATGTTCCATAAATCAAATTGACGTTTGACGTTTATAAATAATTTATGAAAACTAGAAAAAAGAAAACAAGTTCCATGGCATTGCTACTAATAAGCCGAAATTTTGAAATTTATTTTTTTGCCAATTGACATTATAGTAATTAACGTATCAAGGGTGTTATAAGGACAATAACGCTTGAGGTCAACAGTATACTCTCCGAGGGCCTCTGGCCCGAGGTGGTTACGTTGACCGAAGGGGTTATTGTCCTTTTAACACCCGTGGTGCGTTCAACGTTTAACGTGCGACCGATATATTATTTTAATAAAGATTTTTATCGATTTATGTCTTGTCATTGTGATTTGTGTTAGAGATATTAATCTACTTACTTAAACGCTGTAACTAGGAAACGCGATAATTTTATTTGTTTACAATACCGATTTCATAGCAACAATTTTATAACAACCCTAGGGTGTTATTTGGTATACAGTGTGTCCCATTTAGAAGTGCCACCATTGGGATCTCGAGAACTATAAGAGATACGATGTCGGTTAAATGGAACTTTTTGTGCGCCTTTATGAGGCCATCTCAGATGTGTTTTTCCAAAAATTTTCATAGGGCACTAGATAATGACGAAAAACTGATTATTGTTAATTTTTTCTTTTTCAAATAACTTCTAAACTATTGGTAATTGAGAAAAGCGTTTCAAATATAAAAGATAGATATTTTTATTATCTAACCAGTGGCGTACGAAACAAATTTTTATATCCGTAAATTTTCGAGATATAACACAAACTTATATTTTTTTAAATGGAACCCATATCTGATTTTAGTCTCAAAAAAATAACTATTTTTTTCTCTTTTCAATGTTGTAAGGATCATTATGTTTCATATTTGTTTTGCCTTCAAAATTATTATTTTTTTTCTTATTTTGTATTAAATTTACAATTATTTTGAAAATATTAGTAGATTTCTATTTAGAAATACTACTTGTATTTAAATAATTTATTTCGTTAGAAAAATTTGCTCAAAACTCGTATCAAATTAATTTTTATATATTGTATCAGGTCGCTCTTGGCACATTATAGTGTAATTTGTAATTATAAGTCTAGAATAAAAATATTAAGTAATAAAGGCATAAAATAAATTATATCGATCAAATACAATATAATTAATAAAAATAATAATTTTCTTTTGAGAAATAATAAGAAAATTCACAAAAATAAAGAAAAAAATTAAATTTTAGGAGCAAAACAAATATAAAATATAATAACCCTTACATCATTGAAAAGAGAAAAAAATAATAATTTTTTTGAGACTAAAATAAGATATGGGTTCCATTTAAAAAAATATAAGTTTGTGTTATATCTCGAAAATTTATGGATATAAAAATTTATTTTCTACGCCACTGGTTAGTTAATAAAAATATCTATCTTTTATATTTGAAACGTTTTTCTCAATTACTAATAGTTTAAAAGTTATTTGCAAAAGAAAAAATCAACAATATTCAGTTTTTCGTCATTATCTAGTGCCTTATGAGAATATTTGGAAAAACAAAAGCTCATCTGAGATGGCCTCCTAAACGCGCACAAAAAGTTCCATTTAACCGTCATCGTATCTCTTACAGTTCTCGAGATCCCAATGGTGGCACTTCTAAATGGGACACACTGTATAACATACCAGTAGGACGTTAAACATTAACAGCCCGATTCACAAAAAAAATTAAGCTAATCCTCATTTTTGGATTAGTGAATTCTATTCTGTTTCGGTATTTAAAATTTAATTTTCATGATATTATCAATAAAGGTAGATACTAGGAATAGATTAGACTACATTTTAAGATATAAACTGTCAAAATTAGAGTAGAATTCGCTTATCCAAAAATGAGAATTAGCTTAAACTTTTTTGTGAATCGGGTTGTAAAAGTTTTTTGACAACTAACAGTCTGTAAAACATCACTTTGTTGTTGTTATTTACATAGAAATATCATTTGATGGCGATAACTTTCAAAATAGGCATCAACAATAATAACTATATTAATTTTAATTCTAAAATCAGTAAAAAATAATGATTGGTATTCTGAGTTCGCGACTAAGCCCGACTAATCAAGAGACTGAAGTATATATTATATCATTATGATAGTCGGGCAACTAGTTAGTCGCTCCGCACCAAAAACAGATATTTTAGTGCCTAGTTAAACAAATATTTAAAATTTCGAAGAAACCAAAGATATAATAAAAAAATCTATTGTAGTCAGCACTATACCTCCCGTCAGTACTTCTGATGATGCCGTAACTGGCGAAATTGTAAAATAAAGTAAAAATATACTTTTCTTTTGAACCTAAACTAAGTATTATTATTATTATGTTTTTAACTTTTATTAATTTAAATACACACCTATTTATTGATTCTGGAAACTATATTATATTCCTTTGCATTCGTGTAATATAACTATAACTGTTGTTTTATTTACTACTATCATTTTCTTTTTACAACGTTACCATTTTCATATTGAAATGATAGGTTTTTTGACAGTGATCTTTATCTGTCAGTTACATACTTTTGATATCTGAATTATATGTAACTAGAGAATTGTGTTTATCTTTAAAACATACGGTCCGGGATTTATAAAATAGATTATTTTATATATTTATCTATAAAATATATAAATTAATAGTCGCGAAAAAGTACAATTAAAAGTTATAGTTCAAAGAAAAACTATTTTGAGCTTCAAGTAAAGTGGTATTCCCGGTTATCTGATATACACCAAAATCTAATGGCTTCTTTCTATAATAGAATAAGGTAGAAATACAAGGTTTCAGGATTTTTTGAATGATAGTATTTGAGTTAGAGCGTTAACAAAAACCACACACATACACACATATGGGTGTCTCACAAATCGCGGCCCAGGCGAAACTGACAATTGCCGACGACAATAGGTTGCCAACAAATAGAAGAAAATAATTTGCGGCTGCCAGCATAACGGAGTTACAAGACTTTTTAATCCACCTATCCCGGAAGGATATCTTGAGGTGTGATGATATTATTACAAAATAAAACTGGTTACAAGGTTTTAAAAATACTACTAATGAGTTACAAAATTTGTTTGACTTACTGTAATTTTGACACTTTAGAGTTGACTTTTCACTGTCAACAAATTTAGGCTAGCGAAGGTGTCATCCGAGATCGTCATCATCTTCGATCTGGCATATCTTGACCGGTCTCATGCGTCCTTGCGATGGCTCTTAATATCACTTTATGATCCACAGGATTTCTATCCGGAAAACGTTCCGAATAGACTCGCGCTGCCTCTCTGGCGTTACGTCCACATTCTCCGAAAATTATAATCATTTCTAAGTAATCAGCGGCTGAATACATGGTAAGAATTTGCCTTTTTTATTCACCTTGTCAAATTTAATTTGACACTGACATTTTTCGAAAACTACAGTCGCCCACACATTTTAAAGAAGATTTAATTTGTATAAAACCCTAGTAACGTAAAATTACGGCAAACACACGTTAAAGGTGTAGGTCTCTGATTGGTCAATTTTAAGACGTCTTTTCTTTAATATCTTTTAAGCTAGATTTTTTTTCTTCGAAATTACACATCCGAGTGCAGTCTCGTGTTTCCTCATTTGCTCTGGGGCGCGAGTTGTGGGACATCCTGTACAAACTCACATACACAAACACAGACACATCGTGAAAATGATAAAATCGGATTCTAGGAACCTTAAAACGTGGTCGATTGCCAAAATCTCGACATGCGATTTTTAGCACGATCCCTATACTTCACTTACCAAAAGTAGCGTAAGGCAAAAATGTGAACATAATTTTATATTCAACTTTTAATTCTGAACAACTTTCCAATCTACAGTTTTTGCCGTAAAATGGACAGGAGAGCAAAATATTGCATAAACTAAAATCCTATATTAAATCCCTATGTTCACCCGTAACCGTCACCAGCCTGTATAAAATAAAATGTAATACCTCAAGCAAAAAACATTACTTTTGGTACATAATTATCTATCATTTCATCAAATATCAATTAAAATAGCTTAGAGAAGTAAGTTATTATACAAGCAAACACTACCCCCAAGAAAACTATGTGGTGAAAGATAAAATCTTCTCTGAATACAATATAATATTGATCGAAGATAAAACAGTTGTAGATATCTCAAATTATTCCGGGCATAAAATCTAAAAACATCAAAGAAAATAATTACTACCTTTGTGGGTCCGACCGTCATTATTTTTATCTTAAATAATAACAGTTGGGGTCCAAAAAACTGAAATATTCAGGGTTCTTGGCGAAGGTATTCATAAACCGGAGCATTTACTTGTCAGATTAAAGATATAATTCACAGGGAAAAATATAGCAGACTCTGTTATTTTTCATTAAATTATTGTTGTTATTGGGAGAGTAATAATAGACCACTACACGCATGTTTCAAATTCGTGCATTAAATACAGTTTCGTGTGGGGAATCAACGCACGCATAGGTGGCTGTGCATTGGAAATGATCGCAGTTGCCGTGAAACGTTCGATATCTCAACGGGAAATATGAATTGAGTTATTGATGTTAATATTAACAAGGCTATTAATACGGAATTACATGGATTAATGGAAAATTTGTAATTGAGATACGAAGAAATTTATTTTTGTGTATATGCATTTTAATCTTTCATAACAGTACGCAATTAAAATAATTTATATGGTTATTTTTGCTACCATAATTTATATTTATTTTTAGAATAAAATTGTAACCTATCTCTCTTATTAACATTTATAGTTGATATAAATGCATGATACCTACATATTGTCGTTTTAAATGTAACAGCGCTATTTAAATTAATGTAATTAGTTTTGAAAATTAATCATTAATAATTATTTTCGCATTTTAAGACAAAATTACATATTTAAAATTGTATACATTGTACATATTTTTTCGACTGATAAACACTACCTTGTATAATTTTCAATTGTTTTTCTTGCCGTTAAGAACAAGTAAGGATAACGTGATAAAGATACCATTTTACACTTCTACCATTTAATAAGTAATATTACTTATTAAATGCTTCTACATTTAGTAGCACATTTCAGAATAAAACAGCTAATAATTTTCTGAAAGATAGGATGGTTACGCAGTGTGAAGGTGTGATTGATTTTACTTGCAGTGTATACAGTACTTGAATTTTAAATGATAAAAAAAAAATAAAACATACACAAATGTATTATTTACTATCAATTTTGATTACAGCTGATAATTTTTTCGCTTTTGTAAATTATGATTATCAACCAATCCGAACACAGATATCAATTCACTTTCTAAACTTACGATCTATTCGTATTTGATTCCATATGTACATATATAAACAATTATTTGAGATTACCAGAAAGATGGAAGAAGTAAACATTTACAAATCGTTTATAGTATAGTAAACTGCATTCTCTTACAAGGTGTTATTACGACTATTTTGTCAAGACTAAATTCTTAACATATTTTAAGAGGGTGTCACTGTCTAAGGGTGGGAGTTGTCGCGGCATCCGTCTATAGTCACTAATAAAACACTGAAACTAATATTGTCCGTACAATGATAATTATAAAATTCAAATAAAAGTAGTAATAACCTGTTAATTACAATAAATAAAATCAATACGGTTAATGTATATATAAGTAGCAAACTATAATTTCACTTTACATCGTAAAATTTTCGATACACTTTCTTATTTTACAGCTGGTTTTATAATAATGTTATCGCCAAAGGAAATAACATAACTATGTCTGATGGTCAATTATTAAATAATAAAATTTCTTAATAAAAATATCAAATTCAAATTAGCAAATGTAGGTTAATGGGAATAAAATTCATGCTTTAAATTTCACCAAATTTGGATCCAAATAAATCATAACCTTCTAGCTAAAAGTAATGTCATTATGGATATATAACTCGCAAGTATTCAGTGGTTTAACCTGAATAAAATTACTAATTAACGATTCCAGAGAACTTGTGAAATAATCTGGCAAATAAATAAAAGAATATATTTTGACTCATTAGTACATGCACGATGAACCAACATAACGTAATATGTTTGTAATAATAATCTATGTTCGTAATTAACTTAGCTCGAATTTTAAAACGTCATATTAGGAAGGAATATTTATAAAATTTATAAAAATTCTAGGCAGGCACCAGAAATTTATTTATAATACTGAAATTAAATAATATAATATTACTGAGAAATATTCAGATATTTATATTAATTAATAACTATGCCAGTATTGAATAATATTTAATTTTTATAACAGGCATGAAGTAGTATTAATAATGCAAAGAAAATAAACATAAAAGGTTGAGTATTTATTAAACAAAATTACATTTTTGCCATTACCGAATCGACGATATACAAATTAATTCATCAGCAGAAGTTAAAATAATAAATAATTAAAAACGAATTTTTACCCACCATTACCATGTATGGAAGTTTCAGGCAACATAAATAAAGACATGAAAAATTCTTATATCATAATTTCAATATGAGAGACAGGATCATTTTTCACTCTCACATCGAAGCCAACAAAACAATAAAAATCTCTTACCCCAGTTATTATTTCCCGAGACTCGAAACAAAATCACATTAGCCGTGCTCATAGCCACCCTGGCGGGATTTTTCAGTGTTCAATAATTTTTCAGCTTCCGTTTAACCGGAAATGTCATTACCTAAGCGATAACAGGATCGAAATGAGGAAGCGCTCTTTTCGTTTTACATTGGATGTTTTAAGCACGTTTTACACTGTCATAAATTTAATGGCAAATGAGGAAAACAAATTTGCTAAAAACGATAAGAAAGAAATTTAAGCATATCACAAATTTGAACTTAAAAAAACTTAACTTTGTGACACAATAATTTTATATATTATGTATGTATTTACGTGTATAACTTATTAGTATAGGACCTTATTCAATAACAAGACTTCACTCGATTTTTAAAATATATACCAATAAAGACAGTAATTTTTTCCAAATATTTATTTATAGTACGGATATAGCAAAGCTTGAATTATAATTGGGAATGACAGGGCATGAATTGAAATGTATATAATTTTTTCTACCTCCGTTGTCAAAATGTGAATTAATGTACTGGTCTTCAAGTAAATCTTACTCACAACTTGGCAAACTGTAGCTCCGATAGTATTAAACACAACAATCTATTGTATTTAATAGTAAGTTGCATACAATATTCTCTACAATTTTAGAGAAACACTTTCCATTTAAATAATAAATCTCATTATATTTTAGTAAATTTGAAATTTACCATTTAAGATTAAAGATTACCATTACAAAAAGTGGCATGAGTTATGATAAAGAGTAAAAAAGAATAAGAACTAATAGACAATTGCAAATTATTTTCTCAAAAGGTAATAAAACTAAATTCTAGAAATAGTAAACTGTGAAACAAGTGGGTAAAGCTTATTTTTTGCACAAGTGCGGAGTTTGTGAGACAAGCTGCTGGCGAGTAGTGCAACCACAACACAAGTATTCAAAATTCGAAAATATTTTGCCAGCGCTGTCAAGTAAGTGTTAAAGTCAAATGTCCAAAAAATTACAGCAATTTATTAAAAATATGTCTCTACTAATAAGTAGAAGAGCTCTTCCGTTTTTCTTATTTTTATTTTGAATATTATATGTCTCGTAAAACTCTAATGACTGCTGTGCGTAAAATTAAATTCATAAGAAATGCATTGCATTTTAATGTATGTAGCTACTACTTCACCTATGATAGTAGAAAGAATATTCGGTCTAATATATGTACAATGAAACTAAAACCATTTCTTTCAATGTATAGGTCATTGAATCTTTTTTCAACACCTTGATATTTTAATAAAAATTAGAGAAATATTAAGTACTCCTAAAAATTTAAAATTCAAACATTTCTAAATTTGAAGCTGCAGTACACACCGATTTTTCTCACTTGACCGTTACGTCATAGTATGGAAAATCGCTGTATAGTTATTTTTAACTGATATAACTGTCATTTAGATTTTGTTCTTATTGTTTTAGGAATTGAAATAATAACTTATATTGAGAATTACTGATTATGGGGCAGTATGTCCTGCTGTTATCGGTGCTACTGGCGCCCATCCACATATTAAATATTTATGAATTAACACGTCCTGGTGATCGAGGTATTTTTTATGAGTTTGGATGGTGGTAACGCTAATGACATTTTGTTGCAACGCTCTGTTATCGGATTTGCCCGAGAATAATTTATTTATTAAATGTGATAGTGTGACACGGATTAATTATCAGTTTATATTGAACTTGCCGAGATTGCTTTTTTGCACAGGTTGGTTATAAATTTCACCAGAGGTTTAATGCTTCATTTTTAGTTTTACACGCTTCATAATAATCGAGTGCTGAATACATTAGAAAGATTAATGAATTGGGCGCGTTTTTATATAAATTATCAGAAAAATGCTTTGACAATACAAATACATAAAATAATTGTCATGTACCTGCTCTCAATGTTAATATTACTTTATTAATTAGAACTTTCAATGATGAAAGTTTTTGTTCAAAAAAATCAGTTCTATATTTGCCTTTAAATAATTAAATAAATATAAAGATATGATCACTGCATATTACCTATTCTGCCAATCAGCATTGTATACAGATATCGCATATCGGTAATGTATCGTGCGGACGCTTACCCAGTCTCATCTCACAAGCACTCAGAGTGGAGAGTGTACCACAGGGGTCAATTCTGAGCCAATCAATCATTTTTTGAGTTAGTCGGCATCGAACCCGGGTCCTCAGATTCGCGAAACAAATTGCCATACAAGACATGTAACGACAAGGGCACTAAAAATGTACTTTTTGCAAGAATTATTATTTAATAAAACTAAAGAAAATTAGACAATATTGTAATTTGAAGTAAAAATCTTTTGTTTGTTGCATAATTTTTATATTTTTGCACAATCATAGTGCATTATTTAAAAGATTTAATATACCTACCAAACCACTAATTATAAAGCAAATTAATTGGGTAAATATGTACTGAAATCATTTAAATTTTATTACATACGTCTAATTACCTATGTGCTGCCAAATGACATAAAATTACTTCTCATAATGCGAGTTTAATAAAACGAAGTTTTACCTTATTAATCGTATTTACTAACTAATTTCGGCTACGCAATAATCTGTTTATTCATGTATAACGACACTACTCAAAAATACATTAGTTTTCATCATAGCGGAAGTGCGGAAGCTGCTTGCAAGCTAATATTGACGAACTATCACCTGATTCTTGTGTCTGATTTGGTAGCTTGTTTATCTAGTACAACTGATATCGAACTATCGAACATCAATAAAAAAGAAATGAATAATACATTTACTGTTTGTAAAGAAACCTTATGGGGTCCCGTGGCCGCGTGCTAGAGTGTCTGGTCGCGAACCTGAAGAACCGGGTTCGATCCTGACCGACGCCAAATATTTCAAGTTTTAAATGGCATAAAAGTGACCCCTGTGGTGCACTCTCCACGCCAGCAATGAGTGCCTGTGAGGTGACGCCTGGTAAGCGCCCGCGCGGTACAAATATGTCATCATTACCGATATCTGTGATAAAGCAGATTGTGGCACACTCAGAAATGGGTAATATACCGTGATGATATATTTATTTATTTTAATTTTAAAGAAACCTCTTCTCACACCGTATCTAACAACTGTCATAAGAGACAATGGCTGGTAGCACAAGCCTTGTTTTAACTAAAACACTGTTTTAAGAAATGTCAAATTTCATTATTTAATAACAAAAATAAATAACATCAAATATATTAAAATATGATTTTGAAGCAGCACATAGTTTGTATTCAATCAAATATTTTTTAAAAAATCGTTTTTTACACATAAGGGTGAAATTAAACATTGAAATTTAAATTTGATATTTCTTAAAACAGCGTTTTAGTTAGAACAGGGCTTGTGCTACCAGCCAATGTTTCTAGATTTAAAATTACATATAGTTATTGTAAGGTGTAAAATTTAAATAAGCGGTTTGTAGCTCAATAAGAACCCATATTAATTGAACTATTTCTGTTATATATTCCACAACATTATACTATTTAATACTGCAAGTAGATACAGTTATTTCCGCAAAACACAACAGATACCTATTCAATTCGAATATACCACTATACTATAAGAAAAAAAATCAAGTGGAATCAAATAAAATTAATGAATCTCACATAAATAATGGATTAATTGTTAAATCTATTTTCAATAAAACTGTGACTATGTCACAATGACAATTAGAACACCATTCAGTGACTGTGAATAATACAAATTTGCTTTCAGATTACAGTTTTACAGCATAAACGCATTGCAAAATAAGCAATGTATTCTTCCTGCCACGCTATTGTGACGATAATAACTTTGTTAAGTAGCAAGTTGAGGGAAATGAAAATAAAGTTTATGTGAAAGCGAACTCACTAGAATCGAATTTTAGAACTAGAAATACAATAGAATTTGAAACAGAAGATATTGCACTAACGACAATAACCTAAAAATCCTTGTTGTACCGTTTTAACAATACACGCGACGTAATACCTTTTGGTTATGTGTACCTACTTTAATTTGGTTTGCTACATTTTATAACATTATGTTAATGATCGTACCTAAAGGAAAAAATATGATGTGGCCTACATGAAACCTCCCGCTATATAATTATTTTTAAATTTAAATACTACCTAATGCTGCAAACTATGATATTAAGTTCCTATGTATATAACTATTGCTTCATCTACTATTTTCTTTTTAAAATGTAACTATTATTAATTTGAAGTGATTAGTTTTATGACAATGACATTTGAAATATGAACTGTGCAACAAAGGAATTTTAAATCATAGACCCTGAGTTTTATATAAAAATCTTTTTTAAATTTATCCGTAAAACATATAAAAAAGTATTAATATATACCTATAAAAAATTCAAAAATCTTTAATTTTTATAATGACAAAATGCGAAAAAATAACATTAAATGGTATATTTTGAAGAAAAACCATTATAAACTTCAAGTAAAGTGCCATTTCCGATTTACACTAAAATCTAATGGTTTCTTTCCATATTAAAAGGGTCGAAATACCAGGTGTCAGAATTTTCTGAATGATAGTATTTGAGTTAGAACACAAACAAAATCCATACAAATACACACACACACACACACACACACTCACACACACATAAACACACACACACATACATACACACACATACATACACACACATACACACACACATACAGACACACACACACACACACACACACACATACATACATACATACATACATACATACATACATACATACATACATACATACATACATACATACATACATACATACATACATACATACATACATACATACATACATACATACATACATACAGACATCATCATGAAAATGTTAACATTGGATTCTAGGGACCTTAAAACGTGGTCATTTACTAAAATCTCGATATCCGATTTTTAGCACGATCCCTATACCTCCCTTACCCAGGGGAAGCGGGAGGTAAAACACTGTAGTGGTTAGCACAGTACCTTTCGTCATTTCTATGTATGTATAAATTTCATACAGAGTTTCTCGTATTTCCAGTAAAACGGACTATATAAATTGTACTTTACACTGACATCAAGCTTACATTTTAAGAAATGCAGTTTTCAATCCCATAAGACATTATTTTAAACATAAATAAAATTTATGTTAAAGTACAGTCAGGTTATTTTCCATTACACAGTAGGTAGATGAAAGATTCAGTATTATACAGCAAAAAGTAAGGGATATACATAGCTTTATCATAATTACAATATTTAAAATATTTAGTAGTACACGACAGTCAATTTTCTTGACTATATGTACGAGAATTACTAAAAAATTATAAATATTTTGCGAATCAACTAACTATTTAATTATAATTAATAAATAAAATAATAAATTCATAAAATTTC
The DNA here is from genome assembly GCA_943142095.1 of Ophonus ardosiacus. Classification (NCBI taxonomy): domain Eukaryota; kingdom Metazoa; phylum Arthropoda; class Insecta; order Coleoptera; family Carabidae; genus Ophonus; species Ophonus ardosiacus. The sequence goes on along the minus strand of OW964828.1, from coordinate 26,605,517 downwards.
ATAAGTTTTCAAATATACACAATGAAGAATCAATTATTACGAATAAAATTTTGAATATTTAAAATTTTCAGTAATTTTAAAACGCAGTACAGAATATTTGATATATACTCTACAAAACGTAAAACAAAAAAATTATTCGCAGAAATATTTCCATTAATAAATTAATTATATAAAGTGCCCTATTGTACAATAATATTGGTTCTCACTCAATAATTCAATAAACTGAATTAAACTGTACAGTAAATTAGTTTATTTTCCTGTTACATACTCCCAACGTCAAAACTTGTTCTAAAATATCACAGCCAGTACTGCATTACCCAATAATACAAATCAACTTCAAATATTGTACAAAAAAAAATTTTAATGATGCAAATATATTGCACAAATGTTCAATATATTCTTTGGTTGACAGTTTGGTAACAAATATTGTGCAAAATTATTGAATGCCTGGAGCTAAAAACGTACTTACTAATGTCCCAATAGCCGAAATGAAAGTAGTTGGTAGAACATACCTGAAAGAAAACAAAAAATTAATTAAAAAAAAAATTCGCTTGTGGCCAGCACAATACCTCTCGCCATTTCCATATTAGGCTATACTGGGTGTTATGTAAGTATTGTACATCGCTTGTAGAACTGACCACATAGATAGTAAATCTGGCAATAATTTTTGTTTAACATGCTTTCTACAAGAACCGGAGGTCTTTAAAACTGACCAATCTTGTCATAGTTCAAAATTTTGTAAAAAGTATTGATTGTCAAAACTGACGTTAAACGTTTTTTGCACAGACGTACAATTTTATATATATATATATATATATATATATATATATATATATATATATATATATACAGGTTGTCCCTTAAATAGGGGGACATGGCGTAACCACAGATTCCTGAGGCTAAAATAAGACGATTTAACTAAACTTGCTTCTATCGGAAAGTGTACCATTTAGCCAGAATTCTGCTTCAAAGTTCTTCGAAAAAAAATTAATTTTGTTTGTAAAAACAGAACGCTATTTGGTATGACAGTTCATATGGTTATGTCATCTTTTAAGGTGATACTTGTTATTATTAGTGAACTACTAGTGTATGGAAATTAGGAGTCCCAACATTGATTAGACCGTAACTTTTTAATGGCCACGCCGATAACATAAAATTATTTTTTTTCAGAAAGATACATTCAATAGTAAACTTTTCTCTCTCTTTTCAATTTGTTATATCTGTTTCGGTTCAGACAGAAAAAAATAAAACCTGAGTGACTGCATCGTGAATTTTTTTAAAATAAATTTAATCTAGCAGTCTTTCCAAATATCAAACACCTAATTTCTAATGACAGTAACAATTGTTTATGGGTTGTCAAAAAAATTCTTCGCAATATTCAGAAACTAGTAACATCCGTTTGTTCGGCCTAATAGTATTTTACTACTATTATTATAAATAACACAAATAAATATGTTAGCTTACTCCTAAACAAGTTGAGAAGATTGACAACTCGTTACTGTCATTAAAAATTAGGTGTCTGACATTTGGATAGGCTGCTAGATTAAATTTATTTTAAAAAAATTCACGATGCAGTCACTCAGGTTTTTTTTTTCTGTCTGAACCGTAACAGATATCACAAATTAAGCAGAGAGAGAAAAGTTTACTATTGAACGTATCTTTCTGAAAAAAATATTTTTATGTTATCGGCGTGACCATCTGTTGGGACACCTAAGTTTCATACACTAGTGGTTCACTAACAATAACAAGTATCACCTTAAAAGATGACTTATAACCATATGAACTGTCATACCAAATTTCATCCAAATCGTATAACGCGTTCTGTTATTACAAGCAAAATTAATTTTTTTTCGAAGAACTTTGAAGCAGAATTCAGGCTAAATGGTACACTTTCCGGTAGAAGCAAGTTTAGTTAAATCGTCTTATTTTAGCCTCAGGAATCTGTGGTTAAGCCATGTTCCCCTATTTAAGAGACATCCAGTATATATCCTCGTGTGCCATTTACGTTCACCAATCAAGAGTATACAGGCAGACTTGCATATGGTTTATGGCAAGTCATTACAAAATAGTCGTTCTGCTGCAAGACGGTACAGACAGTTATTTCCAAATAGTCGTCAATGATTATGTCATATGTGACAGGTGTGACATTTTTTTCCAGAGAACATGTTGATTTTCAACTTTTTGCCAAATTTTCAATTATGACGTGATTGATCATTTTAAAGAACTCTAGTTCTTGTAGGAAGCATGTTAAAGAAAAATTATTGCCAGATTTACTATCTATGGGGTCAGTTCTACCATGGATTAAGCGTTGTACACTTACTTACATAACACCCTGTATAAGTACATATTGTATTTAGCATTTGTGGTACACTTAAAAAATTCTAATTAAATCTATTCTATATATTTCAATTCATTCTATGAACAAGTTTCCTCCTACTTTTCTAAAAGTTCGAAATTCTTCGAATTCACTGATGAAATTGGCGGTATTTCTGAAGGGTATATGATAAAATATATGTATAGCAAGCGCGTGTTTAGTTGACAATGATACCGTACACACTGGCTTAGAAATGAATCCCCTTTCTTTTCATACCGATTTCAGATGTTGACGGAGACTTTTCCTCGTTATAACAATAGCACGTTATAATTATTACTATTACATCTCGACTTGTCCAAGTCCGAACTTTAGGTTTTCCGCATTGAAGGACAGTAGCAACCTAACATACGGCAGCTATAATTATAATTTTAAATATTTAATTAACGATAAAATAAGAAATATTATATGTACTTCCCAGAAAAAGTAAAAAATGTTAAAATCGGATTCTAGGGACCTTAAAACGGTGTTATTCACTAAAATCTGTATATGCGATTTTTGTATGAATGTACCTCTCTTAGCGAGAGATAAAAACACATCATTTAAACTTAAAAAATGAGACATCAAATTTTTTAACATATTACAATCTCCTGTCAAATTTTTGATATGAAACATCTATTGGTGCGCCTATAGAGGGGTAAGAACGGCTTCTATGACGCGACGCTACGTGCCATTCGGCCAGCCACGTGGTTCGTCGGCTTTCTCCGTTTCGCTGTCACGACTCGCTGAGTGTCGTTCGTTTCGAGCTACATAATTTCAAGAGCTTTTCGCAAATACACAGCACACAATATTTGGAAGAATATTTTTGTTCATACGACTGAGCGGTATAAATTGGCATTGTCTACAAAACAAAATGTAATTTTAATTTATTTTGTAGACAATGCAAATTAATTTCAATGTTTTATATCTGCCACGCATCCCGCGACGGCTCACATTTTTTTTTTAATAACTTCAACTTTTAATCCTTCCAATCATCCCCCATAATAAAAATTCCAGCGAAACTACCTCGGCTTCTTTGATATTATATCTGGCAGTTTTAAAAAACTTTTCAATCATGGGTTGTCAAGCGTGTCACAATTATTGGGGGCAAGGAAAGGAATTTTAATTCTTTGCGGGGTGTAGACAGAAGAGACAGGCTGAAGCAGGAGCTAGCAAGGCAGGAATGGAGCAGCAGGAAGAAGTGTGCAGCGAGCGCGTGATACGCGTCGGGATGTCACGCCACGTCACGTCATGTCACGTATCAGACTGACTATGGAAACCCCTGAGAGAGCAGAGATGCATTAAGGATGATGAGATACATTTTTAATTAAATATGTCATTATAACAATGCAAATATGACTGCAAACACATCTATAAATTTGTATATTATAAGTACAGTGTAGATAAAACATACCGGGAGTCTACTTTTTTCCCAGAAATAGGAAATTCAATGTTAAAATTTTGAATTGACGATATCTCTATACCCATTAATTTTAGAACAAATGTGTAATGGAGAAAAATGTTCAAAATGAAATACTGCATCCACGAGTGCCAACACTGTTGTTCAATTGTTTCTTATGTACGAGTTAGAAGCAATAGAAAATACATGATTTACGGCAATTATCAGAGTGCCATGAAAAAAAAAATATATATAATATTTCTTGTATCTGGTAAATCTGAAAGATGAGATTTTTTTAAATTTTATTCTTATTAGAATTTGTAATTATTATTTTTTTCTTCTAGATTAACTCTTCCCATTAATCTAATAATAATAAAATAAAAGAGATTTAGCTCTCTAGACCGAGGGTTTTAAGACCCGCAAGTGATTAAAGATGCTTTACAAATGTGTATCATAAAATATTTTATCAACAGTAGAATGTAATAAGCTAATAAATATAACAAAATACTTTTATTTATGAATTAGTATTATAGTTTTAAATGAGGAGTTTGCCATAATAACAAAAGATACAAACAAGTTGTTCAAATTTAGCGTGTTTAAAAAATTCAATTAACTCGACAACCCGTGAAAAATGCAATCTTGTTACTAAACAACCGTTTTACAAACTCAAAACTAGAAACTAAACGTAAATTTTACGCACTGTTGTAGATAAATAAACATAAATGAGCTTCAATTCTATAGGCTTATTTAATTTACTTACAAAAGTCGAGAGCAACATCTCCTTAAAAGTACCAATTTAGTTTGAGTTCTGCGTTCTTAAAATTTCGCAAGTAGAATTTTGATTATTTAAAATTGTAGTCTGTTGAGTTACTGTTCCGTTACAATTTCGGTATTTTAACATGTCGACATTCTAAGAAGTCGTATTTGTACCTATATAAATTTTAAACAATATAAATATATATATATATATATATATATATATATATATATATATATAAATAGGAAATTTGAATGCTGACGCACATTATATTATTTTTATTTACCGAGGAAGAAAACTTCTTTAAATAAACGATTATTTTTAAAGGATGGTGATCGCGGAACTGCGGGAAAGTATAAAGTTTCTAGTCAATCGTTTATTACTATATTTACATGCAGCTTTGAAACCGTTTTCAAAAATTTTTAGTTTTGAAAACCACGCCTTGTATTAACTGTTTTGAGTTATCTCAAACCAAAACCAAAATTCATGGGTTTTACTTGAAAACTAGTTTCAAAAATACTCATGAAAATACCTAAAACTCAGTTTCGATATTGCGCATGCGTACGTAGCATAACGTTTCTGTAGCTTTATGTCTCTAACCTACAAGTAAATTGACAGTTCTGTAGTTTTTGTATATAGTGGTGCGAAATAAAATAATAACATATGTACATGAAACCCAGGCCCCGTATTTTCACCACTGGTTAAACAGTTAAATACGAAAAATGTTGCATTTAAAAATTGATACACGTGTAATTTTTAAAACTTACGGTGCTACACTTTTAGTTTTAACTGACAGTTAACAGACAGTTTAACCATAAATGAATATACACAGCTTAAATATTAAATTATTAACACGAGAAGTTAATGAGAGTTTGTAAAATAGAAAAAAGTAAGTTGTCAAATCGTTAACTAAACCATGTGAGATTTTATTAGAAAGAATACAACTATTTGTTTATGAGAAACAGAAAATAGTATAAAATTTGTGTAACAAAATGGAAGAACCACGCATCTTACATTTATTTGAGAGAAAAATTTGGTGTGACGGTCCTGTAGAAAAGCAACAACGTGATTGCCAAGCAAGACGCTTGCATCAAGAGTGCTTGGCATTCGTTTCTCTTGAATCGGAAATTCCAGTGCTACTATATTTACACGTGATTTCCGGATAAGATTTTTGATTTGAAAGAGAAATATATACAGCAAGAAATTTCGCAAACATCCCCAATGTGTTTGGTAATTCGATCGAGAATAAAAAACCGAAATGGTTATGGTAATGATATCGATTTGAATTTCTTCTTTCTATGGTTTCAGTGCCGACATGCACTAAATTTCACAAATACAATTATATGGATATATAGAAATAATGACTGTTAGTATAAGCGATGATTAAGAGTGATTAGCGAGCATTTGATTAGCAATGTTTTATCTCTATTAAGCGATTACGGATTCTCTTAAAGATAAATGCTTCAAACAAAAGATACGTGCAATTAATTTTACCATGACTTTTATTTGTAGTATTTTTCCCTAAATATTACATAATCGATTGAGAGACTTTAAATAAAGCTAATCAAATGTTCGCTAATCACACTTATTCACTTGTTCTTATTAACGATCTTTTACGTCAATAGCTGCTTACAAATTTAGGAATAAAATGGACCGTACGTTATCTCATCTCAAATGGAGTTATTTCAATATTTTAAATTATATTTTATTTCATGAAAAGACAAGAATAGGTATAACACAATTTAATTTACTTTTATTTCTTTAAATTTTATTATTAAAGAAGATACTTAATTGAAAATTAAGGTGATTTTTTCACACTAATGCAACCTCTAATTTATAATTCTTTAAATACATCTAAATATGTTATAATTGAGCTTTTTTGGATATATTTGGTCTAATGTGGGTATAAATGCGATTTTTGAGGTGTACTAGATATTTATTAGAAGTATTTACTTAATTTTACAATATTTTTTTAAAAATTATAAATTACTTTCAAATTGATATTGTTTCTCGTATTAGTGCGTTCATTTTTGCACTAATGCAAATAACAACAACTGACCTCTAATTTATGATAATTCATTACTTACTTCTTGTTGAATGCAACGGAATTAGAAAAAAACCTAGTCCAAAATTATTTGTCTTCATGTCTAGGGTGAAACACACCAACACTTTGCAACTAAACATAAAAATAGCTAATCCGGGTTTTATTAGATTGTTCAAGGTTTTTTTTTTTATTTGGGGCAAATAAGACCAGCCCTGAGAAAAAAAACCTAATATATATTTCATTACAAAATCGAGGTTTTCGCACATGGCTTCTTCACGCCAGTGTGAAAAACATCATTTTGCAATTAAATACATATGTAAGTAATCTGGGTTTTATTGGGTTTTTACTTTAAAATAACGAATAAGTATGTTGGGTGTTCTATTATTTTTTTTTCACCAAAAACTGAAGAAAATGCTCTGTGGTTAATTCTATATTTTTACTCACTACAATAGTTTAAAAAATTGATTAACTAAGTTCGAAATAAGTTAACTTTCGTAATTTAATTTCAAATGACAGAAAATAACTGTGTAAAATCATAGTATCACTTGTATTGTCCACAGCCTACCTGCCTAACTGACTCTCTAAATCTCAATAATTTTATCATGACCCTCGCAAATATCTGCAAAGTGTTAATTTTATGTAACTACGAATCTAAGTAAAAAAATGTATCTACTTAATTCAGCCAAATTTGATTTTGATTTATTGTAATTTTGATGTTAAGTGCCTGGCTACAATTAATGCTTTTTGTTTAGTTTATATGCGCATAAGTATTCTATTTTGTCATTTAATTTAACCTCACTTGTTACTATAGTACAAAGAAGATATTTGTTTTATTCTGAAAATTGTATTAATTGCTATTAAGTATGTAATATAAAATGCACATATTATATATTCCGGTGGCTGACATGATCTTTACACAATTTATTTCCAAATATAACATCTTTTGTAAAACAAAGCTGGAGCTATTTAATTAAGAAGAATACTTTATATTTGTTGCCAGAGAAATGTTACAATATAAATACAAGAATACTTGCGAAAAATATGATCTTGGGAATGAGGATAATAATAGTATATTTGGACAAAAAATACGAGGCCGACCTAATTAGGCATGATTGCAGTGTCTTACAAATAATTTTAAAAACAAATGAAAGAAATTCTTCAAGCTTAGTCGTAACAGAGGAATTTATATTAGTAAAGAAAAATTAGAACATTTAAGTTGCGCGTCTAAATTGTAAGCTTCCACATTAATAACTGGTTTTAATTTGTAAAACAATAATTTGTAAAGGGTTTGTTAAACAAAACATGAATGTAAAGTCAAATAAACAAGAATGTAGCGTTATTCTGTAATCAAATTTTAATTTTTCTGTGTAACGTAGGAATACTTTTCTTTTTATGAATAAAATCAGATTTTATGTACGTGTTTTAATTAGTTTTATTTGCATATTTCTATTATATGAAACTATTTTAACTAGATAGAATTTTTTGAAATCGAGTTTTTATGCAAAGGTAACAAAAATGTATGCTGTCGTAAAAACAATACAATTTCACTTTGTTTAATTTTACTCCCGGAAAAAATCATGTTAATGCACTTTATGTAAATAAAAATTTGCAATAAATGTTGTAACATGTATGTTAAAAGAGTTATGCATGAGATAATAGTTAGAATGCGTGCTAATTGTGAATCACAAAACAAAACTTATTTAACAATAACTTTTTCAAGTACGTACTCGTACCTAACCTATGTATAAATTTTGCGCTACATTGATATTCAACTCTTAAAATAACTTTGTACAGTGCAGGTATGTTATTCCGTCTTAAGTATGTACGATGGTTGTTCGATAAGTATGTGCAAAATGAGACACAGACACCTACAATCAAATTTTCGTTACTTTAACCGTGTAGCAACTTATAAAGGATCGCATACCAATTTTTACATGCATACATGTTGGTTAGTCTGTCACTAACAATCGATCGATTTTTGAGTTTGAGAAAATGGACAAAAACCTTCGACTGTTAAATTAAATATATTTTTTTGAAATGTAAAACGGCGACGAACACCAAAACTAAAATTGCTAATACCTATTTGTGTGTACGAAAAAGTGATATATATTATTTCGAATTAGAGTGAAATTTTTAAATCAGGCTCAGTCGAGATTAAACACCCGCCATGTACGGAAAATTATCACTTTTCCTACATGAATAGAGATTCACGGTCTTGGCTTGAAGCTTGAAAGCTTGGCTTGACTTGAAAAAGCTTGAAAATTCAAACCAAGCCTGTCTTCCAAAAAAGCTTGATTTTTCAAGCTAAGCTTCTGTTTCATTAACCCCAAGCCTAACGTTAAAAAAGCTTGAATTTTCAAGCCAAACCAAGCCTCCGACTGTCAAGTAGCTTGGTGAAAAACAAGCTTTTTCAAGCTTTTCACAAGAATTGTTGACGAGGCCGGCAAAACCGAAATTTTATGGAGGTAATGTACTTTTTCATTGCTTCAGCACAGTTTTGCGAATTTCTCAGAACTGAGGTTTCCAACAGTTTAGTAGGTTTCAAAAATTTGTAAATGGGAAAGTTTATCCTTCATCGTCCCACAGATCACTTAATTTCACAATCTGAACCAACTAATCGCACATTTTAGATCACGTACACAATCAAGTACAAAATAAATTTATAGTTATTGAAAAAGTTTTTAAATAGAAAATGAAATATTTATATGAAACTATTTAAATTTTTAAAAATTCTTATTACCTATTGTTAAGATAAAAGTATTTTATATAAAAACTTATTAATTAGATACTTAAATTTTTAAGTATCTGGAATAAATTATAGAAACAAAGGTTTGAGAAATTAGCTTTGATTTATTATTTTTAAATTTATCTGATTATATTTCACAATTAAATAATATTCATTAATTTTTTTAAGTATGTAACTTGATCATAAATACCAAGCATCAGGCTTCTATAAATAATATTTATTATTTTACCTGTTTCAGGATATTAAGCCTTTGTTTACATATACAAAATATTCAGCCCTATTTTGTAAGAAAATTGCTAAGTGCTAGCAACGTTTAACCAATAGAAACAAATGTATAGCCCGTCGTTTTCATATTTTTTTCAGTATTCGCAATTATTATATGTTATATTATATGCCATGTTGCTAAGACATACCAAATTTCTTACAAAATAGGGCTGACATATATTAGACGATAGTGACATGTCAACAATAGTCTACAAAATAAAATGAAAGTATAATGCTCACGTTAGTGTATCGTTCGTAACACGATTTATTTTATACTAAAATAATAAACATGACGATTAAAGCACTAAAGCACATAATTTGAATATTTGCCATAATTATTATGTCAAAATAATTGTTCCGTTTATCTTGGCATATGAGAGAATTTCAGAAAATATTACTTATAAATAATGTCTTCATTTTCTCAAACAGATAAATTATTGAACAAACCACGGGTATTATAAAGCATAGCAAGCCTTAGATGTCTTAAAATCTTTGCTCTAAAACCTCGGATTTCAAACCGACATCTGTGGTAGTTATGAGACATATAACAATCCTAGGTATGTTAATTCTGTAAATCTAATATTTATGTATGATGGAAAATATATTATTTTTACTAACCTTAATTATATTCAATGAATTTTTTGTATAAATGATACTTCCGGTTATCCGGTATACACTAAAAACTAATGAGCGCTTCCCACATTAGTGTGGAATGGGTATACAAAATTTCAAAATTTTCTGATTGATAGTATTTGAGTACTAATCGTGTACACACGATCCACACGGATACACGGACACATACATACACACACACACACACACACACACACACACACACACACACACATACATACCTACAGACATTATTGTAAAAATGTTAAAATCGGATTCTAGGGACATCAGAACGTGCTTATTCACTAAAATCTCTATATGCGATTTTTAGCACGATCCCTATACCTCCCTTACCTAGGGTAGCGGGAGGTAAAAATGACAACTAACAATTTTTAATATATCAAAATAATTTTCAATTTTTTTAGGTCAATCGTGCAAAGTAAGTAATAAGTATTGCGGTCAGGAAACGCTCTTTTACCGGTATCGGATATAAAAAAAATCTTCCTCAACCCGTTACTACTACTAACCTTAATATTTAAATAACTATTTCAATTATACCACAAAAAAATTATGTAAACAAAACGTGATTTATTCATCGTTACCACGACAAAATGAAACATATATCTGATATATTGATACATAGATATTTCAATACATCGATATATCGGAATAATCGGTTTACTTCGAAATATTTAATATAATTCCATTCAATATTGATATTCAAATCTTAATACCGAACAGCTCTACACTAGTTTTCAAGACCCATTATCCATATGTATGAAGGTACCATGAAAATAAAATAAATGAAATAAAAAACATTATATGTGCATGCGAAAATGAGTTTGCGCATGAGCATTAAAATGCTTGAAAAAGCTTGATAAAGCTTGAAAATCAAGCCAAGCCTAAAGTTTTTGAAGCTTGAAGTTTTCAAGTCAAGCCAAGCTTTGGTTCCATCAAGCCCAAGCCAAGTCAAGCCAATATTAAAAAAGGTTGAATTTTCAAGCCAAGCCAAGCTTTTTTATATCAAGCCAAGTAGCTTGGCTTGGTGAATCCCTATAAATGAACAGACTTTTTTCTACTACCGTCTGTAATAAGTGTAAAAATATTTCAACAAAAATGATTGTCTACTTTTCCATATTTTTCGCACTGAAATATGTTTCCACTCTGAACATGAAAAAAAAAAACTCAATCGATTATGAATATTGGAATACTTAAGTACTTTTCCCAACGGTAGTAGAAAAACATTATTTTGTGTCTGCACCTCCGACGGTTTATATGTAATTTGATGATTTTCAATACGGTCGAATTAGCATAAGTTACACTCAGCGTTATGGATATCCTACTGAAGACTACATCGAAGAAAATATTGGTAAAATCCATGATATGGGAATGACCGATATAAGACTGATGGTGTGTGATATTGCTGCGTACATAATATTTTGCATGAACATATGCAAATGAAAAAGCTGTCTGCAAGATAAGTGCCGTGTTTGCTCACAATTGTCGAAAAAATTGAAATACTGAAAGCTTCCATGCACGTTTTAGAGCTGTATTTAAAAAACTACAGAAATTATTATAACATTATAAAGTTGATGAAAACATGAAGCAAAACTAAAAAAAAAACTGATCCAATATCAGAAGTACACGACGAAACAAACGCTTGTTTCACAGATTGTACTTTGTGTATGAACGAGATTAAAAAAACCAATGACCGAACATATTTTATTCAAACAAAATTACTATATTCACTATCGGATAACCGTTTTGCTACCACAATAGAGTTTATTCGCATTATTATAGTAAATAATATACGCATGGAAATATTTGACGGAAATATATGCAATAAGTAAATAGTACCTTTAAAAATTAAACAAGCAAATGTAGATAGATACTATGTATTAATTGCAGGGTATTTTAAACTATGGATATTTCATATCAATATCTTAAAACACTTAATGTGCCACATATGCAAATGAAAAGCAAATTGCTCATGTCGATATGTCGCAAGTTTTTTTTATATTTTTGTGGCTTAATTACTAGCCGATCCGAAAAAACGAACAAAACAAAAAAGATCAGATAAAGTTCTAGTACTTCAGAAGCGCAAAACATTGTTATAAATACTGCCCCATTTACTTGATCTACCATAATTCGGAAATCTTACTGACAAATTCGCATTTCAAAAATAACTTCGGCATCCCTGTCGTTGTCCTTATTTTGAGGTTAGTGTGTTGGGAAAAAATCCGCTATGATCAGCTCTACAGGACGGCTGAACTCGGGGATTATGGCGACAAGTAGGTAATATAGAAACCTTCAGCTCTTTATGATACACTTCCACAGTAATCCTGGATATCTTTCCATCTCCCAGAACGATGAGCCAAGGGATATCTTCGTTATTACGATGATTATTGCGTTTAATGATACGTAATTGCTTCTTGCTCTGCTAAAAACTATATTCTCCGGAAACAAATGAGAATATTTTTAGGAAAAATTATATAAAAAAAAAAATAGATGGACTAAATAACACTTATGAATAATAATGTAATTAATAAGATTCATTAATTATGTGATGAATTTGATAAAGTCCACATAACAAATACGGCCCTCACATTATTTTCAAATTACGTGTTAACTAGACCTGTCAAAAGATTCCGGATACCCGGATGTTTCAGTTTTAAAATATGTGGAATCCGGATGAAACCGGAAATTGGATGAAACCGGAATTCGACTGAAACCGAAATCCGACTAAAACCCGTCTCTAGCCTGTTTAGTCAAACCTGTCTCTCTTGACCATATTCGTTTATACTGTATTTGTCAAACATTTTGTTTAATGATTGATATTCCTTGAGTCATATCCGGAAAATATGTACATAGCTTATGTCCTCACATGTTAGATAGATCGGCGGTCCACAAATCGAAATATTCGGTTTCCATGAATATTGGATTATCCAGAAACCGGTATTCCCCCGGATAGCTGTTGTTCGGATTCGAATACCGGTTTCCGGATATCCGTGTTTGGTTGTCCGGATTTCATTTTTCCCGATTCAAGTTATGCGGATATCAGAGTTTGGCTATTCGGATTTCGTTTTTTTGCGGATATAGATTTAAAATCCGAAAACCGAATTCGTTTATATATTCACTTTACAAACATAATTAATAAAAGCTTTAGTGTTTTGTTGCGACCAAAAGTTCAATAATTTAAATATATTGCATAATATTTGTGGTATGTTATTCTGAAAATTCTTATTTGTATGCGGCCAGCAAAATGAAATATATATTTTCTTTCGCGAGTGGTGAAACTAGGTGAGTTTTTTGATGAAATTCATTTTGACCAATCCGAATTCTTTGAGAAGCGTAGGCGAAAGAGCGAAGTCTAATCCCCATTGTCGGAATTTTGCCAGCGGAAACTTTTGTTTTAAACTATCATTGCGCGCATCTTAATTGAAAGCTGGATGGAAATTCGTGACAATTTCAAGCGGCAAGTCTCAGCCTTAATATCTTCTTCAAACTTCTTAAATGAAAATGTTGATAATATCTCGTTCTCGCACACATATTTCGGTTTATGAAGTTTGGTGACGGCAGAGTTTGGACACTCGGTGGGCGACGACAAGAAGCAAAGTAGCCGAAAAGGGAAAGCAAGGGATAAGGATGCTAATTAGGATAACACAACTTGTAATTGTTTCATACTCTTCTAATTACCAGCATTTTAGTTTTGGCTAATCATTAAAGTTTCTACAGTTCTAAACCAAGCATGTTTGGAATATTATTAGTTTGCAGACTAATCAATAAGGGTTTAGCTTTAAGTATTATAGTACATACTAGCTCCATTACTGATTACTAGGTACGTATAGGTTAGCTCTAGCGCTCTAGCCAGCAAATTTGTTACCAATTTCAGTACAGTGTTAATATTTTATAAGCTTTCTTCTGATATCACTACGTGTTAGATGTACAAAGAATTTGAAATATTCATCATGGTATTATTTAGGAGGTATAACGACTTTCTCATACTTCTTAACAATTATTGTAAGAAATAACAATAGTTAAACATAAACGAATTAAATGAATAAATTAATTAATAGCTACACTATGTTTATAATCTTTCTCAAAATAAAAAGAATATAGCAACATATTAACAGTCACAGTATTTGCTTATGAACTTACTTAAATAATGAAAATTAAAGTTACAATTTTTAATAGCGTTTTTGTCGATTGACTGAGTGCGCTATGCCCGCCCAATTTTCATACAGCACAAAAGTGACCCTTGTGGTACTCCACAATGGCTTTCAGAGCCCATGAAGTAATTCATGGTAAGCGCTTTCAATAGTACAGACAAAACGTCAATACCGAAATCTGCAAGTGAAACGAGAAATGACTCACTCAAAATAAGTACTTAATATACATAAACCATGATAAAATACTAGTTTTTGTTTTATATTATTATATTTTCGTTAATGTGTGCACATTTTTTTTAGTGTGAAGAAAAGCATATGGACTTATAAATGATTACAACGGATAACATTTAAACTTAATGAGCAAATATAAACTACACGTACCTTGAATATACCTAATAAACTAAATAGATAAGAATAATGATTATTAGAATAATGGAAGCAAATTTATATTAGGAACTGTTAACGTTAATCACTTCTATAAAAACTGAAAATATGTGCAAAAAGTTTTACAATTCATGTATTTAAAGTAATCTGTGGAGAATAAAATACATTAGCAAATATATTTAGTGCTGCATAATACACTTCTTGGCAGTTTCATGAATATCATGTGCAGTATTGGAAAAATTGTTGCTATCGCTATTTCTACCGCTCATTTTCTTGCTCCACAAATTATTTAAGTAATAAAATATTTTGACACTGATTGTTTTGTAGGTTATTCAAGTGACAGAAAATGACGGATAAATAAAAAATATAAAACTTATTTTTAAATATATTTTTTTAACATTTTGTGCATAGTCGCTTAAATATGTTGTGTGTACCTCGACTTAAAAGTTCTTTTTCCTATTACCGTTTGAAAACTTTATTTCAATATTCATATGCACTGGGAAAACTATTTTAGTGTAGAAAAATATTAATTTTATTATTTCAAATGGTAGTAGAAAAAGTCTGTAACACGTTGAAAAAGTATATTTTTAGTTTTCCTTACTTGTTACTCAAATAGTTAAGTATCGGCTTTTGCGTCAACAGCAAATTTCAGATTCGCATAAGAAGATCACATCACATTTGTAGCCTTGATACATAAATAACTATTTCCAGGAATATATAGAGTCAAATGATTCCAGGAACAATAAGCAAGTTTATTTATTATATGTACTTCTAACGTACTATAAACAATACCATGCATTCATATTCACTTTAATACACTATAATTTAAAACAATATTTAATAATCCATAGGATTTGCTCCCCCTCTATTAATTCGCTCTGTAATACAGGAAGAGTAATTTGGAAATCCTCTTAACTCCCCGTACATTCTGGTTAATAGGTCACTGCTATATTTATCTTCCGTCTGTTGCAGTTGTAGACATTCATCTCGCTTCATTTCATCCTTAGCGGATTGACAGCGCGCTTGTAGCAGAGACATTCGTGTTGACACAACAAACATATGTCTTAAGGCTGATTGACAGCTTTGCTTGCAGCATTAAAGTATTAGACGTGTTGCCACAGAATTAAGTCCTCAAGCTAATGAGTTACATAGCGACTTTCTTCAGGAGGAAAGTCAGTGATTTGATATTGTATAGGAGAAAATTAATTGTGATAATTGAATTTTAAAGTAAATTTATTTAAACAAGAAGACAAAGAGACGTACTGAAGATAAAGTAAATTCAAAGGCAATAATACAACTCTGTTAAATATTATCATTGAAATAGTTATTGTATTAATGCACAAGGTATAAATATGCAAAGAAATTCAAAAATAGCAAATGGAATTGGTTTCTGTGACAATTAATGTTTTTGACTACATATCCAACTGTTTTTATACAGTTGTAATGAATCATTCAGAACAGTAAACGATTCAATTAAATATTTTTGAAAAAAATGTAAAATGTTTATATATGTTGCATAAGGCATGCATTTGCAACTCTAGAAATATCTAGTTAAACAATGATGGTAACGAAAATAATAAAAAAAAATTGCACGCTCTGCAATAAATATCTATATCAATTTCTCAAAATTCTCAGTTATTTTTTGCCCTTTTTTCCCCGGATCCGATCACATGGTGATTTACGTAACTAGAGTATTCGTGAAAAGATTGAGCAGTTATAATGTAGCATATACCGTTTTAAAATTAGAAACCAAAATATCGCGGGTAACCCGGTAATAACACCTACCTGGCATGTAAATTTTCATTTATTTACATTGCAATTTAAAAGTTTTCTGTACACGCAATAACTATTAATGAAAATGAATAATTCATAATAATTATTTGGGATCCTACCTACAAGCAAAATACATGTAAATGGGCTTAAAGTATCGTGCAGATGAGAAGGTCCAGTGTTTAAATCCCTGCGAGGCCAATGAATTTTTCACAAAATCTTTCATCGTATTTAAAAAATCTCCATGTTCCTTTAAGCCCATTTATTTGTATTGAAAATGAATAATTGGTAGATGTGATCTCTGAATGTCTTTTTAAATAGTAATTTACATATTTCCAGCAATTTTAGCTAAAATCAGATAGGATGTATTGTCAGGCCAACCGCGATATACACCTATGAGATCATCTTCAAAAGGTTGACTCATATAGGAAACGAAATCGAAATTGTGTTTACTGAATTGCTGTGTTTAAAATCGTTTGTAGAATATGTGGTTGAAGTGTTGACATCTTTTCGTGGGATACCACGTATTTATTTGTGGTGCAAACTGAATAAGTTTTCGAGTGGTTTGAGATTATATCAAGCATGTATAAATTATTAATTTCAGACAAAAAAAATGTCATGTCCGTAAAAAGCATATTATTCATGTTGCATAAATAACTATCATTACAATGTAGAACATTTATTCTGAGATATATTGATAATAATATTTATTAAAGAAATACTTATTCAATTTACTATTGGTCGCATTTCGATATGATATAAATCGCATGATGTCTTTACAACAATTTATCTTATATCGGGGTGTACATCTTCTCTTGAATTTATCCTTTTATGACTGAAGCTTGTCGTGATGATATATTTATTCACTTGAACGTGAAGTGTTTGTCTTTTGCACGCGATACTATCACGACTCCACAACTCTACAACTTCGCGACTTTCAAAAAGCTTGGGCGACGCTTAGCTTACCACTCTGCATCGAAATGGAATTGTTAAAAACAATTTTATAATTGTTCTGAAAGTACGAAAAGTTTTCCGTAGGCATTTCGTTGGAAGTATGTGGAGAATTTCTGTGATTTTAATTTCATACAAACAACGCATCGAAATATTCAAAATAAGAAAGAAAACATTATTTTTTATGTTTAACTTTGAAAATAAAAAATGAAGTAGGTAATATGTTTGTAGAGTTGTTATTGAATTTCAAATATAAAACATTGTGAGAGGAAAATTCCTTGAAATTTTTTAAACAAATATATTTAAGAAATGTAAATATTTAGTTTAAAATTGTTTTCCTGTTTATCTTCTTCGAAGTTACTTACATATTTTTAATGCATTATTCAAAGGAATTACTACGGCATCACTTGTAAATCAGTACAATGTATTTATTTTAAATTAGCATTAAAATTCATGTAATATTATAAACATATGCAGGAATATGAAAGAGTATTCTTAATAAAAATCATTGGCTGGTAGATCGAACAACTAATTAAGGATAATTAGCGAGCAGTTGACTATAGTGTCTATTTTTGTCCATTGTTTATGGATTATTTTGGAGAAAAAAACTTCAAATATTATTAAACCAACTTGTACAAAGGAATTTCTATCTGCTACATAATACAGGTAGAAGTACTTTAAAACTAGTATTTCTTAAGCCTAAGAAGCTAAAAAAAGGTTCAATAATTAGCGTCGACAAGCGGAATGCTTTGAGCAATACCGAAAATACATACTATAAAATAATATTAAAATTAAATTATTATTTTTTATAATACAGACATTATTTTTTAATATCTTTTACTATCATATTAATATTTGTAGCGCATACATTTATTATTTTCATGTTTTATTGATAAAAATAAATAAAAATTTTCTACGTTGTAATGAGTTTTATTAAAATATGCGCACATAGAATTCTGATACAGTGAAAGATGTGAAAAATTTGAGGTACATAGTACATAGTTCTTACTGCCTATTTTAGTAATATTTTTTAGACTTAAATCTACTATTAGAGTTAAAAAATGTTAATTCGAAATCAACAATGTGGTCAAATAATAGCTAATTAAAATGTAGGCAAATGCTTTCCAAATACCCTTAATCAGATAATCATGCTACCAACCATTAATACCAATAGTTGTAATAACTATTTAATCATTCTTTTATTTTTTTTTTTTAATTATAAGCAGGGCATCGAACCCGCCAAAAACTGGGTTCGGTTTAGGTTCAGGTTAATTTGTTTTTTGAAAGATGGGTTCGGGTGCGGTTCTGGTTCAAGCATTAATAAAATTTGCGGTTTTGTTCGCGGTTCAGGTTTGAAATAATGTAAAATGAGAGCCGGAATTTACGCAAAACGCAACAAGAAACGAACACAATTTTCACGAAAAGTCAGCCCAGACAGCAACGCAGACGCCTAAGACGGCGATTATCGGCTGTATTTACTTTTCGAACTAAAAATTAATCTGAACCGGAGTTGAACCCCGAACCTGAATTTTAATACACGGTTCGGTTTCGACTCAGGTTCAATTAAAAATATATCTGGGGTTCGGTTCTCGGTTTGGGTTTCCTAAAATGTTACGGTTTGGTTCCGGTTTTGGTTCGGTTCAGGTTCGGGTTCGATGCCCTGATTATAAGCATTAATTTTAAAAAGAGATAATGTTAAGTTGAGTTCTATACAAAACAAATCAGCAAAAGGAAAAAAGATACAAAAACAATACAACCAAGTACCATCGTCGTGCTAACACATACAAAATTTAAAAGTATATTTTATCGTCACAAGCGGAAATAAACAGTTGACGTGTCGGGAAACTAGTTCTATGTAAACTTAAATCTAGTTACGTACTTTAATTTATCCGTACATTTGCAGCTGTTCTATTAAGATAAGAAATTTCATTCTTTTTTAATGTATCAAAATGGTAAGTTGCAAGATCAAATACTAAATTTAATTTTTTCACAAGCTAATTTTTTTATGGATTTGCATTCGTCGACCTAAGTCCCATGCATTCTAATATCCACATCCAACAAACAACGCTGTACTTAACAAAGGCAAACTCCTACAAACATCAAAAAAATTTTGGCCATAAGGTAACTGTATCAAATAGACGAATAGTTTATTCGGCTCTGGCCCGAATACCAAATACTCGGTTTTCTTGGCCAAATAGCCGTAGCCGAATATTTGGCGAATAGTATTCAACTATTTTGGTAGCAATCGCGCGGGTTATGATTGATTTGAAATTTGGTATTAAAGTAGTATCTACGAAAGTTGTTACTGCCCAAATAAAACTATTAGATAATACAAATAAACAATGTGCTTCTTACCAAAATTTATCTACTATGCCGAATATGCGTTACATGCATAGTGCCATTAACCCACACAATACTTTTTTTACTAATACGAAATGAACAAGTACAATATTTACATTGCTTTCACATATAGCCTTTATATTGATGATTGCTGTTGTTTTTATACCGCTATTATCTAAGTACTTCCACACATCTCTTATCTTATTGAAAGCTTTTTTGCGGTCTACATAGCTTCAATGCAGTTCTCAGTTTTCGTTCTTAATTTTCTTCACTTGTTAGTATTAGGTAACATATTTGTATGTTTGACAATCGGATCTTGTGTTTCTTTTCTACCTTTCCTACAGCAATAATATCTTTCTACTATTGAACTAAATATAAAATGAAAGCCCCCATACTGCTCTACCTTCGCTTTTTAAAGCGTGAATTTTAAATTTTTGTTCTGATTATAATAGATTCAAAAATAAAAATCTGATGTGGCCAACACAAAACCTCCCGCTATTGAATTTTTATTAATTTAAATACATACTTACGTATTTACTAACGCTGCAAACTGTTCCATTGCAGAAAACTATTGCTTTATTTACTATTTTCTTTTTAAAATGTCACTATTATTAATTTGAAGTGATTCGTTTTTTGACAGTGACATTTACTGTCAGTTACATTCATTTGAAATATAACAACATAACAAAGGAATTGTGTTTATCTTAGGCTTCGCGACTAATAAAAAAAATTATTTTTAAATTTATCTGTAAAATATATAGAAAAAATATTAATGTATTCCAGTAGAAAATTCAATAATCTTTAATTTTCATAAGAAATAAAATGCGAAAAAATGACATTTAATGGTATTTTTTGAAGAAAAACCATTATTAGCTTCAGGTAAAGTGCATTTCCGGTTATCCGATTTACACCAAAATCTAATGGCTTCTTTTCATATTAGAATGGGATGGAAATACAAGGTTTCAGAATTTTCTGAATGATAGTATTTGAATTAGAGTGAAGACAAAATCCCTACACATACATACACACATACACACACACATACAATCACACATACACACATCGTGAAAATGTTAAAATTGGATTCTAGGGACCTTAAAACGTGGTCATTTACTAAAACCTCGATAAGTAATTTTTAGCACGATCCCTATACCTCCCTTACCAAGGGTAGCGGGAGGTAAAAATAGGTAAAATCGAAGGACATTAAGAAATATACAAATATAATAAAAAATATAATCATAAAGGAAAAGTTAAAACAATAGGTAAATATATAATTTATTCATTGATGCTTGAATAAAATGAATTTATTAAGCTTCTCTCAAAAATATTGCCTGCTTCTTTGCTAAATTGTAAAAGCGAATTTTACAATATAATCTTACAATTAATACAATTGTGTTTCATGGCCATCTTCACCATCAGCTGTTATGAACAGGTCATCGTTATCATGAAACAAGTTTTTTATTAAAAAATTATTGACAATATTAAAATAAACAATTTTATTAACTTAAAGCGTAATCAACTTGGTTATTTGGTATTTAATTTTTGCTAAATGTAAAAATATTTCTTATGAACAATTACAAATACATACTATACATACATCTTTATAAACAATATAAATAAGTCTATTCTAAGTCACATTTCTTGGTTAATTTTTATATCTAGTTAATTTTTACCGATTTCACAATACAAGAAGGCATTTTAATGTATCTTCGATAAATAAATATTTACACGAAACATAGAAATATTACAAAACAATAGATCATAATTAAATTATAAAGAAAAGTTTATAAATACTCAATACTCCTTCCTCAAGTAAACAGATTGCTTAAAAATCGAAATAAAGATGAATATGATAGTACAACAGTTTACAAGTGACACGCCTTTAAAATATCCCTAAATGCAAACCTGAAATAATGAAATATACACTAAAAGTAGAATACTATGGAGGTCTTCTATCCAGCAAGGGAAATGCCTATGTTTTGATATGAGACATACCTAAGCTTTCCCGTTATATATTTAGTTCAGTGGTTTCTATTAATGTTATGTTAAGCTCTATTTTTATTTTTCTATTATTCTCATCAGACTTTTTCCTACACTACTCGAAACCGTGAATCCTATGTAGTTCGCACATATCCTCGTATCTCCTTTTTTGTATAAAAGCTCGTATAAAGGTAAAATAACTCCTTGTATTTTTTCAATTTTGTGTTTTCATTTAGAAGACTTCTCTGTGTTTCTTTCCTTATTTTATCCATATATTTCACAATTTCGGGTGTTCCGTTGTTTTTTCCGGGAGCCTTCCCTATTCTTATTGTGAGATGGAAAATTACTAGGAAAAATGTATAAGATGCTTATAGATTTTATTTATTATTCTTTGCTAAACATTTCAATCATCGTAAATCGTAAAATGTAAAAATAGAAATTTAATTTTTAGCACATGTCGAAAACATAATTCAGACTTCATTTTCATCAGGCGTAACAAACCACAAATTTTGCCCTTGCGACGGTGCTCCGCAGCTCGGTTCAACAGCCGTTTCCAATTTACCAGCAAAGCTCATGTGTATATTTTATAAAACTGCCAATTCAATTTATTTTCACGTATTATGAGTTCCTGTACAGCGTCGCATCCATTGGCTAATCCGGGCATGAAAATGAAATTTTAGGTTACGTTTCTGAACCGCGCAAAAACTTTTACGATATAAACTGCGGAGTTCATGCACAGCTCAAGCACAACATGTCATAAACGCATGTGTTCACACACGATACACAGAGATTCCCAAAATAGAAAATTTTATGCTTTAAAAAATGGGGCAGTTGAGCACATTATGTCGACGCATTGACCCAATACATAATATTGATTCTTAGTACAGCGGTTTTAATATTAAGAAAACTAGTTTTGTAACTTGTTATTTTGACGATTCCAACCGAATTCCAACATTATTGTTTCCAATTTTCAGATACCACAAAAGATAACCCTATGTGATGTGGTGCACTATTTATAAAAATTTTTGGATTAAAAAAATATCCAATTGAATCCCTTTATTTCTGATCACGTGTGCGAAAGTAACCAATCAAAACAAACTTACACTGATAATTATCCTAAGACAATTATCAGAAGTAATATCACAAGACCTCCTGATTTTATCGATAAATTTTTATTTTGCACGAATTTTTTTTGCTTAGCAACAAACAAGAAAGCAAACTGCATGGTAAATCCCGACTCCGAAGGAGGAGGGGTTTTACCTAATGTCAATTTGCTTGAGTGATTTTGCTTATAAGCAAAAAAATTAGTGCTTAAAAATAAAAGTTTATCTGAGAAAATCTGAGAGGTCGTGTGGTATTTGGTGAGATAAATTCCAAAGACAACCCAAAATGAAACTTAACACATTAATTGTCACACTGACAGTTATAAACAGTAAAAACTGTTTATTTACTTGGTAGCGGAAAATTATCGGGGTAACGGGGTTTTATCAGTATAATACTGTTCCCATTGGTTGAATTTTCAAGTGTTTTGCATCATGATTGGTTAAAAACTAGTCGTTGGAATTTGTCACTTATGTCATTAAGTTGTTACGTAACAAACACTTTTTGACAGATAATTAAAGGTTAATTGTTTTAATTTGAAAATGATGTTTTGACAGTATGATAGTGAAAATAACGCTTCAATTAATAAAATACACACTCACACAATAGAATACTCTATTATAAATAAAAAATTAGAAAATATCATTCTATTATTATTACTATTAAATGCATGTATAATAAAACTGAAATGTGTCTCGGCATCTTGTACTGTCAATGTCAATCTTATTATCGTTACATCCTTTACGCTGAACTATATTCCTAGCTACTACTGACATCTATTGGGTGATTTTATAATTATAAAAATTCTGCTAAATACAAATTCTTCATAAATATAATTAAAATTGCAACAAAAATTCTCATCGAATACCCCTCGTTCATTGATAAATACTTATAATTTTATCACAACTTCCTCAAACTCGTTGCTTTTAGCTAACTCCACCTCCGCCTTCGGCGTCGGGCTGTTACCAAGAAACGCGTTTTCGGTAACTGTCATAAAATTATTTCGTAATTATCAATGTCCTCGGGATATTATAGCTGATAATTTTCAGTATTTGTAAGGTGAGGTGATGGCTGGTTAGCGTCATCTACGATATGGATATATCGCCATTTATGATATCTCCGAATAAAAAGTACACTGACAAACCCAGAAATAGATACTAAATTGTTCTATATACACATTTATTTTATTTAGGGTCAACCTTATAATTTTCCGTTAATATTTCAACTGCCAGTTAAACATAACAGAAATTATATGAACCGTCAAAAGAAAAATTTATCATTGCTTTCAATAATGCGTTTTAATATTGTCTGTTTATTTAGCTGGACTCAATCTGTCTGTTGACTGTCAGTTTAATATCTATGCTTCTAAAGATAGCAGTCACACAGTACAAAGTATGTACTGCGGTTGAATCGGATTATGCGGATTCGAATGCTATTTTAATTATACTTATCTTATTAACTGCTACTAATTTTCTTCAGTCTGTCCTGTCTACACTGTTTTCTTTTTATTATCATTATTTTTCTTCTACTTTAAAATATTATTATTGAAATTAGGGATTCACCAAGCCAAGCTACTTGGCTTGAAATAAAAAAGCTTGGCTTGGCTTGAAAATTCAAGCTTTTTTTAATGTTAGGCTTGACTTGGCTTGGGCTTGATGGAACCAAAGCTTGGCTTGGCTTGAAAACTTCAAGCTTTAAAAGTTTTAGGCTTGGTTTGATTTTCAAGCTTTATCAAGCTTTTTCAAGCTTTTTCAAGCCTTTTCAAGCTTTTTCAAGCTTTCAAGCTTTTTAATGCTCATGCGCAAACTTTTCAAATTTTATTTTCGCGGTACATACATATGTATAATGGGACTTTAAAACCTGATCTAGTGTAAGTACAGGAGGGTTATTCGGTATTAAGATTTGAATATCAATATTGGATGGAATTATATTAAATATTTTCGATGTATCGATGTATTGAAATATCTATGTATCAATATATCAGATGTACTGATATGTCGGTACGTTTCATTTTGTCGTGGTAACGATGAATAAATCACGTTTTACATAATTTTTTTGTGGTATAATTGAAATAGTTATTTAAGTATTAAAGTATTAAGGTTAGTAGTAGTCACGGGTTGAGGAAGATTTTTTTAATATCCGATACCGGTAAAAGAGCTCTTCCTCGCCGCAATACTTATTACGTATTTTGCACGATCGACCTAAAAAAATTGGAAATTATTTTGATATATTAAAAATTGTTTGTTGTAATTTTTAAAGTAAGCTTTAATCGTTGTTTTTTATTTGCCGCCTCCTCCTCCTCTGATCGGTAAGTGATTCACATCATTTGGAAATAAAGTTTACTGCATCGGTAAACATTTAAAAAAAAATGATCGTGCAAAAAATAACTATACGAAAAGATAAACTAAAACGGTAAAATATAAAAATATAGAAATTTATGTTTTGTTCAATTATTTCATTTTTGAAAGTAAAAAATCAAAAATTTAGTATCTTTTATTAAAAAAATACCCTGATATTTTTATGTTGCTGACCTGCTAAGTAGGTAGTATCCCTTTTAAACTTCAAATACATCTGGAAATAATAAAATCCTATAGACTGGGATTTACTCGATATTTTGTTTGTTCGTGAGACAATAACTTCTTTCTATTTTTAACATTATAAAATTTGTGCTGATTTTTTATTACAGAATCTTGTAAAGATACTTTGTATATATAATTATCCTAATTACTTCCAATTTGCAAATAGCACAAAAGTAAATAGGTATCCTCAACAATTTGGATATGTTTTCATTACCAAAATTTGCAAATAAAAGCACATTGGCACTCCCAGAACTAGGTAATAAGCCGTTATTATATATTTATTTAATTCATGTACATAAACAAGGGAAACTTGAATCAAGGAAATATTTAGAAGAGAATAATCTCTTTGTCGGTTTACATTTTTATTATATTGTTATACTGCCTCAGACAAGGCCGTTTTATTAGGAGTATTATTAGGGGCTGTACTAAAAATAGCATTGAAATCTTTGTATACATACATTTCCACAAACACAAACTTTCTCGTCTCTATGATTCGGAAATACCAGAATAACAAAACATTGCAAATCCATAGCTGACAAAAAATACAACATTTGCGAAACATTTAACAAAATGAAACTATGATATTTATCATCATCACTTAATTACCTTGTGGTGTTGATTATATTATTATTTCTTATAATATTTATTCAGCTCCAAAATTATGATTCATAACACCCGTGGTTTGTTCAATATTTTATCGGTTTGAGAAAAAAAAGACTTTATTTATAAAAATAATATTCAAATTATGTGCTTTAGTGCTTTAATCATCAAGGTTATTATTTTAGAATAAAATAAATCGTCTTACGAACGATACACTAACGTGAGCATTATACTTTCATTTTATTTTATTTTCTTTTTATTTTGTAGACTATTGTTGAATGTCAGTATCGTCTAATATATATCAGCCCTATTTTGTAAGAAAGTTGGTATGTCTTAACAACATGGCAGATAAAATAAAATAATTGCGAACACTGAAAAAAATTGAAAACGACAGGCTATACATTTGTTTCTATTGGTTAATCTAAGACTTAACAATTTCCTTTCAAAATAGGGCTGAATATTTTGTATATGTAAACAAATGCTTAATATCCTGTAACAGGTAAAATAATAAATATTATTTATAAAAGCTTGATGCTTGGTATTTATGATCAAGTTACATAGTTAAAAAATTTAATGAATATTATTTAATTGTGAAATATAATCAGATATATTTAAAAATAATAAATCAATTTCTTAAACCTTTGTTTCTATAATTTATTCCAGTTACTTAAAGATTTAAGTATCTAATTAAGTTTTTATATAAATTACTTTTATCTTAACAATAATAAGAAATTTTAAAAATTTAAATAGTTCTATATTAAATTATCATTATCTATTTCAAAACTTTTTCAATAACTATAAATTTATTTTGTACTTGATTGTGTGCGTGAACTAAAGTGTGTGATTAGTTGGTTCATATTGTGAAAATAAGTGATCTGTGGGACGATGGGATAAACTTTCCCATTTACAAATTTTTGAAGCCTACTAAACTGTTCCTACCTCAGTTCTGAGAAATTCGCAAAACTGTGCCGAAGCAATGAAAAAGTACGTTACCTCCATAAAATTTCGGTTTTGCCGGCCTCGTCAACAATTCCTGTGAAAAGCTTGAAAAAGCTTGTTTCTCACCAAGCTACTTGACAGTCGGAGGCTTGGTTTGGCTTGAAAATTCAAGCTTTTTTTAATGTTAGGCTTGGTTTGGCTTGGGCTTGATGAAACAGAAGCTTGGCTTGGCTTGAAAAATCAAGCTTTTTTGAAAGGCAGGCTTGGTTTGATTTTTCAAGCTTTTTCAAACCAAGCCAAGCCAAGCTTTCAAGCTTCAAGCCAAGCCCGTGAATCTCTAATTGAAATGGTTATTTATCGATATCTCTCTAAAATATAAGCTTACTTTCATTTTTCTACTCGCAATCTTCGACCTACAGAATTATGGGCAAATACGTCAAGTATTATACGTTATTTTTAGTGTTGCCAGAAGTCGAGACGAGACGAGACTTGGGGCCGGTCTTGTCTTGGTCTTGACTTGGTCTCGACTAGAGTGGTCTCGTCTTGGTCTTGTCGAGACGAGACTTGATGTTAGTCTCGTCTCGTCTCGAGTCTCGACAAGACTCTCGACTTTGCTTCCATTAACATTTTTTTATATAATCCCATCTAATAGTACATAAAATTCTAAGATCAGCAGTACAATCGCGATTCAAAAATTCCAAATAATATTAGAGATATTTATTATTTTTTCTGTAAATATCATCAACTTGATACTTAAGCTCTTGAAATAATTAATATGAAAATATACATACATACCGAGTGTTGTTTCTTATTAATAAACATAAAATATATAATTTCAATTCCTTAGCTACAGAATAAATCACAGCAATGCATTTCTATTATTAGCAATAGTTAAATATATAAAATAAATAAATAAATATATCATCACGGCATATTACCCATTTCTGGGTGTGCCAGTATCTACATCACAAGTAGACATCGGTAATGATGACGATATATTTTACCGTGTGGGCGCTTACTTAAATGAAGCAGTAAGTAAATGGACAAAAATCCCCAAAAAAGTAACTTCTTTCGCTATTTTTTTTATATTTTTCTAAATAAAAGTTAAATAAGTAGATAACTAAAACTTAGCCTTTCGCGTATCTCCTAGTACGCGTACCACAGGTTGAGAACTTCTGCTTTATATCAAAATTTTGACGAATAAAATTATAGTTAGTCATATATTTATATGTTATTTATTTGCCAAAAAAAATACACTTATTCCAAAAACGTATTTAGAATAATAATGGTATATTCAGTAAAAACTGTAGGTAGTTACATAAACACAATTCTCGAACAAAAAAAAAACACTTATTTGAAAAACAAATAAATTATAATAAACGTGCTTAAAATTATAAAATTAGTAAAAAAAAATTAGTAACTAAGAAACTTTAATAATAACAGTTGTACGGTTTAACGAATTATAAATAGATTAACTTTCCAAAATCAGTCAGCTTTACTATAATCATAGAAACAGCTGATATATTCAAAAAATTGTAATTGACAGATGTCAGTGTCAAGTACAATATACATAATGATTGTTCGTGTTATAATTGTATTGGATATATAGATTTTTTTCCAAAGAACGTTCGGTATGGAATTTGTAAAAAATAGTATATGTTCGTGTTATAATTTTATTGAATATATAGAATCTTTTCTAGGGAACTTTTGATGTGGGATTGGTACAAAATACATCAAATTGACGGAAGGTCTTGTGCCAGCCATAACAGATTTTTTATGTACCTACTAAAACTTCTTTTACATGTTGTAGAAGGTAGAGTTAAAAATAAAATCAAGCCATGTAGTAAAAATGGATAGAATTTTTTGGAGATATCTAATAATTCTTCATATGGTATTTCTTTCTCAAGAGGTTCCTCTTTCCACTTATGAAACCATAATAATGATTCCTCATAAAAATTGTCTATGTTATGTTTCATTTAATTCTTGTATCATCAGTTTATACTTTTCTTTATTACATGGTTTTATATTTTTAGGATGCAAAATTGTTAGATTGACAAGGTATTGTATTCTGTAATATTTGGATTTGGGTTGGGCAAACCTACCTACTTTTATTACTAGCAGATGTCTAAAAGTGGTTGTTATTGTCTGGTAATATGCAGCATTTAAAGCACAGGCCGTTGTAAAATTTATTGTTCCATTATTGGATTTTTACAAGAAAAGAAATGTTGTGTTATTTTTTACCCATTTTTTAAAAATTATATTGTATTAGGGAATTGGAAAACAGTTTGTTTTACACATTTGTGCATACAAAGTTTTAAGAAAATTGTTAAAGAAGGGCTTGTACATTACGACTTTTATATTTCTATTTTCTTTAAGGCTTTAAGTAAACGTTGATTATTGTTTTCAATTTTTTCATATGAATGAATTTATACAATGTTATTTTAATTTTCTCAGGGGGCGCGAGCGCCCCTCCCTGACCCCCCTGTATGTGCCCATGGGCACCGGGCGAGTGTACTTGCATTTTGCATGTGTTCCTACGAGAAATACTTAATACCAGTTTCTTAGAATATCTGATACCAATTTTCCCAAATTGTTATACCTGTAACTACATATTTTAACAATGTCCCTTACATTTAACTATGTTGAGATAAAGTTTTACTTTCATTATACATCACATAAAAGATACATAAACTTTTATCCTTTAAAGCACATATTTTCCAATTTTTTTTACTAAATGATACATTATGATTTTTTTGTTAGTTTTTAATGATAACACTAGAAAATGTTTTATTTTCATTGGTTGGAAAAGTATTTTTACATAAATTATGGATACAAAGTTTGAGAAGAATTAAATCTTCGTTATTTTTATATTTTTACTGTTTCTTTACAAAATAATTATGTAACTGATTTGTTAGTATTAATAGTTTACATTATTTGCAATTAATATATACCTATTTCTACATGCGATATGTATTCATATGTTTCAATGGAAGAATTATTTAGGTGAATAAGAAGTACATCCGTTGAAAATGTAGAATATGGTTATTTTAAAACGGGAATTTCCCTAAGATCGTAAAATCTTTGTGTACATTTTCGTAAAAATCTAAGAATCACAATAGATTCTTTAAAAATAAAAGAAAAATAATGTATATTTGAAGGGAACGTTACTTTTGTTATAATATATTAATTTAATAAATAAAACTGAAGTACATTGCTAACTTGCAGAATGCACCACAGATGTAAATTTTGTGTGCTATTTGAATTGGAAATATTTTTGAAGATGTAGTCAGTATTTCATATACCCAGCTGTACCAATATATTAATTGAGAATTAAACAAAAATTAAATTAAAATCAACGTGTGTAGTATAAAATAAAGGTTGATCTTAATTTAATAAAAAATATTGGTGCATTAAAATAACATAAGAATTCTAAATTGATACTTCTTTCATTTCATCCCACTTACATTGTAATTTAAATTCATTTAAAACTTATATTTGGATTATTATTATTGGAATAAGGAATACATCATATTTACATAAATTAATGTTTCTGGGACACAATTATGAAAGTAGAAAATTACAAAATTTGAAAAATTAATATCTCTCTTATTTATTCGAATTTTCAATCAGTATTTACAGCAATACTCTCAGTTTTTGAAGCACTTTTAGAATAGGTATATGTTTAAAAAATACCTTTGATCTGAAGTCGAGAGTCTTGTCGAGACTCAAGACTTTCTCGACAAGACTTGATGCTAGTCTCGTCTCGTCTCGACTTTTCTAGTCGAGACCAAATGATGGTCTCGTCTCGACAAGACCAAGACGAGACGAGACCAAGACCAAGACTGGTCTTGGTCTTGTGGCAACACTAGTTATTTTTTACGCGTAAAAAAATATTTTTTACATTCACAATAATTGAGAATTTTTTACGTAGATAATGTAAAATATTATTACCATGTGTATATTTTTTTTATAAAGATTTCTTTTATACTGTAATGAATATTCCAGAACAAGCAGTCCACGTGACATCAACATGTTTCTTTGATTCAGACAAACAATTAGGTAGCTTCAAACTATCAACAATCAGATTAGTAGGGAAATAATAATATTCCTTAGACATAACCTCAAACGTCAAACTTTAAACACATTTTACATCAAAATTAGACTAAATACGTAAATTTGAAGCATATTATATTATATTTTAAAAATGTATTATATGTTTTATGTAAATTTTAGGTAGTTTTGTAAAGAAATAAAATTTGAAGACATTTAAAAATAGACGGCGAATAAAAAAAATTGCAAAACTAAAATTTCTTTTTCTATTTATTACTTATAAATAACATGTAGTTTCAAATAATTTGAAATAGATTTAACTCATTAGCTCCAAACTTATTGAAAATGAATTTTATACAAATTTTAAGCATTTTATGTTAATTTATCCATAGTTTCAGAATGTATTTTAATATTTTACAATAATTTTTTAAGTTTCTTTCTTATAAGCTTATCATAGTTTCAGTAGTTGTAGAATATATTTATGATAGGATTAAGGAAAGTTACTGTCATGTGACATTTGTAAACAACAAGTCATCTAGTGTCTTTATGAAGAACTAAAATTATACATTATCCACGTTTTTTACTTATTTACGCATTGTTTACATGTAAACGTAAAAACAATTTTTTACGCGTAAATGCACATCCGTGATTATGGGTATATACCTGTTGAATATCGCGCCGAAATGTATTTCCGATTGGTGTGGCGCGCTCAGCGAACGAGAGAAGAAGAAGAGTTCAAGCGTTATTAGATGTATGTGCGTTTTGGCACGACAGAATGTAGTTTGTTTTTTTCAAGGTGTAAATAAAACACGAACGTAATAAATCCAATGTGTTTTTATTTGTTAATCCAATTTACGGACATAACATTTCGGGCGACGAGGATGGGATTCTAACGTCCCTGGATCTATTAACAGTGAATGTTTGATCGTTGAATACAATTATGGCTTCCCTCGGAACCATCGAACAGTTTGATGTCAATCAACCAACATCTTGGGAGAGCTATGCAGAAAGAGTCGAGTTTTTCATGCAAGCGAATGGCATAACTGACCTGGAGAAGAAACGTGCTGTATGTCTGAGTTTATGTGGACCTGCCACATACTCCATTCTCTGCTCACTACTTGCTCCAGCCCAAGTCGGTGCGACATCCTATACCAGTATCATAAAACATCTCGATGACTATTTTGCTCCGCGCCAGTCCGAGATGGTTTACAGATTCAAGTTTCGTCGCCGCGACCAGCATCCAGGTGAAACCATATCGGTTTTCCTAAAAGAACTCCGACAACTGGCTGAGAACTGTAGTTTTTCAGATAAATTGGAAGAAATGATGCGCGATCGACTAGTTTGTGGCTGCCGAAATGAGAATCTCCAAAGGCGACTCCTCTCTGAAAAGGATTTGACTTTTTCAAAGGCCCAGGAACTCGCACTAGCGTTCGAGGCAGCAGGTCGGAGCCTCACAATGCTAAAAGGAAACAGCCTGCCAGCCGACAAAGTCCAGAAATATGGCAAAAACGACGTCGCACAACAAACAACAAAAACGTAAACACACATGTTTTAGGTGCGATGGCGAACATTTGCCAGACACGTGCAATTATCGTGAGGAAAAATGCAATTTCTGAGGGAAAAAAAGGACATATTGAGAAAGTTTGTCTTTCCAAAAAACGACAAAACAAGGATGGCTCGAATAAGTCAAAATCGAAACTAAAGTCTCAACATGAAGTAACCTCAACTACAAATGATCGCGAGTATGCACAACCGCTAAATACAGTCCAAAGTGATGCGGGCAGTGAAAAATTTATGGTAACTGTTTTTATAAACAATAAACCGCTCGTAATGGAAGTTGATTCTGGTGCATCATACATTGTAATAAGTCGAAAAACGTTCAAAGAACTCATTTCGATTACGCCCCGAAAATACGCGAAAGTTCGGTAATTTTAAAAGACTGTCAACAAAAGAAAATAGACATTGCCGGTGAAGTTGCTGTAAATGTGCATCTTAAGAATAGAAACGCTACTATGACTCTGGTGATCGTTCAAGCCGAAAGATAAAATCTTTTGGGAAGAAATTGGTTCTATCCTTCAGGAATATCTGTATCGGGCATAGATAGTGTGATATCGACTGTCGATTACGCGAAAGATTACCGAGAAGTTTTTAGTACAGATTTAGGAACCTGCCGAGGCCCTCCAGTTTCTTTTGATGTGAACAGTGACTGTAAACCGGCGGTGCTTAAAGTTCGAAAAGTACCTTTCGCGCTTAAAGAGAATATCGAGCAGGAAATCGATAAGCTAATCGATCAGAAAATACTAGAACCAGTTGCACACCCTCGCTTGGGCGTCTCCGGTTGTTGTAACGGTAAAAAATAGTAACGAAGTACGAATATATGGTGATTTCCGGGAGGTAAATAAACACATTCGCGCCGACCCGTACCCGGTGCCGAGTATACAGAACATTTTGGCTGCTCTCGCAGGTGGGAAGTTTTTTGCAAAGCTGGACATGCAACAAGACTACCACAGCTCACTGTGGATGAAAAAACAGCCGAGGTTCAAACCATCATCACACACAAGGGTGCTTTCAAATGTAAACGCCTACAATTTGTAATATACATTGCTCCCCAAATTTTCCAGAGATTTGTGGACACTAGGTTAACCGGAATCAATGGAGTACTCCCATATTACGACGACATCCTTATCGTCGGAAATTCAATAGAAGACCTGGACACGAAAATAAGAGAAATCCTTCGTCGGTTCAAGGAAGATGGACTCCGTCTACGACAGGATAAATGCATATTTATCACGAAGGAGATTACTTTCCTGGGATATACGATAAATGCCAAAAGTATACGTCCCACCGAGGAGAAAATAGAAGCTATTAAAAATGCTCCAGCGCCTACCAACGTAACAGAATTGCAAGCATTCTTGGGTATGATAAATTTTTATCATGTATTTTTAAAGGACAAAGCTTCAATTGCCGAACCTTTACACCAATTACTACATAAAAATGCTCCATGGCAATGGCGCAGGGAATAAGAGATTGCGTTCCAGAAACTCAAGACAATGTTAGTAAGCGAACCGATTCTTCAATACTATGACGAAAAGAAACCACTATTTCTAACAGTAGATTCAAGTTTCTATGGAGTGAGATGTGTCCTTAGCCAACCTGGAGACAATAGTTCGCATGATTTGCCAGTGGCGTATCACAGTCGCACCATGACTTCAGCAGAAAGGAATTTCGCTCAAATCGACCGTGAAGCTCTAGCGATTGTCGTGGGAATGAAGAAATTTCACAACTATGTATATGGGCGTAAGGTGATCATCCGCATGGATCATAAGCCGCTTTTAGGGATTTTTAGCCCCCGGAAACTAACCCCTGAAGTACAATCACCCAGAATGCTACGCTGGACAATTATTCTTGCTGCGTATAACTACGATATCGAATATGTTGCAGGAAAAAACATTCCAAATGCTGACGCACTAAGCCGTTTACCTCTGAAAACCAAGACAAACGAACCTCCACCAGCTGAAGATGTTCTAATGCTTGAAAATATACCAGAAAAATTGTGGACAGCCAAGGATATTGCATCCGAAACTTCCAAGGATCCTGTTCTGTCACGAGTTTTACAGTGGACATTGAAAGAATGGCCACAATCATTTTCTGAACTACCCCCACAATTTACAACATTTTTCCGAAGAAAAATGAGCTATCATCCTATGAGAATTTTTTACTCTGGGGTACAAGAGTAATAATTCCACCAGGAGGGAGGGAAACATCATTGAAAATTTTACATGCATCACATCCGGGCATAGTAAAAATGAAGGCGTTAGCGAGGCCCTATCTATGGTGGTCGAATTTGGATGAAGACATCGAGCGTATGGTTAACTAATGCCCCAGCTGTCAAGAACATAGCCACATGCCTCGACAAGCCCCAGTTCATCTATGGGAATGGTCACGAGCTCCGTGGTCAAGGTTGCATATAGATTTCGCCGGACCTTTAAATAAAACGCTTCTCCTAATCATTATAGATTCTTATTCGAAATGGCTTGACGTTAAAATCGTTACCAGCACATCAGCAGCTGCAGCGATACAAGCCCTACGCGAAGAATTCGCGATACACGGACTCTCAGACGTTACTGTTTCTGACAACGGGACAGCGTTCTCATCCGAGGAATTCAGAACATTCCTAAAACAAAATATGATCAGACAAGCTCTAGTGGCCCTATATCATCCAAGAAGCAATGAACAGGCTCAACGGATCGTACAGAGCGTTAAAGCCGCATTGAAAAAATTGTCGCATGGGAATTTTGCACTCAAGTTACAAAGGTATTTGATAACTCAACATGTCACCCCACACACAATGACTGGAAGATCCCCAGCAGAGATTTGATGGGCAGAAAGCTCACATGCGTTTCGGACAGAATTCAACCGGATTTTGCTAAAGAGATGTGCGCTAAACAAGAGAAGACGATGTCGAAGCAAGCTCGAGTTTTCGATGATGACCAACATGTTTTTACATGTACATTTACCACGGGACAAAAATGGGTGCCATCTTTAGTTGTAAGGGCAACTGGACCTCTAAGTTATGAAGTTGAAACAAAGGATGGAAGCCTGTTACGTCGACACGTCGACCAGTTACGAAAAAAATGACCATCCTGCACAGAAGCAACCGAAGGTGATGCTACGGAGAATGTTCCCATAATAAATCCTTCTATTTCAGAACGTGAGTCAGTTCCTGTAGCCATTGAACCACCAACACCTGTGGGCAGATCTCCTAGAACTTCTGGACCAGTATCTCCCGTGACGACCACTGCGGGAAGATCTCCTAGGCCTTCTAGAACAAGACGGCCCCCAGCATACCTTGAGGACTATTCTCAATAGTCTACACTCGGAGGGAAATATGTTGAATATCGCGCCAAAATGAATTTCCGATGGGTGCGGCGCGCTCAGCGAACGAGAGAAGAAGAAGAGTTCAAGCGTTATTAGATGTATGTGTGTTTTGGCAAGACAGAATGTAGTTTGTTTTTTTTTCAAGGTGTAAATAAAGCACGAACGTGATAATCCAATGTGTTTTTGTTTGTTAATCCAATTTACGGACATAACAATACCTATACCAGTATAAAAAAATTCTTAATATGAATTAAGTAAATGAGTAACGTGCAGATATTATATAAAATATTAATAATAAATAACCTTTCTTCACAAAATATTTTTATTTTAATATGTACATTTCAACTGCAAAGCAGTCATCATCAGTTGTACTAAAAATAAAAACATAATATTTATAAATGTCAAAATTTTTTGTCAATCAATATTTATATCATACTTCATAATTTAATAATAAAAAAATAAGTAATATAAATAGTTCACTTTGGGATAATATTTATATGGGGTATGAATTTAAACAATTGGGTTTAGAAATTTTAGCAGTGGAAAAAAAATATTAAATTACAGGAGTTTCTTAATGGTCGTATATGAGCTTGATTTCTATTTCATAAATGTGGTCTTTTTTATTTCTGTATAAATTGTTTCAGGAATTATCCAGATTTTATCAAATACTTACTATTATTATAATTAGAAAGAAATGCTTATGAATTTTACTGTGAAAGAACTTTCGAAAACCATTAAATGACATAAAGAATTAGACCCAACTATAGTAAAAAAATCTTTTGTTCTCTATCTTGAACTGTTTGACCTACTTATTCTTTACTACGTTTAAGAATGTCTGAAATGTTTAGCATCCCTTATAGGAATATGTAGATAATGGGAAGGGAGGAGTGAAGAAATGTCTAGAACTATATGAAGTCTACAGCCAACAAGAAATCACGTGCGGAAAAATAATATTTTTTATTTTTATATTATTCGTAGTTGGCAGTTTGCGATATGATACCTACCTATATAGGTATGTAGCTTAAGAGTTCAGAAAAAATATTATGCAGTCTTTTCACTTTGAAATACAAAATGGTTTTTTCCGTGGCTTTTTCATCAATAAAAAGTTAATATTAATGTTTCCATAAAATGTAAAAAGAAAGGTAAAAAATACACATTGAAATATTAATTCATTTAAGAATTTACTCTACTTTGTAAAACATTGTAGTAATTGTTTAAAATAAAATTCATCAATAAAATTGTTAGTTAACCAAATTTTATCTTAGTTTTTAAGTAGTAGTACTGGTACTTTTTGAATTACTAAAGCAAGCTATTCGGCCATAATCAAAGACCACCATTTCTCAACAGATAAAATAATTAATTGCGAATAAGTGCACGAACAATTAACTTTCTTAATTAATTCCACATTCAACAAATTGCGGTCTGCTTTTAATATATTTTTTCTACGACCACCATGAAAAATTGACATTTGTGCTCTATTTTGTCATCGTAAAGTTGATGGTTACTAAGGAATGAGCAAAAAAATACTTTACCGCGCATAGCAACGCGCGGTAAAGTGCTCAAT
The DNA here is from genome assembly GCA_943142095.1 of Ophonus ardosiacus. Lineage (NCBI taxonomy): Eukaryota > Metazoa > Arthropoda > Insecta > Coleoptera > Carabidae > Ophonus > Ophonus ardosiacus. Next base: position 26,568,040 of record OW964828.1, on the reverse strand, counting down.
TTGCTCGTTTAAATAAATACATATTTTTGCTGAAATCTTAATTTATTAAAACAATACTTACGAAACGTGCTACAAACAATATACCTGAAGTTAGCTACATTACCAAATTAGTTAAGTATTTAATTTTATATAATAACAAATCTACTGGTGAATGTACATTGTATTACAACTTTAATTATTTAATAACACACATTTCATAATTAACAAACTTATTGGATTTAATTATTGGCAGATGATATTAAAATTGAATGTGCAGTTTTGGCAGTTTTGTATATTTATTCCAGAACTTAAAAACAGCTGACGAAGATAAATTAGATTCTCTGACTGTGACACTATCACTAAAATTTTCAGTTCTTAAGTGCTAGCGTTGATTTTAGCATGGAATAAATGGACCAAAGAGAAGACGATTTCATTAGATTTTTCCAAAAAGGAAGCTAGTAAGACATTTTCACTGTAATTCTTGATTTTTTTAACTTACACCATTCAATGGAGAGGTTATAATTCTTTTCGTATAATTTTCGCAGATTTTTGAGTAAAATTTTTGATATTATGTGTGAAAACTTTTCATAAACAATGATTACTGACAGAATTTTGTATGTATTTACTTGGATACTCACATCGTCATGGTTGCACACAACACAAAACAGAAATTGGTTGAGGTTGATTTGAACTTACTAAATAGGTATTATTATTTTTTCTATTTTGGTTAGTAAAGTCGTAGAAAAAATTATGTGTGCATCTCTAGCGTAAAGTATCTTTATTGCTCTCGCTCGAATGTAGCTTCAATTTTCGAGAGCGAGCAATAAAGATCCACTTTACCCTCTTGATACACAAATAACTATTTATGGGTAATATTGTAGGGATGTACATTACTATTATAATTTTTGACGAGAAGTTATTCATAGAATTTTTCTGAAAACATTTATCATAACATGTAAACCAACAATAAGATTTATAAAATACAATAGTTAGAATACCGGTTTTCTTTCTATCTATTATCACTTAAACACTAGACCGTGAAAGTGCTATTTTGAACTTTCTTTTTATTAGAAAAGATGCGTATGCCCAATTTAAAGTAAACGACGCGGTGATGGTCCAACGCTATATAATAACTTTAATAAATTCAAAGTTAAAATCCCAAACAAACCGAATTTCGCTCGAAGAGATTAGATATTGTGGAAGTTCCATAATTCGAGATAAGTAAACAATACAAGTTGTAGTGAAATCCTAGAGATTATTGCACAATTATGCATACTATGCAAGTTTTATCTACACGAACAATTATTTAAATAACAATAAAACTTTACAACTATAACCATATTAAAGCTGCACACTTCGTTAATGACAACGAGAGCTTACAATGGCCCTCTCTCGTTCCTTTATAGCAGAGACAAAACATTGTATTCGTCTTCGCCACCTCGACATATTCCATATGGATAATGCATAAGATGGCGCTGGTGCTCGGGTGCTTTGTTTGTGTGGGACAGACGCGAAGACCCGGGCCTAAGGCGTTGTTTCAAATGCACGGAATATTTTCAGACCGTTTGGAATAATTTATTTTTTGCCTCAAAAAAGTACAAAACTCCGGGTAGGAAAAATGAAGGTGAAGTTAAATATTTTATAAGGAAATTAGGACCAGCAGAGGTTTATGGTTTGATACAAATAAAACTTTTAGGAAGGATGAATATATAAAATACAGCATATAATTTTTAAAATAAAGGTATTAAGTAACTACGCTAATAATATACAATTATTCGTAAACAAATGATTACTTTTTGAATTCAAGTTTTGTAACCTAGTATTTAAGTTCAGTATAATTTGTATATTTAGATAATATCAACTTGAATCACCTGTAGTATAAGGTGATCTAGAATGTTTGCCAAGCGAAAAATGGTACATAATGAATATTCTTTAATATATTTTTTTTTACATTGAAAGAAACGCAATAGCCAGTTGAGCCGCTCATAGTTAAATTTTAGCTATTGGTTAAATTGACAATATTGTATCAAAACGAAATGTCAAATGAGTTATTAAATGTTGCTGCCAAAATTTTGATATGCACTTTTTTTGTTAATCTGTAATTAAGGCTTTAAATATAAGCGCAGTCATAAATGAATACTGGTCAGTTGCACCAACGTAACTTAAATTTTAAGCGTTCCTTAAATTGACAATATTACATAGAAATGAAATATCAAATGATTTATTATGCATTGCTGTGAAAATTTCGATTTGCATATTTTGGTTAAAGGCCGCTTAATATTGAAGTCTTGTTGGTGCAACTGGGCATAAATCAATAAAATATATTATTGTTCTTATAAGGGACAAACTACAAATAATAGGTATTTATTCACTAAGTGAGCTAAGATAATGTTTATTCATGAGAAGAAAGTTTAGCTCAAGAGCCCGTAATGGCGAGTGAGTTAAATTCTTCGAGTGAATAAACATTCTTGGTTCACGTGGTTTACACAATATTTTATTCAATTTTGACGAAATAGTAATAAAAACCATTATAATCATATTTAATTTCGACAAAATAAAAAACTAAACAGTTAGTAGGCAGTGCATGACAATCGTCGATGATAGACGTCAAGTTATCTATTTAAAAATCATTAATGTCTGTCATTTGTGTCGTGAAAAATAATGAAAATGCCTGATAGTATCTAATAAATACTGTGGTGAGTGTTGTTTTCTTGCCTGATGTTATTTTAAATGCATTATTTGTTACAGAGTAAAAAAAATTGTGAGACTGTATTAATAGATATTTACACACCAAGTGAGCTAAGGTAATGTTTATTCATGAGAAGAAAGTTTAGCTCACGAGCCCGCAAGGGCGAGTGAGTTAAATTCTTCGAGTGAATAAACATTCTTAGCTCACGTGGTTTGTACGATATTTGATTCAATTTTGACGAAATACTAATAAAAACCATTATAATATTGAATTTTGGCAAAATAAAAAACTGATCAGCTAGTAGGCTGAGCATGACAATCGTCGCTGATAGACGTCAAGTCATATTATTTAAAATGCTTTATTGTCTGTCATTTGTGCCGTAAAAATAATGAAAATGGCTGATAATGTCTGTTAAATATTATGGTGAGTGTTATTTTCGTACCTGATGTTATTTTAAATGCATTATTTGTTGCAGAGTGAGTTAAAATTTTGTGAGTGATTTAAAAAAAATTTTAATTCACATGTGAAAAAAGTGTTACTTATAGTTGTTGCTATGGAGTTAATAATGACAGTTTAAAACGTCAAAATTGAATAAAAAAAATTAATTCACTTGTGTATAAAATGTTACTTCTAGTTGTTGCTATGGAGTTAATAATAACAGTTTAAAACGTTAAAATTTAATAAAAAATTTGTATATATTTGTCATTTTTATTTCATTGTTAACTTTATTAAATTGTAATTTTCTGATTTTTACATCCTAATTCTTGCACTTACAAAAAGTAATGATTAAATAAATATGCAGAATATAGCTTTTATCTGACGGGTATTTTCTAAAATAATTTATGCTTATGGAATATCTGTTTTCCCTTGCTAAACACCAGTGACCCACATTTCATGTTACATCCTGATCCTGTGTATAAATAAATAATTGATAGTCTTCAAAGTTACATACCCCGTAGTGACACATGTCACGAGTACAATTCTTCATTACAAATCCTTCTCCATTAAATCAACATCTCTTGGCAAACAGCGCTGGAGACTGTGGAGACAGAACACGGCAACTTACAGCTTACCTCCCTCATTAATATGCAGCAGGGAGAGCAAGCAGCATCCAGATCACAAATCCAAACACATCATTCATAAGCCCTTATTGAAAACATCAGCAGACAGATAAGGGTCACACAAGGGCCGGGATGTGTGCAGGACTGGACAATGTCCATGTCCATGGGCCCCCGCCCTCATCCCACTGAAAAGTCATGTTAGTGTTTGTCACGTTCACTGGGCTACGCGTGCAAATCTCACGTTAGCGCTGAAAGCCATTAGCTTTTCACTTGATAAGGATCAACCGCAGATGGAGACACTGTTGCTGGAATTTCAATCGACCCGAACGGCTATAATTCAGATAAATGAATGGAAAGGATTGGTAGGTAAGTAGAAGATAAGAATTTTCATTACTATTGAATAGTAACGTTATTGTTCAGCTAATAACATGATTTATGTCATTCGATTTTCTTTTTATAGAAGGGAAACTGGCTGAAATTTCAATGTCTTAAGAGCATACTATTTATACACATCGCATGGAGCGGACTGAACAGATTTTTTACATATACTAATTCGCATTATGCAATCGTATAAAATGCATCCGTATTATAATTTTGTCTCCAAATGAATTATTTTTATGTGCAATGCATGTTGAAACGGTTGTCAAACTGGAAGGCATTGCGAATTAAGTAAACAACACAGAGAACTCGTACGGATTGTTTAGTACTTTGACGAAAGCATCCCGCCGTTCCGTTGATGCAATCTGTCCGATGAAATACATACGAAGCAAACAAAACTATGCTCCGTTCGTTCCATGGGTTGCGAATAGTATACGCTTGCCTCAAGTATGTATGTTCTAAGAGTGCATATTCTAAGGATAATTTTTTTAATCAGTCCCTAAAAGGAATTCAATTTGATTGTGCAATAATATTAATTCTCCTCCTAAATTGGAATATAATGAATTGTGTAATAACTCAGTTCATTTGTCTAATAGCCATAGTCACTTCTTATTATTATTATGCTTATTCTTAAATATCACAACACAGTACTACCTATGTATATTGCTTACAGTAGTGTGCAAAAGTAGTGAGCCAAACAGATTTTTAAACCATATCGTATATTGTAAAGGTGATAAGGAGATATGAAAATGAAACATTTATATTAATCAACATATGCACTTGTGCAAAAAATATTTTCATATTATAAACCAGAAACATATAAATAAACTTATGTAGCAACAAAATAATTTATCGTGCTGTTCAAAAATATTGCGCCAAAGATATAGCTCCGTATTTCGAAATTACTAAAAAATTGGTTTAATCTTTTTCTTACTTGTGATGTACTACTCCATATTTAATAGTTTTATCATTCCTTTTGACACAATCTCTGCAGCTGCAGCACACCGTGGAGGCATTGATGTAATTAATTCTGTAGATATCGTAAACTCATAATTATGTAAAGTCGTAGTTACCGATTGAATCGAAACGGATCAAGTTACAAATTTACAAAAAATGCTATTCTGGGCTCGAACCTGTAAGTTTATTAGTTATGAGTGTACTGTAACGTTCGTTACGATAGAAAAACAAAATCCATAAGAATAGTATGTTTAATAATATATTTTATTTATTTTAATTTATTTATTTTCAATAGTTATATTCAATCTTGATACTATTTGTAATTTACAAAACAGATGATAAAAATGAACGCAACAGTGAAATTGGGGGAAAATAATAAGTACACAAATGTCGAATTCACTCTCGAACTATAGGTATGCTTTTAGTTGTCTAATATTTCGGTTGTACATGTAAATTAAAAGTAAAATTTAAAATATATGGATTCACGATTTGAATCCAAAAATATAAATAACACTAAAGAACATTACTTGAATTAAAAAAGAGAACAGTAATACATAGTGATGAGAAAATAGCTACTGTTAACGATATGACGTTATTGTACGCAATTTATTGGTGTCACGTTATTTGATATTACTTCTTCCATAGTGTACATATTCATTTATTGTTTATTATCTTTATATTTTGTGTTATTGAATTGTTATTATATTCTTTGTCTTGATATAATAAATAAATAAATAAATAAATAAATGAAAAATAAAGAAATGAAAAACTCCGCGGTTCTATATGAAAATTAATAAAATTACGTACAAAACGCAATCATAATAAAACCGCGTACCTAGTAAAAGTATCTTGCCGATTTGCATACACGTGCTGCACGATTAACAAAACGAAATTTGCAGCAACAATAAAACGAAATTATCACATTTTATCAGTACGTTCACCCACATACATATGAAACAACATGTCCACTATTTCCTGTATAAATTTTTATTAATATTAATCACTTTCTCTCAGATAAACGAAGTATACTGTTGCAAAATGACAACATGAAAATCGTAATTATTAGCAAAATATATTGGTACCTCGATATACGTCATTAATCCGTTCTAGATCGTTGGACTTTACCGGACTGGACATATACCAAACGAACTTTTCCAATAAGAAATAAAAGGAAAACAATTAATTAGTTCTTTTCAAAAAATCATATTGTTATTGTTATAATACTACTTAATACAAATGCAGTGGTTGAAATATATATATATATATATATATATATATATATATATATATATATATATATACAGTTGCGTGCAAAAGTTTTGAGCCACTTACATTTGTACACTATATCATATATTGTAAAAATGATAAAGAAATGAAACAGTTATTTTTACAAACATATTTTGTGCATTAAATATTTTCAAATTATAAACCAAAAACTACATAAATAATCCTATGTGATAACAAAATAATTTATGACGTTGTTCAAAAGTATTGCTCCAGAAATATACCTACATATTTTAAAAGTAGTAAAATATTGGTAAAATCTTTTTGGAAGCAAACATTGCAGTACACCGTCAAGGAATTGATTTGATAAAATTTGTAGTTGATTCTTGCAGTATATTTTGCTATTCATTTTTCAAATGATTCCACAATTCACCCTTGTTTCTTCACCCACGCGTATTTTTAACTCTTTCCATAAATTCTCTAATGGATTTAAATCCAGAGATTGGCAAGGGAAGTCAAGAACTAAAAGTTTTTTTAAAAATGAAATGTCCAATACGTTCTTCCTCTTGAATACTTCGAAACACAGTACTTCGGCTGGCATCGGCAAGGTTTGATATTCGAATATCTTTCGAAATATCAACAGTAGGTTTCTTGAATTTACTAGATTTTAGTTTAATTATTTTATCTGTTCGCTTCGTTGGTTTACTGGTCTATCGCATATTGGCTTCTCAGCTAATGATTTTGGCTACTTATTTTTCGTAATAATTCTATTTATTGTGCTCTTATAAATTTTGAGCACTTCAGCTATCTCGCGAGAACCCTTTCCTCGTAGAGCAAGGTTTATTACGGATTCTCGTAACTGAAGGTGGATGTGTTTTACCATTCTGTTAAAAAATATTCTACATTTAATTTCATTTCGGAATCTTACGAAAAATTTCAATAAAATAACGTGTTTGAACTGTCAGCTACAACGTGGCACAATATTTATGACCACGAACAATTTCGACTGGGCGTATAAAATACAATGAACATAAATTTTAAAATATGATGACTATACTTATTATAAGGTACTTACTTTCCAAACAGTTGTGCACTATGTAAATGTATTAAAAAAATAAATATTCTTTTAAAAGAAATAAAATATATGCGGCTCAAAACTTTTGCACACAACTGTACGTATATGCATATATTTCAAGCAATATATTTGTATGAGGCAGTGTTACAACAATATAAAAATTTACCATTCAGTCTGTTTTCAAGTCTCTACTTGGATATGGTTGAGGATCACCAGGTCTGACCTTTACTAAAAATATACATATATATATATATATATATATATATATATATATATATATATATATATATATAACTTTACTTCTGCCGTTGCCTCAGTTGTATTCCTAACAAATATCGTATACCAAACATAATTTTTCGCGTCCAAACAGCGCGTACATCAAATTGGACTTATTTTAAAGCGGACGTATACTAAGGCACCACTGTAATTGCAAATAGAAGTATTACATTTATTGTTATGCATAAACAAATAAGAGAATTATATATGCCAATTTTATGTGATGTATTAAAGGAAATAAAACTGTAGTTCCTACATATTTAACTAATTTATTCGTCGTTAAAATCCCCAGGGAAAGGAAAAAAATGGAACCCTCACATAATACCACACTGGGATTTCACTATAGATGTCATATTATAAGTAAATATCCACATGTTAACCCCAAAGCAAGATACAACAACCTGTAAATAAAGTTACAGGCTACAGCGCTTTCAAAATTGTGCCATCATATTTTATCCCTTTCAAAATGAAGGAGTAATCAAAAGAAAGTATATAAATAAGTACTATATTCAGTTTTCAAACTAAGAGAAGAATAAGATAAAAATTTCCCTAGAACGATATACCCCTCTGAGTACAATAGAAAATTATTGAATATATCGTGCTTATTCTTGAATATTCCGCAAGAGAGTTCTCGTGATTATTCATAGTATGTATGTCATAAATATAAATTTAATATATAAAACTGCAGATTTATCTACGGTGAATAGCAACAGTTTTGATTGGGTAGCCACTTTTTCCCACATTAATCAAAAACCACAAAACAGTGTTTAATAATAAATTGTAAAATAAATAAAATAAACATGTTACAACAGATTTTACATATTGCTAAGGTATAATGTTAAGGTTGCTGGTATCAGAAGTTTGTGTTTTTGTATTTTCTGTTTTCTCTTTTTCTTCTTATCGCTTGTCTACTATACTCGCAGATCGGTATACCTTGTACTTTATTCAATTATAAGAATCAATTAAATTGTGTTATCGTCAGTTACGAAAATTTAAGGTGGGATTCTCACGTAGATGAAATATGTAAGTCCTTAGCTTCGATGTGCTACTTAATAAAAAGAGTACGTTGTTTAACAGATTCTCATACTGCCAAAATAATGTACTTTGCAAAATTTTACTCCATTATGTGTTACGGTATAATTTTCTGGGGTGGCTGTCAAACTGCTTCTAGAGTGTTCACCCTACAAAAACTTGTAATTCGCAATATTTATCAGTTACCTTTTCGGTCGTCTTGCAGACAAACATTTATCAAAGAAAAATTATTAACTTTAACTTGCTTATATATCTACCAAACTGTTTTACATATAAAAGAGCAATTACACACATTGCCGACCCACAGTGATTTACATCAGTACAATACTCGAGGCAAAAATAATATTCTAGTACCTAAGGTGAATTTAAATAAATCAAAATATAATCCCTTCATTATGGGTTCAAAATTTTATAATCGCCTACCGCAATATCTGAAGGATATAAATGATAACAAAAAATTCAAACATCAACTCAAACAATATTTAATAAATAAAGGTTTCTATACCATCGACGAATTTTTTAGTAACATAGAATAAAAATGACTTTATTAAAATTCTGTTTCAATCTTTGTAATTTTATATTGTAATTATGACAATTCCGATACTATTGTATTTGTAGTCTACGGAAATAAATAATAATTATTATTATTATTATTATTATTATTATTATTATTATTATCTAAGGCATAGGTACAAAATCAAACAAACAATATACCAATTGAAATGATACCTGCAATATATGGGGTGTAGAATTGAAATAAGTTATAGCTACTATAGGGATTACATTACAATATTTTTAATTTAGCTATTTGTGCTTCTCCAGTAATTATTTTTTTTTTTAAAAAAAAAAACAGGTCCACACCTAATTCTATTTTTAAACTAATTCCATAGCCATAACTAAATTTATCTAAAATAGAGAAGTAACACTTGCCAAATCAAAAAGAATAACAATGAACATAACACAATTCATTTACGGTTTTCACACATAAAAATTAATTAATATTTTTACAAATGTAAAATTATAGTATATTGCTGTCAAAATTGAGATTTGGATTTTTTTGTTTAAGCCTAGCTTAAAATTTAAACCTTGTTGGTTCAGCTGGACATATGTCAACTAATAACTTTTCAAACTACTTTCGAACTACTCGAATTGGTTTGGCAAGATAAACTTTGTTTTGGTAATTGTACAATCTCCAACGAAGAAATATACGATAAACATTTGCGTAATGCTTCATCCTTAAGGTAAACAAGGTGTGTTTAATAAAAGTACCTACTTTATAAAAGTAAATTCGTAATACACGCCTTAGATATTTATAATATACAATCTGAACGAAGTAGCAGAGCTTATATGAAATTAACTCGGTGATAAAATATACAAAAAGGAAATAGTTAATATTAAAACAGAATTAAATTTCAGATAAAATGTAGCACCCTATCTGTATTATCCAAATCATTTTCTAAAAATAATTGTCATAAATATTAATTCTTCCCTCAAAACACCCACAAATATTCAAAAATATTCAGATCCGGATATATTTACGTGTTATTGTAATATTCATGAATTATAACTAATAATTTGCATAGGAAATTGTTTCAAAATTGACGGACGCGGAAGGAACTACTTTTTCTCGTACTATCTCACCTAAAAGCTTTAGGAGTAACCCAACCCGTACATTATTCCGAACCAGTCGTCGACCCAAAAACACATTAGGAAGTGCTGAACGGAAGATGGGAGGAAATAAAGTGATTAGAAGAAGAGGGAAAAAACTCGAATTCTTTCCACATCCTCTGGCTGCTTCCGCGACCTCTACGCTATTATCTCCCTCTGATAATATTTAAACAATGGATGAGTTTCCACCCAATGAACGCATTGCTCCAATTTACTTTTTCTTTCATTTCCATACACACATCATGAGGGATATGTGGAAGAATAAATAAAGAGTACACAATGAACGATAATTGGAATTTTTGTTGATTTTATAAGAAGGGAGCGAATTTCACAATCAAATCTGGCAAATATTTAACGCAAACAATGTTTTGTTTTAATGGAAAATATGTCGATAACAAAATATTAATTTACCTATATATTCTTATGAATCCGTTTGCGCAAAAAAATAATATGCTCAAGAATTAAAAAATAAAGGGCTTTATATGAAGAACGAATGTTAAACATAAAAATATATTGAGAAACGAATGACTGATTTTGGTAGCTGAACTTTTCCAAATAAAATGGCTTATTATAATTATTATTATTATTATTATTATTATTATTAAATTGTTTTTATGCTCACGATAAAATATTTAAGACCGAATATTATTGTTTTTATAATTTTTTATGTAATCACATACAGCCCGATTCACAAAAAAGTTTAAGCTAATCCTCATTTTTGGATTAATGAATCCTATTCTATTCCGGTATTTAAAATTCCCAGATAGCATCCGACATACTACGTATATAAATTTATTATCCATGATAGGCGACGGATATCCATGATAATATTAGAATGTGATATGTACATACCGACTTTCATATACTTTTACCTTATTTATGCTTTGCGTTCTATATTTATTTCACTTGTACGTAGTAAACTGGAGTATGGTTGTCTAATCTGGAAACCATATTACAAAAATCAAATACAATCTATTGAAATTGTTCAACGAAAATTTTTAAAAATTTGTTATTTTAGACGGTTTAAGAAATGGCCAAATATAGAATATACTGAGCTGTTGAATATATTTAATTTCGAGTCATTGGAAAATCGTCATTTACAATTATCGATTATATTTTTATACAAGTTATTAAACAATCTAATTGACGATATGGCACTTGTCGGTACATTAAATTTCTACATTCGTCCATGTAATGTTCTAATGTTCGTAATTCTGACACATTCTATTGCAATTTTGCCCGTACTAATGCCTTCTTCAATTCTCCAGTTAATTCTATGTGTCGTAATTACAATGAACTTTCCAATGAACTTGACTTCTATGACAGTCTCACTGTATTCCGTAATACATTAAATAGTGTTATATCTCGATTGTGTTCTAATTAATGCTTGTAAATTATTTAATTTATTTGATTATGTCAAATTTAATATTTTTTTTTTTATTATTATTATTTTTTATGGCCTTCTGTGCGGTGCCGATTGGCCAGATACAAAGTAGTTTTTGAGTATTTAATTTAGGACATACACAAACATCCAAGCCCTTGGTGGGAATCGAACCCAAGACCACGGAGCCGAGCGGTGAAGGTCGCTTGAGCGCTTGCTTCTAACCGCACGACCACTGAGGCGGCTAATTTAATATTTAGTCACTATATTTACTTCTATTTTTATCCTGTTATTGGGATGCATCAATCCTGTTGAATAAATATATATTATTATGGATATTTTCTGAACATTAGCCATTTAAATATACTATAATGTATGTACTATAAATATTGCCTTATGGACATTGCTGGTATTATTGTCTTGTGTATATTGTTTAGATATTCATTTCTAATTACGTGTTTGGATATCGACTTTCTGATATTTTATGAATATTGTTACCATATTGTAGGCTGAGTATAATGTATTTTACAAATTCTAGCTTTAATTATTTATAAATTTGACACTATGTCGCACATTCGAATACATAATATGAAGAATGTATACACAATTTTTTTTTAATTAAAAAAAAGCTGGTGCCAAATAATTTTATGAAAATTTAATTAACATTCATTTTTCAATAACTTACAGAAGTCGTGTAGGTATTGAAATATTGAAGTAATTATTGAGGAGAATAATACATATATTCTTTATCAATAAATATTCTTTACCAATAAAATAATTCTACAATGTAAATTTGATTTTTCCTTTGGTTGTGTGACTTTTACTCTGTCTGTCGCATAACAGTACGCATGCGTGATATGCGAAACGAAGTGTGGATGTTGGATGTGGAAGTGTAAAGAGAACAGATCAAGTACAAGTGTTTGTTTTGTATTTAATTTTACATGTTTGGTTATTTCACATTAGTAAATCATTATGCACCAGTGTTTATTGTGCGTTTAGATGATATATGTATGTATAAGGTAAGTTATTATTTTGTTCTTCATCTTTACTTAGTTTCGTGGTCTTGTAATAACCTCAAATGTATAGTGATAGTGAGTGTGTAGTTGGATTATTATTGTATCAGATTAGTATACAAAAAGTAAATTTAAAATATATAAATTGTTACAGAAGCTTTAATGCTTAAAAAATTAACAGAGAGCTGTCATGATGATGGAATTATTCAGGCAATTAAAGCTTAGCTGGTAAGAGTCAAGGAACAAGGAAAGCCTGACAAACCAAACAAAAGTAAGACATTTTCATGTATCACAATACGTGATTTTGATCATTCCTTTTTTTCCAGAATTAATCAACAAGATTGAAATACTTATGAAATTTTACATCATATTCTCAACGAAAGTAAGAAATTTTCATATTGCGCATAATATTTGTTTGTAATTAATTAATTATTTCACATTTGTTTAGAAAATGAGTATTCCAGAATAAGTGAGCTAGAAACATATTTTTTTTCTTTAATTAATAAGTGAACGTAAATACCTATATGTCAGCTAATATACGCTTTTTTAATAAAGAGAGTAAAACTGTGTGTACTAGGTAAATATCATTTTCTTCCAAAGTTATTTTTTAATCCGTCTAATTACAGAGTTAATAATAATAATAATAATAATAATATAACAAATTAGTATTTTTTTAAATATGGAAAATAGTAATAGAATTCGAGAAAAACATTAAAATATTAAAAAACAACTGTGCGAAGTAATACAAGCAAAGCAGATTGAAAGATATAGGGTTATTCATCTCTTTACGGATTTTTTAATTTCTCTCGATATTAAAAATTTATTAATTTCTCTAAATTTGATCAACGTCATATACCACATTATATTGCCCTTACCGTATAATTGTAAGAGATACACAGTCGTTATTCCGGAATATATGCATAGGTCACTAGATACAGGCGGAATGTATTATATTTTTGCATACACATTAATATTGAATTTTGGTTTCCACTTTTTTAGCGTAATTCTATACTCTTTATGATGTCGATGCTCAAGTCTTTTTCTCTTTGATGGATTTTGAGTTCACAAATGGACGTCATAAATGTTAGGTATTAGAAATATTTTTTGAAGAATAATACAACCTTCTAGTTTACGTTTTGTATATATTATTTATTTAAACCCAAAGTTTCGGCAGTATACACTGTGCCTTCTTTAGGGAAAACAACTTAAATTTATATATTTGTTTAAATAAAAATCTGATGTGGCCAACACGATACCTCCTGCTGTTTAATTTTTATTAATTTAAATACATACCTACGTATTTACTAATGCTGCAAACCATATTATGTTCCTTTGTATAGAGCTATTTTTTTATTTACTATTTTCTTTTTAAAATGTCACCATTATTAATTTGAAGTGTAGTTTTTTAGACAGTGACATTTATCTGTCACCTACATACATTTGAAATATGAACTGTGTAACAAAGGAATTGTGTTTATCAGAGACTCTGAGATTTATAAAAGATTATTTTCTAAATTTACCTGTAAAATACATAGAAAAATTATTAATGTATACCTGGAGAAAATTCAATAATCTTTAATTTTTATAAATAAACAAATATTTATTATTTTTTTATATATATATTTATAATAACACAAAATGCGAAAAAATGTCAGCATTTAATGGTATTTTTTGACGAAACCCCATTTGAGCTTCTAGTAAAGAGCCATTTTCGGTTATCCGAATAGTGTCTCATATTAGACTATGGTCGAAATACATGTTTTCAAAATTTTCTCAATGATAGTATTTGAGTCAGCGTAGACAAAATACACACACACACACACGCACACACACACACACACACACACAGATACACACATACATACATACATACATACCTCATAAAAATGTTAAAATTGGATTCTAGGGACCTTAAAACATAGTCATTTACCAAAATCTCGATATGCGATTTTTAGCACGATCCCTAGGCCTCCCCTATCAATGGTACCGGGACGTAAAAATATACACAGAACATGAACTAAAAGGTTGTATTATTCTTATTGTTGTATTATAAGTTTTGAAAGATTTTTTATAAATTTGATTTTTTTGTTTTCCAACTATGTGCCTATGCACAATTAATCTGTGTTCATTTCTTTTAAACATAGAAAATACAACCATTATTGACTCTGTAGATTAGAAATAACATGGTTAATGTGTAAATGTAAATATTTAATTATACAGGGTGTTAACAAGCATTTGACGATATACATATACTACATACTGCTAAACAAAATGATTAATACAATTTGTTAGGTTATTTAAAAGATCTGGTAATGAATAAATTTAATTTTTTGTGAACAGTTCTAGACTACTGTCCAACGTCATAAGGTATACGAGTACCATATACAACATTATCGTAATCACTTATTATTTCCTTTTCTATCAAAAAATTCATGTTTACCAAATATTTGTTTATAATAACTCTAAAGTTTTGACTAGTTACTTGCACTATCTAAAAATGATATACGTTTGTAAACGCTCCAAGCAAATGCTTAAATCTAATCTAAGGGAATAAGTGAAAAATATCAGAGTATTCCAGCATATTTAGAGTATGACAAACGAACAGACCTATTATGTTCATGTAAAAACTAAAAATTTTAAAATTTGGAATTGTGTCATTTTTGTAGCGGCGGTCTTTTGTTAAATAAAAATAAATTTACTTACAATTCGATGTCAGTGGAATTTTTTTTTATGAAAAGAAGTAAATACCAACCTGCAACAAATAAACATAGGTTAGTATTATGCAGTAATTATAATGGAAAATAAACGAGAAAATTATTACAACCATACATGCATAAATTAACCAATAACCAGTACCTAATCATAAGAGTAAAATTAAGTAATTTGCAATGTGTGACAATAAGAAAAAAAGAGAAATAAAAAATTCTTTAGTAAATCTACTATTTGAATCTTGTATTAAATTTCTGGCTAAATGACAGAGCTGTAAAAGATATTCAAAGGTGAAATCTGAGATAAAGAAAAAGAGTAGAACAAATATTTACAAATAGCGTATATTGATGAAAACTTCCATTTGGATTTAGCAAGATTACTTTTTCAACTTTTTTATTCCGTTCTACATATTGAATGTTCATATTTTATAGCTACTTGTTGGTTACCTTACCGAGAAACAAGATTCTAAATTGATTTTAGGCTTTAGAATGGAATTATATAAATAGTTATTTTAACAGAGAGCATAAAAAAGTCAGAGCTAGTCGTTAAGTATTTTGAAAAGAATCCGAGAATGTTTGGGAAAATTAAAAGAAAACGCTGGATATTCTTTATTGCTAAATTCCAACCACAAGTTTTTAACCACTCATGATGCAAAACACTTGAAAATTTAAGCAATGGGATAATGGGAACTGTGTTATACTGATAAATTCCAACCACTAGTTTTTAACCATCATGATGCAAAACACTTGAAAATTCAACCAAAGGGAACAGTATTATATTGATAAAATTCCGTTAACCCGATAAAATTCCGCTACCAAGTAAATAAACAGTTATTATTGTTTATAACTGTCATTGTGATAATTAATTAATATTTCAAGTTTAAAAATAATTCTTAATATTAAATGAGCCCCAAGACTAGTGGAATTCTATTACTGTTAGTGACGAGTCTATATTTGATGTCAGTGTACAAAATAATAGCAAAAATGATTCAGAGCAAAAATGAGGCTCTTCATAGGAACTGATTAAAAAGCACCGGGGGTTATATTTTGTATGTCCGTAAGAGTTATGGGGAAAATTCAGTCCATAAATGGGACGGTTAACTCCATTAAATACAAACAAATATTGGAAAATAACTTATGGTACAGCATAGAAAAAATGTATTCAGATGCGCCGTTCATTTTCCAACTCGAAGGAGCTTCATATCATAGGCCAAAACTACCCCAAATTGGTTCAAAACGTATGACAGTTCTGGATTGGCCTCCGAGATATCCGGACTTATATGTAATTGAAACTGTAGCACAAACCAAAACAAAAATTGAGGAACAACGCACAAAGAACTAGTGTTGCCGGAAGTCGAGACGAGACGAGACTTGGGGTCGGTCTTGTCTTGGTCTTGACTTGGTCTCGACTAGAGTGGTCTCGTCTTGGTCTTGTCGAGACGAGACTTGATGTCAGTCTCGTCTCGTCTCGAGTCTCGACAAGACTCTCGACTTTACTTCCATTATCAATTTTTGTATAATCGCATCTAATAGTACATAAAATTCTAAGAACACCAGTACAATCGCGATTCAAATATTCCAAATAATATTTGAGATAGGTATTTATTAAGTTTTCTATGAATATCATCAACTTGATAATTGAGCTCTTGAAATAATTAATATGAAAATATACGTATATATCGAGTGTTGTTTCTCATTAATAAACAAAATATATAATTTCAATTCCTTAGCTACAGAATTATTAGCAATAGTTAAACAGTTATGTATATGTTTAAAATGAAGCAGTAAGTAAATAGACAAAAATCTCCAAAAAAGTAACTTCTTTCGCTATTTTTTTATATTTTAATAAATAAATGTTAAATAGGCAGATAACAAAACTAGCCTTTCACGTATCCCCTGGTACGCGTACTACAGGTTGAGAACCTCTGCTTTATTTCAAAATTTTGCGCTTGCCCCCCCTGAGAAAATTAAATACATTGTATAAATACCTAATTCATTCATATGAAAAAATTGAAAACAATAATCAACGTTGACTTAAAGCCTTAAAGAAAATGTAAATATAAAAGTCGTAATGTACAAGCCCTTCTTAACAATTTCCTTAAAACTTTGTATGCACAAATGTGTAAAACAAACTGTTTTTTTCCTAATCCCTAATATAACAATATAAAAAAAAATTGGGTAAAAAATAACACATTTCTTTTTTTGTAAAAATCCAATAATGGAACAATAAATTTTACAACGGCCTGTGCTATAAATGCTGCATATTACCAGACAATAACAACCACTTTTAGACATCTGCTAGTAATAAAAGTAGGTAGGTTTGCCCAACGCAAATCCAAATATTACAGAATACAATACTTTAATCAATCTAACAATTTTGCATCCTAAAAATATAAAACCATGTAAGAAAGAAAAGTATAAACGGATGATACAAGAATTAAATGAAACATAACATAGACAATTTTTATGAGGAATCATTATTATGGTTTCATAAGTGGAAAAAGAAACCTCTTGAGAAAGAAATGCCATATGAAGAATTATTAGATATCACCTGGAACACAACTATGAAAGTAGAAAATTACAAAATTTGAAAACTTAATATCTTTCTTATTTATTCGAATTTTCAAACAGTATTTACAGCAATATTCTCAGTTTTTGAAGCACTTTTAAAATACATGTTTAAAAAAATACCTTTGATCTGAAGTCGAGAGTCTTGTCGAGACTTCAAGACTTTCTCGACAAGACTTGATGCTGGTCTCGTCTCGTCTCGACTTTTCTAGTCGAGACCAAATGATGGTCTCGTCTCGACAAGACCAAGACCGGTCTTGGTCTTGTGGCAACACTACAAAGAACGAAGGAGGGTTTGAGGGCCTGGAAGTAATTCATTACCAGTAAAAGAGTACCAGGCACTAGTAAATTTCTCGTCTACAAGAAAGGAGAAAATAATTAAAGCAAAAGGTGATGTTACGACATATTAAATAATTAATATATAAATACAAAAAGATGAACTTTATTCGCCTACTCAAGGTGGTGTCGAGAAGAGGGATAATTCATATTCACAATTCTTCTTGTTTTCCAATTTATTTGGACGTTTCGGAGGTCCATAGACCTCCATCTTCAGCATTATACATTTTCTTAGCTAAGTTTTACATTTATTTTATTTTATTTTTTGATAAGCTGTGTTGTCTCACTCAACCCCGATGGTACACCTTGTTACCATGCGGTCGAGGTAACACAGTACATTTCACTCTCAATTTCAAACTTTCACGCTTTAATCCCTCAAAATAACAGGATGGAGGTGAAGACCCACCCTCTTTTCAAGTATGCGGGGTTGTGTAGGCGAATAAAGTTCATCATTTTGAATCTTCAAACAAGGTATCAGAAATAAGAAAAAAAAGGGAAAAAATAATATATAAATAGTTCGTCATTTATATTAAATGTTAATCTGGCCGAATATTTAATTGCCAATAATTTTTCAATAAAAATCAATTTTAAACATCAACAAATACTTTTCTATTCGAAGGTATGATTTTATAAAAAATATAGTTAGACAGCAACAATTATACCAAAAACTTATTTAGTAGAAATTGCAAGGAGCCGAACATATAGTTGTTAGGGCTCGTACTTCATTTTACAAGAAATAAAATCTTTTCATTCATCATATCAATTATTAATAAAGGTAGCGATTGTAATAAGGTGAGAATAGTGAAATAACAAGTAAATAACTTTAATATAAACTCTTCTAAATTATAGTTTCAATATCAACATTTTAATTCTGTTATCTTTGTAAGTCAAAATTCTGTTTAGAAATAATAATCAGTATTCTCTCAAATATCTGTTTAGTCTAGATGTCAACCGCGTAGACATTTATGATTTTGACAATTAACTGTATAAGTTATTGGCTAGACTACGTGAAGTCTTGTTATTTTGCTATGGATGCTACACCCTCGCACCCTTCATCAGATATGCCTGTTGAAGTGATAACCCTTTGTTTAAGGCAGTCGAGATAAAAGTCTCAGAGAGGTCAGACATGTAGTTTGTGTTTAGTTTTTGGGCGTTTTACGCCAGTACTCGTACAATATAATAATGTAACAGTTTGTATTAGTTTAGAGTAATAATTAATAATAATGTTTTCGTATTAATATAATTATGTAAATAAAAGTTATAGTTAAAGTTAAAATTAGTATAAAAATATGTGTGCGGCACATCCATCCAAAATATGTTCATAACTCTGTCACCAAGTGTTAAGTGTTTAGTGATAGTGTGAGTGGCAAGAGCGTGTTCCTCCTCAGGAAAGCAGTAGTCGTTCGGTGAAGTGTCCACCAGTTAGATAAAGTCGACTTTTAAGTAAGAAACAGTGTCATCGTTCCGTAAGAAGTAATTAGAAGCTTCAAAGACCCCCCTCCCCCCTGTTACACGATGCTTTAGATATCCTTGATAACAAAATAAGACATATTATATTTATTTCAACAAGAAAATGTCAAATGTGTTACGTGTCAGCTTAATATATAATCTTGTGTAATAAATTTATTACTATCTCATCGAAAACATATCTTAAGAAATACAAGATCCGCCATATATAGCCTCCCATATTTTATACGAAATTCTAACAAAGGTATTTGATAATAATTTACTTTTATGCCCTAGGGGCCTAATGAAAAATATTTCAACCCGGTATCTACGGTAACCAGTACTTGAATGTAAACCATCACTTAATGGCAACAAAACAATAACAAAATGACATTTTCGTAGTACGTATGACAAAAGATAAATTACCTTATAAAGCCTGGTATTGCTTTTGACATTCATGTTTAAAGAATGAAAAAGATAAATTATATTTTCCAATACGGGCTAGGAAAGTAGCACATTATCTACGAAGTCTAGTTACTGAAGTAACACATTCATAATAAGAATAGTTATTTATACAACCTGAGTAAAAAGTGAGGTGAAATTGCCCTATTCGTAAAATAAGAGACAATAAAGCTTCATTTCCACCGATTGTCCTAATGCGTAAGAGCTATAATTAATGCTTAAGAATTAAGAGCAATGCGTAAGAACAAAAGATTGCAAACTTCTAACCTGAACTATCAACTGTCAATCTATTTTATAATTATTAAATTTTTAATTTTTCGGTATGGATATAGATACAGAAAATTATTTATATCATATATTTAAAAAAGAAGAATTGCTGCTGCAATTGCAGTCTGCTAGCAACAAGTAATAAGGGAAAAAATTGTGACATTTCCATTGTATTAGTCACTAAGCAAAATAGCTGGAAACGGTAAATTGTCATAATGCATTAAGTCTTATGCACTAATCATTATTCATTAAGCAATAAAAAAGTGCCACTGCGGTTTATATTTTCATCCGTTTGCGATAGAAAAGTGACACCTTTTCACACTTTTATTGTGTAAAAAAAAATTAAGTACTTCTTGAACCTATTTTAATGAAAAAATTGCAATTTTTTAACGGACTTAAAAAAGATCTTTAATCACTAGCGACCTATATATACTCAAGAAAGAATTAGATTTGAGATAGCGATACATTTAAACATAATTGTCAAATGTCATCCTTAATTTTTATTTAAAAAAGGCACGAAAAGTAAATGTTGGAAAAAAGTTTTGTATTTGAGAGTTAAATGAGTTAAACTTTTCGCTTGTTGATAAAATTATATGTTTTCTCAATTAATAACTTTCGGTATATATTGGACTGTACAACTCATCGGAAAATAAGATAGCTCAATTTTTCGTTGTTTCGCAGTATACGTCAGATATTTTTCGCTACTAATTTGTGTTTCGCCGCGAAACACAACGGAGGTAAACAATTGAATCATAATGTAATTATATCATCCATGAATATAAACATACAAGTAATATTTTTGACATTCCTGAAAAATATGTTGCTTGATTCGTTATATAGAATGTAAAAGAAATAAGTACATTAGCAGTAGGTCTCAGTGGAATTCTGAAATCACCGTTAAATAACGTTCGGCGTTAAGTAACGCTAGTAACGTTCACGTTTCAGTGTTAAAATGGTATTCTGAAACATTGGCGTGAACGTGGAACGTGAATAAACGCCAGTGTTAATTTACGTCGCATAAATTCGTGTGATGTTTCCCCTTTTGAATTTTCAACCAATAAAAAATTATTAAATATAACAAAAGCTGGACTTACTGTCAATTTCAAAAGTATACGTCAAACGTCAAATAAACCTGCGTGTATTTTATGTTAAAAACATATTTCTGTCGTATTAATAAAATACAATCATTTGATAAAAATGGTGACCAACTCGGTTATTTTATGAAAAATATGTTTCAGAATTTTAGAAGATAAATGTATTTTACAAAAATAGAAAAAAAAAACACGTAATAATCTAACTAAGAATTTAGAATATTCAAGATTTGGAGACTTGCGAAATTGTTTACATGTTCACACAATACTGTTTTTAATATTATAAATATTAGCCAACGTACAGTCAGTACATTTATAAGAGAAGAAAATATTAATTTTACGGTGGTGATCGTTATTTGCGATGTACCCTTCAATAGCATATCTGAATGCTTTAGAAGACAGTCTTAACAGACGACATCGCGCAATGGCCAATTATTGGACATTCTTTAGCGCGAGGAGACCAACGTAAATTTTGCGAGATATGTTTCCAGGTAAGTTGATGTCCCTGTGCAGTGTTGCCGCTTAACATTACACTCTGCGTGAGGCTACCAGAAATCAAAGGTGTACACACACCAACCTCACAACTTTAAAGCTCTTAAGGTCACTATTTGCCGCATTCAGAATTTGTCTCGAAGAGCTAAGAGTACATCACTAATGATGTCCACCACCTTGACGTTATTATTTTTGATAAGCGCTGATAAAAACTATTTTACCCTTTTTTGTGTTCTTTCACTGTTTTTGTAGAATAAAGATTTGAAATGTAGGACTTCTTTTAGCTCATTTGTATTATATTCTTATATTATTACAACCCCATATTACATACTTAGCAGTATTTTATTTGGTAAATATTCTTTCTCTTTAAAGGCAATAAATCATAATTCTCTTTTCATTTTCATTGTTAATTATAGTTTTCATCACAGCACGTCTTTTTCATTTCTCGAGATAAAATATAAATTTAGTTCCGTGCGAGAATGAAAGTTTTATAATTACTCTCTGCACGCATTTCAAATTGGAATAGATCAAGGTCAGAACGATTATAATAAGCGATTCAATAGAGCAAAGTTTCACTATTATAACTCGTCATGATAAATATGGAAATCGGAATCATAACATTAAATACATACACACTGAACCAATATTCCCATTAATAATTATTGTATATCTCTTTAAAGTATAACGAAGTATTACGGTAAAATAAAACTATATTTTTATGATTATTATTGTTTCATATTTTCCAAATCAAATACGATTCATAATGAAAGTAAATTATTGTTTTTTTTTTTATTTTTTTAGCGATGCAATAGTTTTTGTTTTAACTGTCAGCAAAGTTCACGGACAATTTAACTAGAAATGAAAACATCAGGCCTTAAACGATTTTTAATACTTTGACTCTGACATTCAAAAGGAGCATATCCTAACCACACAAAACTAGAGGCGAGGACAGCCTTATGCAGTGCCATGTTTCACGGACGTGAATTTTGTCCTTAGGACTAAGCCTTGTTTAGAAAAATGTAAGCACCAATTTTACATATTTTACCTGTTGATAGGATGTAATATATGCTCCTAAAATTAATTCAGACTATCTACCTAGTCAATTATAAATTAAAGTTATTTACATAAAAAACTAAAAGCAACAAAAGTTTTGAGAAAAAATACGCTCCAAATTTTATTACTAAATAAGATCTAATCAATTGTCACTGGACATAATAGTTATTTTTTTCACTACTAGCCTAGGAACCCACTATTATTTACCTTTATTTGACATGAGAAATTGTTTTTCACTACCGCTTGTTTGTAACCATGGTAACCTAGGTCAATAATAATTTATTATTAACCTAGGTCTATAATGCAAACTGTCACTTTTCAATTAAACTCAAGCCTCCAAATCCAAATATTATTTAACTCATTAAACTCAAGAAAGATGTTAAGTATATAATTTAAATTTGCCGCTTAATTTTAAATTGACCTACGCTGCCGCCTCGCCTGGCCACTGTGCTGTTTTGGTGAAAATGTGAAACGCGCCTTGTATCCCTCGGGCTGCGCCCTCGGGTTACAATAATGGCGCTGGGTCAATAATGATTATCTTCTCAACCTTGGCGTATAATATACTATTATAATATACCAAGTTAAAAAGACCAGACAAAGTTTTGAAACATGTTGTACAAAATAAGAAAGAGTGACTTGTATTAATTAATTAAAAAGAGGGCGACCCGAACTTCTGCCCCCAAATCGAATCAGCAGACTCATTTAAAGCTTAATTTTTCGTTTGAAGCTTTTTGGCATTTCTTAGCAAAAAAGTATACAATCATCAATGGGAATACTAAAACGAAAAACTGTTACAGACAAGAATATTTCTGAAGATCCGGGAAGTAGATTTAACATCATCGACACAAATGAGACAAAGTATTAAAAAAGGGTGTCGCATTAAAGATAATGGCCCACCATCAGTGTTAAAGTTTCTTTTGAAAAAAATTTTATTTGATGAAAAGGTCTCATAATTTCTAGTGTTGCCACAAGACCAAGACCGGTCTTGGTCTCGTCTCGTCTTGGTCTTGTCAAGACGAGACCATCATTTGCTCTCGACTAGAAAAGTCGAGACGAGACGAGACCAGTATCAAGACTTGTCGAGAAAGCCTTGAGTCTTGACAAAACTCTCGACTTCAGTTCAAAGGTATTTTTTTAAAACATATATTCTGAAAGTGCTTCAGAAACTGAAAGTATTGCTGTAAATACTGTTTGAAAATTCGTATAATTAAGAGAGATATTAATTTTTTTAATTTTGTAATTTTCTACTTTCATAGTTGTGTTCCAGAAACATTAATTTATGTAAATATGATGTATTCCTTATTCATCTAAATAACCCAAATGTAATTTTTAAATAAATTTAAATTACTATGTAGGTGAGATGAAATAAAAGAAGTATAAATTTAGAATTCTATGTTATTTTAATGCACCAATATTTTAATTAAATTAAAATCATCCTTTCATTTATAATATACGTTTTATACTTATAAATATATTGATTTTAATTTAATTTATTTTAATTCTCAATTAATATATTGGTACAACTGGGTATATGAAATACTGACTACATCTTAGCAAATATTTCCAATTTTCAAATAGCACAAAAGTTACATCTGTTGTGCATTCTCCACATTAGCTACATATGTACTTCAGTTTTATTTATTAAATTAATTTATTATAACAAAAGTAACGTTCCCTTCAAATATACAGGGTGTTAAAAAATAAGTGTCCCAAATTATGAGGGCATATAGTAATGACCAAAATGAGTAAAATGACATCAGACTTTCGACAGCGCGAAGTGACTAGATTATATGTGCGCAATGGGACGTATTTCGTAGTGCAGAATGAACAATCAGGTGTAAAATATATTTTCTTCATTTTGCTGTAAAATATACATGTATTTTAAATTTAATCTATTTAAATTTTACAAAAGAATACTTACCGCTTTATGATCTCTGGCTACAACCACACAACAAAATAATATAATAATACGATTGAGGTTATACTCGCTGCGAGGATACGCAGAATGGCTGAATGTTACAGGTATCTTTTGTCTTTTTTTACACCATGGTGAACAATATATATCTATCTTCGTTCAACAAAGAACAGATTTCTGGACTTTCTATATTCTTTTATCTTTTTCTCTGCAGTTATAATATGGTATGACATCTTTCTTTTACAGCGAACGATTGTTATGTCGAAAGTCTGTCGTATTTCCTCAGCTATTAGCGCGATGTTCAAAATTATAAAATTTTAACAATTTTTTTCAGCAATATGGAGTTCTTTATAAAAAAAATAAAAAATAAGTATCAGATATTTTTTCATGTAGATTAACATATATAATTTTCAAAAATTGTGAAACTCCCCCATTGTACTAAGACAATAGTGGCGAATTAAGTCAATATTTCGTTTTCATATAACTTCGTAACTATTAGAAAGTAAAAAAAAAATCATATAAAATGTTATTGTTTTTTCATAGTCTATTTACTGGCATAGACAAAATTTTGTTCTACCACTATCTTAATCAGTTTTTCTTCGATTCTAATACAAAATGGCCTTTTTCTCAAAAACAGTTGAAGATCGGACCCATGTTGATTAAACTTTTTTTACTCATTTTAGTCAGTACTATTTGCCTCCATAATTTGTGACACTTATTTTTTAACACCCTGTACAGTATTTTAAATTTATTTTTAAAGAATCTATTGTGATTATTTTCTTAGAATTTGACGAAAATGCAGACAAAAATTTTACGATCTTAGGGAAATTCCCAGGCTAAAACAACCATATTCTACATTTTCAACGGACTACTTCTTATTCATCTAAATAATTCACTTCATTCAAACATATTTATTTATTTATTTATTTATTTAACAATCTATCCTACAGAACTATATAGTTCCAATTAGAGGACGATTATAAAAAGAATATACAAAAATTTATTCAAATGATATGAATAAATATCGCATATAGAAATAGGTATCTATATATTAAATGCAAATAATGTAAACTATTAAAACTAACAAATCAGTTACCTACATAATTATTTTGTTGAGAAATAGCGAATATTTAATTCTTCTCAAACTTTGTATCCATAATTTATGTAAAAATGCTTTTCCAACCAATGAAAATATAACATTTGTATTGTTATTACTCACTGAAATATATACTAACTGGAATGCGCGTACGAACCGTGACTGTGAAGGCATATTGAAAGCCTGCTGCTGGAGTAGTCGGCAAACATCCAGGCAGTTCGTAAGTAGACGGAAATTATTTCGTGTGGCGCAGGTTTAAATAAATGAAGCATAACATGAAAATAAAGTGATCCAGCTATGATACGAGTTATTCGGCTAGGTTCGGTTCGACACGAACGTGCGCGAACAGCACCAGCCTTTATTGTTCAATGAGGCTTCAGTGCAGCGTACGCTGATAGGTAGAGTATGCGAGTTCCAGTTAGTATATATTTCAGTGTTATTACTAAATGATAAAAAAATTATAGTTTCGTACAATACAAAAATTTGGAAAATATGTATATACTTTAAAAGATAAAATGTATCTATTATGTGATGTATAATGAAAGTAAAACTTTATCTAAACAAAGTGAAATGTAAGGGACATTGTTAAAATATATAGTTCCAGGTATAACAATTTGGGAAAATTGGTATCAGACCAGTGGCGGAGTTTCGTCCCCGCTAGCCCCCGCGTTTAGGGGGGGGGGGTGCATCGAGGGGCACGAACGCAATGTTTTTTTTTTTAATAACAATGCACTTATGTTACTTCTTTCGTATATTAAATGGTGTCAGTTTGAGTAATTTTAAAATTACATTGTATTTAATAAAGTTTTTTTTTGTGAATATGGGCCCGAAGCCCGAGCGATAAATTATTAAAATAAAACTTCAAATACATAATGTTTGCGGAGCCTTTTATACGGACAACCGACCATAACCATCCTAATACACAGCAGAACAAAGTATATAACCTCTACACAATTGGGGTCCCATAAAACTTTATAAGCGGCAAGCGGCAATCAGCTTATTTTATTATGAGGTCCAAATATCGTTTCATATTACTGCTAAATTTCCATTATCATAATCTTGCCATGGGGCCAGCGTATATTTTTTGTGCATAAAATGTATTCTATATGTTTTTAAGTCTTAATTTGTGTCAATGTAAAAATATAATGTATTACCAATAAGCCATTGAACCCTCGACTCGATTGCTAGGGTGTACCATTAACCATGTTTCTCGATGTACGAAAGGAAATAATTTTGTTTCAGTGTAAATATTTTATAATATGTTTTTGTTCTTATATATTATGCCAAAAATAAATGTACAGTAGACTCTCCATTATCCGAAATGCTCGGGACTAAACCCGTTTCGGATAATCGAAATTTCGGTTAAAGGGGAGTTTGTAAGAACTGAACAAGTCAGTGTATTTGATGAACAAAACTTTATTTTACAACATGCATGCATACACATACATATATTAGTTCGTATGTACTTACATATGTACATATTTAGTTAATATATAAACGAATCTAATGTCAATTGTTTTGACCTAAGTTGGTATAGTTTTTTAGCTGCAATATCCTTCCATCTTTTAATAAGAAGTACTTCTGTCGCACTAGCTTCCGGTTGTTGTTGAACATATAATAGTGCCTTACTCAAGCATTCCACTCCTTCTCTATGCGATATTTTTCCTATCTGATTTCACAACTCAATGCGTTCGCTTCGGATAATAGGGAGATTTTTTAAACCGCGTTTCGGATAAACCGGAGAATTGAAATTTCGCATTTATTTCGGATAAAACGGAGTTTGGATAATCCGGTTTCGGATAATCGGGAGTCTACTGTATTTATTAAATATTTACTTTTAATGCTACCTTAGTGCATTCGGTAATTCATTAAAATTGTCTTAGTGAGTAAAAATAGCGAAAGAAGTTACTTTTATGGGGATTTTTGTCCATTTACTTACTGCTTCATTTAAACATATACATATCTATTTAACAATTGTTATTGCTAATAATAAAAATGCATTGCTGCGATTTATTTTGTACCCAAGATATTGAAATTATATATTTTATGTTTAGTAATGAGAAACAACACTCGATATATACATATATTTTCATATTAAATGTTTGAAGAGCTCACGTATCAAGTTGACGATATTCATAGAAAACAATAATAAATATCTCAAATATTATTTGGAATTTTTGAATCGCGATTGTACTGCTGTTCTTAGAATTTTATATACTATACACGATTATAAAAAATTGTTAATGGCGGTAAAGACGAGAGTCTT
Organism: Ophonus ardosiacus; assembly: GCA_943142095.1. Classification (NCBI taxonomy): domain Eukaryota; kingdom Metazoa; phylum Arthropoda; class Insecta; order Coleoptera; family Carabidae; genus Ophonus; species Ophonus ardosiacus. The sequence goes on along the minus strand of OW964828.1, from coordinate 26,539,607 downwards.
GTCGAGAGTCGAGACGAGACCACTCTAAACGAGACCAAACTAATAATTTCTCACACATTTTGTTACATACGTTATATAATTTTCATTTTATAAATCTTTTATTCATCAATCCTAGCTGCCTGTGTACAAGTATGATTATCACCATACCCTGTGTTGTAGCAAAGCATGGTCTATGTAGCAGATAAGGTACAAAGCCGTATTGCGTACACCAGAGCTGCGAGGCTTATGTATTATTCATCGGAACGGAGTGGAGTCTGTCATAATAATTTGAACAATTGATTAAATGCTGTAACTCGCTCTGAGTTACGGTGGGAAGATGTTAGTTACGAGAGAAAACTACACGATGGCAAATAGCAAACAAAAACAATTAACTTCTCTCCTGAAATTACAGCCGAGATAGATCAATGGTTAGCGTAAGAGCTTTGTGAGCGAAATTTACGGATTTGAAGTTAAAGGTTTAAAATCAGCAACTCAACCACTATATATTCCATCAACCTGTAAGTACTGTTAATATCAAAACAAAAATTGTAATTAAAGACATGATGAATACATTAACGCTTTAGCAGAAGAATTACGTATAAAGTTCGAAAAGTTTCGTTTTACTGAACGGCGAAGGCGATTCAAGAAATATTTCTTCCTAGATGCCTTGCGTATACTATTTGCACCCGACAATATTGCTAAAAGCAGAATAATTAAATGAAATGCGACAAGCAAGAATAAAATTGAAAACAAAAAATGTTAAAAAATCGGTACAATTAATTGACTCGTTTCCCTAGCAATTCACAATACTTTAGTTATTTTTATGACTAGTCCAAAAAGTAGATCTTTTAAAACTAAGTCCTATAAAGTTTTACTCATTCATTAAAAAATAATGAAAAACGTATATGCGAGTATATCCAGTCGTTTATAGATACAAATTATTTATGTAAGATTGACAATGTTGAGTGAAAAGGATTTTTTTCTAGACTTTTTAAAGTATTGTATTCAATAGCTTGCAAAAGGCAAATCATCTTTATATGAATAAAACTCAATGTTTATCAAGTTTTACCGATTATATTTCTCATAACTACGATACAAAAGAGTTAAACAAGCTACTGAAATTATTTCAAATAAAAGTTCTCTGTCGGTATAGTTTCAGTGGTGCTGACAACCGTTCGTGGTCAGTTGTAGCGGCCAATCGTAACTATTCACCGTATCCACCTTTGAACGCAGTCGGATATTGCAATTTGAACTTCAAAAAGTGGCAATCTTTAATATCTACAAATAGATTCTGATTTACTCATTGGCTTCATTCTCAAAGAAAAACAGTAGTCCAGGAAATCTACTGAAAAAATACCCCCAACCTCAAAGAAATTGCAACAAAAACTTTTAAATTTGAATAGAAGGTGCTGTTGTATCTCAGTGAAACATTTTGGTGATATAAATAAAAACACTCGCTACTGTTTTACAAATAATTTATTTAAAACTTTTTAAACGAAATCCTGTCCATCAAAATGAGCTGAATAACATCTTAAAAGTTTCCGGAAATCGGAGCATGGGAACCTTCCGCCAATTGGAAAAATTGGTGACAAATTTTTACAAAAATAAAAAATTAAAGCTAAATATATTTTATACAAAAAAGAATTCTTGCATTTTTTACCTAGAATGAACTGTCATAGAGTTACGTCAAAAAATATTTTACCAAAATAACAATTTGTGAAAGACATTTGAATTATACAAAAAATAAACAATATGAGGTATTTAATACCTAGTAGGCTTTACTATTTATAACAGTTTACATTCGTCGTTCATCAGCCACTTCGACACGTAATAAATATGTAATATATATAGGCCATCCAGCGAATCAAGCGGTTTGCGTCATAAATACAATATCACTAGAAACAATGACGTCATATGTTAAAAAGTTTACATGAGCATGTAAAACGGATTAAAATCTGTGGGTTGCCTTCATAAACCCAAATTTTTCTTAAAAACACATCTGGTATAATATTTTTCCAGCGAAATCCAATTTTATTTAAAATATTCTGAACGATACTGCTTACGCCGTTATAAATACTTCATTCTTGTAGTATATGCAACAAACTATCTAGTATTATGTGAGATCCTTAAAAAAATACAGAATACTGCATATCATACAATTTCTCACTGTTTCTGTACATTGCGTATAGCGTTTGCCACACGTTGTACATATATAGATTTAATTTTCAAATTATTACTAACAAATAGAACCAAATATTACCTCAATATTAGATTTCAGTGAAAGTAAAAACCCACTAATCTATTTTTCATTTTCAAAATAAGTCAATAAATTAACTACAAGCTCTTGAATTTGACATGACAGAGCATTTGACATTTTGACAATGAACAACGAAACCAAAAACAAAATGAAATCACAATACACGTTGAAAAGTATAATATAGACATATAATATTTAGTAATATACATGTTCAGAATTACCAATATTAAAAAAATATAATCAAACGTCATTTTGCAAAAATTTACAAAATTTTACTTAATAATAATATATCCAAATATAATTATTTCTATTATATGTGTCAAATACATGATAATAATAAAAAAACCAATAAAATACCATTAATAAAATATATTTAAAAAAATAAAGAAAATTTCAAAAATCCCTAAACGATGACGTAAACCGCTTGATTCGCTGGATGGCCTATAATCGTATCGAATTTTTGGATAAAACATGATAACTGATTTGCATATGTTTTTTTCTATGGTCCACAAAAAAGTATACACCCAGTACAGACCAGGCAGTAGAGGTATTGAAAATATTTAAAATTTTAGAGGAATTTCATAAATGTAAGTTGTTAATAACTCGCGAGTCGCTCATCGGCAAAAAACGTGTAATACATGATATGATAAAAAATTTCATACTGACTTCAAATTTTCAAATCGCGTTATCGTATCTTTAATCTGTAAGAAATCGTAGACAAAAGTATTTAAAAATCATCGATAATTTATCTTTTTCGATGCCACGATGAATATAAACTGTTATAAATAGTAACACATACTGAACTAAGTATGAAATTCGTATTGTAGTTTATTCTTCATTAATTGTTTTTCACAAATTTGTTATTCTAGTTAACTATTTTTTAACGTAACTCTTTTACAGTTCATCCTGGGTAAAAAATGTAAGAACCATTTTTGGACGAGCTTTAATTTTGTGTTCATGTAAAATTTTGATACGGGCCACTCTTTTTGAGAAAATGAAAGATAAACCAAAGAAAACCTCTTTTTGCACCTTTAATCCAAGATGGTAGCCCGTGCCGCCCCGCCCTACGGCCAAAACAATCAATTTTTCACCATAGTCCCGACCTAAACAACATATATTAAAATCATAACTGCCCCACCTTTTGTAAAGAAAAGGTCTTTTTTGATCTCCATTGACTAAACTAATAGCTTTATACCTATAAATAATTTACTCGTAGGCACATATAGGTAATACAGGTCATCTTTCAAATTTTTCTTCAACAATAAATTCTGATATTTCGAATTAAAAATTGACGTATTCTTTGTTCAGAATAACATGTTTTGATATATTTGACACGTGTTTGTATTTATTGGAAAAGAATAAGCCGATCGTTTTGGTCGTATTTTTATCTCATTTTACAAAGATTGACATTTCACTTGGGTGATCCGTTGTAATAGGATTAGGATTTATATTGTTCCTTCTGCAAACAGGGATACATAAATAAGAAAGAATGCTGGAAATCATTTACAGATCGAATGGCGCTTGGCTTGGGTTACATAACGAACGAGGTGCGTTTGTAAACGAGTCCATCCTTTGTCGGGCTGAATTTAACGGAACATTAGTGCGAACGTTTCCCGCTTAGAGGTTAGGTTTTCCGTTTTCCGCTGTCTGTTTTAAGCGGCGGTTAATCAGTTATTGGCCGAGGTCGAGGGGCGACTACCAGGAGCTGAGTGTATCGGTAAAGAAACGAAACACATTAAACAATAGCTTTTCACGTGCTTAAGTGTTTTATTCAACTCTCAAAGTGAAATTGCTAAATTAATTTACCGGTGAGTAAGGTAAATGAAATTGAGAATGAGAATGAAATTTAACTCCAAGATTTATGTGCCTACGTAGATTACGAGATATTACTTTACATTCTTTCTGTATAAAGGACGAAAGACATATATTCCATTATGTCATATTAACAGGATTGCCGAATTTTTATCACATTAGGTATTATTATAATAAACGAGGGAATTTTACGAATATGAATCTATTAGTAACGATTTTTCTTTGATTTTCTATACTTTACTAGTTTTTGGGAAAATATAACGCTACACTAATTTACATTATTTTAAAAAAATGATTATTAACTTTTGGTATTAAATATAGATAAACAAATAATTTTTCACAAAAGCAAATAATAATATAATATTTATTTATGTAGTAGTCTACAATAAATTAAGTGTATGTATTTATATGACAACAGGCAAAATTATAACAGTTTGAAAATAGTTAATTGTGTATATCTCAAGGTTGTAAAAGCAATTTTTATAGCCCAATCTGAATTTTGCAGCTGAACCGAGAGGCCAGCAAATAAGATGAGGCTAAAAAAAGCTTTTAATCCGGAATGCACATTAGTAATGGGTGATTCAATTTGAATTTTCTATGTCTGCAGCACTATAAATCGAACAGCTGTCAATAAGCACGTGTTTTCAAAGTGTCAAATATTAGTGTAATAAAGTGGCCCAACACAATTAAGGGTAAATGGACAACAAAATAAAAACACTGTTGTCGCTATAAACTTATTTAATAAACCTTTTTACGTAACACGCCAATACGCCATTTTTATAACAAGAGAAACAATCAGACAATGCTCACACATATATGACAATAAGAGGAAGTAATTAACTTGTAAAGGCGGGATTTTCAATATGAATATACCACAATAAGTTTACATCTTTACGAAATGGATCATGGACAGCGAAGAATTTACACAGATTGTGTTTTAGAGCATCAGGGTTTTGATGCTGATTTTTCAAGGAAAATCTTCTCTGATAAGGCACATTTTCACCTATATAGACATGTTAATAAGCAAAATTGCAGCATATGGGGTGAGTAAACAAATATAAGGTATGTGTATTCGTGCTCATAATAACAGTAACAGTAGACGGCGAGAAAAATTCTGAGGCGAGTGTTTTTAAATGTGGTCTATTTGTTGCAAACCTGTGCATCTCACCGCAATCTGTGGCACATGCAAATTCAGATACCTTGGAGACAGATCCAACATGCATACGTCAGATATTAGATGTGTTGCAATGCGTTCATAATGACATCATGAAACCGCGCCATGAATTTCTAATGCATTTGTTTATAGGTCAGCCTCGATATTGGATCATTTCACTACGCGAACCATTATCCACTTTATTTATTGTTATTATTATTTCACATCGTAAAGTGTGGTAAAAGTAAAATGTTGTCTATATGAGAACGCGCTACACCGGCTTTTATGGTTACTAAACTTCATACTAATTTAATGCGGGCATATATCATATGAATATTAAATGTGAAAATGGAAAACTGCTTAAATAATATATCATTATAACAGATACAATTAAAGCACCATAATAGCATATTGATTACCATCAGCGGTAGTAATGAAACCTATTTTACAGTCTAGCATATTCTCTATGAAACATGATGCTAAATAATGGTTTTACAACATAATTATGTACAAAGTTGAACTGCATGCATTAGTATCAATATTTTAGAATTTCTATGTGGTAAGAGAGAAGTTAAAAAAAACCATAGGCGCACCAGAAAAAAATAATTTAATAAATGTACAAACACATAATAGTTAAACTTATTAATTAAGAAATCTGTTATTCATGTCAACACGACATTAACATTTGACGTTTTACATACCATCACAGTTTCCGCTGTCACGTCAATGTCTAACAGAACCACACAAAAAATATTTATCATAAATTTTTATAATAAGTGTAACTGATAGCTGTAGATAAAGTATAGTATTTGACTCGCGTAAAATAAGTATATTGCACACATTAAATGATATACTATTGTTACATATAAAAAAGAATATAACAATATTATTTTCTCGTTAATCTTTTAAAGCTTCTTCTACTTTAATACTTGCTGGCTGGAAGAAGGGTATAGATATTGTTCCTATCATAATCACATTACATAATTTACCTATGGGTTTTGCCTGTAATTAGTGTTTAAATCATCTTTAGAGTGTAATTATGAGCAGATTTTAGCTTTCATTGTAATATGTAAATTAAAATAACTGTTTACTACAAAGCTACAAAATGCAAATGTTTGTCAATATGCATATTTTTCTAACATGTTATATGCAATATGCGAAATATTTTTTTTTTAAATTGAATCATTTTTAGTTTTCTCGTTGTCAGAAAGTAAATTTGTGCACGCCTACGTGCAAAGAGCACAGCTTGGGTTTAAGTCTATAAAAGACTCCAATTCGAAAGGTTTTTTTTTTTCTATTGTGTTAAGCAATAAATAGTTGTAAAATCAATATTCCACTTTTAACTCAGTGCTGTATCTGAGAAAAAGTATATATTTAACAAAACGCATCGTAGGAATATTGAATTGAACTGCAATCTTTTTGCTCGCCAAGTAATATTGTCCAGACTATAACCATAATATGCGCACGACTCGACGAAAAGGATCGTTTACTACTGACTGTCATATTTTGATTTTTGGCTAGAATAAACAATATTGAAAAATGACAGGTAACGTTAAACATAATTTGTGAACAAAATGCTTCAAATCAATTTTTCGTGAAAAGTATAGTTGGATTTTTTTATTTACTGATGTGCTACATTGTAGTTTTGAATGTTTATTCATCGTGTATAGGTATTAGCATTATAGGAAAGTAATACTGATAATACAAACAACAATTTGGTATGTTTAATTTTAAAATGGACATTTATTAACGCTGATATTTTTTGACAGTAGTGTGTAACCATATAAGTGATTGACCATATGTTGCATGGAAAATAAATTTCCTGTATATTTGATGTTTTTAAATTTTAAAAAAATGCATGTTATTTTCTCACCTATATCTATTATTTATTTCCGTATAAAAAATTCACCGCTGAAATGAGCTCTTATATCTAATTTATGGACTTAGTATTTTTCTAGTTCTCGAATCCCCATGTTGGACATGTTATCCTGGGTACCATGTCACGTCAAATGTTAAATGGACGATTCACGATTGAAAATGGAGCATTACACAACAATGCTTTTTAATTGTGAAAAATATGGAGAAAGTTTCGCAAAAACAGTTCGCAACATTAGCGGCCTTACTCCCTAAGACTCCATATGACATATATATAATATATATATATATATATATATATATATATATATATATATATATATATATATATATATATAAACTAGAAAAGTGTTGCTCGCAGGGTAATCGCTCAATAGCAGCTGTAGACACGTGTTTCGCTCTTATTAGATAGATGGACATTAACTAGTGGTAGTAAATAGAAAACTGGCAAACAGGTAACGTTAAACATAATTCTCTATTTAACGAGTTAATAAAATATATGTAATGCCATTTAAAAAAATATAATATTGCCCTATAGTTTGAGTACCACTGGATTTAAGATAATAAAGTTTATGCTAAAATGTGTCCCTCTCTATGCCTTACAAAATATCTTAATCACTTTTTTCTTTTCACATACACGAATAAAATGCACTGTTCCATTATCTTGATACACCCTATATATATATATATATATATATATATATATATATATATATATATATATATATATATATATATATATATATATATACAGTGTGTCCCATTTAGAGGTGCCACCATTGGGATCTCGAGAACTATAAGAGATACGATGTCGGTTAAATGGAACTTTTTATGCGCCTTTGGGAGGCCATCTCAGACGTGCTTTTGTTTTTCCAAAAATTCTCATAGGGCACTAGATAATGACGAAAAACTGAATATTGTTGATTTTTTCTTTTTCAAATAACTTCTAAACTATTAGTAATTAAGAAAAACATTTCAAATATAAAAGATAGATATTTTTATTAGCTAACCAGTGGCGTACGAAATAAATTTTTATATTTGTAAGTTTTCGAGATATAACACAAACTTATATTTTTTTAAATGGAACCCATATCTGATTTTAGTCTCAAAAAAATCATTATTTTTTTCTCTTTTCAACGATGTAAGGGTTATTATGTTTTATATTTGTTTTGCCTTCAAAATTATTATTTTTTCCTTATTTTATATTAAATTTATAATTATTTTGAAAATATTGGTAGATTTCTATTTAAAAATACTCCTTGTATTTAAATAATTTATTTCGTTAGAAAATTTTGCTCAAAACTCGTATCAAACTAATTTTTATATTTTGTATCTGGTCGCCCTTGGCACATTATAGTGTAATTTGTAATTATGAGTCTAGAATGAAAATATTAAGTAATAAAGGCATAAAACAAATTATTTCGATCAAATACAATATAATTAATACAAATAATAATGTTTTTTTTTGGGAAATAATAAGAAAGTTCAGGAAATTAAAGAGAAAAATTAAATTTTAGGAGCAAAACAAATATAAAACATAATAACCCTTACATCATTGAAAAGAGAAAAAAATAATGATTTTTTTGAGACTAAAATCAGATATGGGTTCCATTTAAAAAAATATAAGTTTGTGTTATATCTCGAAAACATACAGATATAAAAATTTATTTTGTACGCCACTGGTTAGCTAATGAAAATATCTATCTTTTATATTTGAAATGTTTTTCTTAATTACTAATAGTTTAGAAGTTATTTGAAAAAGAAAAAATCAACAATATTCAGTTTTTCGTCATTATCTAGTGCCCTATGAGAATTTTTGGAAAAACAAAAGCACGTCTGAGATGGCCTCCCAAAGGCGCATAAAAAGTTCCATTTAACCGACATCGTATCTCTTATAGTTCTCGAGATCCCAATGGTGGCACCTCTAAATGGGACACACTGTATATATATATATATATATATATATATATATATATATATATATATATATATATATATATATATATATACATATACATCTCCCCTCATCCACCCTTCTTTTCATTGTCGTTGTCCACTAGCCTCTCTATGGGGGTGAACCCATGGCGTCAGCGCCACTGGACGACCGCAGTTAACCGGCACAGCTCGAGATCCGCATTTACACAAATGGATTACCGGGCATTAGGACAAGAGACCAGCAGGCGACGATGCAGGACCACACTCGGATTATTTCATTGCAGGGGAGGTATAGTGCAGGATGGGAATTAGACAATACATGCCGGAGTGTAGAAAGCTATTAGTTTGCATGGCTAACTACTAAGTAAGTTTATGTGAGTAGTTTGTAAAGTTGGTAGAAAAGATTGCAATGCGAAATGATAATTATTGCGGTACAAGAGTACTACGAGTAGATAGTGCTTTTTCTTAATATTTTGTTGCACATAGTATGGTATATATACCATAGTAATACCATTTCAATAGAAAAAAGTGAAACCGTATCGTGATTGCATCGTCATCGTATTACCAATATAAATCAGTGGGCATCATTAGCTTTGTTCCAGCCGGTAATTTTAAACAAGTTTGCAACATGTTTCTGATTTTTTTAATACGCATGCGTAAAGATAAACTTATTGCTGACAAGTTGGAAACATGCGATGGTTGGAACGCACAAACAGTGATCTGCACTGATCTGATAGAACTAACCTTCAAAATAAACATATATAATAACTTAAAATATGGATTTTAACTTCATTTCTTTTACTTTTAATTATAATTTATAATTATAAATATAAGTGGGACAATCAAACTTAACAGAAAAATGACATGTATATGTCACGTCATGTCAAATATATCATAATTTGCTCAATATGGATATGAATAATATAAAATTATTGAAAGAATTGTATTAAAACCACAAATAATTGTATTACTTGCTTATCAGGGGTCAGTAAGTTATGTATAAGTGTGACACAGGCACAACACATTTTTTAAATATAATTATAATTACTAAGTATAATTTCAGCGTTGTGAATGAGCCTTAATTCTAAAACGTCTAAAACTAAAAAGTACAAATTCATCGACGTAAAGAAACAAACACTGAATTTGTATTCAATGCGCAGGCTCTGATTTCTAGTCAGCAGAAAAAGTTCTGACTGTTTAGACTGTCAGCAACTAGTTTGTGACAGTCCAACAATATCCGGTGAAACATCTAACTAGTAGTTGCAAACTTGTCAGTGGTACGCCTGGAACAGTATTTTGGTAATGCGCATGTGTCTGACACTCACAAACTATCAGCAGTGAGAGGCTGGAACAAACCTATTATATCGAATAATTTTGGAGACATCTTTTGTTGCAAGGGTTTCTATACAAAGGTGGTGGTATCTAGTGGAAACAATGGAGATTTTCAGGACATTTTGATTAGCATGAAAATAAAAATCAAGGAAGAAATACTCTCAGTAATTTAACCTTATATCCTACTCTGATGTCCTAAGTAAATCTATAAATTTCACTTGTTTCTCTATTACGTTTGTCGTCTATAAAATAATTGAAAAAAATAAAACAAGTAAATTTACTGCAAATTAAGTCAAGAAAAGAGTATGCGCATTAACTCAAACATAAGTTAGCAAACTTTATGTCGCAATCCTATATTCAATAATATTTAGTTCCACTTTTTTAATATTTTATAATTAAAAATTATTTTAGTTTAATTACAAAACACTCAAAACCTACATTGGCATATAATGCACATTATTAAAAAAGGCTTTGCAATGGAAATCCACTTTGGAAAGAAGAGTACAATAAATGTAGGAATAAAACTTTAATGCATAGAAAAATGCAATATCTGCTTTTTAAAGATAATCATTTAAAATAAGTTGTACAAATGTTTCTTTCAATCATTTAAAGAATTCAAATTTAGTGTGTTCATTGCGCAATCCATCGTTCTGAAAGTAATGAAAGTGATATTAGTTCTGATTGTGATAGAGAATGACTGCAGTCTTGCAGTAGTGGTAGTCGTAGTTGAAGTGCTGAATGGAAATCTGTTTGATATTTCACGTGCTGTTCTAAATTACCTGACCCAGTTTCAATTTAGTCGGTCTTGGTAACTCGGCATCGGCATGACCTAGCACTATTCGTACATACACCTAGACTTTAGAGTTGCGTGCACAATGTATGCTACGCTCTACCTTTCAATTCAATAAACTTTAAGTTTTCAAACCAACTTCCAGACACGCACCAGAGTTCCGTCATATTTTATACATAATACATTTATAACTCCACCAAATTCACCTCGCGTACCTGTGAATTTTGAAAGAGAAAACCAAACAAACAGCGGCACTAGCAACCGGTAACACCAACATTAAATTTGGCTATAGTGTTTAAAGTTTAAATAACTTATTGATTTACAAAGTTTTTCATTTGTTATAAATTCTATATTAAAAATACTGTTGATTATTACTACAGGTAATTGAGAATAATTTGTTGGTGTCGGTATTTTATATAATCGTTATATGTATACATATTATTTGTTTCTAGAAAACTATTTATTTAAAAAGACAAACGCACTTTGAAAAACTGACAGAAATTCGATCTAATTACGAGTATACAGGATATTGCAAGATGTAAACAGCAAAAATGGCACGTTGCAAATAGTTTTAGTCGTAACAAAAATGATGTCTGTACCTGTAAATAAGCAAAGAACCGTTCCATCGCAAGTTAAGTTACAGCAAAACAATGATGCGGTGTTATTACTTTGCAGGCCTGAATTAATTTTCATTTAAAACTTTCAAAATAAAATTTTGTAATTTATCCATTTTTTAGTTGTAAACCAGAAACATTTGCTACTTTCTAATGCCAATATATCTAAAGGTGAAAGACATAATTTTGAGCGAATTATGAAAATATTGTGGACATTAAATTTGTACCTACAATAAAATTTTTAAATTGATACATCATATTTAATTTTTTAACTAAACCTATACTTTATCTTCCATTTTGTGTGGTAATGACAAATTCTGTGGTAGTTTAAGGTTGAAAAAATGGATCGATATCACAATAATTTTATGAAGAAATATATTGAGTATTGAGTCTTTACATGAGTATGACTCAGTGTATGAATATGTACTTATCGTTCTGTGTCTAACTACAAGCTACATTTGGTTGGGAGTGAGGGTTTAACCCCGCATAAGCTACAAACATCCAACAAATTTATTTGCAAAAACTTAAGAGTATGGTTTTAAAATCTCTTATTTATCACTTAATATAACATTTTCTATAATGTCTAATATGAATGGTATTCGAAAGCGTTATACTATACCCTAATCGTTTAAGCAGCCAATGCGTATCATTAATAAAAATTGAATAAAAGTAACTAGATGTGTGACGACATGTACTGGTACGTTTGCAGAGGTTTTAGAATCTTTATGAAAGGAGTTAAATAGATTGCAATCTGTATTATCGACATGTTAATGAACTGACACATCTACAAAATAAATACTATATTTTAGTCACTGTCCATTTCTATTTAAATTATTTTATAATACTAAGTTTATTTATACTTATGTATGCCATATAAAGACAATAAATAAAAGTGAGCCGAATTTTAAAGAAATATACCGAATTCTTTTGATTAATTAGAAGAGCTACCTTTGGCAGATTCACAGATTTTGTGTTTGCGTTAACGGTCACGTTGCGTCGTTGCGTTGCGTTTAACATTACTTTATTATAAATAGGCCTTTTCAAAGCACAAAAAAGTTTCAAACACGATACAAATATTTTTAAAATTTTCAAATAATAACTTTAACAGTATTAACATACAAATTATCAATATTGCCAACTATAGTAACAAATAAACGAATAATATGAAGCAGATGTACATTATTTTTATGTTATTTATGTCATATACGATAAGTAATGAACTCTACTATTCATCTTAATAATAATTATATAAGGCCATGCACTTTTTGACGGTTAAAAATGATTGAAATTTTGTTTCATTTTTCACTATTAGTGATTTTAATGCATTAAGGTTTTTACACTAAGTGATGACGTGCATTGGCTGCTTGAATGATTTGGGTATATTTTATTTTAATTTTCAGGTGTGACATGCACATTGTTATCATATATGCATTTAATTTATTCTGCATTGAAAATTAAAGGTAAAGTCTATTGCATTACTTTCAAAAAATAGCGTTATATTACTCATTTTAAAATTATATACCGGAGACTAGCTTCATTGTTTAGCAATAAGTGATATCTAATTATGATGGCGGTCTAAATTCTGATTTTTTTGAATTAACACCGGTCATTTAAGAGCCTCATACAAATTAAAATTAATAATTTAAACTATATGAGAATAATAATTTGTAGAAGTGGAATATGTTTTGAATTTCAGGCAATAACATAGTCTCACTTGCCATCCTCGACAAGCAGCAACTGATTGGTAGCTCCAGAAAGTAATCCAGAAATGTTGATATAAATTTCAAATGTACAATCTCATTTTAAAGCCAGCAAATAAAGTGTCCAGCTGTCTGGTAAAGTTCTTTCCAAAAACAAAGCACTTCCTTAAGAAATAAATAACCCAAATTCCGCTAAAAATCTGTATTCCAATCACTAAATTCACAAAAACCGAATGTCAAAGCAACGCAAGTGGAAAACGGATTACAAGATGTATCGCCGCGTTTCACTTTAATTGAACGAAGGAGGGATGAGAAAAGAAGAAGAAGAACCACTTCTACTTCTCATTGCGGGTCCGGCACCAGCAACAGTGTAGCAGAACACGGCCTACCGCGTAAATAAATTCACTCGTACACACCAGCGGACGGATTGTATTTTCATTAAAGCTTCGTCGGTTTCTCGCAACCTAACGACGCCCATCTTTTATTTATATCCAGCGAGAAGAATTTGTTTAGATTCACGGATGAATATTGTCCCACAACTTAATGAACTTACAAATGAATTGCTTCCTTCAGTCTAAACATAAACCACAATGATGTGTGAAAACGGGAAATACTTTTTCAAACCATTTAAAAATAAAGCACTCTTAATTTCACATTATGGACTATAAAAATTTGATATGTAACAATATTCGGTTATTATTATTCAAATATTTAACGAGTGGGACTATATAAATAAATATAATTACAATAACCTAACTCACAAAATTCAGGTATACTTTTCCAAGCGTGACTTGTGCTTTAGATTAAGTTATTGTTGTTATACTTAGAGACATTCAGGATATGGCTATACAAAAACGAATATCATAACTCCGAAGCACATCCAGGTATCAATTTTAAATTTTTATCTCTTGCAGACACAGGTTTGAAAAGTATTTCTAGCGAATTTCAAGCATTTATATAGAACAAGTGAATAGCGATTTTCTAAATTTGACAACATTGTCATAAATTTGAATTGTTTTGTCCAATTATCATGAGATTTCTTCTAATAATGGCACCTCACTTAAGTAAATCTGACTTAGAAATAAAAATTTAAAATCAATGTCTCAATCTTCTCTCAAGTTATGGAATTTCAATCAGGATATCCATCCAGTATGCAAACTAAGTAAGTTGTTCGTCGTTTTATAAAACTCCTAGACCCTAGACCACTAGCCAGATGGCAAAATATGTCAACTAAGGTTTGACAATATGACCGCGTTTCACGCGCGGTTTATGTTATACAGCGCCTAGGCGTTTTATTAAAAGAGGGGTTACACAATCTTTTTTTCCCATTCACTTTTGTTCAAAAACTATGAATCCAGTTTTCAAATCAAATATATTTAAGTATTAACCATAATGTAAAACTTCCATTCCAAATAAGCTATAATGCAGCCTTAAGGATATTATGTTACAGAGAGAACTGTAGATTTAAAGATAGAACATAATAAAAATTTAACAAAAAATATCCACATGCAAAACAGGTTTAAATTAATTAAAGAAAATAGGCTAATACTGCAGGATAAAAACTCTCAACGCAATAAATTACAATTTTTTCCCCTAAGTTCATTATTTTAATGTAGTATATAAGACTTGACGCACACAAGACGTAATAATTTATATTTCTTAACCACCCTATGGTTTAAAGTCTCCCCATCTTGTTAATTCCCCTTGTAACTAACACCTCTTGTTAAAGGGGTTAAATTCTCCCTCTCCGGTCCTGTATCGAGTAGCAGAAGAGGCAGAATGTCGTTCCACCGCGGTAACTAAACCGTAGTAGGAGCAGGAGCCCCCCATCTGCATTGCATTCGCTTTTGTGTGTTGGGTTCGAGATTCGTGTACACTATACTCGCTCCTTAACAGGGGTCATACTATGCCACCTGCCAAGAGAATAGCTGCCTTACAGAAAGTGGTTTTTAATTTAGATATGGTGAGAGGTATATAAATTACGGGTATATATGTTTACTGGTTTCAGGATATTAAGCATTTGTTTATATATACAAACGTAGGCTGGTAACTCAGTAATAACTGTATCCGTACGGTAATATTACTACCATACTTACATGTCAACATCAGACGACAAATGAAAATAAAATGAAAGTATAACGCTCTTTATTAATACATACAGACAATGTTAGTGTATCGTTCTTAATATGGTTTACTTTATTCTAAAATAATAAACATGAGGAATAAAGCACATAATTTGAATATTTGTCTTCTTCACATCTCAAAATACCTACCTAATTGTTCTGAGTATCGTAGCATTCAGAAAGTAGCATTAACGAGAGAATTTCATAATATAAAATAAATCATTGTTTTAATTTTTTGAAACAGATAATACCCAGTTATTTACATAATCAGTTATGAACAGAGTGATATTGTTTGATGAACATAATATTTGCCAAAACGAGCGAAGCGATTTATGCAAATTATGTGAGTCAAACAATATCACGCTTTCAAAACATTCAAAATTTAATCTAATTCCAATAAAATAATTTAAAAATACACAAAATTCTAGTTTTTTCAATGACAGCTCAATACACATATTTTAAAATCAATTTACCAAAGCGTTGCCGTGAAAATAAATGAATTTAATTTTTTTTACGTAACTTAATTATGTAGTATATTACATCCGAAGTGGAAGATGTTTCATTAAGCCCAGGGCTCGAGGTGAGATAAGGAGCGAGGCTGTGATGAAACTCCCACCGAGGTTATGTATACTATTTTATTCACAATTATCCTCATTCATTCATGCAGTCATATATAAATTATGACTGCATGTCTGATTATTTTCCAATTTTACATTCTGAAATCAGTCGATCATCGTAATCAACCATCCTCATTTTAAATCAATAATTTTCAAAATAAAACAATGAGTTATAATCTGTAGTTCTATTAATATTTTTGACAGCTCTCTTATAATTTTTTTAGCCTACTTAATGAGAGAGATCTATAGCAATGTTGCTAGGCAACCCCTACATACAAACATTTCCAACCCAAGATATGAAAGTGAAATCTGTTATTTCCAACCCAAGAGATTGTTATTAAAGTTAGGAATGACGTATTTCCCAACCTCCAAAAGTATAGGAATCGGTATATATATATATATATATATATATATATATATATATATATATATATATATATATATATATATATACAGTGTGTTAATTAAGAACCTGGCCATAGGCGTTTAACATGGGAAAACAGTTTAACGTCTAAATCACTAAACATATTTAATTTTGCACGTTTAGTAACTTGTAAAATCTAATTTGAAATTGTACAAATATTGCTCATTTGTAGCGATACCCATGAAATTGAAACAAAATTACAAAGAAATTCATAAGTATCGTTTGAACTATCAGTAATTTAATTTTATAGATTACAGAATGTGAAAAAATAATAATAATAAAATTTATTTCAGTGTTAGATTTTAAAAATAATACCTCTGTAGTATTTAAGTGTAGAATTCAATTATCTGCAATTTTTAATTGAAAAGTGAATTTCTGACAGTTCAAACGATACGCATTTCTTTGTAACTTTGTTTCAATTTCATGGGTATAGCTAGAAATGAGCAATATTTTTATGCAATTTCAAATTAGATTTTACAA
The DNA here is from genome assembly GCA_943142095.1 of Ophonus ardosiacus. Lineage (NCBI taxonomy): Eukaryota > Metazoa > Arthropoda > Insecta > Coleoptera > Carabidae > Ophonus > Ophonus ardosiacus. Next base: position 26,522,516 of record OW964828.1, on the reverse strand, counting down.
GTTACCAAACGTGCAAAATTAAAACTGTTTACTGATTTAGGCGTATAATATAATTATCTACATTTATTTGAAACATTTTGTCTAAAATTAATTGGGGACTTTTGCGCAAAGAAAAACTGTTTTCCCATGTTAAACGCCTATGGCCAGATTTTTAATTAACACACTGTATATAATGATTGTGAATAAATATTTTTACAAAACTCATTTCGTATCAATTATTTAAAAAAATGACATTTCATTACGTCAACGTTAGGTAAAATTCAGTTTTTAAAACGGAATTAGATATACTATTGAACAAACCACGGATTTTATGAATCATAACAAGCGTCAGATGTCTTAAAATCAAACCTACATCTGTGGCAGTTATGATATTCATAACAATCTAAGTATGTTAAGAGCCATAATGTACATAAGTTGCGCATCTAAATAAATTTTACTGCATAATGTTTAGGGTTATTATATGTATATAATCTACAAATATACAAGGTACCTACACCTATTATTTCTCATAAAATACCTTAATGTTCTTGTAATTCATAACTCCATAATATGTATTTTTAAAATAAAGTAACTTTAATAATAGGTATTAAAATATTTATGATTTTAATTAATACTTATATGAATAAAATAATAACTAAAAATTGGCAATTTTGTTAATATTTTTGTCAATGTAGTACTCTATTGTTAGGTACTTAGCAAGATATGAAAGGTTCAGAGCACAAGTACATCCAGTCCATCGTACATTACTTTCAGTTATCATTCTGCAATCAAATTTATTTACCGTTTTGAAACAAACTCATCGCTGGTGGCCAAACCTACAATTTAAGGACTAGTTCTACAAAGTACTTGCTTTTATCTGTGTTACATGTATAAAAGTTTACTAAAATTTTCAGTTTTAGTAATAGAATAAAGAATTTAAACGAAATTCAACTTTTCCTAAATACTTTACAGAATACGCCAATTATTAAAAATAAAAGGCAATGTTACCTTACCTAATGATTACAAATAATTTCAAATTAACATATCGATTTCAGTTTGTGTTCTTGATAGCTAAATTGTTACGTTATATATGTTACAATATTTGTTCATTCGTGAGCGACAAAGTATAAAGTATCACTTTCCGCTCTATATATACCTATACAATTAAATATTGTTTACTTCGAGAATTTCCGCTGCAGTAATAACGAACTTGAAATTTTTTGTTTCAGGGGTGCATGCTTAAAAAGTACCTAATTATCACTTTTCCAATTATGCCTAGATTTTCCAGAAGAAACATTCGGAAATATTCCTCCCTTCATGATGACAATTTTTTTTTTACCATGCTTATTTTTTTAACCAGAGTTCCCAGAATAAAAATGTGAAATTCTTTCGTGCCAATTACAAAACGAAATTTTTAGTAAATAAATCAAGATAGATTTGAATTCATGGATTGAAAATCAAAGTTGTATTCAATATGAACGCAATACGGGAAAAGTGGAAAATAGCTGTAAGCTTACAGTCTGAGGTTTGACAGAAATACTTATTCAAATAATAACCAAAGAAGAAGTTATCATATATAAATTTAAAAATGATTAATCAAAAATTTGAAAATAATATAGATTATGAAAGAATTTCCGATATATTATAAATTGTCATCTAACTTGGTCAACTAAAATCTCCGTTGGAATTAATATGAATGGTGAGTTTTAAATAAATCCGGGAAAATGTAGATACAAGGAAAAGTAAACCCTTTCGTAGCAATTACTAAATCGGCCATATTTCAAACATTTGACAAATTGTCTGGGTGATCTTGAACTTGAAACTCGGGTGTAAATCATAAAAAAATGTATATCGCTTTGCGAGTAATTACATCGCAGCGATAGATCATTTCCCTGATGTCACCGGGCGCTCGGAAGCGTTTAAGATTGGTTTTTTGTTCGGATATTGGCACTGATTGTTCGTAGATTTATGTCGGCGAGGTTGGTAAAAAATTGCCGCTGCAGGAATCCCATATTTCCCAACATGCATCTCTCTCCCGGCCACAAACACGCGATACACCCATCTCACTTGAACGAGATGACGTCTTATTTTTTCGGTGAGTCCGCGTATCGCTATCGCTACGCAATAGCCGGTGATCAAGTTTATTCTTTTCCAGAGTAAAATATTGTCGTATCGGATCTCCATAAGTCGAGGAGATGTTGAGAATCGGACTGGCACGACGGGCAGGAAAATATCGCATTGATATTGCCAATTTCCAACGTTACGAAGACAAGCTATATTTGTGTTGATCCGTTAGCTGTCACAAGGCGAACTATAGAAGCGGAAATCGTGGAAAAATTATCGACAATCGACTTGAGACATTCCTGCTATACAAGATGATGGTAATGCTTCTTTACAACTAAAGCTCAAATATATATTTACATGCTTTTTATTATTCTATATTATAAAAAAATTAGACATTGTCTTTTATAAAAAATGAGTTCCCAAAACTTTGGACATACGTTTTATGTCAAATGTATTTTTTTTATAAGATAATATGCCCGTAGAAATAAGTTTTTTTCTTGAGTACAAGCACATTGTATAAATAATGTAATACTTTTTCAAAAATACCGTGTGTCTCGTAAATCTTAATGCGGTGTTTTGAACGTAAATAAAATTGTTAATATTTGGGAGACAAAATTTTCGGTTTGGAGTATTAATATACATACATAATTTAGAGACATAGTAAAAATGGATTTAGTATGTCAATATTCCAAAAATAAATGATAATTAAACTGCCAAACCAAGTAAAAAATCAAAAATCACTACTCGTATTTGACTAGTGTTGCCGGAAGTCGAGACGAGACGAGACTTGGGGTCGGTCTTGTCTTGGTCTTGCCTTGATCTCGACTAGAGTGGTCTCGTCTTGGTCTAGTCGAGACGAGACTTGATGTCAGTCTCGACAAGACTCTCGACTTTGCCGCCATAAACATTTTTTGTATAATCGCATCTAATAGTACATAAAATTCTAAGAACACCAGTACAATCGCGATTCAAATATTCCAAATAATATTTGAGATATTTATTATTAAGTTTTCTATGAATATCATCAACTTGATAATTGAGCTCTTGAAATAATTAATATGAAAATATACGTATATATCGAGTGTTGTTTCTCATTACTAAACATAAAATATATAATTTCAATTCCCTAGCTACAGAATTATTAGCAATAGTTAAACAGTTATGTATATGTTTAAAATGAAGCAGTAAGTAAATAGACAAAAATCTCCAAATAAGTAACTTCTATCGCTATTTCTTTATATTTTAATAAATAAATGTTAAATAGGCAGATAACAAAACTAGCCTTTCACGTATCCCCTGGTACGCGTACCACAGGTTGAGAACCTCTGCTTTACTTCAAAAGTTTGCGCTTGACCCCCCTGAGAAAATTAAATACATTGTATAAATAACTAATTCATTCATATGAAAAAATTTAAAACAATAATCAACATTGACTTAAAGCCTTAAAGGAAATGTAAATATAAAAGTCGTAATGTACAAGCCCTTCTTAACAATTTCCTTAAAACTTTGTATGCACAAATGTGTAAAACAAACTATTTTCCCTAATCCCTAATATAACAAAATATAAAAAAAAATTGGGTAAAAAATAACACATTTCTTTTCTTGTAAAAATCCAATAATGGAACAATAATTTTTACAACGGCCTGTGCTATAAATGCTGCATATTACCAGACAATAACAACCACTTTTAGACATCTACTAGTAATAAAAGTAGGTAGGTTTGCCCAACCCAAATCCAAATATTACAGAATACAATACTTTAGTCAATCTAACAATTTTGCATCCTAAAAATATAAAACCATGTAATAAAGAAAGGTATAAACGGATGATACAAGAGTTAAATGAAACATAACAGACAATTTTTATGAGGAATCATTATTATAGTTTCATAAGTGGAAAAAGAAACCTCTTGAGAAAGAAATACCTTATGAAGAATTATTAGATATCTCCAAAAAATTCTATCCTTTTTTTAGAAGTTTTAGTACATAAAAAAAACTGTTGTGGCTATCACATGACCTTCCGTCAATTTGATGTATTTTGTACAAATCCCACATCAAAAGTTCCCCAGAAAATATTCTATATATTTAATAAAATTATAAGACGAACATATACTATTTTTTACAAATTCCATACTAAAAGTTCCTTGGAAAAAATTCTATAAATCCAATAAAATTATAACACGAACAATCATTATATAAATTGTACATGACACTGAAATCTGTCATTTACAATTTTTTGAATATATCAGCTGTTTTATGATTATAGTAAAGCTGACTGATTTTTGAAAGTTAATCTATTTATAATTCGTTAAACCGTAAAACTGTTATTATTAAAGTTTCTTAGTTACTAATTATTTTACTAATTTTATAAATTTAAGCACGTGTATTATAATTTATTTATGTTTTTCAAATAAGTTTTATTTTTTTTTTTTGTTGGAGAATTGTGTTTATGTAACTACCTACAGTTTTTATTAAATATACCATTATTATTCTAAATAAGTTTATTATAATTTACTTAAGTTTTTGGAATAAGTGTATTTTTTTGGCAAATAAATAACATAAAAAAATATATGACTAACTACATTTTTATTCGCCCCCCTGAGAAAAAATCCTGGCTGCGCCCATGAATAGGAAGTACATCTGTTGAAAATGTAGAATATGGTTGTTTTAAACCGGGAATTTCCCTAAAATCCTGAAATCTTTGTCTGCATTTTCGTAAAATTCTAAGAATCACAATAAATTCTTTAAAAATAAAAGAAAAATACTGTATATTTTATATTTGCAGGGAACGTTACTTTTGTTATAATAAATTAATTGCTAACGTTACAAATGTAATTTTTGTATGCTATTTGAAAATTGGAAATATAATAAAAATTAAATTAAACATATTTATACGTACAAAACATGTATATTATAAAACAAAGGTTAATTTTAATTTAATTAAAATATTGTTGCATTACAATAACATAAGAATTCTAAATTTATACCTACTTCTTTCATTTCATCCCACCTACATTGTAATTTAAATTCATTTAAAACTAACATTTGGATTATTTAGAAGAATAAGGAATAGTGTTGCCACAAGACCAAGACCAGTCTTGGTCTTGGTCTCGTCTCGTCTTGGTCTTGTCGAGACGAGACCATCATTTGGTCTCGACTAGAAAAGTCGAGACGAGACGAGACTAGCATCAAGTCTTGTCGAGAAAGTCTTGAGTCTCGACAAGACTCTCGACTTCAGATCAAAGGTATTTTTTTAAACATATACCTATTCTAAAAGTCCTTCAAAAACTGAGAGTATTGCTGTAAATACTGATTGAAAATTCGAATAAATAAGAGAGATATTAATTTTTCAAATTTTGTAATTTTCTACTTTCATAATTGTGTCCCAGAAACATTAATTTATGTAAATATGATGTATTCCTTATTCATCTAAATAATCCAGATATAAGTTTTAAATGAATTTAAATTACAATGTAAGTGGGATGAAATGAAAACAGTATCAATTTAGAATTCTTATGTTATTTTAATGCACCAATATTTTTTATTAAATTAAGATCAACCTTTATTTTATACTACACATGTTATTTTAATTTAATTTTTGTTTAATTCTCAATTAATATATTGGTACAACTGGGTATATGAAATACTGACTTCATCTTCATATTTCCAATTTTCAAATAGCACACAAAAGTCTGTGGTGCATTCTGCAAGTTAGCAATGTACTTCAGTTTTATTTATTAAATTAATATATTATAACAAAAGTAACGTTCCCTTCAAATATACATTATTTTTCTTTTATTTTTAAAGAATCTATTGTGATTCTTAGAATTTTGCGAAAATGCACACAAAGATTTTACGATCTTAGGGAAATCCCCGTTTTAAAATAACCATATTCTACATTTTCAACGGATGTACTTCTTATTCACCTAAATAATTCTTCCATTGGAACATATGAATAATACCGCATGTATCATTTAGTAAAAAAAAAAATTGGACAATATCTGCTTCAAAAGATAAAAGTTTATGTATCTTTTACATGTATAATGAAAGTAAAACTTTATCTCAACAAAGTGAAATGTAAGGGACATTGTTAAAATATGTAGTTACAGGTATAACATACATACATACATACATACATAAAATCACGCTTTTCCCACTTAGTGGGTTAGCAAAAACCCGAAAATAATAAGAAAAGGGATGAAAGCAAGAGCTCCACAGAATCATTTAACTCTTTAAAAACATTCATTCAAGAACATATTATTGTGATCGATTTTCGGTAGCGAATAACCGCATCCGGACCACAATAATAGTTACGCAACAATCATCTTTCGCTACACATTCCTGTACATACATACTTCATTCTTCTCGTCCACATAAAAGTTCAGCTGTCTCTCCATTCTCACAAAACATTCTTACTAACCATTCATCTTTACACCACAATAATTACGAAACAATCATCCTTCGCAACACATTCCTATCCATGCATACTTATTTCACCACAGCCACATTCATAAACGTATTCATACATAATAACATATTAAAGTGACCGATTTTCGGTAGCGAATAACCGCATCCGGACCACAATAATAGTTACACAAAAATCATCTTTCGCTACACACTCCTGTACAAACATACTTCATTCTTCTCGTCCACATAAAAGTTCAGCTGTCTCTCCATTCTCACAAAACATTCTTACTAACCATTCATCTTTACACCACAATAATTACGAAACAATCATCCTACGCCACACATTCCTATCCTGGCAAACTTCTTTCAGGTATAACAATTTGGGAAAATTGGTATCAGATATTCTAAGAAACTGGTATTAAGCATTTCTCGTAAGAACACATGCAAAATGCAAGTACACTCGCCCGGTGCCCATGGGCGTATACAGGGGGGCCAGGGGGGGGCGCCCCCTGAGAAAATTAAAATACATTGTATAAATTCATTCATATGAAAAAATTGAAAACAATAATCAACGTTTACTTAAAGAAAATAGAAATATAAAAGTCGTAATGTACAAGCCCTTCTTTAATAATGTTCTTAAAACTTTGTATGCATAAATGTGTAAAACAAACTGTTTTTCCAATTCCCTAATATAATATAATTTTTAAAAAATGGGTAAAAAATAACACAACATTTCTTTTCTTGTAAAAATCCAATAATGGAAAAATAAATTTTACAACGGTGCTATAAATGCTGCATATTACCAGACAATAACAACCACTTTTAGACATCTGCTAGTAATAAAAGTAGGTAGGTTTGCCCAACCCAAATCCAAATATTTCCGAATACAATACTTTAGTCAATCTAACAATTTTGCATCCTAAAAATATAAAAATATGTAATAAAGAAAAGTATAAACGTATGATAAAGAATTAAATGAAACATAACATAGACAATTTTTATGAGGAATCATTATTATGGTTTCATTAGTGGAAAGAGGAACCTCTTGAGAAAGAAATACCATATGAAGAATTATTAGATATTTCCAAAAAATTCTATCCATTTTTACTCCATGGCTTGATTTTATTTTTACTCTACCTTCTACAACATATAAAAGAAGTTTTAGTAGGTACATAAAAAATCTGTTGTGGCTAGCACAAGACCTTGCGTCAATTTGATGTATTTTGTACCAATCCCACATCAAAAGTCCCCTAGAAAAGATTCTATATATTCAATAAAATTATAACACGAACACATACATTTTTTTACAAATTCCATACCGAACGTTCTTTGGAAAAAATATAAATCCAATACAATTATAACACGAACAATCATTATGTATATTGTACTTGACACTGGCATCTGTCAATTACAATTTTTTGAATATATCAGCTGTTTCTATGATTATAGTAAAGCTGACTTTGGAAAGTTACTCTATTTATAATTCGTTAAACCGTACAACTGTTATTATTAAAGTTTCTTAGTTACTATTTTTTTTACTAATTTTATAAATTTAAGCAAGTTTATTATAATTTATTTGTTTTTCAAATAAGTGTGGTACGCGTACTAGGGGATACGCGAAAGGTTAAGTTTTAGTTATCTACTTATTTAACATTTATTTAGAAAAATATAAAAAAAATAGCGAAAGAATTTTTTTTTTTGGGATTTTTGTCCATTTACTTACTGCTTCATTTATACATATATATATATACCTATTTAACTATTGCTAATAATATAAATGCATTGCTGTGATTCGGTATGTATGTATATTTTCATATTAATGTATGTATGTATATTTTCATATTAATTATTTCAAGAGCTCAAGTATCAAGTTGATATTTACAGAAAAAATAATAAATATCTCTAATATTATTTGGAATTTTTGAATCGCGATTGTACTGCTGTTCTTAGAATTTTATGTACTATTAGATGGGATTATAAAAAAAATGTTAATGGAGGCAAAGTCGAGAGTCTTGTCGAGACTCGAGACGAGACGAGACTGACATCAAGTCTCGTCTCGACAAGACCAAGACGAGACCACTCTAGTCGAGACCAAGTCAAGACCAAGACGAGACCGACCCCAAGTCTCGTCTCGTCTCGACTTCTGGCAACACTAATAAGGAATACATCATATTTACTTAAATTAATGTTTCTGGAACACAACTATGAAAGTAGAAAATTACAAAATTTGAAAAATTAATATCTTTCTTATTTATTCGAATTTTCAAACAGTATTTACAGCAATACTCTCAGTTTTTGAAGCACTTTTAGAATATATATGTTTAAAAAAATACCTTTGATCTGAAGTCGAGAGTCTTGTCGAGACTTCAAGAATTTCTCGACCAGACTTGATGCTCGTCTCGTCTCGTCTCGACTTTTCTAGTCGAAACCAAATGATGGTCTCGTCTCGACAAGACCAAGACGAGACGAGACCAAGACCAAGACCGGTCTTGGTCTTGTGGCAACACTATATTTGACAGTTAATCGACGCTCATTCCTTGGAATAACGCATAATAGATCTTTTTTTAACATTCTTTAAATTGAGCTCACTCGGTTACTAAAGCAGTAAATTTAGAAAAATTGGAAATAAAAACTTCAGAATTTTATTCTCTAAATCTTCATGTATAAAACGTCGTATTAAGATTTGCAGGACCGATGATTTTTAAGAAAAATAGGCAACGGAGAATATAAAAACCAATAAATATCACCAACCTAACTATTCTACCAAAAATTTCCCTTAATGGAATTGAAGCAGAGAAAATAGTATGAAACACGCAATACACATGTCAGAAAGGTAGGTATTCAAACACGCATTCGTTCGCCCATTCGTCGCCAAGCGGTTTCTGTTCGAATATCTAACTGTTATAATAGGTTGCCTTCTGTACTTATCATAAGTTTTAATTCAAAATTCTACCATATTTATTAATGTAGCAATGAGCTTCATTCTAAACGATTTTTGTTGCCATTTCATCTACGCAATGGACAAAATAATTACTCTACCACAAATTTACAGAAATGGAAATTATTAACTATTTTTATAAAGAAATAACGAAATGAATGCCGGAAGAGAGAAAATAGTATAAAACACTCATTACAAAGGGCTCTTCAAGCACTCGTTCGTTCGCCTTCTTGTGTCCTCCTAATATTTAACTCTTGGTCGAATAGGGTGCCCTCTGTAACTTATGTTTTAACATACTCTTCTATTTACGTATGAGAACAAATTCTGAATCTCAGGAGAGTAACTATATGAAAAAAGAAAAGAATTTTAGTTGCCAAAGGTTAAAACAACTTTACGTCGTTGATGGAAAGTTAGGGTCGCTAATGAGAAAATAGTGGATTAAAATTGTGTACTACAAACTATAAAACAACGTAGTGTCTACATATTGTTCAAACTCCATTAAAACCTCAAGTAAGTCCCTTGAAAGGTTTTGTAACATGACAAGCTGTTAATGGATTTAAACTAGGTACCACAGTTAGAAAATATGAGTTAAAGAGGAAAATACCAACAAGTTAAACAAACAAATACTAATTTTGACTTTTTATCATTAGACTTTAAAAAAAGTACCTATATAATTTAACAATTATTTACCTACATTGAATGAGGTATTAATATAAATCTAGATATACTCATAAATAAAGAAATAACTATATCTTTAGGGCTTAAAACCTATTAGCGTGTGTGTCAATTTGATTTTCAAACATACAGAATATCATAACGGTATATTATCCATTTCTGATTTTTTATTCACAAATTGCGATATTGACAATGACGATGATGAAGCTTTCGCGGAGAGTACAACCTAGGGGTCACTTTTATGCAATACCTACTATATGGTGGATGTTCGATGGTCGGATTTGAACCCATAATAGAAGAACATAAAACATTCAAAAACATGATCCCGCCATATAAATATAGGTACTTTAAGAATGAATCGGTAAGTAGTTGACAATGAAACTGGATTATATCATCCCCGGATTTTAATAACAGCGGTAAGTCGTGGGATCAATCCTACGTGAACATCTAGAGCCGATTATATCTCAAACTTATCAAGAAATAGGAACAATAATTCTTGTTCATTTATTCACATAGGAACAATGAGGTTGACAATTCACATTAATGTCAAAGTTATAATAAATGATAATATACCTAACGTCAAGAATAATATTGATAACACAAAATTCTTCATTGTTTTAGAGTTCTACAATCAATAAGATTAGAATGATATATGATAAATATATATATCTAATTTTTTTTTTCAATCATTAAGTGACCAGAACATCCATTAATCATTCAAAACCGATAAATATATTGTATACAACCCTTCTGTACGACAAAAAACTAATGTACTTTTTTCAAAATAAACTTTACTCCTTAATAATCGACAAAATTTGAGAATAATTAATCAAACTAACAAATAAAAAACCTTAATATAAGCAAATAATGCAGAACTATAATACCCTAATCATACACTTATGTTCCATTAATCTTAAATCTAACCTAAGTTTAAAACTGCGAAAAACAAAACAGCAAACAAACAAACGGCAAAGTGAAGCAAACACAAAGGCGTTGACAAAAGCAAGGTTAGAAATCAGAGTTTGATTCAGAGATAAGGCATTAATGAAGATTGATGTAATAATGGGTGTTTCGTGTCATGGATAAACTCCGGTTTCAATTTGGCTTGAGGATTAATTTATGTTAAAAACACGGGACAGTCCTGCGCAGGGGGTAGCCATTATCATGAGAGGATCTTCTGGACACACTTCCGGTGCCAGCCAGTGACGCCAGCAACACGGACAGACATTTCAGCTGGAATTCCAACGAAATATGTGAGAGGGAAATTAATGAATATATTCATAACTCAAATTTTAAATTAATTGGAGAGATATACTCTATTTAACGACTTGAAATGTAGGTTAAACTTCGAGAAACATTAATTGGAAACAACATTTAAGTATAACAACTAAAATTCTATAATATATCGTATACACAAATAAATGATATAATAAGGGAATATTCCAGAAATAAAATATAATAACTAAAATTACTGAAACAGTTCGGTTTCATTCGCGGCAATCTTAAAATTTTCTATCAAAACATTACAACTATAGTCTTTCATAATCCTAAATTATGAAGTGAAAAATTAAAATACGTACAATGCAAACCGTACAAAATAGACGCAATCATCAAAAAATCAATAAATAGTATTTTAACACTATAAAATCCGATATCTTATGAAAAAGGACAGAAGATGTTACAGACAAAACCGAGGAAAATTCACGGTTGCGTTGGTACGCTTCTGTTGCAACCATTTTAACCGGTACCATGTTTCATGAAATTAAACAAAAATACATGAAAATTCGAGTATTGTAATTCACCTCCTTATTTAAGGATAATTAATAACAATATTTGCAAGAAATCCGATATGTATATAAATGTATGTTACAGAACCCTACGTTGAAAAGCCACGTAACATATCTAAGCAAGAATTTTGTGAAAAATTCATGGACTTTTACGGTATTTGTACTCAGGACCGTCCCATGTCAATTAAGATTCTCTATCAAATGAGCTATGAGATTCCCTTAAAGTCAGTGTAAATATGTTTCAATTAAAATTCTGGCCATAGGCGTATAACATGGTAAAACAATTTTTCTTTGCGCAGAAGACCCTAATTACTTTTAAACGAAAATGATTCATATAAAACTTAAAGATAATTATATTCTACGCTCAAATCACTAAACAGACTTAATTTTGCACGTTTGGTAACTTGTAAAATTGAATTTGAAACTGAATAAATATTGCTCACTTATAGCGAAAGCCATGGAATTCAAACAAACTTACAAAGAAATTCGGTTTTCAAATAATAGTTACAGATAATTCAATTCTGCACCTAAATCATTATACATGTATTATTTCTAAAATCTAACACTTAAATAACTTTTATCATTATTTTTTTACATTTTGTAACATAAAAGGCCGCGGTCAGCACATTCATCACTCTCATCGCTGAGCACCGAAGTCTGCCGAACACAATAAATGGACGACTGCTATTGGTTCAGTATTTGCATTCGGCAAACTTCAGCGCTCATCGCTGCCAGCGTTGCAAGGGTACCGAATGCGCCCATCTTCTTTGTAATTCTGTTTCAATTCCATGACTATAACTATAAATGAGCAATATTTGTACAATTTCAAATTAGATTTTACAGGTTACCAAACGTGTAAAATTATATATGTTTAGTGCTTTCGGCGTAGACTATAATTATCTACAACTTTTATTTGAAACATTTTTGACTAAAATGAATTGTGAACTACCCGATAAATATAAAATGAGATTTTGTGCTGCCTATTCCTTTTTTAAATAAAAAAGTGATGACAAAATTTTAAAATTTTGTCGGTTGCTGGTATAAATGTGACGTCTGAAAACTCCTTTGACAACTTTAACCTTATTTATGTAACACCATACGATATTTTCTATTTCTTTCTAACTTTACTACTCTATTTCTTCTATTCTTTTTATTCTGTTTTAAATTCAAAATTATGCAAAAATAAAATTCTTAAGAAACTGTTTGTGTTCGTTTATTCAACAAGATTTGACCTTTGATATTTTTAATATTCTTAGCCTCCAACCTTATAAAAATAAATTGTACTAGTCCATTACATCACTCGGATGAGTTATCAATGAACTATTTGAGTGCTGATTTGTGTTCTTTACAGACGAAGGCAAAACTATTTTATCTGGCTTGTTTAATACAATTTGGTATTATAAAAAAAATGTGTGTTACATTTTAACCAATTCAGTGGTAAAATATACACTAGATCCAGTGGACTTACATATACGCACATACACATAAGTATGTGTTTTATTTTGGTATTTATTTAAAACGAAGAATTGAAAAGAAATTATATCTTCATCTGGATTAGATTATCTTGACACAGATAAAATTTATATACATATGTATATTTAGAAAAAACAACAAGCAAATAATAATAATACTAATGCCGTGGAATAAAAAAATGGGAAACAACACATCTAGAAATATTTGGCAACGTATAAAAGTCATCTGTTTGAAAGTACTGAAACGTTTATAACACGATACGTTATCCGAAATGAGTCATGTTTTTGACAATTTGTGATTTATAACTTCACTCTCGGTCAGCTTTTGTTGCATTGATTTTCCTAATGGCCCATATAATCGCACTATATTTTCTTCTCTATATTTATAGTACAAATTTCTCAACATACCTAAATGAATTTGTAAAACATTTCACAATATTGAAAGGTAAAATAAAAGTAATGAAATTTATTTGATCAATACGCAATAAATAATTAATAATTATACTCGTATCAGAGTATTTATTCACCATATTACAATATTACATTGTTTATAGCATGTCAAAATGTAATTTGTCCTCTATATAATTAAAGTTCAAAATATAAATTATGTCCAGTCTTCGTCAACAAAATTATGAATTAAAAAATTCCTGTGTGGAATAAAAACAATGACGCAACAAAAATGTTTTTACTTTTCTTTTAAAAGCATTATTATTTAAATTTTTAAACTATAATGGTAAAACGTTATATAAATTGATTTGTAATGAATTGTTTGCAGATTTGCATAATCTAAAACGTTGTGTACGAATTAAATGTGAATTCCTTGTTCCATAATTATGGTAATTTGACGATGACAAATGAAATGGGGTTTGCAATGCTCTCTCATACCTACTCCCGCAATTATTCTTACATCTTTCTTTTGTAGCCGAAAAAATTTAACAGCATATGAGGAATTTCCCCAAAGAATGACTCCGTAGTTTATAATGGAATGAAAAAGTCCAAAATAAGTCGTCAATAGACCATTTAAATTTACCATAGGATAAAGTTTCCGTAGTAAAAAAATAACACTTGCTAATTTCTTAGATGTAGAATCGACATGAAAAAACCAATTTAATCGATCGTCCATATAAATTCCTAATACTTTAACAAATTCTCCCTTTGAAACTGTATTATTGGAAGAAAATATAATTATTTGTGTTTTGTCTGAATTTAATTTTAGTTTATTAGATTCAAACCATTTGTGTGCTTCAAAAAAACAACACTTCGCTAATTCCTTCATTGTAGAAATTTCACTATGTGAGCAAATAATACTAGTGTCATCAGCGAACTGCACAGTCCTAATAGGAGATACAAAATAAGAGAAGTCATTAATATAAATAAGAAATAAAACTGGGCGAAGTATACTCCCCTGTGGTACGCCATGTTTTACTGGTAAAAAGTCTGAGTAGCTTTGACCAGCTGATACACACTGTATTCTATTTGATAAGTATGAAGTAAAAAAAATTAAAGTTCTTTCAGAGACACCATAATGTTTTAATTTCTTAATTAACACATTATGCGATATACAATGAAAAGCTTTGGATAAGTCGCATAACGTCACTGCTGTATGTTGTCCTTTTTCCAAAGAGTCTACAATATCTTCCAACATGCTACGAACTGCTTTAACCGTTGATTTATTTTTACAAAAGCCAAATTGGAACTGACCTGATTACTTTCCAGAAATTCAACAAATTTAGTTTTAATAACCTTTTCAAAAATTTTAGCAAACATAGGTATGATCGATATAGGGCGATAGCTTTCTACATTTTCTCTGTCTCCTTTCTTATATAAAGAAGTACCTTAGTATATTTTAACACTTCTGGAAACACCTTCAGCTAAGCATTTATTGAGTATAAATGTCAATGGACTGATTATTTCATTAATACTTTCTTTAACATTTCCAATATCTATGTCAAAAATATCACGACACTTAGAATTGTTTAAAGATAAAATAGCATCTATAACTTCTTGTTCATTAACTTCAGAAAACTCAAAGTAAGCATGACTAATTTCACGATTAGGAAGAAAATCAAGTATATCAAAAGTAGTATTTGGTAATTCCTTTATAATATCTTCAGAAATAGAGCTGAAATATGTGTTAAAATCATCGCATGAAATATTTTTACTAGGCTTTACTTTAGAATGATTATTTCTTTCCTTATTTATTAGTTTCTAACAGTCTTTAGCTTTTTTACTAGAATTAAATAAATAATTGCTATAAGAACTTTTTTTGCAGCAAATTATATCTTTTCTATAGATTTTCCGAAAGCTCCGATAGTTGGCAATGTCACTATCTTTCCCTGTACAAAGAGATATCGTTTTAAGACAGTTTAATAAATTTCTCATATGAAATAATCTCTCCGAAAACCAATGTGCAACCAATTTTTTTGATTTTTCAGGTTAACTAATTTAAAATTATCTCTTATTAAAGTAACAAAGATCTGAATAAATACATCCATCAATATAGATG
The DNA here is from genome assembly GCA_943142095.1 of Ophonus ardosiacus. Lineage (NCBI taxonomy): Eukaryota > Metazoa > Arthropoda > Insecta > Coleoptera > Carabidae > Ophonus > Ophonus ardosiacus. The sequence goes on along the minus strand of OW964828.1, from coordinate 26,506,689 downwards.
ATTCAGAATTTGACTCAAATATTGTGCTCCAGTTAAAATTTTTTAAGGAAAATTTAAATTTTTCAATATTATGAGTGGAATATATTCTTTTATAACTAAATTTTGGAACATGTACTAATACACTTTTTAGTATTAAAAACTGACCGCCATGATCAGATAGTAATGGATCGAGAACTCCAGTTTTTAATAATTAAGAATAAGATGAACACTTTACTTGTTTTACCACTATTTATTTAAACGTAACAATTGTTTCGACTTTTCAGTCATCATCAGACGTGTGTACAGAGAAAATTTATGTACAGTTATAGACCACGTGATTGTAACGGTCAATGTGTGGCGGCAAATACAAACTACATATTGAGTAGGGGTGAATAGCTTACTTCTACTTGGTCATTACAGATGTTTTTCCCCGTGTTGATGGCTTTCCTAATCTCTAAGTTTTCGAGAAGGTTCATTCTACATCCTTTTTCGGCTAATGCCCGTATTCATAAACATTCGTAAAAAATTTAAACGGTTCGTTATAATATTTATCCAATAAAAACAGTCGACATTGAAAGTAAAATCAAAATTTTGTTTGTCAAGTTTGATTCTATTTGTTAAAAATTATAACGACTCGTTTTGAAACTTTACGAGTGTTTATGAATATTGGCATAAATGTTTAATTTCAAAGTTACCGTTAAAACTGTGATTATTAGTAATGCAATGTTCTGAATCAGTTCTACCATAGGTTATGCGTTGTACAAGTACAATTACTTATATAAGACCATGAATGCAGGATGACACTGAAGAACGGGTACTCAAAATAACTTTTTTATTTATAATTTTCTTTATATATTTTTCAACTAGACAGGCTCACACATCATCGTATTTCACATACTGTTTTGATATTTGTATGAATTATATATTATTATTATTATTATTATTATTATTATTATTATTGTTAATTTAAAACCATTAATAGAAAAAATTATATTTGGAAGTATTATATATTAAGTAAAATTGATTGAAATTGACAGTTTCACTGAAGTTATAAGGAATGTACAGAATCAGTGAGAAATAGGTAGGTATTAATTATGCAGTATTCTGTATCTTTTTAAGGATCTCATATAATACTAAAATCTGTTGCATATGCTATAAGAATGAAGTATTTTTTTAAAAAATAAAATAGGATTTCGGTGGAAAAAGATAACAGACGTGTTACATTTTTAAGAAAGATTTGGATTTATGAAGGCAACCCGCATATCATATTTTAATCCGCTTTACATGCTCATGTACATTTTTTAAAACAAGACGTCATTGTTTCTAGTGATATTGTATTTATAACGTAAACCGCTTAACTGGCTGAATATCCTATAGTAAATCTCAAACAGTTTTGTGTGCAACAGAATAACGTCATAAATTTGTGCAATTTTATAATGAAGAATTCCATTCCTAAACTAAAATACTACTCCATTTTACGATTATTCCTAAGTTTATACTTACCCAAACACGATATTTGTAGTAATAAATGGTAAATATCATCAATTAACTATAAACGTATCTATGACTCTGACACATCTAAAATGTTAAAACTAAATTTCAGATATTTCACACACTTTTTGTTCAAAATGAAATTTATACTTCTCGAATTTCGCGACAATTAACGTAAAGAGGATGATGAGCCATAAGGGCACATGCACTAATTTCTCCTGAATTTGAGTTGCGAACGAGCCTACAAAAGTTTGAAGTAACACTTCTTGCAAATATCCTTTTTCAAATTTAATATAACTATCTTTAACTGTGCGAGGTCAAGGTATTTTTCAAAATTCTTTCTTCGTATATGTATGGGACATCCAGCGAACCAAGCGGTTTACGTCATAAATACAATATCACTAGAAACAATGACGTCATATGTTAAAAAGTTTACATTAGCATGTAAAACGGATTAAAATATGATTTGTGGGTTGTCTTCATGAATCCAAATCTTTCTTAAAAAAGGTAACACGTCTGGTATAAATTTTTTCCAGCGAAATCCAATTTTATTTAAAATATTCTGAACGATACTGCTTACGCCGTTATAAATACTTCATTCTTGTAGTATATGCAACAAACTATCTAGTATTATGTGAGATCCTTAAAAAATACAGAAAACTGCATACCATACAATTTCTCACATTCTCACTGTTTCTGTGCGCAATGCACAGAAACAGTGAGAAATTGTAATGTATAGCGTTTGCCATATGCTGTACACATAGATTGAATTTTCAAATTATTACTGACAAATAGAACGAAACATTACCTCAATATTACAATTCAGTGAAGGTAAGATCCCACCAATCTATTTTTCATTTTCAAAATAAGTCAATAAATTAACTACAAGCTCTTGAATTTGACATGACAGAGCATTTGTCATTTTGTCAATGAAAACGAAACCAAAAACAAAATGAAATCACAATACAGGTTGAAAAGTATAATATAGACATATAATATTTAGTAATATACATGTTCAGAATTACCAATATTAAAAATATGCAGGGTGTCCCATTTAAGGTACGAATGCTTTGGTATCTCGAGAACCGTAAGAGCTACGAGGTTGGTTAAATTAGACAAAAGTTGCCCCATTAGGAGGCTATTTTAATGGTGTTTTGTTATTTGCGAAAAAATGCATAGGTCACTAGATACAGGTGAAAATGTAAATTTCGCGATTTTCTTTTTTTTGCTTATAACTTTGGTATATGAAATAATACGAGATTCTGGTTTGCACTTTCTTAAGGCACTTTTGTATGGTGAATTTGCAGAAGTTCTCAATTTTTTTTTTATATCTAACCATTTACGAGTTACTGATAGCAACTTTTATTTTTCATATGGAGGTCATATTAAGCTATGGCATTTTTAAATAGAGATTTTTTTAGCTTTACAATGATATAAAACAATAATAATTTATTTTTATAATTAACAGAAAAATTAACAAAAATTGTTATTTATACTAAAATTAAATTGAAAAAAGTAAATCGAAGACTGCTATGGAAACAACAAACAACAAAAAAGTGCAACAATTGAATTTCTGAATTTTACTTGACAATAGTAGATTATTACGAGTAATAAAAATGAATTTTTCTCGTTGGGAAAAATATGATATGTTGAGTTGTTACATTCGTTGTCAAAGTTCGTTTTTTACTCGTAATAATCTACTATTGTCAAGTAAAATTCAGAAATTCAATTGTTGCACTTTTTTGTTATTTGTTGTTTCCATAGCAGTCTTCGATTTACTTTTTTCAATTTAATTTTAGTATAAATAACAATTTTTGTTAATTTTTCTGTTAATTATAAAAATAAATTATTATTGTTTTATATCATTGTAAAGCTAAAAAAAATCTGTATTTAAAAATGCCATAGCTTAATATGACCTCCATATGAAAAATAAAAGTTGCTATCAGTAACTCGTAAATGGTTGAATATAAAAAAATTTGAGTACTTCTGCAAATTCATCAAAAAAAAGTGCCTTAAGAAAGTGCAAATCAGAATCTCGTATTATTTCATATAACAAAGTTATAAGCAAAAAAAGAAAATCGCGAAATTTACATTTTCACCTGTATCTAGTGACCTATGCATTTTTTCGCAAATAACAAAACACCATTAAAATGGCCTCCTAATGGGGCAACTTTTGTCTAATTTAACCAACCTCGTAGCTCTTACAGTTCTCGAGATACCAATTCATTCGTACCTTAAATGGGACACGCTGTATAATCAAACGTCATTTTGCAAAAATTTACAAAATTTTACTTAATAATAATATATCCAAATATATTTTTTTCTATTAAAGGTGTCAAATACATAATAATAATAACAAACCAATAAAATACCATTAATAAAATATATTTAAAAAAATAATGAAAATTTCAAAAATCCCTAAACGATTTGTCTGGTTGGTGTAAATGAGCATTAGTAGTACAAAAATGAAGCTATTAGAAATACGAAATATGTATTGAAGATAGAATGTAGGAAACCGTGAGTAAGACAAAGATAAATATACAATTACTTGTTATTTTGCGATTCTCAAATTAATAACGTGAGGGTGAATTGAGAAAAATCGGTGTAGTTATTGTCACTTCTGGTTAAACAGGAAGCGGTACCATCATGCCTAAGACCATGACTTGTGAGCTCCTAAGCCTAGTTTACAAATATTATTAATAGTTATAAAAATTAATGTTTTAGGTACTAAATGCAATTTGATAGTACGAGTGTTCCGGTACATATTTTCTTTGGTACAGATCATCGTTAAGGCACATTTTGATTTATCAAAATACATCTATCTCCTATTCCCTTGAAAAATATGTGCCAACGTCTATCATTCAGTCACTCATTTTGTAATATTCATTCGGTGTCAGACATCATAGTCCCAGCATAAATTTATATTTTTATTTTCTATTCTACCTCATTAGAACAACAACAACTTGTACGAAACAAACTAGGAAACAAATGTACAATGTTTTAATTAAATACCTCCTGTTCAGTAGAAGGCGCTTACCACGCGTGACAGGCTTTTGAAGCTCTCGTGAACACCGCATGTGGCGTCACTTTTAATAAAATTTGCACCTATCTTCCATTTACAAAATTAATCTCATCTCACACATTTTATAAATTTTTCTGGAAATGATTGTTACACAACCCTACACAATATTTATATAGTAGAAATTAGTAAAAAATTCTCTATTCAATGGTCTAAAAATATATGTGTATAGCGAACCATTTAAAAAAATATAATTGTATTCTACCGTTTGTGATCCACTGGTTGAATTTTTGATTTGTTTTCACTGTCCTATTAGCGCCTTGTCCTTTGTCACTTTTTTTAACATTTTCTATATAGTTATTAGTTCGCCCAAAAAAGCACTGGCTGTTTTACAGTAATCACCCCCTTCCCCTTCATGACGTAGTTCGTCACGTGAATTTAAATTATCATTAAAATTAGTTCATAGTTGTGAGTGGTATAAAATTGTAAGAATCTTCAAAATAAAAAAGAATTTTCTAAGATTTGGAAATCCATGGATGGATAACTTATTTCAGGCTTCCCTTCAAATTTATTTTTCTATAACAGAAAACAGAACTTTTAATTTTCCGTCAAATTAAAACCCATACCACAGAATAAACATTTATACAGAAGCGACAGTAAGAGAGAGAAACGAAAATTAGAGAGAGAAAGAGTATGCCAACAAATTTAAAAGGCTAATCGGATAAAATCGGATTGTTTCTTCATATCTTCGTATCTTACGGTTCTTTGTTCTTTTCATTATCTCGACGTGAACATTTTCCGTGAGAGGTCAATAATAAAAGTATATTGAGAAACACATTTAATTTCTAATAAGAACAAATATGTTATTTTTTCAACAAGCGATATGAAAAACCGTTATCATAAAGAAAATCATTATATTTCACATAATCTGGAAGAGCTGTTGCCTCAGCTTGTCACGCCCATGTATTTTAGGGTTATGGCTAATTCAAGCAAACCAAACACGTTTTCTCACTTTTGACATATGTCATTTTGTGACCTGTTTGTGAATTTTAGAAGTGGTGTTAGTTTCTAATGAAATAGATAAAATGAAGAAAGTACAATCAGGAGGACTTATTTGTTCATATAAATAAATAAAATAAAATAAATATATCATCACGGCATATTACCCACTTCTGGGTGTGCCAGTATCTACAACAAAAGTAGACATCGGTAATGATGACTATATATTTTACCTTGTGGGCACTTACCAGGCATCACCTCACGGGCACTCATAGCTGGTGTGGAGAGTGCACCACAGGGGTCATATAAAGACTGAATAAATAGATTTAAAAAATGGAGAAAGGGAAATGTAAGTTTTTTTCGTTTCCGAAAGATCCAGAAATGTAAGCTATGTAAAACGACTACCATATTATGTAAAATGTACCTATATTCATTTAATAAATACAGGTGTAATATGTGGCTCAAGGCCTGTGGAAGAGAAGATTTGATGGAGAAGGATATATGGGACCTACTCATCGAGTCTGACGTTTGTGTTTTCCACATCAAACATATAGAATATTCTGCTTTATAATGAATATGTAAAATTCAAGTATTTGTTTAATAAAAATATAATTATGTGATTATTTTATCTGATTTCTTTTTAATTCGTTAATAAAATCAAAATTTTAATACTTTTATGTTCTAATTTTTCTATTACCATTTAAAACTATTTAAATTTCGCGCGTAAATTTGCCAACAAATTTAAAGTTCAAGGTTATAAACGTAAAATCGCAACAACAGTGGTGTCGTCAAGGAGTGTCGCTTCTGTATAAATGTATTCTGTGCCCTTACTCAGAAACGTGAAACAAAACAATCAAACAACAACTACAAATGTAATTATACATCGATTTTCATTCAAGATTTTAATCTGGAGCGAGATTAATTACACTGAAGACCTGAGGCTGTCTCTATCGATGATGCAAGATTTTAGGGATTACATTTTCAAGGTTGGTAGATTTGGTAGACGGTAGAATATAACAAGATTTTATGTTAATTATATTGTTTCAGAAAATTTGTCATCTTTAAATTTAAAAGTGAGTGGAAACGTTCAGGCAGAACTTGACATGTTAACATTAATATAAACAAAACAGAATCACTTCCTGAAAACATTTTAAATAATTACATTTTTAATGGTGTTTTTAAGGAAATTATAAAATTAATGGCCGTATTTCGTATTGTAAAAACAAACAGAAAAAATACATCACTTTTTCTTTGCTATTTTATTCATTATTTACAAATCTGCGAATCTGTAAAACCCAAAGATCGTACCAGAATTAATCCCTACATTCGTAACTATGGTTTATGGTAACGAGACTAACGTCACTGACACAGTATCTACACAATGCATTCAAATCAATTAGAATTTGAACGTCACGAAAATGTCCACAAAAAATATAAGCAGTCATTTGTTTACCTAGGCACTAAAATACCTGATTTACAGCAGAGGCTGCTGTATCATTGACTAGGCGAAGCCGACGCAATGAATGTTGCTGAACGTGTAAATCTGTTTTTGGTAACGTGTTATTTGCCGATTTTAGAATTAAAATTAATTTACTGATTATTTTTGATACCTATTTTGAAAGTTATCGCCATCAAATTACGTTGCTATGTGTTTGTTGAACGGTTGCTATGCGTTTATTGAACGGTTGCTATGTAAATAACAACAACAAGCAGTAAAAATGACACTTTACAGACTGTAAGCAGTCAAACAATCACACTTTCGATATCAATCGGCAAAAAATAGTATATTATGCATCAAAGTTATGAATAGTATCATAATTGACCCAGCGAAAGATTATTATTAATTCGGGAGGACAATAATACTCTTTATAACCGTGGTGTATATATTATTTGTTTCACTACTAGCACATACCTAATTATAAGAATTAGGTACGAAATTTATTCCATTATATTGGAAACTGACTTTAAGCAATATGACATCTGGTGTCATTTTCGAAACTATCGCTGATCGGCTAGTTTGGTTGTATAAACATTAATTTTATTCATTATATTTATATTACTTACTTTTAGAAATGCAGTACTTTTTAATAATACACCAAGTAGAAAGGAAATTATTAAATGTCAATTTACCTCAACTCCTTGGGCTGAAATAAATTCCACTTTGGTGCTGCGACTTGTCAGTTACATGTACTTTCTTTGTCTATTTTCAGCAAGACAGCCCTTAAAATCTAAACAAAATGTTCGTTTCTATATAATTTGTTATTTTGAGAAATTAAATTCCTATGCTCAAAACGTAATCTATACAGTATAATAATATGAAATGTCAAAATGACATAACCTGATAAATATGTAATTTAGCATTTTATTAGTTTAAGAAAAACAATTTTACGGAACAATAATGAGTCAATAATGATATGTATATATGCTAGTAGTGAAAAAACGTTTTTTGCGATGTAATATAAAAAAAAAAAAAAAAAAAAAAAAAAAAACAGAAAAGATGTGATGAATTTTTGGAATATCATGACAAAATAAAAAATGCACCTATGGGCCATCCAGCGAATCAAGCGGTTTACGTTATATATACAATATCACTAGAAACAATGACGTCATATGTTAAAAAGTTTACCTGAGCATGTAACACAGATTAAAATATGATCTGTGGATTGCCTTCATAAATTCAAATCTTTCTTAAAAAGGTAACACGTCTGGTATCATTTTTTTTCCAGCGAAATCCAATTTTATTTAAAATATTCTGAACGATACTGCTTACATTACTTCATTCATGTAGCATATGCAACAAACTATCTAATATTATGCGAGATCCTTAAAAAAATACAGAATACTGCATAATACCATACAATTTCTCACTGTTTCTATACATTGCGTATAGCGTTTGCCACACGCTGTACATATATAGATTTAATTTTCAAATTATTACTAACAAATAGAACGAAATATTACCTCAATATTACAATTCAGTGAAAGTAAGAGCCCACCAATCTATTTTTAATTTTCAAAATAAGTCAATAAATTAACTACAAGCTCTTGAATTTGACATGACAGAGCATTTGACATTTTGTAAATGAACAACGAAACCAAAAACAAAATGAAATCATAATATAGGTATAGACATACAAAAAGAAAATTTCAAAAATCCCTAAACGATGACGTAAACCGCTTGATTTGCTGGATATCCCATAGTCTGATTATAGAAATAAAGGATAGTGTTGGTCGTTGACACAAAGGATTATATAGGTAGGTAGCGTATTTATGCATTAGGTCTTTTAATAAGAGTATAATATAATCTTTAATTAAAGAACGTGATGCATAACCTCATTCCGATATAACGAAGATCATTATTGTATTCACTTACCTATAAATTAATTCAAAGGCAATAATTTCAAATTAAATCAACTCTGAATAAAACATTCCCATTTATTATTCAAATTTAATTATTACTTTTCAGAAATGATATTGATTTAAAAGGTAATAAATGTTTCAGTAAGGATAATTAAAAATGGACTAGGTTTCCTACAATTTGTAAATAAAAGGGGAAAATTTAAAATTAACGTTCTCCATTCAATGAATATTTATTACCCATAACGATTTTGTTGTTGTAGGTAATATATAATCTTAAACATGTGATTCAAATCGCCAGGGATGAAGGGGGATTGATGACTAAAATAGATATATGTAAATGGCAAAAGTGACAGTACTTATAACCTCTGTGTGAATTTTTTATACATCAGAATTCGAGTATAAATATTTATTTAGCAACAATAAACAAACTGAATAATTACGAAATAAGTATATATTGTTTATCACTGTATTGTCTATAAGCATTATGACGTAATAAATAAGGACAATTTTAAAGACTATGGGTCGAATTCAGCACTCTTCTTTAACTAAAGAAGAATCTCTAAAAGTAACAAAATAAAGAGAGACATAATTATTGCATTGATACATTAATACGAGAAAGATACAAGCTGTTTCCATAGTTACTAGAGACTATCACTACACTAATGAAGAGTGCTGAATTCGGGTCCATGACTTTACAATAGGAAAATGCAAAAGAACTAAAAAAAAAATAGTACTAACACACAATGAAACAAAAATTATCACCTCGAAAATCACCACATATGAATGACAAAATGACCAATCATGCAAATATATGAGAATGATGTTCGGTGCGGCGGTTACACTACCGCTCCTATTTCACTTTTCGCGACGAATAACATATACCCCCCCCCCCCCCCCCCCTGATACGATAATGAGACAGCAAATAAAAGTCTAATCTATATGCCATGTGTAAGACAAAGATGCTAGATAAAATAATTCTTGCAGCAGAAAGTAATGACGTTAGTTTACCTACTAATATATTTTGGAATTGGAATTTGTGTACACATACGTAGTAGGTAACTTACTCCTGACAACATAAACTATTTTCAAAATCCAGATATTGAAAGAGTTTTCCAGTTTCTGTAAAGGTTTGAGTACAATTGAAATGCAGTGAAATTAACAGAACGATACTTGTAAAGTTTTTGACAAAACAAGACAGTAAATAAAAATTATTAAAGTATAGATATGATTGGTGTATATGAAGAACATGCGTGATAATATTTTACATTGAAATTATGGTGTAAGTAAAGTGGATGAGTCCGGGAATCGATGAAAAGTGAACAGAAAAGATTAAATATTGAATTTTGAATGAACAATAGATGAAAGTTTAAGATATTGTAAATGATCTGAGACTTGGCAGATTACATTCAAAATAAGACTCGTACATGCATATCTGATGTTTCAGCCCCAGTTGCAACATCGACACTTAAAAGTTAAACTTAGCCAAATAAATTCATGTTCATTTCTGTTGAATACTTTTTTAATTACAGTGTAAAATTTAAATAACTAAGGGTGGATTTCATAAGTGGGTTAAGCTTGGAGTTACGTTAATCTAGGGTTACGTATACACAATCAGCGTGTTACCAACCTGTTTGACAGCTAACCTAAAAAATCTGTTGTGTCCAGCACAAGACCTCTCGCCATTTCCATATTAGGCTATATAAGTATTGTATTGCACTTCGCTATCGAACCGTCGTTTTATAACAAAATATCACAGAACTTTACCCAAATAATGTTTTTGATTATGTATATTTAACATGTCTTCTGCACACATATAATTCTAATTATATCTATTTTTCATTGAATGAGGAAATTCCTAAATTTCAGAGATTCTTCCAATTCATTAATCAGATTGGCGGTATTTCTGATGGATATTTGCATTTTACCTATAATTCAAATATTTAATTATTAAAACAATAACCCCCGGTTTTATAAAGAGCAGAATAAATTTACTTCCATAGTAGATTTATTCAAACTAACAAATTCGAATCAATTTTATTCATTTTATGGCATTTATAACATTAATGTCAAAATTTTGACTGTCATTTGAAAGAATAAATTTTATTTACTTTGGAAGTAAATTTATCTGTCAGTTATAAAACCGGGCATAAGAAAGATTAAATATACTTCCCAGAAAAAACTATCAGAATGTCACTAAAACTGTTGATTTTTGACACTGACATATGTCATTTACAAACTATGTTATAAACATTTGAATTTGTCAAGTGGTTTCCTTAGTGCCTTAGCGTCTGCGATTAGAATATTCTATACCGTGAGTATTTTTTAACGTGAAACATTGGGTTTGTCATATCCATAGTTACGATTCGACTTTTGATTGACAGCAATGTATTTGCGTGTCCCACTTAAAATGAAACATAGGGAACGAATTTGCCAGATGTATTATAATTTAAATATTGTAAGAAATTTGCCCAAGTCAGAAAACCACTCAAGAGCACTAAACATATTTCGGGCACAAGGGGCACACAATATTTTTTCTACAACTAAATTAAATTTTTAGAAAACAGGTATAATTATTTAAACAAAATTAACCTCTAATGACATCGTGTCAATATGACAGATAACCGCTATAAGTTACGACTTGACATTTGATTGACAGCTACGTATTTACCTGTCTCATTTATAACATAGGGAATGAATTTGACAGAAGTATTATATTTAAGTATTGTCAGAAAATCTCTCGGGAACAAGGTGCACACAATATTTTTTCTACAACTATATTTAATTTAGAAAGCAGGTAGAATTATTTAAACAAAACCTCCACTGACGTCTTGTCAAATGTCAAATTCGTTCCCTATGTTTCATTTTAAATGGGACAGGCAAATACATTGCTGTCAATCAAATGTCAAGTCGTAACCATGGATGACAAATCCAATGTTTCACGTTAAAAAATACTCACGGTACTATATTATAATGTCTTTATCTATAAATCTATACAAGATATACTAAGTATTTTAAGTGTATTAGATGAAGAATTTTGATCTTCAATATTTGTTATAACAAAAATTTCTAAGAAACTACTACTTCCGGTTGTCCAATTGTTACCAAAACATTTTCAGCTCTTCCCAAGAATATCAGATTGAGGAAACTGCAGTTAAATATTTTTTAAGTCTTATAGTTTTTGAGGAATTGTCTCTCCAACAACGCACGCACACGCACGCACATGCACACACACACACACACATATACACACACACACACACACACACACACACACACACACACACACACACAAAGAGATATCATTTTAAAAATGTTATAATCGGATTCTAGGAATATTAAATAGTGCTTATTCCATAAAATCTGGATATGCAAATTTTAGTATGAATCCAATACCTCTCTTAGCGAGAGGTAAAATGTAATTTTGTTAATACTTTCCTTTCTTGTGTTAAATATGACGCATGAAATGACAACTGTTGGCCATATTATTATTTTTTGACGTACGGTTTGCTGTCAAACAGGCTGGTATCTCTCTTTTTGTATACCTAACCCTGGGTTAGCGTAACTCCAGGGTTAACCCACTTTCATGTAATCCACCCTAACTGTATAAAACCAAGTTTAAATTTTAAATGTTAGTGGTGCAACTGGGCATAAGTGTCGTATTTCTATGCTGTTATGGTTGCCAGTAATCAAAACAGTAATGAGATATGGATTTTCAGATATGAAAGAATACTGATTAAGTACTTTATTTCTGTTGAGGATTTCTACTATATACCTTTAAAAGTAATTATCCCAATGATGTTTTGATAAAGTATATATTTCCTTCTGAATTTGGTACGGCATGTTAAATGAATCTTGTAAATGTACTCGTATGTTACTGAAATCTGTGATATTTTGTTTCAATGAACCACAAATAATATGTATTTCAAAATGATTGACTGAAATTTGGACACAAATTATAATATTATTTTTTTGCGGAAACAGATTGAATAGAAACACATGTATGTCCAGAGTGGATGTCATGAAAACAAAATTATTTATATTGTTCAATGAGTTCAGTTGGGAATAAATATGGCCACTTTATTTTTACAGCTGCATATTAGCGTAAATTTCGCACGAAATAACAAAATTGTATTTTTCAATCAATTTAAATGTTGCTTACTGAAACAGGAATTTTTGTTGGGGCTACTTTTATTTATTATATAATGATCATTAAAATTCATTCGGGATGTATTCATTGTTTATTGTGCAATTTAATTGGTTCCATTAAATTATATCATGAAAATTTAAATGATTAAAACACATTCATCACATCTGATTTCAGATTAAATTTTCACTATCTCTCATTTTAATTACTCGTAGTTGTTGTTGAATGATTATGATCCTGTATAGATTTTATTAATTATAAGAATTGCAATATTATAGAATATACCCTGTACTGAATATTCACTATTTTGTATTCTGTATTTTTACGACCATAAAAGAATATCGTTTACACATATTTTGTTACGAGCGCCAAGCGCTTCTATATCTTGCAAAAAAAATCGAACCTTAGGAAAGTCAAAAGGCCTTTCTGAAACTTACTCATTCGATTCAGACTTTTGTTCTCTATCTATTCATGAAAAATTGCAAAGATCTGAAATAGAATAAGATCAAAAATTGCAGTTGTCGCAACAAGGAAAGGTTTCTCTTCATCGCTGCTATCATGCTAATGATCCATAAGAACACAGCAAATGGAATTATTACCAAATACAAGTTGTCAAAATTATTACCTGACAATACACACCGTATAGCACCAAAGCGAACAGATAAAAAAGTATAAACGTTACTTCCATATAACAGAAAAATATGCCGCGGGGATAGGTTTTTAACAGGACAACAATCCTAAACATACTTTGAAAGTAGTGAAATAATTTTTAGGTCAACAAAAGTCCATCTCAATCATCGGATTTAAAGTTAATAAAACATTTATGGCAGAAGTCAAAAGGAATTTTAATAGCTATTATATATGGAGAACAAAATCACAAATAAAAATCTGTTGTGGCCAGCACAAGACCTCTCGCCATTTCCATATTAGGCTATATGTATAAGTATTCTATTGCACTTCGCTTTCGAACCGTCGTTAACAAAAAAAGCTATCAGAATGTCACTAAAACTGTTGATATTTGAGACTGACATGTGTCATTTACAAACTATGTTATAAACATTGGAATTTGTCAACTGGTTTCCTTAGTGCCTTAGCCTCTGCGATTAGTTTACTCTATAAATGATAGTGATCGGTAGTATTTACTCAAAATTTTAGTCACCCTGACTAACTAATTACCATGACTACCATTTAGAAATACATTGGGGTGATTAAAAAACAACTGAATTTGTTACTTTAGTCAACGCTTAATCACCCCTGTTTAAGATTAAATACTACCGGTCAATGTCTTTATCTCTAAATCTATACAAGATATAATAAAAATTTTAAGTGTATTAGATGGAGAATGTTATGTTCTTCAATATTTAATAAAAAAAACTCCCAAAAAATTATATTTAGAAGAATTTTTCTAAGAATCGACTACTTCCGGTTGTTCAATTTTTACCAAAACCTTTTCAGCTCTTCCCAGGAATGTCAGATTGAGGAAACTGCAGTTAAATATTTTTTAAGTCTTATAGTTTTTGAGGAATCGTGTCTAAAACATCCAGACATACATACACACACACACATACACAAGTCCACACACACACACACACACATACACACACACACACACACACACACACACACACACACAGACATCATTGTAAAAATGTTATAATCGGATTCTAGGGACCTTAAATCGTGCTTATTCAATAAAATCTGGATATGCGAATTTTAGCATGAATCTTCTCATTAGCCTCTTAGCGAGAGGTAGAAAAATATTGAACCAATTATTAGTAGTTTTGAAATAATAATGTTATCGTTTTCATTCTATTATTTTGCCTAAATAATAGGAAAACAGTATTAATGAAATGCTGAAACAAACTTAAAATGTCAAAATTTATAGCATTTTTAATCTTAAAATCGTTTTCAACTAATAAAATATCAAATTGCATATTTAACAGGTTATGCCATTTTGACATTTCATATTGTTGTACTGTATAGTTTACGTTTTAAGCCTAGTAATTTAATTTCACAAAACAACAAATTATATTGAAATGAATATTTAGTTTAGATTTTAAGGCGTCTTGCTGAAAATAGAAAAATAAAGTACATGTAACACTTAAGCCACGATTTATTGCCCTTTTTCACTTGAATAATTGACAAAAATGTATTTTAATTTTAGACAAATTGGCAACTGTCTGCACGCAGCGCCAAAGCGGAATTTATTTGAACTCAAGGAGTTGAGATAAATTGACATTTAATAATTTCTTTTGTACTGTGTGTATTGTTAAAAAGTACTGCATTTCTAAAAGTAAGTAATATAAATATAATGAATAATATTAATGTTTATACAACCAAACTACCCACTCAGCGATAGTTTCGAAAATGACACCAGATGTCATATTGCTTAAACTCAATTGCCAATATAATGGAATAAATTTCGTAATTAATTCTTATAATTAGGTATGTGCTAGTAGTGAAAAAAATAATATATGCACTACGATTATGAAGAGCATTATTGTCCTCATGAATTATAATCCCTCGGGAATTTATAATCTTTCGCTCGGTCAAAAATGATACTCTTCAGAACCTTGATGTATAATATACTATTATATACACATATACACATAGTTATTAATATAACTGTTTGATTTCAATATATATGGTTGAAAAATAGGTTTGGCTCGAAACTTTTACACGCAACTGTACATTCATAACAAAAAAGATATATATTTGTCATACACTATTCGTATAAGCAACATGTCGGATCTCAATTGTACCGGAAGTAGTAAACGTGGCGGCACAATAACGGGAATTAAGTATTTTCCGTATTTTCTATAATTTTTTCTTCTTTGAAAACAAAAATTGAGCAAAAAAATGAGGAAAGTTTTAAATTTAAAAATACTTTCCTATATTAAAAATTGAAAAAAGGCGATAACTAGGTACCTTCCCAATTGTAGTCAATTACAAAAATTTGTTATCAAAAGGTTTTTTTTTTCTCAACAATGAGAGTGAATGTGAGATCCAGTCTAAGAAATACCT
This sequence comes from Ophonus ardosiacus, assembly GCA_943142095.1. Classification (NCBI taxonomy): domain Eukaryota; kingdom Metazoa; phylum Arthropoda; class Insecta; order Coleoptera; family Carabidae; genus Ophonus; species Ophonus ardosiacus. The sequence goes on along the minus strand of OW964828.1, from coordinate 26,490,673 downwards.
ACATAATTAAAATAAACCGACATCACAGAGCAAGATATGGTCGCCTAAAGTAGAAAGCATATATGTGACGTCAGAAGTATAAGTTTTCAAGTGAAATTATTTTTTTCGTGAGCCTAAATGTTCTTTATGAATACGATATTTCAAATTATATTTATAAAAAAATAAACTAATATTACAACACTGTATAGTCCGCATCCTTTATTATTGCAATGCACTTCAATGGGATCCCGTCGCCGCGTGCCAGAGTGTATGGTCGCGAACCTGGGGAACCGGGTTCGATCCCGACCGACGCCAAATATTTCGAATTTTAAATGGCACAAAAATGACCCCTGTGGTGCATTCTCCACGCCAGCAATGAGTGCTCGCGAGGTGACGCCTGGTAAGCGCCCACACGGTACAAATATGCCATCATCGTTACCGATATCTGCGATAAAGTAGATTGTGGCACACTCAGAAATGGGTAATATCCAGTGATGATATTTATTTCAATTATAAATTTTGTTACAACAAATTTATAATCAAATACAAACTGTTTGAGAATAGAGAGTTATTGCAGCTTCAACGTAAAAATAACGTGCGCTTTAAAATCATGGACAGCCCGAATGCGCATGCGTACTAATAAGGTTCCGGTTAAATGAATAAGGAGACACGTTATGTGCGATGGAATAGCGAGCGTTTAACGTCACACGTTCTATATGTGTTGAGGTTATGTTTCGGTGAGATGTGCGGCTATAACTTTGCTTGTATTGTTTTTAGCGTTAACCTTAGCGTGAATACAATAATTATATGCGGTAAACATTGAAAATGAAAGTACCTTATTTTTAAAATAAAGTGTTTTTTACATAACGTTAACGTTTACGTTCTTTCATCTTAGAGGATGCAGTAATTCCCTAATGTCACTGGCGCGTCTAATACTAACTCGTCCCCTATTTGAAACTGTTTGCTTCCATTGGTTATACTTAGTAAGATGTTTTAGGCGGTCTTCAGTCTCTAGTCAGAATAATTCATATTCGTGACATTATACTATAATAAAAAGAAACTCTTATATCCGAAGTATTTTAAATACATCATTTTATTTCATTAAAATTCATTATTAAGCATATAGTTTCGGTTTATTTTACTAATTTCTCTTAATTCGATTGACCAGGAATAGCCTATTTGTTAAAACTAAGTGACGATTTATTTTCTCGAAAATGCCCAGTTAACCAATAATACAATAATTTTTAAAAATAAACTCAGCTTTCTTATATAAAAAAAAACTCCTCTGACTACATGTGGGGTGAAACTCTACAAAATAAAGGCAATTTGGCTTTCCACGTTGTTTGGTTTAGTCTTTGCTCAGCTGTCGTATAAAGGAGCGCAGCCAAATTATCGGTGTAGCGAGTAAACTTCCGATAGATCCTCATAGGTAGCTCGTGTTTGCTCTGCAATTCCCGCGCGCGACTCGCCCGCCTTTTTCGTTGTTTTGCCACGCGATTCTTCAATTTGTTTCCAAGCAATGAAAACGCGAATTGCCTGGGAGGGTGAGAGATACATACAACAGAGATGAATGGCTCGAGAATGAGAATATACGCCACAAAATTATTTGTATTGTAATTATTACGAGTTTCTATTATATAACCTAAGTTCTCAGACAATCTTATACATGATATAATAATTTATATAACAGATATTTTTTACAAATCATAACACTATTTTCTCAAATAACGCAACACACAAGAATTTCATTATCCCGAATAAAATTGGTACCTATACTGGCCAGCATCTAGAAATCTCATTTTTGTGTGTGTATCTGATATTAATATTATGTTATCTGTGTATAATAAGTTGTCTGTCTTCACAGACATTACTCTATTGTAGTCTGCTAATGTTTGTAATTTACTGTTTTTTTTTTATCTGGTGTTTTCCATTATTCTGTCCATTAAAATTATGAGTAATAGTGAACTTGCTTGACCCCTTTTTCCATATCGAAACTCTTTGATTTTTCGCCATTCAATTGTACTATATACCTCCTACTTTATCATAAATGGTTCTTATGACTCTTTGAGCTTTACTAAGCATTTCCAGATAAAATTCATATTTACTGAGCGGCCCCTAAGTGTATAAATATTAGGAGTAATAATTCTTCACCATTTTCTTTCGATATTGTTTCTTGATACCGTAAAACGGGGTTACTTTGCACATTGTGGGGTAAATTTGCACCAATGTCCGAAAAATATTTATTGTGGAGCCATCTGTGTAGTTTTTAATTTAACTGTGCAATATGTTCATCTTAAGTTGAAGTGACATCTCTTGACCTTGTTAGGTGGTGACTGGAGCATTCCTACTTAAAAACATAACCTGTAGGGCACTTGTTTATGAGCAACCTTTTGCGGTTTTTTTGTCACAAAATTGTGTGTTCCACCGGTTAGTAGTTAATATCAGGTAAGTCACCACTATAATATCTGTTAAATATCTTTGGCTATAAATTTTGATAATTAGTTTATATTTAAAATCATTTGGTAAGTACTTGTTGACATTTTAAACACGTGGGGTAACTTTGCACCACAATATGGAGATACTTTGCACCACCGTCAAACAGAGAATAAATCAGGAAAGACAAAGAGAATACATCGGAGTTGACGATACTGATGATCCAGTATTACAGGACTCTTCAGATGAAGAATATCCCAATTTTCAAGCAAACAGCATACTCTGAAGAAAAGTTAAAAGAAGTGAAAGAGGAAGAAGAAGCTGCATCATTCTTAGATATTCTCAACCTACCTGATGTAAAGCAGCTTATAGGAAAATACGTGTTTCACCAATACGAAGGGTAAAATAGTTTCATTGGAGACTAAGAAGTTGTATTATTTTCTATGGTTAAATCTATCAAGTCGTAGAAATAGCCTGAAAGGCCAGATGTTTTAACTATGATTGGGAGGATGTACTTGGCCCCATAAACCCCCCTACTCTACTAAATAGATGAGGATTATATCGCATTCCAGAAATGGGAAAGTTAGGTTGGCTGTAAATAATAAATTTTTTACATATCGTTACATTTTGTGAACAAAAAGGGCAGTTCTATAAATAAATAGTTTTGTGCCAAAGTGTTTTATGTGTTTAAATTTGCACCTTTCCTGTTTACAAGTAACTTTAGATCAAAATACTGTGATGGTGCAAAGTATCCTACTCAGTAGGGTAACTTTGCATCAAATTTATATGATAAATAAAATATATAAAATATTAATAATAAATAACCTTTTTTCACAAAATATTTTTATTTATATAATATCTTCACGTTACTCATTTACTTAATTTAGACTTATATTAGGTTTGTTCGTTTCGCTACTTTGCGTCTACGGTTTACTGCCTTGTCCATATAAAGTGAATGGGCGCGGCAGTAAACCGTAGACGCAAAGTAACGAAACAAACAGACCTATTATATATATATTTTTATTAAATAGCAACTAATAACACCAAAGAACAAAATGCAAAGTAACCTCATTTTACGGTATGTGTATGTTGTCATTCGTTTATTTGCCTGTTCTATATGCCGCCTGTTCAAGGAACTATTTATCGGTTCATTACCAAACAACTAAAAACAGAGACAGGTAATAAGTTCGCATACACGAATCATTCTCTGCACCGGTTTTCCTGTTAGGTCTCTTGAGTACTCATGGGCCATTGTGATCAAATTATTAAAACAATACATCACACACGGACACTGGAGATGCTATAGAATTAATAAAATTAAGAATAACAACACGAACTAGCTCATACTAAAGAACCAGCATGCATCAAACGAGAACATTGTTGAATCAACGGTTCGTGTTAGTACGTGGTTTTTCATATTCACCTCCAGGAGCGAATCACGAACCACGTTATTTACGAATTTATTATGAACGAACAAGTCGCTACACACACTTATCACAAAATGCCAGCGAATAACATAATTTCTGTCTCGTTACTTCTGACACAGCCTCTTATTTCACTGCTTGTGAGACAATGAACCATTATTGTTAATTTTGGAAATAAAACAAACAAAAATATAGCTCTCAAAATATGAACTAACAAAAAATTCGCAGTAGGTACGCAATAAAATCGGGCGGGTCTGTCAAAGTGGGCGCCACTTCCAAAAAGATGTATATGGGTAATCTTAATAAATAATTGTGCGGTATTTAAAATAGTAAACAATTTTGAAGTGTCCTACCTGTCCAACGTTGACGAAGCCATGTTTTCCAGCGATCTCATCTGCCACGTCCTTGCCAGCCGGAATATGAACCGCGAACTCGTTAGAATAAAGCACGGCTCTCTGGGTTGCCAAGACACCGGCCAAACAGATCAGCACACTATATAATTTCACTGCGATCATCATACTACAATTTGCTTGCAACCACTAATACGAACTACTCTTGCGCGCCCTCCTTCAAAGATACTAAAGATATTTACTACGAAACGATCACGATATCAATAATTTAAATGAAAGCCTGGATCTCAATCACGCGACGAATGCTACGCTGTACCCTGAAACAGAAACAAAAAGTTAGTACTTAGTAAGAGTTATGAACGAAGAAAATGGGGCGGGACTAAACCCAAATTGGTCACAAACAAATTGTCAATTTATGAATAAGAGATTGCAATATTAGCAAATACAATAAGAATGTTCAAGTTTTTTTCTAATTTCTTGTATCATATATTGTCTAGAAAATTGTATACCTAAAAAAGGTAACATTTATGAACATTTCTTGTTACCTTGGTTACTTGTTGTTTGTGTTATTTCACATATTTATGTCAATGTATCCCCTGAAGAAGGCACCAGTTTATGGTGCCGAAACGTTGGGTTTAAATAATAAATACAGAACTTAAACGAAAAAAAGGTAGTATTATTCCAATTAATAAAATAATGCTTTATAACAAATAAAATAATTATTAGAAATATACAGCAAATGTCGTGACTTAAAAAAATCACTTTTGTATACCAGAACGAAGATGCATTTTAGTAGTATTTTTCTCTAAAATAAGCGATGTCAAAAATAAAACACTGCTATTGAACTTCTCGCTAATCACCCATCAGTTATTTATGCTACCAGCCAATAAATTTTGTTTTGTTTTAGAAGGGGTTGAAAAGAAGTCTGTAACGTGTTTTCGTAATCACTTCCATGCAGGTATATAGTAGCGCTAGGAAACGATTTTCTCTTTATCCGTTTATTTATCTTGGTGGCCTGGTTGTATTCTTGAATTAAAGGATTATAAAGTTGTTGAGAAATAGGATTTTTCATTGTCACAATTCCTTGAATGCTGTTAGTGATGGATTAAGGGACGGAAATGCAATAACAGATTTAACAACAGAAATTAAAATGAAACTTCCGACTGTCAAGGCAAATCACCGGGATTATGGATCGTGAATATTTCCCACGCCGAGAAGAATAATGCAACTGCACTACACATTGATGGAGCACATCTTAAAAACTACATTGTATGCGATGATACATTGAATACATTAAAAAAAAAGCTACAGTGATTGATACATAACAGTAAATATTTCGTAAAAACTGGGTCAAATAAGACAGAAAATATAACATACAATGTTATTTATAAAATAATTAATACAACAAAAATAGTTATTTAGTTACAAATTTCAATTTTATGAGAATTACTTTCCAACCCAATTCACACAATTTCAGCACTCATTTTCTCATGTCAGAAAATTATAAATATTTTCAATTTTTTTTTTGTTTCATGCATGTTTATTACATTTTTAAATTATATTCACAGTAAATAAATTCGTTTCCGATATTTATTTATGCAACAAAGAGTAACATTTTCTTATTTTAAATATTTTAAAATTTGAAGAGTATTTGATATTCTTAATGACAAGGTCATAAAAATTTCACCAAAATAAATTCTTTTTTTCAATTTTGACGTTTTAAACTGTCATTATTAACTCCATAGCAACAACTATAAGTAACATTTTATTCACAAGTGAATTAAAAAAAATTAAATCACTCTTACAAAATTTTAATTCACTCTGCAACAAATAATACATTTAAAATAACATCGAGCATGAAAATAACACTTACCACAATATTTATCAGATACTCATTTTCTCATGTCAGAATTTTTTTTTTTTTTTTTTGTTTCAAGTATGTTTATTACATTTTTAAATTATATTCACAGTAACTAATTTCAATTCCGATATTTATTTATGCAACAAAGAGTAACATTTTCTTATTTTAAATATTTTAAAATTTGAAGAGTATTTGATATTCGTAATGACAAGGTCATAAAAATTTCACCAAAATAAATTCTTTTTTTCAATTTTGACGTTTTAAACTGTCATTATTAACTCCATAGCAACAACTATAAGTAACATTTTATTCACAAGTGTATTAAAAAAAATTAAATAACTCTTACAAAATTTTAATTCACTCTGCAACAAATAATACATTTAAAATAACATCGAGCATGAAAATAACACTTACCACAATATTTATCAGATATTATCAGCCATTTTCATTATTTTTAACGACACAAACGACACACAATAAAGCATTTTAAATACATGACTTGACGTCTATCAGCGACGATTGTCATGTTCAGCCTACTAAATGATCAGTTTTTTATTTTGTCAAAATTAAATATTATAGTGGTTTTTATTATTATTTTGTCAAAATTGAATAAAATATTGTACAAACCACGTGAACTAAGAATGTTTATTCACTCGAAGAGACTTTCTTCTCATGAATAAACATTACCTTAGCTCACTTGGTGTGTAAATATCTATTACTTGTCATAATTATTCCGTAGTAAATATTGCTTAAAATGACATGTAACTGTGGTAACAATGTAAGAGCGAAAAGATTACGTAATGAAATTATATTTTCATTTTTTTTATCTGTAAACTGTAATAAAAGTGAGTATTAAAATTAGTTTTATAAACCGTGCTTTTAAAAATGGTTAGGAAGAATGTTGTTAAGAGAGTGGGTGTATATCGGTGCATGGAGATGGTTTGGTCATGTACAAGGGAATTGACGAGTAAATGGCTTGTGAAGCGTCTATATGGTGTTCGATTGCGGAGCCATCAGAGAGAGAAAGTTTCCAAGTGGAAAAAGAAAAAGAGAATGTATGAATGCGATTATGAATGTGGCCGAGGCGAAAGAAATTTGTTTGGATAGGAATTTGAGGTGAAGGATAATCATTACAAGTATTATTGTGGTTCAGATGCGGTATTTCGCTACCAAAAATCAGTCACTTCAATAATATGTAAGGTATTTGCTGTATGAAGATACACAGTTAGTAACAATGGTGTTTAGAGAGCGGAGTGTCAGCTAAGCTCTTATGTATGAATGCGATGATGAATGTAGACGAGGCGAAAGAAGTGTGTTTGGACAGGAATATGTGGCGAAGATTGATTGTTGCGTAACTATTATTCTGGTTCGGTTTTTCAAAATTTGGTTAAAATTTTAACTAATTGAAACGGGTTGAACTGTCAAGTGACATATTTATCATATCCGTCAACAATACGATACAAATTAAATTTTAACCAGTAATTGTTAATCCGGCTTTAAGTAGGATATGCGTGATTTATACATATATATATATATATATATATATATATATATATATATATATATATATATATGCATCTTTAATGTGTTTTCCTTATTTATACATATATGTATATTTCATTTTACTTTATAATTGGGATATAGGATGTCTCCTGTTAAGTAAATAAAGAATTATATATATATATATATACCAAATACACGAAAACTTGACAGATTTTAAAAAATCAACTTTAATTAAAGCCTAAAATCCACTGACACACCCACAAAATTTTCCTCCTTATATATATATATATATATATAAGGAGGAAAATTTTGTGGGTGTGTCAGTGGATTTTAGGCTTTAATTAAAGTTGATTTTTTAAAATCTGTCAAGTTTTCGTGTATTTGGTTTTTGCACATCATCAGGACACGGAAGTAAAAATACAAATAAATTTACAAGTCTATAAAATAATTTGATTTCAAAGAAATTTACATTTTGGTGAAGATGTTTGAAAGTCATTGATTTTATAAAAAACAGACATATATATATTCACGTTGCATTATGATTTTTTCTGTTGAATCGGATAAAGAAATAATTGCTAAGTGCAATTGTTCTATTCCGGTATTTAAAATTTAATTCTCATGATTTTATCAACAAAGGTAGATACTAGGAATAGATTAGACTATATTTTAAGATATAAACTGCCAAAATTAGAGTAGAATTCGCTAATCCAAAAATGAGGATTAGCTTAAACTTTTTTGTGAATCGGGCTGTTAAAGATTAAACAAGCAAAAAAGATTTTTTTTAAAAAAAGAACAGTATACGACGAAAATGATCAGTAGTCCTATGAATAGTCTGAATAATTGTTATTAGTTATGTATATATATAAAAGGTGAGTCTGGGAAGACCCCCTTCCCCTTTAATTTCTTTATTATAAGTAATAGAAAAAAATGTCTCATAAAAATATTATTGTTTTAAATATAATATTTAATGCCAGATATAGAAATTTACAAGATAGGACTATCAATTGATATTTTTTAATAGCAACCTATAATATAAAAATATTATTTAATATTGTACAATTATCTTATTTTCTTCAAATTTATTTTTGTATTTGATATACAAACTTTTATCTAGTAAAAATAATGGCGATTTATACTGATCAACAAATTTAGGGGAACACTTTTTTAGCCGTGCTGTATTTTTGAAATAAAAGACAAAGCAATTATCAACTACGGTATATTGTTCTTTTAACATTGCTAACAAAATACATATAATACTTCGAATAATATGTCCTGGAGAAATTTCTCCATTCTTCCAGAACCTCAGCCAACTCCTGAAGAGTGCGAGATGCATCAGGACGATTTCTAATACGTCTGTATAGTAAATCCCAAACGTAATTAATAGGATTTAAATCTGGACTCATAGCCGGTCATTCCATCACTTGAATATCTTGTTGTCGGAGAAAACGTCTTGTCAAATTTGAGGTATGAATCCTACAATTATCCTGTCCCAGGATGAATCCATCGCCAAAATTGTAAATGGTGCAACTTGTTCTCAGAGAATTTCCTCAACATAAATTTGAGAGTTGAGACGCTGGAGAACGACAACCAAATCGGTACGACCCTCTATACTGATGCCGCTCCAAACCATGACCGATCCAGCTCCAAATCTTCCTGTATACACAGTGTATTTCCCTCCAAGAAGTCTGTACACTCGTACACGACCATCACAATGAGTTAGAGTAAACCGCGACTCGACTGTAAAAAGTATAGACATCCAGTGTCGAAGTTGTCATTGGACATATTCGCGAGAAATGTATTGACGGTTCAGTTTTTGATCCCTGCTCAAGCGAGGAATTCGAACAGGCCAGCGAGAAGTCAGATTGGCTTCTTTAAGTCTTCTTCTTGGTACCTATGCAATGCTCAACGAACTACAGATGGACTCGTATGTCAAATATTGCATAGAACGACCATCTATAAGCAAAGCGACAGCTCTTGCGACTTCAGAATCACTTAATGAACGCATTTATGATTTACTCACACCCACAAGCACGCAATTTGTCAAAACTAACGTTTATTGTGACAAACATCTACTATGATTAATAACGGATGTTTATTTTGTACTGACAATCCATTTTGTTTTGAGACATTCAAGTGTCTATAAAGAAAATGAATAATGGAATCGCCGTAATTATTAATTTTGCACATCGTCGATAACAATCTAGAAAAAAAAAAAACAGTAAAAAAATTCTATGTCGATCTTTATTATAAAATTATAGGAGTTCAAAAAAGCGTTCTCCTAATTTTGTTGATCAGTGTATTAGTAAAATAATTATAGGTTGCTATTTAAAAAATAAAAGTTGATAGTCATATCTTGTAAACCTGACTATATAAAAAAATTCAATACCTGCCACTAAATTTTGTGTTATAACCGAGCAAATTGAATTTGAAATTTTTATAAAAGTGACTTCTTTATAGTGTTAGCTATGGTAATGAAAAAGAAAAAAATTCTAACAAATGTAATAAAATGTTACTTGTCAGAAACGTTACATTATGTCATTTTTACTGACAGTAATTTTAAATAGTATTATTTTGATCCAAATTATATTTCATAATTTCTAACATGTGAAATATCATTACATTTGTTTGTGATTTTATTTCAATACCGTGGCTAACACTAAAAATTAGTCACTTTTATAAAAAATTTAAATTCAATTTGCTCGGTTACAAAGCGTACAAAATAAATTATGATTATTGGAATAGATATAGAATTTAATTCTCTACAATATTTATTTGAAGCATAAAACTAATAGGCCACTTTTGCGCAAGGAAAAATTGTTTTTTCATGTGAAACGTCTATGGTTCGGCGTTCGTGTTACACCTGGTATATATATATACAGAGAATTTATTTTAAAATGCAACATTATAGTTCATCACTTCCATGGTTACTCCCTATTGTCAAAAAATGACAGCAATGTAATATTTGTCCATTTTAAAATGCAACATGATAAATAGTATAGGAGATACCTCCAAAACACTTCACAAATGGTGTCAATTCTTATTATGACCGACTAGAATATTGCCTCAGAGTGATTGGGGGTATTTTTTTTTAACATTTATTACATGAAAGCTATGAATTTTTGTAAGTTAAAGTTTTTTAAGATGTACAACATTCATGATTTGATTATTTGGTAATCGTATGTAGGCTACTTTATAGGAAATAAGTTTTGATAATACAAAACTACAAATTTTGTATGTTACATTTTAAAATGGACAAATATTACATTGCTGTCATCTTTTGACAATAGTGAGTAACCATGGCAGTGATTCGCCATATGTTGCATGTTAAAATAAATTCCCTGTATATATACATAAACTAATCTATTTCTACTTCAACACTTAACAACAATAAATTAATTAATTTGTTAAAATAAAATCCATGGGTCAATATGCATGGATAAAAACAATTTAATAAAATTATTAATAAGAAAACTACATATATTTTAGTTCAAGATTTGATTGAAACTATTATGATGTTCATGTCTACGTCATTCAAAACATCTTTCATTTGTATACAAACGCTCGTACGGTTAATGCTTTTCGTGAAATCATAAATTTAAACAAGTAGTATTTGGCTTACTTTCGTTGTTTTGTTATTTTTCAAATTCATTTGCTTCAAAATGGAATCCGAATTTCAGAAAGGCGATACAGGCTTAAAAGTATAGTAAAAATTTGGAATAAAGCACACATGTGACGTAGATAGTAAGGGCATTAAAACTCAAATAATTACAAAACTAAAAACTTTTCCTTAAAGTTCGGTAGGGACTATACCATAGAGTTATAAGGAATAAATTTAATATAAATGATCAATTTTCTAATACTATGGTGGAGGGCTCCACGGACTTGTCATTTTAGTCTTATAATGAATTAGTTAGATAATCTATATCCAATAAAAAAATAAACCAACAAAATTCATGTACGAATGTGTTACATAATCGACATACATAGACACTGATGATAATATATTATTAGCCATAGCAATTGTCGCCATTGAAATTTACGTTTTTGGGATATATTTCATTGTCACAGCCTTGGGCAACCAAGTAATTAGTTAGTAATTGCAAATACGGGTACATAAATAGCAGGTTATAGACAGGGAATAAAGCATTTATTTTATTTTACCAGGGGTAAATTAAAATTGTTTTATTTCGCATACAATTGTTTTTGTTTTAATTTATTTGATTAGAAAAAGATAAAAAAAATGGACCTGTTAATAAAATTTACATTCAGTTTTGTTTATATTTACTGTCTGTATAGAAGGAATCCGAGAAGCGAAATGGTGGCAGCGGCGAACATACGGAGGTACCTTCACAAAAGCAATTTAAATATTTGTATAATAAAACGGTTCTACAGCTTTTACTCCGAAACAATGCTCCTCTTTTCATAGACAACAGAATTATAATTTATAATTATTTAAATATTTTTTTTATGGTATTAAACTGAAATCGTTTGTGTATAAATATATAATTTTATGGTAAATCAAGTGTAATATCAAATATATTCGTAATATGCTTATGTCATTTAAAGAAAACATTCTATCATGTTTCATTTCTAATGATAATTTAATGTTTATTTACATATTTATTCACAACGGAATCTTCTACCATATAATTTTCTATGTGGGTATACATATTTACAAAAGATATCTATTTGAAGGTTGGCATAAATGTGAATGTTCTTTTAGAGTGAAGTAATGTTAATAATATAGTGATATATAATTCTTAAATATCATATAAACTCCAAGCATTAAATAATGATTTTATGTTTCGTCCACGATTTCCGAACATACTTATTAGCAGCACATATTTTATGTACCTACTTCTAAATTATAACATTAATGGCCGGTTTAAGCAATATTTTAAATGGGAGTTAAACAAACATTAAAATAAAATCAATATTTCCTACGTACTATAGTGTTGATTTTATTTTTTTTTTTTTTTAATTCTTAATTAAATATTGGTGTAACCGGAAATAAATATTTTAAGTAGGTATAACAATGAATACCAAAAATTAATCCTGTAATTAATAATTAATTTTAGAAACCATTTTAACTATTATTCAGTAGTATACTGGTGTCTTAAATATCTTTATCAAAATGGAGATCTCGAAGAAATTATGTAAATATATAATTAGGAGGACAATTAAATTAGGCAAATTTTATCACATTAGGAAATTATTTGTCATATATTTATTTTACAGGAAAAACGCATATATTATTTTTCAAAACTTGAAATTTCACCTTTTATACCTGAAACTTTACCTTTTCAACTTGAAATTTCAACTTTTTCAAACTTGAAATTTCACCTTTCGAACTTAAAATTTTACCTTTTAAACTTAAAATTTCAACTTTTGGGATCCCCAGTTTAAAAAGTCGTGCTTATGAGTTGCCAATTAGGTTACGTTGCAGTTTGTATTTTTTATTTATTTATTAAAAAATACAAACTGCAACGCAACCTAACTGGCAACTCATAGTATCCATGTTTTAAAGACCAAGTGAGAGCCAGATGCATGTAGTATAAGGCACAAGTTGAAATTTCTAGTTTTAAAAACTTGAAAATACAAAAAGGAGAAATTTTAAGAAAAAAAGGTGAATTTTAGGTTTAAAAAGTGAAATTTCAAGTTTTAAGAAGGTGAAGTTTCTGGTTTAAAAGAAGAAATTTCAAGTTTTAAAATTTTTTGCGTATGGGTCTTCTACGCTTCCGTAGGTTACTAGATATTGACAGGAGTATTTTTTGCTGATTTTAAAGTGCAAATAACTTCCATACAAGCCTGAAGTTCGTAATTTTTTTGCACACTTTTCTGTTCTTTCGAATGGTAATGTTTTTTTTTATTAGCATCAAAGTTAAAATAATTATATGCGACTAATAACAAATAGTGACACTAATTGAAAAGAAGATAAAAAAGCTACTCAATTTGTTTAATAAGTGGATATTCAAGTTTTTAATGCCTTTACATTTACATCACATTTGTACTCTAATCCAAAATCTTACTATTTTCAAGCCTTCTAATATGACCGTTTGAATTCTGGTGTCTATAGGACCAGACCTCAAGAAGGATAAATACATAGCCGAAAACATTATGATTAACAGTTCTCTTATTTAATATTACTTTATGAAAGAAATAAAACGTCGCCTGAGGGTTTCAAGAGCCTGTACATTTCCCAGAATAAAGAAAAAAAAATTGACAAAAATATATAGGTACGATTAAAGGCGAAAGTCGGATAAAGCAAAAATGGATGAGAAAGAATCTATTATAATCACTACAGAACATTTCCTGTTTTTCAGTTACATAATATAACATATTGTTCGATGATATCCAATATATTTTATAAGTTGCATGTAATGATTCACAAGTAATAATAAACTAGTTATGCAAAAATAGAACTCTTAAGCAGTACTCAGTATAAAGCTCGAACATATATCAACCTCACGTACAAAATAAGAAGAGTGCTCTACTCGTGTTTTTGCTTGTAGTTAACACAAAGTCGTTAAGTGATATATTAGCCACATCATGACATATTTCAAAATGCATAATCTATTACCCAACCAACATAAAACAGGTCAAGTTAAAAACATTTGGATTACCTGCTGTTCATTAATAGTTTTTTTTAACGTTTTTAGATGCATGTTTGGGATATTATTTACAAAAACTTAATGTATTTTTAACGATGGCAGTTCTTTAAACTACAAGATAGGATAAAGCCATACAGCGCGACCAGATTGAGTCATTGTCTATTAGATATTCCAATAAAAACTGAAACAGATTATAAAAGTCGCATCATTAATTTTTAAACATCTCCTCGACAAGAATCGTAAACATGCAGAATTTTCGTAAACACAATTTTATCTTTTTATTTGCCATGGGATATTAAAGAACGCCTTGGAAATACAAAATTTGAAATGAGTGATTATAAAATGTACAATTTAAATATATTTCCAAAAATTTCGTGTATATAAACTGTCTCAATAATAGTGGACCGGATGACAATTTCCGGTACGTGATAACTGGGCGACGGTCATCTGGATGACAGAAACTTAAAAATGTTGCACTCTTTTTTGCAATTGGAAAAACTTTCATTACTTTATAACCTACTAGTTAGAATAATGATTAGCTACACGTGTACCAGTAATTTTTCACATTAACTTCGGAGACATGTGCTGCTTAGGGAGCCGGCAACCTGCCTCGCATCGTACATGTAACAGGCTCCGCCCACTGCCCACCCGACCCCCGCACCGCACCTAACAGAGCCCTTTTACAAACATGTCTCTGGTACTTTTACTTGTACATATGATGCAAGCTATCTCTTCGACAAATATCGAAAATCTGCTAACGGTTAGAACTTAACCATAGATAGAAAGATAAAAAAAATAATTGAAATAATCCCCTATTGTACCGCCTTGAGAGATGATTTTTCAAAAACGCTGAAACACTCTTTATTTCTTAACAAAAGCATAAATAACATTTTTTATATCCCTAACTTGAGAAATGATGGGTTCTCCATACAAACTTTCATCCCCTATTTCACCCCTTCAAGTTTTATTTTCGCGACAAAAGGTAGCCTATGTCTTTCTCCAAGGTCCAATCTATCTCTAGACCAAAATTCATCAAAATTGGTTCACCGGGAGAAATGATGGGTTCTCCATATAAATTTTCATCCCCTATTTCACCCCTTCAAGGATTATTTTCGCGACAAAAGGTAGCCTATGTTCTTCTCCAAGATCCAATCTATCTCTATACCAAAATTCATCAAAATTGATTCAGCGGAAGAAATGATGGGTTCTCCATACAAACTTTCATCCCCTATTTCACCCCTTCAAGTTTTATTTTGGCAACAAAAGGTAGCCTATGTCCTTCTCCAAGTTCCAATCTATCTTATTCCAAAATTCATCAAAATTGGTTCAGCGGTTTTGGCGTGAAAGCGCAACAGACATACAGACAGACAGAGTTACTTTCGCATTTATTATATTAGTACGGATGTCTGGCGCCCACTTGGCTGTAGGCTGTAGTCCAGTTGTCTGTCGTCCAGTTGACCGTGTACGGACAATATCTTATAAAGATTAGGAGATTTATAATTTTAAAATATTTTTTTTTCATGCTGAAGTTATTATTTTTAACATTTTGAAGTATTCAAGATTAAATTTGACCAAAATTAATGTTAAACTTTTGATTTAACAACCAAAACAATACTCTTAAAACTTTTCTTTACTCGAATCTAACAGCCCAAAATCTCAATTTTTTACTAAAACTTAATTGTACCACCAGCATTGGAAACTGCTCAAGCTTTTAAAAAAGTTTGCAATTTTCTTTTATAAAATTTCAAATCAAGATACTTCAGCTGTACCGAAATTGTGAACTTGCTCATATTTGGTATAAATGAGTTACAAATATATTGCGTTCAAAAATAAAAATGAAAGAGAATATGGCATGAAATATTTACCAATAACACATCAAAGAGGAAATAATTTTGTTTACATTAAAGGAAGTAACCACCAAAAAATAAAGAACATTTAAAGCAATATTCAAAATATGATACATGTGCAGTTTAACAATAAATCAAACCTATCATAAAACTGTCTACTCGAATAGACCTAATGAGTTATTACTCGGTGAAATATGAACGCCCGAAACGATATTGACATTAATTTCGTTCGTACTAATATGCAAAAGTGACGACAGCTAATCTCTAATATGATAATTCAGTATTTTTTTTATTTTTTTTTCATGTAAATGTTAAATCTAAACGAAATTAGTAAAAACTGTGTATGAATGTGAATGGGTACAAAATTGTCGTACTCCATTCGTTCGGCAATAATCAAGTCTAGTGCGAAAACACAATCAATTTGCAAGTAAACACATAAATACCTAATTTAAGAGTTTATAAATATACAGAGTGTCCAAGTTAATGTGCTCTCGGATGCGGTAAAAGATAAGAAGTCGGTTAGATTAGAAAAAAAAATTCCCCATTAGTGGCCAGTTTTACAACCTCCAGTTAAATTTTTTACTTCTAGTTAAATAAACAAAACTGAAACGAAAATAAATGCCGATGACAAATTTGTCATTGTTGTCAATAATCCGATTTAATAGTGTTTATTTAACTATCAGTTAAAAATTTGACACAAGATTGTAAAACCGGCTCTACGAGACCATATTAGTGTTGTTCCAATATTTGAGAAAAGCAAATTTTGCAGATTTTTATTTTTGCCAAAAACTACCAAATACAAGAATACTGGATTTTAACTTGCACCTCTAGCACATTTTTTATATTCTATCGAATGGTGATACTCAATTTTTTATCACTATTGAATTTTGAGATATACCATAGTTTTAATTTTTATATAGGCGCCAATCACAAGAGAATTTTTTAAGCTTTTCAGCGATGTAATGTAATGTAATTATTATATTTGTAGAATAATAAAAATACGTTTAATAATTTATAATTGGGTTTTCTAAAGATATAATATCTCACAATATATTTTAATATTATTACAGACATATTTAACAAATTCACATAATTGAACACATGATTTTTCATGTTTTAAATTCAGTTTAACATACATTTGTAGTAGCATACTCAGAAATACAAAGGAAGAAGAATTTTTATTTTTAATAATAAACCTATTTAAAACATAATAAGTAATATTATACTAGAAAAAAAAATTCAAGTTGAATTATAAATTTCATAAAAAAATTGTATTTGGAACAAGCAAAATCCATTTTCCTGTTTTGACAAAGAGATATTTACTTTTATATGAAGTTCAACAACATCTTCCAAACATTATTAAAAACTCCACTGGGTAACGCACGTCATTATATTGTACATTAAAAGCAAATGAAAATAAAAAGCTTTTATGTAAATTTAGGCATAAATCTCCAAATAAATACGTAAAATTTCATTCCCCTATAAACTTCCCAGAGAAAATAAAAAGAAATTGGTACTCGTATTTAAATACATGTCATTATGCATCATATAACAATTTAAAGTAAGTCAGCTATACATAAACTATTAATAATTCTGCAGCTTGTAATTATTCCGCTTCTTTTTATTAAAAAGTTTTAAATTTTAGTTTCGTGTATTATTAGTTCTTAAGCCTGTTTTACATTCGTCAATTATTGCGTAAATTTAAAAACATGTCCAAATCCTAAAAATTGATCTTAAAACACTTGCATTACACTCGCCAAATTTTACCCCAGAATAAGCTGGATGTAGACTATATACTATTTTTCCTTCAATTTTTTAGTGTTTTCTAGTCATTTTAATACCACACATATATAAATTTAATTTTATGAGTCAATGAGTATGACACATGTAAACAGTTGGCTAGAAATTGGTGAATTTATTGTACAATTTTAAGTTTCATTATTGAGCTTGGCCAAGTCCTTAAAATTGATTATCTGAATTGCAGTGGTCACCTAGTGGATAACGTTACACTTCATACATTATTTTTTTTTCTGCAAAAATGTACAAGTATTGACAACTGATTAGCTGCGATATGCCATCTGCTGGGAAAAATATGAATTTTCCGGTTTAGTACTGTATTGTGACTGTATGCTTGAGTTACATGTGGTTTAATCATTTGATGCGAATAGAAATGGGAAAAAGTCGTACTAATTGTTGTGTATTCTGATGCCACTCAAGATGTGGTCGAGACACAGGCATTGGGTTTTATAATTTTCCGAAACATGGCTAAAATAAAGTAAAAATTACGACAAGAGCAGGTGTTGAATTGGAAAAGGATAGACGAAAAGCATGGGAATATGGAATCCGCAGCGCAAAACAAAAACAAAACATATGAAATTTTGTTCTCGTCATTTTAAATTGGATGATTACATATTTCCTAGAGAGTAAAAAAATCAATGTTCATATTTTGTCTTGGAATAAAAAGTTCATGTTGTGTTCGTTCTAATTATTTATGTATTTTTAGATACAATAAAGCGTAAAACTTTAAAGAGAACTGCAGTACCATCACTTTGTCTTCCCGCATTTCAATTAATAGTTCCTGATAATTAACGTTTGCTACGACAAACAAAACGTGCAAAGCCAAAAGCAGTAAACTCCAGTGACATTGACAATGCAGTAAATGAAGTAGTAGTGTATAATAATACGAGCACCTAAATTGTCTGAAGAACTCTCTAAATGTATTTTGATTTCATGTGGCTTCACAGTAATTGTACTGGTTTGCAGACAAAGTTCAAATATTATCCACATTGTACCGTCATTTTTTAATACACCACAAAATATTATCTGGTTAGCTTTTATAATTCGCTCACTTGAAATCACCAATTTCGATTGATTAAATATTTATAAAATTATAAATACCTTCTATAATACATATAGAAGTAGCTGCTGCTTTCAGAAATCTAAAATGTTCCATGATACCTAGCCTCATTTTAAATGAAAAAATTGTTCTTGCTGTTTACATTCATATGTCACAACATTACGAGTACCAATTCAGAAACAGCTGATCGGTCCGATGGTACTGCCGCCATCGGACATGTCAGTTCTCAATAAACGGTGCAAGGCTAAGTATTAAAAGTGAGCCTCCTATATTATAATTATACATAGGTAAGAATATAGGGGAAAGTCAAATATTAAAACGTATTGGAGACATTTTTGTTTTCCCGATTAAGTGATTCATCATACCGCCAAATGTCCTTATGTGTTCAATGTAGTGGGTAATGATAAGTTCCATTTTGAAGTAATATTTCACAAGTAGTGGGTATAATCCGGGCGAGATTTTAAATATTCTGACGATTTTTGCAAACAATATATGCGTTTAAGCAAAATCTATGAGTGATTTTTAAACCTTCCATTTCGATGACCGGGACAATTGGGCGAATTATTCGTAATGATAGTAGCTAAGTATCTTCAATCGTTCACGGATCAGTAAATTTTCGAAAAATGTGTAATTGAGTACCTCGTCTACTAACGGGTGCATATAACAATATCGATTACTCGTTTTAAATGTTATGAGGATGAAATAGATGCATTTTTGTGTTGCACAGTAACCGTTAATGAGATCTGGATTCATAACTTCAATCCAGAATTTAACTCATTCTAACGATAAAAAAGTTGTTTTTTTTTTGTTCACACCTATAATGCGTCCATATTTCTTCTGATGCATAAGTTTAATTTAAAAAACAAAAAACACTGTAATTTCAATATTGTGGTAAGTAATCATAAATAACAAAATTAAAACAAATTTATTTCACTTTAATCAAGAGCTGTTTGCTTACTCGTACAAACCTTTCGGAAGGCAAAGAATTATAAGTAAGCAAACAGAAAGACCATTTGTCTCTTTGGTTAAGTTGCATGGAAGTGTAAGCAGTGCAAAAGTGGTCTGCACAAAACGAGAAAGTTTCTCCCAGGATAGAATTCAAAAGCTTGTTACGAGCTGGACTAAATGCATAGAATTCGAAAGAGGCTATGAAACAAAAAATATATACAAATTTTAATGTTATTAGAACAATAAAAGGTTAGATTATTTATGTCCCTATACTTTTTAACTTTCCCTCGTACAATGAATACGAGTAGAGTTGATAAACGCAAATACTAAAATATTTAGTAATTATTAAAATATCTTTCAGAATTCATATTAATAATTGGAATAATACTACCTTTTTAGTTTAAGTTCCATATTTATTTATTATTTTAATAATAAATAAATAATAAATAAATAAATAAATAAATAAATAAATAAATAAATAAATAAATAAATAAATAAATAAATAAATAAATAAATAAATAAATAAATAAATAAATAAATAAATAAATAAATAAATAAATAAATAAATAAATAAAAAATAAAAAGGTAGTATTATTCCAAAATATTTTGTCCAAGATAGAGTAGCTTTAGTTGTGATTAAAATGAATCAGAAAATAAAGAAATAAATAAATAAATAATGTAGTTCTTAAATTTTGCAAAACCTTTATTAAATCATTTTAAAACATAAAAATGCCATTTTTTGAACTACTGTTTGAATTATTTTAATATTTTATTAAATAAAAACGACAAACTGAATTTTTTGTGCTTCAAAAGTGTAGTGTATGTAAGTGTAGTGCGGTATAAGTCAGTACAGTGTACACTAGTTCACAAGTGTCAAAAAACAACATAAGTTCAACAAGTGAATGAATGAACTACGAATTTTAGTATCTGTCAGAAATTGTAACCTATAAAAAATTAATATGTTCAAAATTGAAGTTGGTGTAATGATGAATTCAGCGAAATCAGATGCATTTAGTTCTTATCAAATCTATCAATATCTGCCACATTAATATAATTTAAGAAAGTAGTGACGCCTATACTCATACACGGAGCTGAAACATGGACATTAACGCAAAGACAAAAAGAAAAAATTACGGCTACCGAAATGAGATTCTTGAGAAAAATAGAGGGGAAAACAAGACTGGACAGAATTGAAAACACAACCTACAGACAAAACTTAAAAGTAAAAGCAATAGAAAATAAGATAGCAGAAGGACAGATGAGATGGTATGGGCATGTAGAAAGGACGGGAGAGGAGAGAATAGTTAAAAAAGTGTTTGAAGCAAAAATTGGAAGAAAGAAACCACGAGGACGACCAAGAAGAACGTGGCTGGAAGAAGTAAAGGAGGCAGCGCAAAGAAGAGGTCTGACTTGGGAAGAAACGAAGACAGCAACACAAGATAGAGCAGAGTGGAAAGAAATATGGAGAAGACCAACGAATCAGAACTCAACCCCCTCCCCCGCAGGCCGGGGGAACGCCTTACACCCGTGAGGGTAGAAAGGTGCAGGATTAAGTAAGTAATATAATTTTCGCCCATTATTTTCAATTTAAGACAAACGAAAATAACAAATTTCAGGTTAACCAAAAACAGCTTTAAATATGACATTTAGTCGCCCCCACTTCTGTCTGCACTATATACATTACCACCCGAGTCGGTTCAGATAAATGTGAACCATGTTATAATAAAAAACAAATATAATCTTGATTTATTCACTTTATTAAATATTCTGTGACGATCGTTTCGTTCTTTCGGACATCTTCAGACAACTGGACGAAACGATCGTCACAGAATATTTAATAAAGTGGATAAATCAAGAGTATATTTGTTTTTTATTATAACTTATTAGAAATGTTCCACCAAGTACTGACTACAAATTCTCTCTCAATTATTAAATGTGAACTAGTTCTGATATTTTTCTCATCGAAGAGCCTGTCCAAACTCCGCGTTTTTCATAAAACGCTGCAGTGCTAAAAAGTTAACACTAACCATATCGCGTAAATCATCGAACAAAACTTATGTAAGCAGTATTGCTTATGTTCGATTAGTTTTTCTTTCAATTTTCATGCACGGTAAAAAATAATTTGGTCTGATTACAAAAGTTAGTCAAATATTGCCAAAAACTTGGTACCGGTACTAAATTATAACAAAGTTTTTTTTTGCCGGTTATTCACTGATATATATATATATATATATATATATATATATATATATATATATATATATATATTTATTTATTAATATGATCATAAAATTGCCATCGTGTAAAACAAACTTATAGTTAATCATTTTGCCGACAGCTAAGGTATATCTACACATTTACCTCTCGTCTCATAACCTAAATATCAAATATCTAATCAAGGTCTACTACAAACCACTCCAATGTCCGGAATCTTAGCCGTCTTAATTCAGGTTCGGTCAGATCAGAGTACTTCAATATTATTTAAGGACAACAATGAAGAGATATTTCCTTACAGCAGTATCAGGTTGATCGTTACGGGAGAATAAAATCTACACTATGTTTCAGGTTGCAGCTAAATGAGCGAGGTGGCGCGCGAAACAAAAGAAATGCACCAATGACATACGATTTATAAATAGATTCAAAGGAATACTCCTTTATTTTTAAATTCAATTTTTTTAATGAGATCCGTGTCACCTGATAAAAAGGTATAAATTTATTTATTTTTACTTACATCAGACATTCTTTATTTAGTAACTTAGTTTGTGTACACTTTTACTTACAAAATTCAATATAAATCTTTTCTATCCTAAGTTTAAATCAAATACTTCAGCCCAACTATTCATTTTACAAATGGACAAAATCTCATCCCAGATCCAACAAACAGCTCTGTCGACTAGAGGAAAATTCTTACAAAATATCATATCATCCAACATCCAACGGACCTGTAATAATTTTTACTAAAAAATGAACAATTGGTTTGCCGCGTCAACGAACAAAGCACCTGAAAAGTTATAATTTTATTCAATCTTAGTTACCTACATTTCTTTGTAATGTGTTTTAAATATATTTTCCAGTAAATTTAACATTTTTAAAATTAAAAATAAACACGTTTTGTATTAAAAGAATACTTGCCGCTTGTTCAACCATAATATGCGCGTCATATATTTGACATACAAATTTCGTGCTACCATAGATCAAAATATTGCAAATATTAAAATTTATTGTGTCAAAATATACATAACGTCAACAATCATTTTATATACATTATAACATTCCAACTTATATTTGCAAAATTGTGTCAATAATGACAAATTTAGAAATGAAAAGTGTAAACATTTGGTGGTATAGGCCCCAGATCTTTGAAAGCCGAAGTACTTTCTGAAAACAGGTCATCTCATTAGTTGCGGACAAACTGTATATTGTATTTTACCTTGATTGACCAAAAACACGAAAATTATTCTTCAAAAACGTAGCACTTGAATTGCTTTTTCTTCTCGTAAAATTTTATAAACTGAAGTTAATCCCTTTCCAAATGATCGATTCAATTATAGTAGAGTTTTATGATTATTACTGAGATATTATTGAAAATCTAAATAAATTAAATAAAGTTTGAATTATGCTATACAGAAAACGTTACTAGTTATTTGTATACCAAGTGCTGAAAGTGTTCTTTGTCGATCCAAAACGAAAGTTATGATTAATTATAAGTGTTAAAGCAAACATAAAATTTATTATGGAAAAGGTCCTAAGTATATACTACCTTCTGCCACATTTAATATGTTATAAATCGTTGTATTCATTTAATAAACATATTGACGAAATATTTCTGTTCCGTATTTCTATTCCAAAAAATATTTAGAAATGAGATGATGACATTGCGCTTTCTGGCATAAATCAAAATAGAAATATTTCCACAAACTGTCATTCGCTTGTCTGCTGTCTGCATCCATAATTCTAAAAACTGATTAAACATTAAAACATGGGATTGTCGAACTGATGAGCCTGCTAACTGGTATTTATCCCGTTGCTGACAGCTGCCCCGAATAAATCATGCCTGGACTCTCGCACTATGACGCTTTGCCCTAATTTTTTACATCGACGGATGAAATAATATCGAGAAAGAAATGTCATCAGATGTCATAATGCCAGCATATTTGCTTATAAGATAATACGGTAGCAGTGATAGGTGAAATATGCTTACCTAGGTATATTACGAAGGAGATATTTTAAAGCAAGATATGATTATCTCGGATAATATATTTTAATTTGTTTGTAAATAGCGAAGATATTGTTTATGTAGTACTTTTAGCGGTATTATATATATATATATATATATATATATATATATATATATATATATTTCCATCCCCAAATTAAATATTTCAGAGATATAAGCTACCTATATTCTTTAATTTCAATGCATACGTTACAATGTCTGGACAAAAAGGAAGAAAAACAATAAGAAATTTCATAAGTAGCTCCACAGTGGGTGTTGATAATGAATACATTCACCTCTATTCTGTTGCAAAAAAGGCTGTCATTTTCATATTTTATTTTCTTCAGTGTTTGCAATTATTAATGGTCATTTGTTATAGCAATAATAAGCACAACAAATGTGTTTTTCTCACGATCTAAAAGTCATGTGTTTCGATTGTCAAATGTCAATTTAATACATTAGTACGAAAAGAATTTTTGCTAATATCAACGTTTCTATTCGTTCTCAGCATAGAATATAGGCTCCAGAGAAAAGATTAAAGTTTATTTCTGAACTTGCGATTTCTGCTGAAAATATGGCAACAAAACCTCTTCTGTGGTTTGCTTAACTCTCTCCTCATCATACCATTTTTCAAATCGTTAATACGCCGTTTCGTATTGGGTTTTGGACTACGCTGATAAAAGTGCAAAAATTGCTAGTCTCGCCTACTCTTTTATATCAGCTGCAACACTATCAAAGCCCTCGGAATCTGAATTACTCGTATTCATATTCAAAATGTATTACAAATGACATTTGTGCATTTGTAAATAAACTAAAGAAACAACCGAGTTCTTAGATGGATTGCTTTTGAATTAAAAATGTAACATATAAGTGCTTTATAATATTTTAACGTTCGTTGAGAAAAAAACCTTCTACGATACATGTCTGAAAAACGTGTTTAAAGCACTTGTACGAATTACTTTCATACGGGTGCTTAAACATACATTTTTCAACTGGTATCATAAATAAGCTATTATTATTATTATTATTATTATTATTATTATTATTATTGTTGTTTACTAAAGTAAACCCATATTGATTAAGCATTTTTCACTAATTTGTATTTGTAGTTTACATTGCTAAATTTTTGGAACAGTGTTTATAACATCCTGTATATTCATTCAAATGTCATTTATCTAAGATACCTGAATCATCTCAAATATATGATATATTTTGTTCATTTCTACAGAACGAGAAATTATATGTCAAAGCATCTTAGTTGAAAAATAAGCTGTTTACACAATCGAGAAAAATCGTTAAAGTATTTTGCAAGTACCTAGTTTAACTAGTTCCGTGTATTAGAATGTAGGTTAGGGTGTTCATTCAAACCCTGTCAACATCTGCGGGAAAACACTTGTATTTCTGAGGGTATTTTATTTTTCAAGTGAATAAATGTGCTGGTTGGGAGAAAAACAAAAAACATCTCTGGGAAAGTTGTTGGCATCTGATATATGTGCGCGAAGTGACGAATGTATGTCGGAAAACAGCAACGGCGTTGGCAATAGCGATGGCGGTGTGGAATGTACTGATCCTGGCCTACGAGATTTAGAAATATTGGGAGATTTGTGCGGCTTTTACAATAAACACATACACAAATGTTCACTAACTTTTATACGATATTAACCTTCAAACAACTTTTAACAACGTTCTAATATTAGTTTAAAACACTGTTATAATCGAAATGGGGCGGTGGCGGAGATAGCATTAGTAGGAGTGATTGCATTTGGTACAAATATGTGGACAGGGGTCTGATTTTGTATCTTTGAAATATGTTATAGATTGAAATCTATCAGATTTGAGATTTCCCCCTCCACTCTATAACCGCCATTAGGTGTAGATTTGAAAGCGACTGCTCGAGACCAGTAGAATACAATCTACACAGATAGATTTCGAAGGTTGCTAGCTAAGTTCACTGTGTTTTCTTGTTTTTGTTTGTAACTTATTTACCACATTCAACAATACGTTGAAGACTATTTTAATTAAATTTTAAATAATTATAATAATAATTTTCCTATGCGATAGTTTTGCAATTTTTTGTTATTTTAAACATTAATAAAAAATATTTAAAAATGTATTCATTTACATATCAAAATATATACTTATAACTACCCTTCCTTGTTAAATTATAATAAAAACAATTAGTTTACATTTTTCTGTAACAAAAAGTTTTATTGTCGTTGCTATAATTCAAATTTTTCATATAGTGCAAAACAAAACCCAATTTTGCACTCACGGATCATAATTAGAAGGACCTACTAATTGTAGGTGTCAATTTATGATAATTATTATCATTTTAAATTTTGTGAAAGTAGAATTTACAAAATCGCTTCACCAGAGTAGATTTCAACAGTATGGGAGAAAAGTGTAGGGGGAAATCTGAAATCTGATAGATTTCAATCTACAGTATATTTCAAAGTTACAAAATCAGACCCCAGGAATTCTCTGATTACTGCATGTGTAGACGGTAGAATGAACTAGAATTTAATGAGCCAATAATATAAGCGGCGAAACAAGCACACCAGGTAGGTGATTCAGGTGGAATCGGTTATATTAGAATACTTTTCGAAACTTTTAATCATCGAAATATGTATGTACGTATATAATTTTTGTTGAATATGGATTCTGTTAAAAGTGTAAAAGAAATAATTATAAATAATTACAATAGGGCTATTGCAAGAATTTTATTTGACTTCTAAATACTAAATTTTAAAAGATATTGTTCCTTAAAGAGCCTCAAATTTGAAGATTTCGCGAAATATCCATTAGATGGTTTACAATTAAATATTGAAATTTGTGTAATACTTTGAAAAAGTCACGTGATTTGAAACAGAATGTGACGTCAGAGTACATACAATTTAACATGTAAGATATTATCGCCCACTTTTATTTATATAAATAACGTAAACTGTATTCCTATTGGCTACGAATGAAGTGCTGTAGTATGTACTCCGATGTCGCAGGAGTGGGAGGTTATTTTTCATGACTATTTCTGGTGCCAAACTTTTTATCTAGTTATTTACGAAAATAACAATATATTATTATTATTTTTATTATTACTATGATAAATATTGCATGAACTTTTATTAAAAATTATTTTTAAAAAATGTGAAACCTGCTCATTATAAAGGGATTACTTTCATTATGTAATATGTCAAAGAATCCACCCACACAGTTCAAAAAGAAAATGAGAGAGATTTTATTTAAAAAAGAATAGCAATTGTATATACAATTCCCTGAAATCTTCGAACAAAAAATAATAATATGTATATTGATATACAATTCGCCAATTAAATCTATTTTTATACAGATTCTTGTTTTGATGTTATATTTGTACCGTGAGGGCGTTAAATAAATCGACATTTTATAGACATTTAAATCTTTTGTGAAGAACACTTTAGAGTTGCCTGTAATTAAAAAGACCAACATTCATAAAATGATATAGAAAAAGTCAACATTTATATAAAAATTATTAATAAGCAATGATGATATTTTTAATCTCATTTTTCTTAAGAAAAGCAAACTATAGTTTATTTCTGTATTTGGAGAGTATGGATTACCAGCCCTCAGTAGTTGAAATTCTTGATTATTAATTTTATTTTAACAATTTTTGATTTTTTTTATGTTATTCTTTATACAAAAAATTAAAAAAATAAATATTTTGATTGTCCATAATATTCCATGACGCTGAACTTCTTTAAAAATAATGGTCCATGGTCAAACACACTAAAATGACACAATAGTACTGGTAACACCACTAGATCGCAACTGGCAAATGAGTGGTAAACAAAAAACACATATATACTTGTCAAGTTAACATTTTTAAACATTTCTTGCTTCATGTGTTTGGAAGTCATTGTAATTGTAAAGTTCATGCTTGGGTACAATTAGGGTTCATATACTATATTCCTTCTAGTGCTGTTTCATCATACTAACGTCTAATGTGAAATTATGACGTCATTCTGCGGCGCCATTACAAAGACCGTTTCGAAACGATGCAAATTTTAAACGTAATTTCAAATGTATCACAAACATAATTGTCATTACAAAATTCATTTCTTGTGACTACTGCATCTAAATTCCCGTTGCTATAAGGAAAACTGTAAAATTTGATTTATCTGAAATACTCTATTACTGATCCATCAGCGTTTATTTACTATATTATTTTTAAAATCGAGCTGGAAATGATAGTTGTCATGGAACAATTGTTATAACCGCATCAAAATACCATGCATATACGGAAAAAATTACTGTTATTATTGCCACAATTGTAACTTACTAAACAGGAACAGGTAATTATTAGTGCAAATCGATGTCGTGGCTATTACAATATTTCTGTGGTAAAACAAGTGATGTAGATTTTACAATTTGTTGAGAATTGCCACAATATATTGCCTAATGTACTATAATGACACTGATAGAATTCAATTTATAAATTATTTAAATTTAACAAAAATTATAAAAACTACAACAGTAAATATGAATATAAATTATCCATTTTAATAATTACTTTAACAGTATTTATTGTTATAAGCCCATAACAAATTTGTTGCTAATATTGATAAAATAATAATTTTATCGTTATGTAATGCTGAAATTGCGTTAAATATTAAGTAGAAATTAAATGTGCATTTGCATTATTTACTAGTGGTATAACAAAATATAGAAGCTAAGGAAAGAAGAATATACAAATGATTTGTATCAATTATATTTTAACAAATTTCGTCTTGTTGTATAACGTCATATTAGGCTTTACAAGTATGCTGTTTAGAGTGACCAAAACATTGTGGCAAAAACTACCTTACTGTGTAGTACGTATGCAGATACAGATAACTAAATATTAAGTAATTTTTACGAGAAATTTTTGTTCACAACTAAATTGTTACTTTTATCATATTAATTGTGGTATATTTCATACATAAAGCATGAGAATTGTAATAATATAAAGTAGCAGATATCTCAAAAAATTAGTACACATTTTGTAATTTTTCTTATGCGAATGATCATAGGAATAGTCTTGTTTGCAACACAAGTGAAAAATGTGTTCTGAAACTCTATGAATTCGTTTCAGAATCCCTAATTTCTCGCACCTGTTACAATAATAAATATTCTCGTTTTCAATATTAATGAATCATGGAAGATACGAACTAACCTGTAGTAGAAACAAATAAAATATTGATAAACTTTCTCCTCTTAATATTATAGTTGAACTACAGTACCTATATATTCTACCTCTAGACATATTTCTCTACCATTCTATTTTCCAAACATGAGTTATTTTAAAAATATTCCCAGTATAGCCTTTAGATAACCATGCGCGGAATGCATATGTGTTATTTATTATAATGATAAATTACACCGCCCGAGTTACGGCGTATGTTATTTTTACGACAACGCTTCTTATCTCCCACACCAAAGATCCGACTTCGAATTTATAAATATTTGTGCATATATTTTCACTCACGGTACACCTTATTTTAATCTCGTTGCATAATGGGCAGTGTAAGCGAACAGGGGAATATATTGCAGTTAGTTTTTTGCCACGGTCGTAATATTTTTAGTACTTGATAACTTTCGCAGTTTCACGCGAAATAAACTTTATGTCACTAGGTCGAGCTAGAGAATGAGGAATAAATATCGATTGGAAAGAAAAGTACTCATAACCAAGTCATATCTGGTGACAACGCAATTACTCTAGCTACAGTTTTTACAACGATGATTATGACAATGAAGAAAGAAATCACATATTCTCCTTGGCGTTGTATTTCCATAATAATTAACTGTAAAAATATGATAACCTTTAATTATAATACAATATTACTGATTGTTTTTGTTTACTGCTAAAACAATAAAGGCAAATTTTTATATTGGAATATGAGGTAGTAGCGCATTTTTTCTTATTTTTATTTTCTGTTTTGTTTATATATTAATGTGATTATATCGTAGCCAAATTATAAAATCTGTTTTTATAAAACGCCTAGACATTTTATAAAATGCGGCCAGATAGTCAAACCTTTGTAAACATTTCGTTATTTGACAATATAACTAGGCGATTTATAGAACGTCTACTCTTTTTTATAAAACGACGAACTGCTTATAGCTACATTTTAAATGAATATTTGAAATTTCTCTAAATACAACTCAAAGTAACCTAACCTAACGCATAAAAACACGGCCCGAATTTTCCAAGCGGGTATTTTGTGTTATAGGTTAGGTTCTGTTGTTATGTATTAAGAGAAATTGCAAGCGAAAATGTCCAAATATTAATTTTACTATGTGGCCGGCTGTTCGTTGTTTTATACAACATTTTGCCAGATTGCAAAACAATAATCTGGCTACAAAATATGTGTACCAATAACATTAGAATTTTATATTTTCATACACCATACAGTCACTAAAAGTCAAAAGTCGATGCTGTTAATTGGTCAGCGAATCTATTCTCAACAATATGTTAAAATAAAACATAACACCAACTGTCAGTTTAAGTATGGTTAACTATATTTTTAGGGCCGGTTTTATAAAGAAATTTAACCATCACTTAAAATTTACTTCCATAGTAAATCTCATGAAAAGAAAAAATGCAACGCGGTTTTTTGACAGCAATGCTATAAATGTCATAAGAACGGAGAAACTGATTCGAATTTGTTCATTTCATACTTGACAACTATATTTTAAGTGAAAATTAAATTTCTTTATAAACCGGTCCTTAATATTTTAATAATTGTTAAGAAAACGTGATCATATAAGTATTTATGCATTACATTATTATTTATGTTTTACTCAATATTTCAGTAATGTTTATTGTGATCACTGGTTATTAACATCAATAGGTAGGAATCATAGAAAACAGTAAAATCCAATACAAATCGTTTCAACATTGTTTAATAATTTTTTACGAACTGTAATCTCGACAATATCTATAATAAAACAAACACTACGAACAGCAAAGATAATAGGAATAAAAAACTTCGTAGACAATATACAAATATCGAATTCATTCTTGCCTAGAGAGCAAACATTGTAGCTAGCAAGCTCCGGGTTAGATTGCATTGCACAACCGAACCATACGAACTACGTTTAGTTGTAAATGGATACAGTGAAATAAATCTTTATAAGTTATAAATGAAAAATTGTGCTGAGTTAAAATTTCATTGTAAATATTCCTAAATAATAATATTAGGTGCACTGCACTATTGTCAATAAGTTAGATATTACAACTAGAAGACAAAGCTAGATGACAGTAATACAATTTAAAAATGCTCTTCAAGTTTGTTTTTAAATTTGTAAAGCCATCTACGCAATCCATGGAGTATTCAATAATTCAATTTCTCATCGTCGTGTGTTGCGACAAGCATGACAACAAATCGCGGTTTGGCTTTTGTTTCGCTCTCGGACTTTTTATTCATTAACTAGATTTGTCATGGAATGAAATGCACTCACAACTTTTCACATGCATATTGTATGCGATAATGCATTGTATTGAGAGGTATACAAAAATAACAATGTTTTTTTTTTACCACAGCGGTATTGTAATACAAGAAGAAAGTTTTTCATAAAGAAAAAACAGCATACACACAAAAGAAAATTTTAATTTATGTTGGAGTTTGCATATTTATATAAAGTTGATTGTAGAACTAAGGTAAAAACAAATAATTATGAATATATAGTAACTTTTTTATTCTACTTCTTTCTGCAGAAAATGAGAAATTATTATATGATAATATTAATACTCATTGATATATTAATTTCAAAAATTTCCGAATTGTAGAACTAGAGATTTCTGAAAATAATTACCAATTAATGCATAACTGAAAACGAATTTGACATAAGTATACTAATAACATATCGATAAATCTACAGCAAAGCACTGTCTTTATTATCAACTACTTCTAATATACACATGCAAATTTAATAAAGTGTCAAAAACCATTATATAAAATTTAAGTAAAATTTAGCACGGTCACTACGTTTAGGAGTTATTTTCTCTCTTTTAAACATTTCTGTAGGGCGGCAAAATGTAATGTCTATTACAAGTACGATGGACACCATAATTTCAATAATTTTTATGAAAATTAATAGCAGAGGTTTCGGGCCATAGCAAAGTCACTACCCCTTCTCCAAATTTTGAATAATTTATTACTCATAAACTATATAAATATTTTTTTAAAAAATAAGGTTATTTTATTTTTTTATCCAGTAAGTATTCATATATGTAAAAATCAAATCGCATAAGCCATTGCGTAAATAACTACTAATCTATATAGCTTTCAAAAGCAAAATAATATATTAAAAATATATATATATATATATATATATATATATATATATATATATATATATATATATATAATTATTTAATTGGTTTATTTAAAAAAAAAAATGGAAATATTAGGCGTCTATCGGGACAAAAATTGGTTGCAATATTCGTATTCGTAAATTTCCAGAAAGATAAAATTTTAAATATATTTTAATTTCATAATAAAATGAATTCTGAAGGAATTAAGCCAGTATATATGTAGCCTCAGTTCTATTTTCATGAGAATCTTTTATAATCTTTTGACAATAGCGTATATAAAATATAAAGATGTTTCTCGTGTTGTCTGAAATGAATGGTGAAAATAAAGCTGAGCTTTCTTTTGAATTATATGAAATGTGATCCATACTCTAGAAAAAAATTAGGATTTATACATTTATTTTGCTGTAAATATGTGCTTTGCCTTTGAAATTTCTATACCATTAGGACAAATAATAATCCCATCTCGTTTAAAAAATAATAAATATTTACGAACAAGAACCAATGTGTTTTCGTCAGCATCATTATTACTCACAAATTATCATTAAATTCCAAATTTTTGCAATATGTCAATAAAACAACAAATACACACATTATTCAAACGATAATACTACGGTGTCTTATTGAATATTTAAATAATATTTTTTATACATTTATTTATGTCCACGGGGCAAATAATTTAAAAAAGAGCTTAATATTGTTATGTTAACAAGCATTATATTGTATTAAACATTTGGGTCTAATTATATGAGGAATAACGAGCAAAATTACAGAATTAATAGCTGATTTGAAATAATGATGTTGATGTATGTCAATACCAAACATATAATTAGTTATAATTTTGTTACATAAGTGCACTTCACTGCGTATGATTTAAAAGGTATTTAGTATGTTCACTGAGTTCCATTGAAATAATTTGCATATAAATAAAAAGATAATTACAAATTCATTTTATTTTCATTATTGTTAATCTGATAAGTATGTACGTTAAAAGGTTAAATTTAAACAATTTTGTTTAACTTACTATTTGAATGAATTATAATATAGTTTAATAATAGTTCTTTATGCAACAAAAGTGTAAACACAAGCTTCATGACATGAGACCAAGTATTTCGAGACGAAGCTTGCCGAGTCACGAAAATTATTGACCGAATGTCATAAAACTTTTTACACTTGAGTTGCATACAATATTTTCTATACGACCTTAAAAAACATTTTTAAAATATATTACAAATTTCACAGACAACAATTTCAACACACCATATATCGAGTTCACATTTGACAGATAACAGATCTGAAGTTGAATACTACAATTTTCACTGTTCTCAGTCAGTAGGTATTACCAATACGAATGTACAGAAAAAATTTTGGTAAGACAACTTAAATGACATACGTGTATTAATGGTGGTAGCTCTGTAATGTAAATAAAATACGAAAATCGTTTACTTTACGCACTGTCTACAGTGTGTAAAGTATCAACTTTACACATCGGAGTATAAAAAAATATTTTCCGTATCATTTGATTGTTATCTTTCATATCATTATCAGAATAAGAAAATTCGACAAATCGTAGACAACAAAATTGCCATTTAAAACAGTTATTTATCTGTCGTTCAAATTAAGTTGCGAAAGCTTAGTTAGAACTTTGTTAAATAAATTTTCAATAACTGTGGGTGAAACTATGGACTTCACCAGAACCAGAGAATACAGGACACTTTCTACATTTCAGTTTTTGGCAAAAGAATGTAATAGAGCACACGATGTACTTACGTGATTTGGTAATATGCAATTTTTGGTTACTTTTTGGACGTAACACGTACTAAAATTTATAATGTAAAAGGTCTGAAGAAAACATTGTTGCTGCAATTTATGATTATTTTTAAACATGAACCATGTATCTTATTCTTAATAATTTTAGTGTTACCCTGTCAGTCACCCTCGTATGATGCAATATGTACCAGGTAAGATTTTTAAAATTTGTTTGTGTAATAATTAGCTAGAAATTAGGAGAAACTATCAAGAGCATGCTATCAAATATTTTTGCGTTCGAACATTTCAGAATCTAGTTTTATTTCATTAAAAAAACAAGTGTTGGAATCACTGAAATATATACTAACTGGAATGCGCGTACGAACCGTGACTGTGAAGCATATTGAAAGCCTGCTGCTGGAGTAGTCGGCAAACATCGAGACAGTTCGTGAGTAGACGGAAGCCTGCTGCTGGAGTAGTTGGCAAACATCGAGACAGTTCGTGAGTAGACGGAAATTATTTCGTGTGGCGCATGTTTAAATAAATGAAGCATAATATGAAAACAAAGCGATCAGCTATGATACGAGTTATTCGGCTAGGTTCGGTTCGGCACGAACGTGCGCGAACAGGACCAGCCATTATTGTTCAATGAGCTTCGGTGCAGCGTACGCTGATAGGTAGAGTATGCGAGTTCCAGTTAGTATATATTTCAGTGGTTGGAATAGTAGTGACAACGATTCGACAGTTTCAAGTCCTTGAAAAAAATTGTGGATGTTTATAAATTTCTAATCAAGAATATAAGTATTACGATTTCAACTGTTATTTATTCCTTATAAGTAGTTAATATATTTTGTGGAAATAAACTTTATTTTTTTCTTGTTTATGTAAATTAGAACAATTTAAAAAGACATAGATAAACAAAATTCAGGCTCTCAAAGAAACCCATATATGCATCTAAGGTAACATCTTGTAAAAGCTCTGTATGATTAGGTTAGGTATATCGTCAAAATAAATATCTGCGAGAAATTTAATTTCGAAATATTAAATATTCAGTATAAACACCCGTGCCCCGTGGTAATAATATATTAATTTATTTTCAAATTTGTTTGAAATTGTTGGTACATCCTGTTTATTAATTTTTTTGCATACTTCGCAGAAAATAATAAAGTAATAATGTTCTGAAATTATGCGTATCACTAAGATAAAAGTTTTTGTTTTTCTACTTAATAAAATTCTAATAACCCAAAAAAGTGTTTTATCTCCAAATTTATTTCGCAATTCATGCATACTGAAATGTTTCACAAATAGTTGAACAGGAAGAAAGAAAATGAGAAAATTTATGACGTAGAAAAGAATAGAGCAAAAATGAGTAGGCGGCAGAGACACTAATGAATAAGTCTAAGAACAACGTATTTTTACACAAGATATATGAAACTCTGCTACCCGAAAATTTTTTTATAGAGAAAATGAGACAAGGAAAAGATCTCAATTAGGAATTCTTTCTTCAAAGATGATACTAATAATTCCGAAAATAAGTTTTCATAGAGAAACATTTATGTTACAACTGACTTTTATATATGATTCACCATTATTTAAGATTATGAAACAAGCATTTAACAAGTCAAATACGGTACCGCATCCATGTACATAGATAAAAAATGTTACTTCAACGTATGTAAGCAAGTATTATTCACGGATTCACATATTCACCATGCATATGTAATGTATTTCATGTTAAACAAGTGTAAACGTATCATTATAATAATTTAATATTAATGGTTAAATTAATGTTAATGCCGTTTAAAATATATATGTAAAACAAATCCTAATAGTCATATTAAATTGAATGTCAAATAAAATAATTTCAATTTACTAAATTAGCAAATTATAATTTTGGTATTAGATAAAACAAATATCGATTACGGATAGTCATTTCAACTAAATTAACATGAATGTATAATAATATATAAAATATATTGGTTTTCAACTATAACTTAATTTTAATACAGATAATAATAATGATGTTCAGACATTGATGTGAAATATTGTAGCTAATGTACGTTTTACAGTATACGCGTACAGAATAAAAAAAATATGACTATGTTTTTGATAGTATATTATTTAATGAGCATATACATAATATAGGCTGTATTACACGAGGATGAAGTTTAGAATAGGAGCCGTAGGTGAGTATTTTAATCATTCGAGAGTAATATCTCCATTATTTGCACGTAAACTATCTATTTCACAGATCAAAAATACATAATAATAGATATTTACACACCAAATGAACTAAGGTAATATTTATTCATGAGAAGAAAGTTTAGCTCACGAGCCCGTAAGGGCGAGTGAGTTAATTTCTTCGAGTGAATAAACATTACCTTAGCTCACGTGGTTTGTACAATATTTTATTCAATTTTGACGAAATACCAACAAAATACCATTATAATATTTAATTTTGACAAAATAAAAAACTGGTCAGATAGTAGGCTGAGCATAACAATCGTCGCTGATAGACGTCAAGTCATGTATTTAAAGTGCTTTATTGTCTGTCATTTGTACCGTGAAAAATAATGAAAATGGTTTATAATATCTAATAAATATTATGGTGAGTGTTATTTTCGTACCTGATATTATTTTAAATGCATTATTTGTTGCAGTGAGTTAAAATTTTATGAAAGTGATTTATAGTTATTTTTTATACAAGACGATAAAACTATATTTTATCGACGAAAGGAAAGTTTAATTCACGAGTGATTTCGCGAGTGAATTATTTTTCGCGAGTCGATAATTTAATTTTATCGTCGTGTATAAAATTCTATTTTTTCTATAGCAAACGTTAAAGAAAAGAATAAAAAATACCAATTATATGTTATTATCTATTAATTGAACACAATTTTAAAATCGCAGTATGTATGTGGGTTGTTATGGATTTTGTACATAAATAAATAAGAATTAAAGTATTTTATCTACCCGTAAAATGTTACTTTATCTACCCTTGCGGTTAAAGTGCTACTTTATGTACTATTTTGAGTAGATAAAAGCACAGATTAACATCAGCTGTAGAAAAATTTTTTTAATTCATATGTGAAAAAAGTGTTACTTATAGTTGTTGCTATGGAGTTAATAAAGGCAGTTTAAAACGTCAAAATTGAATAAATATATTTTGTGTTATGTTACAGACTGCTATGATAAGTCAGATGACACATATTGATGTTACATGTTGATACTGAATAACAAGTGATATCTTTATAAATAAGACAAACTAAGTAGTACATATCAAATATATCAATCAATATTTATTTACAGAGGTTTATAAAAGTATCAATAATACAATATAATACAAACAGTTCATTTTCATATTCCACGAATGTAATATAAGTAGCATATTGTAACAAA
Organism: Ophonus ardosiacus; assembly: GCA_943142095.1. Classification (NCBI taxonomy): domain Eukaryota; kingdom Metazoa; phylum Arthropoda; class Insecta; order Coleoptera; family Carabidae; genus Ophonus; species Ophonus ardosiacus. Next base: position 26,453,167 of record OW964828.1, on the reverse strand, counting down.
TATTACCATTTCTCTCAATATTTTAAAAGTAATTTATCCTATACCTCATACACAAGCATAGGTATCTTTTATTTTGGAGGAATTCAAATTCAAACAAAACTGTAAGGATTATGAAGCATTAATATGTTGTATAATAGTAAAATTTATTTATAAATAGGTATGTATATTAAATTGAACTAAAATTGTTATAAATAGTAAACTAATGTTTGATACATATTAGCGACACTATATCGATCAGATGACGATAACTATGTAGTTTCGTTGATTCTCATTTGAAACGATAACCGGACGCCGTACGGTACAAGCAAGATTTGTGCTATTTTGTCATCATACAATATAATGGTACCTACATATCTCACAATTTCGACTAATTCCTTCCGTGAAATTTTAAACTAAAAATTGACTTACTGAAAATTAACGTGACGCAGTCCCACAATTTACATGCTACACTCTCGTTACAATGCAACTAAGCGTCATTGCATTATAAATGTATAGTTGATGATGTACAGAATGTACAGAAAGTAATTGTCATCGTATTATCACAGTATAAATATAAACAGTGGTTGCGCTCCCCGTATAATTGGTTACAGAAATATTTAACCTCGAATGTGTTAGCTCTGCCTCTTATTGTATAAATTTTAGTTTTACAACTCCCCGAAGGATGGCAAAATCAGGAGGCAGAGCTTAGCTGGTGTGCAGGGATGGGCACGTGAAATACGTTACGTATTATACGTTACTTTTTACGCGTAAAAAATTTTTTTTTTACATTGACAATATTTGAGAATTTTTACGTAGATAATGTAAAATATTATTCCCATGAGTATATTTTTTTTTATAAAGATATATACTGTAATGAATATTCCAGAACAAACAGTCCACGTGACATCAACATGTTTCTTTGATTCAGACAAACAATTAGGTACCTTCAAACTATCAACAATCAGATTAGTAGGAAAATATATTCCTGAGACATAACCTCAAACGTCAAACTTTAAACACATTTTACGTCAAAATTAGACTAAATACGTAAATTTAAAGCATATTATATTTTTAAAATGTTTTATGTAAATTTTAGGCAGTTTTGTAAAGAAATAAAATTTAAAGACATTTAAAAATTGACAGCGAATAAAAAAATCAGCAAAACTATTTAATTTTCTATTTATTAATTGATAATAACATATAGTTTCAAATAAATTGAAATAGATTTAAATCATTACCTCCAAACTTATTGAAAATGAATTTTATAGGTACAAATTTTAAGCATTTTGTGTTAATTTATGTACAGTTTCAGAATGCTTTTTAATATTTTACAATAATTTCAGGCTCTTTCTTATAACTTATCATAGTTTCAGTTGTTTTAGAATATTTTTATGATGAAATTAAGGAAAGTTACTGTAATGTGCCATTTGTAAACAACAAGTCATCCAGTGTATGGAGTCCCGTGGCCTCGTGCCTGAGTGTCTGGTCGCGAACCTGGGGGAACCGGGTTCGATCCCGACTGACGCCAAATATTTCCAATTTTAAATGGCACAAAAGTGACCCCTGTGGTGCACTCTCCACGCCAGCTATGAGTGCCCGTGAGGTGACGCCTGGTAAGCGCCCACACGGTAAAATATATCGTCATCATTACCGATGTCTACATGTGTTGTAGATACTGGCACACCCAGAAATGGGTAATATGATATATTTTTTATTTTTTATTTATTTTTTTTAAGTCATCCAGTGTCGTTATGAAGAACTAAAATTATACATTATCTACGTATTTACATATTTAACATTTTTTACACGTAAACATAAAAAATATTTTTTTACGCGTAAATGCACATCCCTGTTGGTGTGCTGCCGAATAACTATATCAATGGCTTCGCGCCTATAAACTAGGAGGTGGAGCTTAGCAGGTCTGCTGTCGACTCACTAGTTTGAAGGCACGCTGAGCAGTGCATCTATAGTTTATATTTATACTGTAGTATCATCATGGAAACGTTATCATGGTATCATCGAATTGAGAACTGAGAAATAAATAAAAACTTGAAAAACATTTGAGCAAATATTATACAAGCGACATTGAATAGTTACCATATCTTGATCGTATCGACATCATATCGCTAATGTAAATACTTTTATGTCAGTAAAAGATTTCAATAAAAAAAAATTGTTGTGGCCAGCACAAGACCTCTCGCCATTTCCATATTAGGCTATATAAGTATTGTATTGCACTTTGCTATTGAACCGTCGTTTTTTAACAAAATATTACAGAACTTACTCAAATATTGTTTTTTATTGCATTTAACATGTCTTCTGCACACTTATAATTCTAATTATATCTATTTTTCATTGTATGAGGAAGTTTCTAAATATCACAGATTCTTCCAATTCATTAACCAGATGGGCGGTATTTCTGATGGTTATATGCATATTACATATAATTTCAAATATTTAATTAATAAAACAATAAGAAAGATTAAATGTACTTCCCAGAAAAAGCTATCAAAATGTCACAAAAACTGTTGATTTTTGACACAGAAATCTGTCATTTACAAATTATGTTATAAATATTTGAATTTATCAACTGGTTTCCTTAGTGTAGTTTCGCCTACTCGACTTGTTATATCCCAATATTCTATATATTATAGCGTCTTTATCTCTAAATTTATAGAAGATATAATAAAAAAATTTAAATGTATCAGGTGTAGAATTTTGTTCTTCAAAATTAATAATATCAAAATTTTTCAAAAATTAATATTTGGAAGAATTTCTTTTAAAAACTACTACGTCCGGTTGTTCAATTGTTACCAAAACCTTTTCAGTTCCTCCCATTAATGTCAGATTGAGGAATTCATAGTTAAACAGGTCTTATGACGTATAGTTTTTGAGGAATCGTCCGTCCAACATCCAGCCATACACACACACACACACACACACACACACACACACACACACACATCCACACACACACACACACATCATTGTAAAAATGTTAAAATCGGATTCTAGTGACCTTGAAACGTGCTTATTCATTAAATCTGGATATGTGATTTTTAGCATAATTCCAATACCTCTCTTAGCGAGAGGTAAAAATATGTTGAAAAGTATCATATTTTACAATATTAATTTATTATCACAAAACAAAACAGCTAAAACCTCATGGGTAAAGTTCAAAAATAAATATTTTTTTCCTACCATGCATAATTAGTTGATTTAACAAGACTGTTAATTCAAGAACTGAGAAATATAATTAAAATAATACATTACATTTCATTTATGTGCAAATTTCATTATTCATTTTTATAACTAGTTTTCAAATTCAAACTATGATATACTACAGGCTGGTTTGTAACGCATTTACTCTATATAATTAAGATTTTAAAATATAAACGTACTTAAAATGCATACCTACAGTGGTTAATAAATTATTTAGAAATTTTAGTTTTATATTTTGTGTGTAAAATATTTTGTATTTTCAAATCTATAATTCCAATCTGCCGAATCACAAGAAATGATACTGCCCGTTGGCTAATTTTAATCTTTTGACAGACTATCTACGTTCCTTATTTTTGTTTGTTTTTCTTCATTATACGAACCACCAATAATAAAAAGAGTTCCAATTTTATTTAAAATATATCTTGTTTATTAGCATTATTGAAAAAGAATATGGTAACCTAAAATTTGAACTAACGAAACGTCAAAGTAAGACAAGAAATAATAAGTCACGAAATATGTCTTACTCGTACGTACTGATTAGTGACACTTAAAATTTAAAATAGAAAACATAAACCAGACAAAATTATTAATCAAACTTTCCATATTTAATTTCATAGATTAAATTCACCATTAACCAACTTTAATACTGCATCAAATTGATTATGACTATATGGCGTGATTCACAAAATCTAGACTAGCTTGAACATAATAAGCGCATTTGCCGTGAATAATTCGGATGGGGTATACAGAGAAGTGTTCATATAAATATTCATTAAAATGAATCTGTAAGCCGGATTTCAATTATTTTATATCACAAATGGTTTTAATCAAGTGCAACAGATCATTGTTTGTTATATCGGGACATGAATATCCGAATGCATTGGCAGGGATTTACATAAAAGTAAATAATCATTCCCATTCAGTATTGATTGATAATCTGTAAAAATACATATTTGTACATGCTAATACTGGTAAATGCATAAATGAAATATTTTACAACGATATAATCACACGAAATATGAAAATTTGTTCTGAATATGAACACAATTCTAACCATGAACATATTAATAAAAAATTTAATCAATGCACATTTATTTAACCGTAACAATGTTACCAATAAATTATTCAAAAAGAACCATATTTATTATTTAGAAATTAATATATATTTCAAAAATATTGTCAATAATAAAGGCTATACATACCAGCATACTACGGAACAAATGCGTCAAGTTGACTTTATTATACAATATAATTTTTTTTTAACGATAGGCTCAAAAATTGAAAAGCAACAGCAATTTATTACAATTTTTATCCACACCAAAAACTATGTCTTATGGACGCAGTGCATACTGCGTTGTACACATCGGTATTAAAAAGTCAGACTTCATATACTGCTATCAAAGTACAAAGCTACTTCTTCGCGCATAAGGTTAAAAAAATACAGCTGGAGTTTTGAAACACTAGGTTTGATGTTATTTTAAACAGAACCGTTGTTAAAATTGAACAATTTAAATTTGAAGTTGTTTTTATGTTTTTGAATTAATTATAAAAAAAAATATCTGTTATAGCCAGCACAATACATCTCGCCATTTCCAATTTATTTTACATAAGTATTTAACATTTCTTGTACAAATAAATAATTCAAATTGTACCTATTCTTTCATTCTATGAGGAATTCTTCAAATTCATTGACGGTACCAGCGGTATTTCTTAAGGATATATATGCATATAGTATTAATAATTAATAATGCAATAAGAAATATTAAATGTACTTCTCAGAAAAAGGTTTCTAGAAAACTGTTGATTTATGACACTCACATTTTACATATATCTGTCAATAGCAAAGTTTTAAATATCTCAAATGGTTTCCATGGAGTTGTTTGGGCAGAAAGATTTATTACAATAGATTATTCTATATATTATATGTTTTATCTCTAAATCTATAGATGATATAATAATAAAAAAAATAATCAGATTAAGAATTTAATATTTTTTATTATTTGCGATAACATAAATTTTCAAAAATTATTATTTAGAAGATTTTTTAAGAATCCACGACTTCCGGTTAATATGAAGCCAATACCTGTTTTAAAGAGTTAAAAACAGTGCAAGAAAACAGGGACAATAACGAGAGCGTAATATCTATTTAAGTAATGTATTGTTATAAATTTTGTGTAAGTTCATGCTAAACATCCACAATCAGTCAACATATAAATGAGTCAAAATATTTTTGTTCTTGGAAAATTAAAGTAATATAACGCTTATGAACTCTTTGGCCTCAGTACAACAAAAATTTGGCTTTACTTTTTAACTTCATTATACTACTTCTTTAATTTTCCGTAGCCATGAAATTGTGTTACTCATTTTTACTAAAAAAAAAAAAAGAATTTATTACTTGTTTTACGTATTCTGACTAAGAAAAATAATAAAGATTAATGATTTCAAGTCTTTTCCCTATTTTTGTAAAAATTCCGAGTATTTAATTTAGAATTTTGTCGTATTATTGGTTCAATTTCAGGTGGGAATGTTCGAAGAATAATTACAATCGATAATATTTGGATAATATCTCTTGGGAACAAAGAAAATGATTAATACGAAAGTGATCTATAGCAGATTCTTCCTTATCACGAGTCCCATCTCTCCGGATTTCACATTCCCGAAGAAAAATTCATATTACGTAACAAAATGACAGGTATTCCATTGCTAAGATTAATCAGATGTTTTCAACTCGAGCAGATCCAGTTTTAGCACAAAAATATCTCCAAAAATTTCTTTGCTCCTAAATTAAAATTCTCTCGACAATATTATTGATTCTTGTTGAAAACTCTGCTAATTTCCTCAATGGATTTTCAAACTCTCAGTTATAATTTCGTCTCCGGGAAAGTGCTGGTATTTGATAAATTTAATAATGTGTGATACGACTTTCTTTGCACAGGCGCTGGTATGTAGACTCTATGTTTCCAACTATTTCACCTTTAGAGAATTAGACAATACCGCAATGTACGATGGAATTTAATATCAATTCTTTATATTTATTGTAAAATAATTCATATATGTTCTATTTCAAAAAATAGACCAGAAAAAGCTTTTACATCTAGATATTTTTTAAAGTAATCTAAAAAAAAAAACCAAACGACTTCGCACTTGGGAGTCATTTGCAAAAATAAAAAATTATAAAATAGAGTGCTCAACTTGTCGCCCTAAAGTTAATATGTTAATTTTGTTATTGACAAAATCTGGGCTTCAACTTTAACTGTATTTATAATTTGTATTACAATGTAATTACAAGCACAACTGCTAATTTATACACTGTACAATATATTCATTACTTTTACTGAAAATGGACAAATTATATGTCTGAATCGTTCAATTTTTACCTTCCGTCACCTTTAGGTAAGGAAGATAATGTCCAATAACACAATTCCAAAAATTATAACTTTTGCATTTTCCCCGAGTTTGCATCCAAATGACGATCTGATTAGATTTTGGTTATAATTGGTCATCCGGAAGTACCCGCAATTCAAGTTTTTAACAGTTTTTCTTGAAAGACTTAGTAAAATATCATTTTTTGAAATTTTTATGTTATTATAAATATTGAAGAATATTTTATTCTATTCACGATTTAATTTTTTTTTCTTTATATTTAAGGTACTTAGAGATAAAAGAATTAAAAAGAAAAATCTTGTAACCTATGATGCCAAAAGCTGCACCATAGAAACAGTGAGAATTTTAGTGTGGTGATTTGTATCGAATACTCAAATATTACTAATTAATATAATAGAATCTTTTGCAAGATATTTTCTGTGTGGAATTGGTATAAAATACGTAAAATTTACGGAAGATAACGTGCTGGTCATATCAGATTTTTTATAATAAAGTTGACTTATGACTTTTTGTCATAAATATATGAAATCTAAGACCTAAGTCCTACTTCTTTTATTTCAAAAATAAAAATCTGCAAAATTAGAATTTTTGAAGAGGCATTGATCGAGGCAATTTTGCAATAATTTAACCGACTTCATATCTTTTAGGGTCACTTTACACATGCCAATGGTAAGTGTCAAAAAACGGGCATCATATAAACTATGAACGATTAGACCTGACGCTAAAGTAAGACCTGAACACCTGAATGTATGTAATAGTTCTCAACCTTAAAACAATTCCTTCAGCAACAAACCCCAATACAATAATTTAAAATAAGTGTAGACACAAACTGACTGTTACGTTTATCTACAAAAATTATATGATATATGATTAATAACCTGAATTTAAATTATGTATATGTGCAAATGTACCATTATTAGTGAAACTAAATCATTCAAAAAATTTGCAGGCTGCAGGTAATTTTAAGTGAACGTATTCATTTTTAAGTTGTACACGCAAACAAGTGTTCCTAACATTTTCGTATAACGTACCATAAAACCAAAGCTGAATGTGCTAATAATTTAAGTAAAAATAAATGTAATCAATATAATATTGATGGTGTCTACACCATCCATTAATGCATTGGCTAATATCTTACGACTTATTACTAGATATACGTATTTTCGGTGAACCATTAACTTATGTTGAAGATATTCCACAAACAGTATCGAAAGTAATTTTATTTTCCTATATTACGCAATGTAAAATCTGTAATGACAGTAAACATATTCTCGGAATTACGTTTTATTTCCTTCTCAATTATTGCAGCTTGCATCAACTTTAACTTTTTCAACATCTCCATACTGTATAAACATAACTTTTAAATTAAATCTTTAATCAGAACTTCATGAATATTGACAATGAAAAACAAACTTGAGTAATCACATAAACAAAACACATGCGAATCAAGGATCCGAGTGTGCTGTAACAGGCGTGGTGTAAACTTTCGGCGTAAAGCGCGTAAGTTCACAAATGCGAAATTCCTTGAGACGCGACAGCAAAGTTCCAATAGGCTGGTGTCATTAATTAAAAGTTACAAGGCAGTGTATGATTAGAACAGCAAATGAGAGAATTAGTTACGTTTAGAGAAAATGGTGGAAGTGCCAGTGGCAGACAGCGAGATACTCTACAAAAGGGGCATTATGAATTATGAAATGGTGCGTTAGAGCAAGTGATAGCGTTACTGCATTTGTATGTCATATTTCCTGTTCGAATGATGTAGGTGGAGTACGAATACTTGTATATGTAGTTGCCATTTTATTTTGGTAAACAAAAATTAAAAATACAACGCTCATGAAAACTACGTTATAGTTCAAAAGTAATGGCCGTTATAATTCTATTAGGCACTGTATCCCTAAGCCCTGCAGATTTTTCTGTGAGTATTGTCCCATATATCTTGCAAGGTACGTTTTACAGTACGCTCTTGATTTTTATGAAGCTGTTTTCCATTGTGCCAAAAGTAAAGGGTTTCGGTAGAAGCAAAGTTTGGACTAGAAAATGACATTTAAAATGCCGGGCGAACTGTTATCACCAGTCATTTGGCCTACAGTATTCTTAAAGATTCTAGTCTATATTTTACAATTTGTTGAAAATGTAAACCGGCCGAATTATTATGAGTTTGGGATATCACATTCTACATTATGATAGCTTTAGCCGATTTTAAATTTTGGCAGTATCACAAATGGCGACTAACTATTGAATCTTCTGTTTGATTGTGGCTATTGAATTTTTATGCAAATATTTAAAAATAGAATGGTCTGTAATTTCCATATGTTAATAAACTACCCAACTATTTAGAAAATTAATTATTAGCTGAATATATTTTGTTAGCAACTTCTACTAGCTAATACTTTACACGTCAAAGTCAAACAAACGTATTTATGACCCAAGTACTCGTATAACAAATACAAGGTGAAACCAAATAAATATGTTTTAAATTTATTACTTTATTAGAAGGTAAAAATTACGGGCCTTAATTAATGACAAAAGAACTAAATCATACAGATATTATGTTTTGAATAGGCAAAAGTCGAAAATTTAGATACCCAAACATGAATTCTTCTGAGAAAAAGATAAAGAAGCGAAATACAACTTTATGTTATAAATAAAATAAAATTGAGAAAAACTAGATTACTTACGGTTAAATTTCAAGTTATGTTCTTCAAAACCAAGTCGGCACTCACCTGTAACAAACAAATAAAGAATTAATATATAATTGCAATCGCAACCTACTGTACTAAAAATAAAAATAAGATATATAAAAGTACATTATAAATGATAAACAAAAATATTGCCAATAATTTGTAACGAAAATCATCATGGTTAATGAATAAAAGTTCTTAAGTTTCAAATAATTTTACCAATATTAACATAATTTATAAAGTTCCACTGGCTCTGTTCTCCACTGAAAAGCAATCCATTAATCTTTGATACTTCAGATTTCATCCCTCAATCATGTAGCAATCGATTTTATTAATTAATTAAATTGGTGCAATGAGCCTGTTTCACATTTTTTAAAAAGTATTTTAAATGAAAGTTTATTCAATATTTTTCATAGTAATAAAACAATTATAATAATTTATAGCTATTTTCGCAAATAAAATAAAAGTGTCATAAATAGTCATGAAAAACTATCCCTCACTCCTGTGACATCGAAGTACATACATCACGTCATTCATAATAGCCAATAGGAAAACAGTTTACGTTATCTATATAAAATAAAAGTAGGCGATAGTTTGTCACATGTTAAACTGTATGTACTCTGACGTTACACTCTGTTTCAAATCACGGGACTTTGTGAAAATATTACATAAATTTCAATATTTAATTATAAAATATCTAATATTTATTTCAAATGTGAGGCTTCTTAAACAACAATATCTTTTAAAATTTAGTACTTACAAGTCGTAGAAAAATTCTTGCAATAGCCCTATTACGCAAAACGTACACAGAGACTCACTCGCGATATTGATTTCCATTTGCCCGCTTCATGTGAACGGAGCATTAATTTAAGAGAAAAATCCTCATAGTTAAAACCGCATCATAACGGATATGTAAACATGGTGAATCCGTCCGGTTCGCGCGCACTTAAAAATCAGTTTGAATGAATTAAGCTTTCGTTTTCCGTCCGCGGGACTCATAAATCTTCAAAAGCCCCCGAAGTAAAAACAATATCAGCCTCCATAAATAACTCGTTAATCAAGACCGAAAGAGCGACAAGAAAGAAAGAAAACTTCATGCCTGATATGTTTCGTCACTTGGTACCAAGTTTTTTAAACTGTACTTAATAATAATTACCAACTGATGAATATTGACGATGAGTTTTCTGTTATCATTTTGATATAATAAAAACCAGAAAGTTTTTAATTTCGACTAAGCATAGCCGACACGAAAATTAAAGAAAATATTATTGTAAACTACGAACAACGACCAGCAACTACATCTTATAATTCTAGTATTTGAATATACACACAGGTTGGCGCGCTTAAGATGACCCACCCTTAATAACTGTGAAACGAATTGTGATAGGCATACCCGGTTCCCGCTAAATGTTTTAACATCTAGCGAACCATATTTTATTAATATTATATAGCATTTTTCAAGAGCTTTCATTTGATATGTCACAAGGGGTAAATTGCCATTTAAGATTTAAAAGTTGAGAGTGGTGGGGATAACATTAGTGAATTAAAAAGAAAAAAACAAAAGTATTAATAAAATGTGGCCCCCTAGATGTTAAAACATTTAGCGCAAACCGGGTATGTCTATCACAATTATTAAGGGTGGATCATCTTAAGCGCCCCACTCTGTATATTACAAGTGATGAAATCATTTCGCAAGTATTTTATTTGGACTTAATTTAGATAAGGCGAAAATGAATGGAATATATGCCCTAGAAATGATAACTAACATCTTTTTCATAATAAAAGATGTAATTAGCATGATACAGGAAACTGATCTTTCATGCCAGGAAAAAAAAATTGCTTGTATTTTATAAAAAGGGAGTTACCCACTATTTTTTCAGACTGAGCATTCCAATATAACTCATAACACACTACTAAACTATACTAATAATTTCAACGGAAAAGATTTGCAAAAAAAATCTCATAGAAATGTTAGACATTAGCATAGTTTTAAGTTTTTCAAATTTATTTGAAGGGTGCAAAGTATCAAGAAAATATGGCATATCGCGTGGAACAGGTACTAGATAATACCTACATAGCTGACTCGTTCACCATATTGGAACCAAGATGAACGTCGTAAATTATGAAATAGAAGTGTATTTTAAAAGTTTATGTAGCAAATATTGTTTCATAATTAAAAAAAAACTTTCATATTTGTCATACTGTTTATTTAAAATAATAATAAGTCTATAACTAATGCAAACATTACGGATGGCCCGATTATATAATTCAAGCTTAATTTTGAGTTCAGTGTTTAATAGCGACAGCTGTAAATTTAGTGTTAGTATCTAGAGCTCGACTAGTTCAATTTATATTAACCTTTTTTCAAACTTTCTTACTTTTCTTCTGCAATTTACTAACCATTTTTTTTTTCTTTTCTTCGGATCTGCGGATAATCTATAGGTTTGTTCGAACCTACAGTTCTAAGCAGTTCACGAACTAGTGAGCATGCGCATTTCACTTAAAAGCGTTCGTACTCTGTAGTTCTGAAATTCGAAATTCTGAGAACTATCAGTTCGGCGTTCGAACAGGCTAGAACTTTGAATTCAAATTCTCGTGGAACGGTTCTACAAGTTCGAGCAACGGAGCAAGTATTTCAAATTCTAACCATGCGCAGTGAAGTTTTAAGATTCTGTTTGACGTTTAGAAGGCTATATAGAAATAATAGATTAATACACGTACTAATTTTATTAATTTTTTTATTAATAATTATTTTGGTTAAGGAAAATTTCATAAGTATGCATTGTCTGATATTATTAATGTTAAATATTTTTAATATGCATGAAAAGCTACAGGATTATAAGACATTCATCCATATCATTAAAATATTAAAAATTCTTTTCACAATTAGCGACACTATAATCATATTTATTTCGTTTAAAATATACATTTTCATTCTTCGTATTGTATTTGTTTCCACTTTCAACTTTTTTTACTTTATACATATATTCACTTCAATTTTGTTGTCCATGCTTTATACTCCTTTTGAGGAGTATGTCCAATTATTATTAGGAACATTGAAAATTTATAATATGATATTTACAATTATTTATACCTAATTTACTTAATTATATGTATATTTTCTCATTGATCGCACATTTTAAAACAATTTTCGTTTATTAAAACAAATGTACGTGACAAATTATAACCAATATGAGCGTTCGAACCTGTCCATGAGAGAACAGTTCCGAATTCACTTTCTTATATGTCATGCGCGGAAATACTAAAATATTTTTAAAAAAAAAACAGAAGAAAGAATGAAGCTTGTTAAAATTTTTAAAGTTAGGGAAAAAATATATGTATTACATAAGTACCTAAAATAAATTAATATATTTACTTGTGAAATTTATAACAATTTATCGAATTATTTGAACAATTTGGAGCAGAACAACCTATCATTGTGGATACTTGGTAATTTCTATGGTTAATAATGCTGTAACAATGATATTGAATGAAACGAGTAGGCTTCAAAATGGCGGACGAGTCAGCTGTGGTTTACCTAGTATAGTTATAAATACTTAAGCCATGTACAGTAAGAATGACAGGAATCACCAGGAATATTTAGAGATATTCCTAAAGTAATATTTTGGGATAAAAAATTTTATGAAGGACAAATTACTCGAAACATTAATTAGGTATTCCAGAAGTATTAAAAATAAAATAAAAGGTATTAAATAATAATTATTAAGAACTGTTGAAAAAAATAGTGGTCACATTTATCAAAACTAATATATCAAACTTTAAAGTTAATAATTGCAGAACAAAACTAACAAAATGATATTTACAGAACTAAAATACATCATTGTAAAAAAAATTATGCACAAAAAACAGTCATTAAAACTTATATTACAAGCATATTGGATTCCCTGCAATGCCACTTTGACTTATTTTTATTAAAATGACAAAAAGAAATTAATATTATTTGATTGTCCATATAAGATAAACAACTTTGTTAACTATCCCATGATTTATCCTCAAATAATTGACGTCAAACCTGTAGAGCATGGTAATTATTCAAAAAATCTGTTGTGGCCAGTAGTGATGCCGCGAGATCTCGCATTTTCGAGATCTCGTCTCGAATTTCTCGAATTTTCGAGACGAGAACAACCTTATTCTCGTCTCGATATTTCGAGACGAGACGAGAGTAATGCCCTCGAGATTTGTTCGAGACGAGAGTAGAAATTCGAGATCTCGATTGTACTATTTTTTTATATTGTCGGTATATAAATAAATATTTTAATTATCTCTTCATTTACAGTCATATTTATTTATTAATATTAGATTTATTGCATTTTAGTATAAAGAAAATGCTCAAAAGTGACATCTATGGTATACTCTTCACGCTAGCCTCAAGTGCCGCACTATACGAATAAATATAGTCTAAGAGCCAGTGGCCGGCAGACTTACGGTATTTTGTAAAACCCTATCAGCCGTATTCATAGTACAAATATGCCGGTTTAAACCTGGTCTATAGGCATAGTAGTTTAGATTCGGCTTTTCTCTTATTCATAGAACTGGACTAACGGTAGTGCTGGTTTAAATACGGTCTGATATTTAGACCTGGCAGACCCCTAGTTTTACGCTGGTTTAAATGCAGATGTTCAATTGTCAACAAGAAGAAAGCCAGTGAGGTTATATTTGAAAATATTATTATAGAAGTAAATGTAAGTAGATATTTATTTTATTGATTAATATATATCTACCTATATAACTAATATATTTATATTAATGATTTTTAATTTATTTTTCAGATTATTTGATTAGAATTCAGGATGTAATTGAAAGCAGAAGGAAGCAAAAGATATATCTTCAACACATTAATCCCATCGAAAAATATGACGAAACTAAATTTAGAAAAATATATACATGGGTAATTGTCTAATTTTATCACGAAAATATATTACATTACGTAAAAAGAAAATAATAAGTTTCCCATGTTAGACGCCCATGGCCCGCTTTTTAATTAATACCCTGTGTAACAATTATTACTTGGTTGTAGGTTGTTTGTGACTCAAATGCCAAGATCTGGGATATTGTTGCACGATGGAGGGGCAGTGCATAAGATTCAAGAATATGGAATCATTGCAACTTGAAGCCACGATTTTAGGTACATTATACAACAGGCAGACATTTATGTAAACGAAATTCTAATATTAATAATATTAAATTATGTTAATCTAGTGAAATCAATGGAATCCTCATAGGAGACAATGCATATACATCATCGGAGTTTTATGCTTATTCCAGATCTTCGCTTTACTACAGATGCGGAACAACGATACAACGAAGCACACATCAGAACCAGAAACGTTGTAGAACGATAATTCGGCCAATGGAAAAAGATTTAGATGTTTTTTAATTAGAATGCAGATGTCTTTAGAAACAGCTAAAGTTAGCATTATTGCATTGGCAGTTCTTCACAATATAGCTGTGAAACATTGGATGATAGAGACGGTATATTTATTATTGGGAAGTAAAATAACTTTATTAATATTATGTTATTTCTTTATAGATGATGTAAGTAGCGGAGATTCCTATGAACCGGATAATGAAGAACAAAACGACGAAAGACAGGATAATGACACAAGAAATATATTTAGACGGAACTATATAGAAACATTTTAATTAACAAAGTTTATTAAAATAGCAGGCAAACATGATTCATAAATAAAATACATGCTGTAATGAAAGATTATAACTAATAAAATTTAATTCTTTGGGGTTGATGTTATTGCTTTTGTAGTTACTTTGCTGTCATCGTCATTATTTTTCATTGTTCCTTTATTTCCTTTTTGTTCCTTGTAAAACCGTAAGCCGCAAATATATATATGAAATATACTTTTCCAAGCTTCTTCTTTTTTGGAATTGGCTGCACTATTTACAGTTTTATTTTTCATAACCTTTGCATGGATTTTCACTTGCTCCAAAAGCAGATTATTTTCATTTTATGTCCAATTAGATTCTCGCTTACTCATTGTAAGTCTGAATATATCACACTAAAAAGAAATATTACGCATTTTTCTGTATTTCTCTTATGGACCTTCAAATTATAACAATTATTTAAATTTAAATGCCAACTGCATACAAGTTTAATTTTGTAGATTGGTTTAAAAACAAATAATTATCATCTGACAACTGTCACAAACTGTGCTACTGCGCATGGCGGATATCGAAAAAGACCAAGTCCTAGTAGATCGATGAGTTTAATCTAGATCTTTTTAACCCAGATTTAAACTTGGCACAAATTTTACTATGAATAGGTCATTTTGGTCTTAGACTAAACCTGAACTATTAAACTCGTGTTTAGACCTGGCTTTTCTATTTTACTATGAATATGGCTGTATATTTTTTTCGTTTACTCTCTTATACCTGACGTACATGAAATGGGGACTCGTTAATAATAACTAGGTTTACAATTTTATTTACTAATTTTACGGTCAAATTGATTTGGCAATACAGACAAGGTACACAAGCTGTATATTGGCAACCTTGTGGGGCCCTACATGCACTTGTCAAAGTCACATGTCTGCCCGCGCTTCATGTTAAATATTTTACAA
Source organism: Ophonus ardosiacus (assembly GCA_943142095.1). NCBI lineage: Eukaryota > Metazoa > Arthropoda > Insecta > Coleoptera > Carabidae > Ophonus > Ophonus ardosiacus. The sequence continues at coordinate 26,437,305 of OW964828.1, read as the reverse complement.
TGTTCACTAGGTACGTAAGATACACTAAAAATATTAGACAAAACCGTTACTACGCTAGATGTTTCACTGTTTGGTACATGACACTCAGTTATAAGCCCTAATACTAACTAAAGAAAGTAAAATAGTCCTTGGATTAGAGTGAGTGCGACAGTATTATACATATGTATGCTCGCGCCAGAGGTAACATTTGGTTGTCTGCCGGGATGTTAGAACCGTGGAAAATGTCTGCCGTGCTAAATATAGACTTACACTATTATTATTAACATCATATATAAATTTTAGCTTTGTCAAAGTACCGTAAATTGTTATTATTTTTTGGGACTTTTAAAAGTGTCTGCCATGACCTTGGAACCGTCATAGCTGTCTGCCATTGTTTTTTTTTTTTCAATATCAATAATTAAGTATTTTAAAATATCCAAGTGGCAGCCTTGTCAGTATTACGTTGAACTCAGTCAAATTTTTACACCTTTTATACCCGAGTGACTCTATAGGAACCGCCGGCTGAACTAACGAGTCCCCATTTCATGTACGTCAGGTATAAGAGAGTAAACGAAAAAAATATAGGGTTTTACAAAATACCGTAAGTCTGCCGGCCACTGGCTCTTAGACTAATAATCATAATTACAAAAATTAGCGTACGAAATAGATTCCTATACCCAACAACGGGTAATATAGAGTACCTATTTTTTTACTTACAGTTCAAACACTAGTCTAGGTAAAATAATGTTTTAATTAATGGTACCCGTTTATTAAATTCATGTTGCTTGTAATTTTAATTTATTTACTATTTCTAATTATAAATTCGAGAAATTCGAGACTCTCGAGTCGAGATCGAGAGGAAGTAAGAAAAAATATGACGAGACGAGAGTAGATTGTTTCTCGTCATATCTCGTCTCGCGGCATCACTAGTGGCCAGTACAATATCTCTTTAAGGACATATTGCGCTTAACATTTCTGGTACACACATAAATTTTAATTACATATATTATTAATATAATTTTATATTTTTTAATTCTATCTATACATAAGTTTCCTTCTACTCCTCTAAATGTTCGAGATCCTTCAAATTCATTGACGAGATTGGCGGTATTTCTGATGCATATATGTAAAATAATAATAATACTTAGCTCTCCAGGCCGTGTAGGCACATGGCTTCTCTTGTAATATTCTTCCATTATATTCTGTCCTATGCTCTTTCTTTCCGGTGTTTTATCCCTAACACTTGTAAGTTTTTTTGCACTGATATGTTTTATATTATGCATCTATAATTTTAAATATTTAATTAATAATAAAATAAGAAATATTAAATGTACTTCCCAGAAAAAGACTTCAGTAATGTATATGGATTTTTGATACTGGCATTTTAATTTTTCAACTGATTTCCATAGAGTTGTTTGGGCTGAGATACATTACAACGGATTATTTTATATATTTATAATGCTCTATCTCTAAATCTATAGAAGATATAATAAAAATGTTCAATGAATCGGACGGAGAATTTTATATTCTTTAATATTACATAACATAATTTTTCACAAAATAATATTTAGAGGATTTTTTAAAGGGACTACTACTTTCGGTTATACAATTGTTATCAAAACCTTTTCAGCTCTTCCCATTAATGTCAGATTGAAGAATACATAGTTATATAGGTCTTAAGTCTTATAGTTTTTGAGAAATCTGTCCACACACTCAAGCAACACACACGCACGCGCAGAGACATTATCGTAAAAATGTTAAAATCGGATTGTATGGACTTAAAAACGTGCTTATTCACTAAAATCTGGATATGCGATTTTTAGCATGAATCCAATACTTCTCCTAGCGAGATAGAAAATGAACCATACTTTTTAGTTAGAAAATTTGAATCTGACGGTTTAAAGAGATTTAAGCAAAAAACTTTGCCATAAATATTGAACAGTTCAAATTAAAACTGCAGCAAAAATAAAAAGTACAACAAAATCAATTACAGTGAAAGACTTTTTCCAGTTTTTAACGAAAAATAATATTTCTCCCGGGGATAAAAATAAGTGTAGCACGTGAAAACTAAATCTAAAACGCAGCTAACTTATTCATGTCCAAAGCAAACACACGTAGGCCATTAGGTACGTGAGAAATTTCAGTCATTAAAATGGAGAAAAATGTGAACGAAACATAAAGGCAAATAGTAGAACCTCGTTTGCTCAACGCCCGACCGTTACACTAACCGTCGAGAAATGCAAACGCACATTTTTCTGCCATACGTTAATTAAACTTTCCATTTTACATGCGATGATGAGAATTATCTCAGTCGGAAATATTCAACTTTGAATATAAATATCCAGGAATGTCTTCACAAATGTAGTGGAAATTCAGATGTTGCTTAACCTTACGAACCAACTTTCTACAAAGAGAAACATTTCCAATAAACTTTATTCATTTAATTTGTATTGCGGTATTAATTGAAACACGTAATAACTCTAAAAATCAATATCTACATATAAGAAAACCAACATATAAGCAATAAGTATTTTACATTTGCTTATCCATTTAGAATACTGGAATATGATAATAAATTACTGTAAAGAAAACTATTGCTTTATATTATAAATGTCATTGTCCATACTAACAGAATTTTTTTAAAATAATTATTGGAATGTAATTAATAGGATAGAGCACATACAGTGGTGGACGAAAAGTACGAATACATTTAAATATTTCATTTTTTAAATATATTTATAGTTCTAGCAAATTTGAATCTTATTGTCTAAAGTCAGTATATCGAAAAATTAATTCACAGGAAATAGCATATGCTTGTTTTTTCGATGGGCAAAAGTATGGAAACATTAATAATATTATTTTAATCGTCTTACTTTCAGTTGTATTTTGTCATTTATTTAGTGAGTTGATGATAAGATGGGTAAAAAAATATTTTTCGCACAACTTACGAAAAAAGGTAGTACAGCTCCATAAAGATGGTGTGAAACAAAACAAAAACTTTAAAAATCAGTAAAGGTGGCGTATCAAAAGATTTTGAAAAAAATCTCAATATGGAAGTGTTGAAACTTATATTATATTATATATATATATATATATATATATATATATATATATATATATATATATATATATATATATATATATATATAAAAACTTTGTTCAAAAATTCTGGAACAATTTGATGTAGAATTGAGTGATCGCAATGTGAAACGACGACTAAGTATGGGATGCAGGATTACACAGAAAAAAAAAGATTTGATATTTTGTCTAATAATAATTAGATATTATTTTATTAGGCAATATGTCTAATAATTTAGTATAATTTACCATTCTTAAATTTAGCATTTTAACTAACCCGAAATAGATAATAAATATTTTGTAAAAAATCGTTAATTTAATTATGTAAATAGTTATTTTAATTACTTTATTTAATTTTACTATAGCTCTGTTCGATGAGAAGTGCTTGAAGTGTAGAGCAGAATAGTGCAGTGCAGTGTAGTGTACACTAGTACAGTCTAATTCTTGTGGTGAGGAATAATTTGGTGTATGAAGAATGTATGGTTAGGAAGAATGTAGTTAAGAGAGTTGGAGTGAGTCAGTTGAGATGGTTTGGTCATGTGGAGAGAATGATAAGTGAACGACTTGTAAAACGCATATATGTTGGTAAAGTTGAGGGTGTTCGATTGCGTGGCCGTCCAGTGTGTAAGTGGATGGATGTGATTGGTAGTGTTTTGAAGGAGCGTAAGTTTCCGAGTGGAAAGAGAAGAAGAGCATGTATGAATACGATTATGAATGTGGCTGAGGCGAAAGAAGTCTGCCAGGATAGGAATGTGTGGCGTAGGATGATTGTTTCGTAATTATTGTGGTGTAAAGATGAATGGTTAGTAAGAATGTTTTGTGAGAATAGAGAGACAGCTGAACTTTTATGTGGACGAGAAGAATGAAGTATGTTTGTACAGGAGTGTGTAGCGAACGATGATTTTTGTGTAACTATTATTGTGGTC